>JAVLUX010000005.1:9745000-10492500 GCA_032164185.1 Moxostoma hubbsi
GCAGATATATGTGATTTGTTACTTGGTTGCTAGGGTAACCCCGTCTGGTTGCTAGGCAGTTACCAGAGTGATACATATCAAGGCTACTTTCCATCCTGAGTGAATCAAGTCAACCCGGAAGTCTCTATGATTTTCTGTTGCAGAGATATGTGATTTGTTACTTGGTTGCTAGGGTAATCACATCTGGTTGCTAGGCAGTTACCAGAGTGATACATATCAAGGCTACTTTCCATCCTGAGTGAAATAAGTCAACCCTGAAGTCTCTCTGATTTTCTGTTGCAGAGATATGTGATTTGTTACTTGGTTGCTAGGGTAATCACATCTGGTTGCTAGGCAGTTACCAGAGTGATACATATCAAGGCTACTTTCCATCCTGAGTGAAATAAGTGAAACAGGAAGTCTCTACGATTTTCTGGTGCAGAGATATGTGATTTGTTAGTTGGTTGCTAGGGTAACCCCATCTGGTTGCTAGGCAGTTACCAGAGTGATACATATCAAGCCTCCTTTCCATACTGAGTGAATCAAGTCAACCTGGAAGCTACTATACTGTGGCTATAAAGATTTTAGGTCATTACTTATTGGCTGCTTGATAAAAGAAATCCTCTGAGGGAGAGAGAGAGGGAGAGACGCAGGGCTGACAGGCCCTTTTTTGTCTGTGTGTGTGTGAAAACGTCAGTTGGGATTTAAATTTCTGAACATTCCGCAATGTTAATCAATGGGAGTTTTTCCGAGTTTTGATCGTCATTTTTAGGAAAACCGTAAGTCCGATCAGTTAGAAAAGACATAGCACACTATTCGGGATTAGTCTGAAGGTCTGTGCCGAGTTTGGTGCATGTAGCTTAAAAGCTCTAGGAGGAGTTACATTTAGAAATTTAGTCTCAGAAGAATAATAATAACTAGAATGTACATTTCCTGAAGAAAATGTGAGTGGTGCTTGCCGTGGCAAAATTTCTTACCACAATGTCCCACCTACTGCCCAAAGTTGAAAGAGGCCACCCCCATGACAGTAGGATGTTCTGGTGCAGAGATATTGGTGTTGTTCCATGGTTGCTAGGGAAACCCATCTGGTTGATATGCAGTTATTAAGGTGACAGCCACCAATGCTACTTACCATCCTGAGTAAAATAAGTCAATCCAGAAGTCTCTACGATTTTGTAGTACAGAGATATGTGATTTGTTTCTTGGTTGCTAGGGTAACCACATCTGGTTGCTAGGCAGTTACCAAGGTGACAGCCAACAATGCTCCTTGCCATCCTGAGTGAAATAAGTCAACCCGGAAGTCTCTGTGATTTTCTTGTGCAGAGATATGCGATTTCTTTCTTGGTTGCTAGGGTAACCCCATTTGGTTGCTAGGCAGTTACCTACGTGATACTCATAAGGCCCCTTGCAATCCTGTGAGAAATATTTCAACCCCTATGTCTCTACGATGTTCTGGTTCAAAGATATGTGATTTGTTACTTGGTTGCTAGGGTAACCCCATCTGGTTGCTAGGCAGTTACCAAGGTGACAGCCAACAATGCTCCTTGCCATCCTGAGTGAAATAAGTCAACCCGGAAGTCTCTGTGATTTTCTAGTACATAGATATGTGATTTGTTACTTGGTTGCTAGGATAACCCCATGTGGTTGCTAGGCAGTTACCAGGGTGATATTTATCAAGACTACATTCCATCCTGAGTGAAATAAGTCAACCCGGAAGTCTCTGTGATTTTCTTGTGCAGAGATAGGTGATTTGTTTCTTGGTTGCTAGGGTAACCCCATCTGGTTGCTAGGCAGTTACCAAGGTGACAGCCAACAATGCTCCTTGCCATCCTGAGTGAAATAAGTCAACCCGGAAGTCTCTGTGATTTTCTTGTGCAGAGATATGTGATTTGTTTCTTGGTTGCTAGGGAAACCCCATCTGGTTGCTAGGCAGTTACCAAGGTGACAGGCAACAATGCTCCTTGCCATCCTGGGTGAAATAAGTCAAACCAGAAGTCTCTGTGATTTTCTTGTGCAGAGATATGTGATTTGTTTCTTGGTTGCTAGTGTAATCCCATTTGGTTGCTAGGCAGTTACCAGGGTGATATTTATCAAGTCTACTTTCCATCCTGAGTGAAATAAGTCAACCCTGAAGTCTCTACGTCATTCTGATCCTAAGATAGACATCTTAGTGATTTTGAATGGATGTCAATGGTTCTTTGTTGCTAGGGTGCTTTTATTGGTTGCTAGGGCATGGCTAAGTAGTTCACCTGATGAAAGCTGAAGACTGATTACTCACCCAATGAAAACAAAGCAACTATCATGTCTCTAGGACATTCTGATGTGAAGATATCTTACTGTAATTGAAATCAATAAATGTTGTTGCTAGGGTGCCCTAAATTGTTGCTAGGGAGTGGCTTGGCAGCTGCCAATGATGAATCTCCAAAGGCTGCTTGTCAGTATGAATGATATAAACCAACTCCCATGCCTCTGTGACATTCAGAATGGAAGATATCTGTCTTTGGATTTTGGTTGCTAAGGTGCTCGAAAATGGTTGCTAGGGAGGGGCTAGGAAGTGTTGAGGGGATTCATGATTGGCTGTTTTACTGCCCCAAGTCAAACGAGACCACCCTCGTGTTTCTATGATAATTCAGTCCAGAGAAATCCCTTTGATCTCTTTCAATGGAAGTCTATGGGACTTGTTGCTAAGGTACTGTAAATGGTTGCTAGGGCGTGGCTTGATAGCTTCACAATGATCCTGAGAGACTGATTGGTCGTCTGAGTAAAATGAGCCCGCCCCCTTGTCTCTAAGACACTGTGATCCAGAGTTATGTTCAATACAAAATCTACCATAGACTTAACATTGGGGCAAATTTGGGCAGCTCCTGCCCCCCAGGGGTAAAACTTTTACCCCATTGTGAGGTATGTTATCACAGAGCCTGTCAGCCTCTTCAAATGTGGTAAATCACACGTCTCTGTGAAATCCTCGCTCTGAGCTATAACTCGTCAAAGTTCGGCTCAATGTTAAGTCAATGGGATTTTTTGCCCAATTAATTGCCCCTGGGGCAAATACCGTACCCCCGATCACTTATAGTAGCCATAGCACACCATTCCCAAATAATCTGCACGATTTGACGCCTCATTTGTGGGTCTGCGAGCAAAAAATTTTTCAAAAAATTCCATTGACTTACATTGGGGCAACTTTGGGCAGCTCCTGCCCCCCAGGGGTAAAACTTTTACCCCATTGTGAGGTATGTTCTCAGAGAGCCTGTCAGCCTCTTCAAATGTGGTAAATCACACGTCTCTGTGAAATCCTCGCTCTGAGCTATAACTCGTCAAAGTTTGGCTCAATGTTAAGTCAATGGGATTTTTTTGCCCAATTTTTTGCCCCTGGGGCAAACACCGTACCCCCGATCGCTTAGAAAAGATATAGCACACCTCTCCTCAATGAGCCGCACGATTTGATGCCTCACTCAGAGGTCTGTGACAAAAGCTGCGGGAGGAGTAGCGCGCCAAACTATGTGTGGAAAAATAATAATAATTATAATAATAACTAGAATGTACATTTCCTGAAGAAAATGTGAGTGGTGCTTGCCGTGGCAAAATTTCTTACCATAATGTCCCACCTACTGCCCAAAGTTGAAAGAGGCCACCCCCATGACAGTAGGATGTTCTGGTGCAAAGATATTGGTGTTGTTCCATGGTTGCTAGGAAAACCCATCTGGTTGATATGCAGTTACTAAGGTGACAGCCACCAATGCTACTTGCCATCCTGAGTAAAATAAGTCAACCCGGAAGTCTTTACGATTTTCTAGTAGAGAGATATGTGATTTGTTACTTGGTTGCTAGGGTAACCCCATCTGGTTGCTAGGCAGTTAACAAGGGGCAAGCCAACAATGCTCCTTGCCATCCTGAGTGAAATAAGTCAACCCGGAAATCTCTGTGATTTTCTTGTGCAGAGATATGTGATTTGTTTCTTGGTTGCTAGGGTAACCCCATCTGGTTGCTAGGCAGTTACCAAGGTGACAGCCAACAATGCTCCTTGCCATCCTGAGTGAAATAAGTCAACCCAGAAGTCTCTGTGATTTTCTAGTACAGAGATATGTGATTTGTTTCTTGGTTGCTAGTGTAACCCCATCTGGTCGCTAGGCAGTTACCAAGGTGACAGCCAACAATGTTCCTTGCCATCCTGAGTGAAATAAGTCAACCTGCAAGTCTCTGTGATTTTCTTGTGCAGAGATATATGATTTGTTTCTTGGTTGCTAGGGTAACCCCATTTGGTTGCTAGGCAGTTACCAAGGTGACAGCCAACAATGCTCCTTGCCATCCTGAGTGAAATAAGTCAACCCAGAAGTCTCTGTGATTTTCTTGTGCAGAGATATGCGATTTCTTTCTTGGTTGCTAGGGTAACCCCATCTGGTTGCTAGGCAGTTACCTACGTGATACTCATAAGGCCCCTTGCAATCCTGTGAGAAATATTTCAACCCCTATGTCTCTACGATGTTCTGGTTCAAAGATATTTGATTTGTTACTTGGTTGCTAGGGTAACCCCATCTGGTTGCTAGGCAGTTATCAAGGTGACAGGGAACAATGCTCCTTGCCATCCTGAGTGAAATAAGTCAACCCGGAAGTCTCTACGTCATTCTGATCCCAAGATACACATCTTAGTGATTTTGAATGGATGTCAATGGTTCTTTGTTGCTAGGGTGCTTTAAATGGTTGCTAGGGCGTGGCTAAGTAGTTCACATGATGAAAGCTGAAGACTGATTACTCACCCAATTAAAACAAAGCAACTATCATGTCTCTAGGACATTCTGATCTGAAGATATCTTACTGTAATTGAAATCAATAAATGTGGTTGCTAGGGTGCTCTAAATTGTTGCTAGGGAGTGGCTTGGCAGCTGCCAATGATGAATCTCCAAAGGCTGCTTGTCAGTATGAATGATATAAACCAACTCCCATGCCTCTGTGACATTCAGAATGGAAGATATCTCTCTTTGGATATTGGTTGCTAAGGTGCTCGAAAATGGTTGCTAGGGAGGGGCTAGGAAGTGTTGAGGGGATTCATGATTGGCTGTTTTACTGGCCCAAGTCAAACGAGACCACCCTTGTGTTTCTATGGTAATTCAGTCCAGAAAAATCCCTTTGATCTCTTTCAATGGAAGTCTATGGGACTTGTTGCTAAGGTACTGTAAATGGTTGCTAGGGCGTGGCTTGATAGCTTCACAATGATCCTGAGAGACTGATTGGTCGTCTGAGTAAAATGAGCCTGCCCCCTTGTGTCTAAGACACTGTGATCCAGAGTTATGTTCAATACAAAATCTACCATAGACTTAACATTGGGGCAAATTTGGGCAGCTCCTGCCCCCAAGGGGTGCAACTTTTACCCCATTGTGAGGTATGTTCTCACAGAGCCTGTAAGCCTCTTCAAATGTGGTAAATCACACGTCTCTGTGAAATCCTTGCTCTGAGCTATGACTCGTCAAAGTTCGGCGCAATGTTAAGTCAATGGGATTTTTTGCCCAATTTTTTGCCCCTGGGGCAAATACCGTACCCCCGATCACTTATAAAAGTCATAGCACACCATTCCCAAATAATCCGCACGATTTGATGCCTCATTCGTGGGTCTGTGACCAAAAAATTTTGCCAAAAATTCCATTGACTTACATTGGGGCAACTTTGGGCAGCTCCTGCCCCCCAGGGGTAAAAGTTTTACCCCATTGTGAGGTATGTTCTCACAGAGCCTGTCAGCCTCTTCAAATGTGGTAAATCACACGTCTCTGCGAAATCCTCGCAATGAGCTATGACTCGTCAAAGTTCAGCTCAATATTAAGTCAATGGGATTTTTTGCCCAATTTTTTGCCCCTGGGGCAAACACCGTACCCCCGATCGCTTATAAAAGTCATAGCACACCTCTCCTCAATGAGCCGCACGATTTGACACCTCATTCATGGGTCTACGCCAAAAGGTGCGGGACGAGTTACGCGCCGAAGTTTTGTACGGAAGAAGAAGAAGAAGAAGAAGAAGAAGAAAAATAAGTATGTGAGATTACAATAGTGTTGCTTTGCAAGCACCACTAATAACTAGAATGTACATTTCCTGAAGAAAATGTGAGTGGTGCTTGCCGTGGCAAAACTCGTCAAGTAGCATTTTCAAACTTGTTTCTAAGCACTAAAATAAAGGTCATAGAATGTTGCTAACATGTGTTTTTCATGATGGTAGCACGTTTTTAGAATGTTTTAGTACTTTGCTAGGTGAAGCTAGCATGTGTTAGCATGATACTAGCACATTTTTAGCATGTTTTAGCACTTCCTTTGGCAATGCTAACATGTGTTAGCATGATGCTAGCATCTTTTTAACATGTTTTAGCAATCCCCTAAGCAACGCTAACATGCATTAGCATAATGATAGCACGTTTTAACATGTTTTAGCACTTTGCTAGGTGAAGCTAGCATGTGTTAGCATGATACTAGCACGTTTCTAACATGTTTTAGCACTTTGCTAGGCGATGCTAACGTATGTTAGCATGATGCTAGCACTTTTTTAACATGTTTTAGCAATCCCCTAAGCAATGCTAACATGCATTAGCATAATGCTAGCACGTTTTAACATGTTTTAGCACTTTGCTAGGTGAAGCTAGCATGTGTTAGCATGATACTAGCACATTTTTAGCATGTTTTAGCACTTCCTTTGGCAATGCTAACATGTGTTAGCATGATGCTAGCATCTTTTTAACATGTTTTAGCAATCCCCTAAGCAACGCTAACATGCATTAGCATAATGATAGCACGTTTTAACATGTTTTAGCACTTTGCTAGGTGAAGCTAGCATGTGTTAGCATGATACTAGCACGTTTCTAACATGTTTTAGCACTTTGCTAGGCGATGCTAACGTATGTTAGCATGATGCTAGCACGTTTTTAACATGTTTTAGCAATCCCCTAAGCAATGCTAACATGCATTAGCATAATGCTAGCACGTTTTAACATGTTTTAGCACTTTGCTAGGTGAAGCTAGCATGTGTTAGCATGATACTAGCACGTTTCTAGCATGTTTTAGCACTTTGCTAGGCGATGCTAACATGTGTTAGCATGATGCAAGCAAGTTTTTAACATGTTTTAGCACTTCGCTAGGCGATGCCAGCATGTGTTAGCATGATGCTAGCATGTTTTTAGCATGTTTTAGCACTTCGCTAGGCGATGCTAACATGTTTTAGCATGATGCTAGCACATTTTTAACATGTTGTAGCAATCCCCTAACCAATGCTAACATGCATTAGCATAATACTAGCACGTTTTTAGCATGTTTTAGCACTTCACTAGGCGATGCTTACATGTGTTAGCATGATGCTAGCACGTTTTTAACATGTTTTAGCAATCCCCTAAGCAATGCTAACATGCATTAGCATAATGCTAGCACGTTTTAACATGTTTTAACACTTTGCTAGGCAATGCCAGCATGTGTTAGCATGATGCTAGCACGTTTTTAGCATTTTTTAACACTTCGCTAGGCAATACTATCATGTGTTAGCATGTTTTTAGCACGTTTTTAGCATGTTTTAGCACTTCGCTAGGTGATGCCAACATGTGTTAGCATGTTGCTAGCACGTTTTTAGCATGTTTTAGCACTTCGCTAGGTGATGCCAACATGTGTTAGCATGTTGCTAGCACATTTTTAGCATGTTTTAGGGTGTGGCTATGAAGATTTTTATTGACTGCTTGATAAAAGAAATCCTCTGAGGGAGAGAGAGAGAGAGACGCAGGGCTGACAGGCCCTTTTTTGTCTGTGTGTGTGAAAAAGTCAGTTGGGATTTAAATTTCTGAACATTCCGCAATGTAAAGTCAATGGGATTTTTTTGGCCGCTTTTTCGTCCGCTGTTCGAACATCGTATACCCGATCGCTTAGAAAAGATATAGCACACCTCTCCTCAATGAGCCGCACGATTTGATGCCTCACTCAGGGGTCTGTGACAAAAGCTGCAGGAGGAGTAGCGCGCCAAACTTTGTGTGGAAAAATAATAATAATTATAATAATAATAAGTATGCAAGAGAACAATAGTGATGCTTTGCCTATGGCAAGCACCACTAACTAGATTAAAAAGTTTGAGTACAAACTTTAGGTTGGCTTGAGAAAGCCTAGCATAAAGTTTGAAGTAGTTGTAAAAGCTTGAAGATTGAAGGTTTAGTTTGATGTAGTTATTAATTTTAGTAGTTCTCAAAGTTCAAAGATTATAAGACCATTCAGTCTATCAAATATGATAGATAGATAGATAGATAGATAGATAGATAGATAGATAGATAGATAGATAGATAGACAGAGAATGACCCTCAGATAGATAGATAGATAGACAGAGAATGACCCTCAGATAGATAGATAGATAGATAGATAGATAGAGAGAGAGATAGAGAGATAGATAGAGAATGACCCTCAGATAGATAGATAGATAGACAGAGAATGACCCTCAGATAGAAAGATAGATAGATAGATAGATAGATAGATAGATAGAGAGTGACCCTCAGATAGATAGATAGATAGATAGATAGATAGATAGATAGATAGACAGATAGATAGATAGATAGACAGATAGATAGATAGAGAATGACCCTCAGATAGATAGATAGATAGATAGAGAATGACCCTCAGATAGATAGATAGATAGATAGATAGATAGATAGATAGATAGATAGATAGATAGATAGATAGACAGACAGACAGACAGACAGATAGATAGATAGAGAATTACCCTCAGATAGATAGATAGATAGATAGATAGATAGACAGATAGATAGATAAAGAATTACCCTCAGATAGATAGATAGATAGATAGATAGATAGATAGATAGATATTGACCCTCAGATAGATAGATAGATAGATAGATCGATAGATAGAGAATGACCCTCAGATAGATAGATAGATAGATAGATAGATAAATAGATAGAGAATGACCCTCAGATAGATAGATAGATAGACGGATAGATAGATCCTTGCTACCCTGAGTCCCATGAAAAAAACCAGAATTCTTTATGTTGTTCTGGTGCAGAGATATGTGATTTGTTACTTGGTTGCTAGGGTAACCCCATCTGGTTGCTAGGCAGATACCAAAGTGATACTCATAAGGCTCCTTGCAATCCTGTGTGAAATATGTCAACCCCTAAGTCTCTACGATTTTATGGTTCAAAGATATGTGATTTGTTACTTGGTTGCTAGGGTAACCGCATCTGGTTGGTAGGCAGTTACCAGAGTGATATATATCAAGGCTACTTTCCATCTTGAGTAAAATAAGTGAAACAGGAAGTCTCTACGATTTTCTGGTGCAGAGATATATTATTTGTTACTTGGTTGCTAGGGTAACCCTGTCTGGTTGCTATGCATTTACCAGGGTGATACATATCAAGGCTCCTTGCAATCCTGAGTGAAATATGTGAAACAGGAAGTCTCTACGATTTTCTGGTGCAGAGATATGTGATTTGTTACTTGGTTGCTAGGGTAACCACATCTGGTTGCTAGGCAGTTACCAGAGTGATACATATCAAGCCTACTTTCCATCCTGAGTAAAATAAGTGAAACAGGATGTCTCTACGATTTTCTGGTGCAGAGATATGTGATTTGTTACTTGGTTGCTAGGGTAACCCCATCTGGTTGCTAGGCAGTTACCAAAGTGATACTCATAAGGCTCCTTGCAATCCTGAGTGAAATATGTCAACCCCTAAGTCTCTACGATGTTCTGGTTCAAAGAAATGTGATTTGTTACTTGGTTGCTAGGGTAACCACATCTGGTTGCTATGCAGTTACCAGAGTGATACATATCAAGGCTACTTTCCATCCTGAGTGAAATAAGTGAAACAGGTAGTCTCTACGATTTTCTGGTGCAGAGATATGTGATTTGTTACTTGGTTGCTAGGGTAACCCCATCTGGTTGCTAGGCAGTTACCAGAGTGATACATATCAAGGCTACTTTTCATCCTGAGTGAATAAAGTCAACCCGGAAGTCTCTATGATTTTCTGTTGCAGAGATATGTGATTTGTTACTTGGTTGCTAGGGTAATCACATCTGGTTGCTAGGCAGTTACCAGAGTGATACATATCAAGGCTACTTTCCATCCTGATTGAAATAAGTCAACCCGGAAGTCTCTCTGATTTTCTGTTGCAGAGTTATGTGATTTGTTACTTGGTTGCTAGGGTAAGCCCTTGTCGTTGCTAGGCAGTTACCAGAGTGATACTTTTCAAGACTCCTTGCTATCCTGAGTGAAATAAGTCAAACAGGAAGTCTCTACGATTTTCTGGTGAAGAGATATATTATTTGTTACTTGGTTGCTAGGGTAACCCCATCTGGTTGCTATGCAGTTACCAGGGTGATACTTATAAAGCCTCCTTTCCAACCTGAGTGAATCAAGTCAACCCGGAAGTCTCTATGATTTTCTGTTGCAGAGATATGTGAATTGTTACTTGGTTGCTAGGGTAATCACATCTGGTTGCTAGGCAGTTACCAGAGTGATACATATCAAGGCTACTTTCCATCCTGAGTGAAATAAGTCAACCCGGAAGTCTCTCTGATTTTCTGTTGCAGAGATATGTGATTTGTTACTTGGTTGCTAGGGTAACCCCGTCTGGTTGCTAGGCAATTACCAGAGTGATACATATCAAGGCTACTTTCCATCCTGAGTGAATCAAGTCAACCCGGAAGTCTCTATGATTTTCTGGTGCAGAGATATGTGATTTGTTATTTGGTTGCTAGGGTAACCCCATCTGGTTGCTAGGCAGTTACCAGAGTGATACATATCAAGCCTACTTTCCATCCTGAGTGAAATAAGTGAAACAGGATGTCTCTACGATTTTCTGGTGCAGAGATATGTGATTTGTTACTTGGTTGCTAGGGTAACCCCATCTGGTTGCTAGGCAGTTACCAAAGTGATACTCATAAGGCTCCTTGCAATCCTGAGTGAAATATGTCAACCCCTAAGTCTCTACGATGTTCTGGTTCAAAGATATGTGATTTGTTACTTGGTTGCTAGGGTAACCACATCTGGTTGCTATGCAGTTACCAGAGTGATACATATCAAGGCTACTTTCCATCCTGAGTGAAATAAGTGAAACAGGTAGTCTCTACGATTTTCTGGTGCAGAGATATGTGATTTGTTACTTGGTTGCTAGGGTAACCCCATCTGGTTGCTAGGCAGTTACCAGAGTGATACATATCAAGGCTACTTTTCATCCTGAGTGAATAAAGTCAACCCGGAAGTCTCTATGATTTTCTGTTGCAGAGATATGTGATTTGTTACTTGGTTGCTAGGGTAATCACATCTGGTTGCTAGGCAGTTACCAGAGTGATACATATCAAGGCTACTTTCCATCCTGAGTGAAATAAGTCAACCCGGAAGTCTCTCTGATTTTCTGTTGCAGAGTTATGTGATTTGTTACTTGGTTGCTAGGGTAAGCCCTTGTCGTTGCTAGGCAGTTACCAGAGTGATACTTTTCAAGACTCCTTGCTATCCTGAGTGAAATAAGTCAAACAGGAAGTCTCTACGATTTTCTGGTGAAGAGATATATTATTTGTTACTTGGTTGCTAGGGTAACCCCATCTGGTTGCTATGCAGTTACCAGGGTGATACTTATTAAGCCTCCTTTCCATCCTGAGTGAATCAAGTCAACCCGGAAGTCTCTATGATTTTCTGTTGCAGAGATATGTGATTTGTTACTTGGTTGCTAGGGTAATCACATCTGGTTGCTAGGCAGTTACCAGAGTGATACATATCAAGGCTACTTTCCATCCTGAGTGAAATAAGTCAACCCGGAAGTCTCTCTGATTTTCTGTTGCAGAGATATGTGATTTGTTACTTGGTTGCTAGGGTAACCCCGTCTGGTTGCTAGGCAGTTACCAGAGTGATACATATCAAGGCTACTTTCCATCCTGAGTGAAATAAGTCAACCCGGAAGTCTCTCTGATTTTCTGTTAATCAATCCTGTTAATCAATGAGAGTTTTTCCGAGTTTTGATCGTCATTTTTAGGAAAACCGTAAGTCCGATCAGTTAGAAAAGATATAGCACACTATTCGGGATTAGTCTGAAGGTCTGTGCCGAGTTTGGTGCATGTAGCTTAAAAGCTCTAGGAGGAGTTACATTTAGAAATTTAGTCTCAGAATAATAATAATAACTAGAATGTACATTTCCTGAAGAAAATGTGAGTGGTGCTTGCCGTGGCAAAATTTCTTACCACAATATCCCACCTACTGCCCAAAGTTGAAAGACGCTACCCCCATGACAGTAGTATGTTCTGGTGCAGAGATATTGGTGTTGTTCCATGGTTGCTAGGGTAACCCCATCTGGTTGCTAGGCAGTTACCAAGGTGACAGCCAACAATGCTCCTTGCCATCCTGAGTGAAATAAGTCAACCCGGAAGTCTCTGTGATGTTCTTGTGCAGAGATATGTGATTTGTTTCTTGGTTGCTAGGTTAACCCCATCTGGTTGCTAGGCAGTTACCAAGGTGACAGGCAACAATGCACCTTATCATCCTGAGTGAAATAAGTCAACCCGGAAGTCTCTGTGATTTTCTTGTGCAGAGATATGTGATTTGTTTATTGGTTGCTAGGGTAACCCCATCTGGTTGCTAGGCAGTTACCAAGGTGACAGCCAACAATGCTCCTTGCCATCCTGAGTGAAATAAGTCAACCCGGAAGTCTCTGTGATTTTCTAGTACATAGATATGTGATTTGTTACTTGGTTGCTAGGATAACCCCATCTGGTTGCTAGGCAGTTACCAGGGTGATATTTATCAAGACTACATTCCATCCTGAGTGAAATAAGTCAACCCGGAAGTCTCTGTGATTTTCTTGTGCAGAGATAGGTGATTTGTTTCTTGGTTGCTAGGGTAACCCCATCTGGTTGCTAGGCAGTTACCAAGGTGACAGCCAACAATGCTCCTTGCCATCCTGAGTGAAATAAGTCAACCCGGAAGTCTCTGTGATTTTCTTGTGCAGAGATATGTGATTTGTTTCTTGGTTGCTAGGGAAACCCCATCTGGTTGCTAGGCAGTTACCAAGGTGACAGGCAACAATGCTCCTTGCCATCCTGGGTGAAATAAGTCAAACCAGAAGTCTCTGTGATTTTCTTGTGCAGAGATATGTGATTTGTTTCTTGGTTGCTAGGGTAATCCCATTTGGTTGCTAGGCAGTTACCAGGGTGATATTTATCAAGTCTACTTTCCATCCTAAGTAAAATAAGTCAACCCTGAAGTCTCTACGTCATTCTGATCCTAAGATAGACATCTTAGTGATTTTGAATGGATGTCAATGGTTCTTTGTTGCTAGGGTGCTTTTATTGGTTGCTAGGGCATGGCTAAGTAGTTCACCTGATGAAAGCTGAAGACTGATTACTCACCCAATGAAAACAAAGCAACTATCATGTCTCTAGGACATTCTGATGTGAAGATATCTTACTGTAATTGAAATCAATAAATGTTGTTGCTAGGGTGCCCTAAATTGTTGCTAGGGAGTGGCTTGGCAGCTGCCAATGATGAATCTCCAAAGGCTGCTTGTCAGTATGAATGATATAAACCAACTCCCATGCCTCTGTGACATTCAGAATGGAAGATATCTGTCTTTGGATTTTGGTTGCTAAGGTGCTCGAAAATGGTTGCTAGGGAGGGGCTAGGAAGTGTTGAGGGGATTCATGATTGGCTGTTTTACTGCCCCAAGTCAAACGAGACCACCCTCGTGTTTCTATGATAATTCAGTCCAGAGAAATCCCTTTGATCTCTTTCAATGGAAGTCTATGGGACTTGTTGCTAAGGTACTGTAAATGGTTGCTAGGGCGTGGCTTGATAGCTTCACAATGATCCTGAGAGACTGATTGGTCGTCTGAGTAAAATGAGCCCGCCCCCATGTCTCTAAGACACTGTGATCCAGAGTTATGTTCAATACAAAATCTACCATAGACTTAACATTGGGGCAAATTTGGGCAGCTCCTGCCCCCCAGGGGTAAAACTTTTACCCCATTGTGAGGTATGTTCTCACAGAGCCTGTCAGCCTCTTCAAATGTGGTAAATGACGTAAACACGTCTCTGTGAAATCCTCGCTCTGAGCTATAACTCGTCAAAGTTCGGCTCAATGTTAAGTCAATGGGATTTTTTGCCCAATTTTTTGCCCCTGGGGCAAATACCGTACCCCCGATCACTTATAGTAGCCATAGCACACCATTCCCAAATAATCTGCACGATTTGACGCCTCATTTGTGGGTCTGCGAGCAAAAAATTTTTCAAAAAATTCCATTGACTTACATTGGGGCAACTTTGGGCAGCTCCTGCCCCCCAGGGGTAAAACTTTTACCCCATTGTGAGGTATGTTCTCAGAGAGCCTGTCAGCCTCTTCAAATGTGGTAAATCACACGTCTCTGTGAAATCCTCGCTCTGAGCTATAACTCGTCAAAGTTTGGCTCAATGTTAAGTCAATGGGATTTTTTTGCCCAATTTTTTGCCCCTGGGGCAAACACCGTACCCCCGATCGCTTAGAAAAGATATAGCACACCTCTCCTCAATGAGCCGCACGATTTGATGCCTCACTCAGAGGTCTGTGACAAAAGCTGCGGGAGGAGTAGCGCGCCAAACTATGTGTGGAAAAATAATAATAATTATAATAATAATAATAAGTATGCAAGAGAACAATAGTGATGCTTTGCCTATGGCAAGCACCACTAACTAGATTAAAAAGTTTGAGTACAAACTTTAGGTTGGCTTGAGAAAGCCTAGCATAAAGTTTGAAGTAGTTGTAAAAGTTTGAAGATTTAAGGTTTTTAGTTTGATGTAATTATAAGTAGTAGTTTTCAAAGTTCAAAGTTTAGAGATTATAAAACCATTCAGTCTATCAAATAGATAGATAGATAGATAGATAGATAGATAGATAGATAGATAGATATTGACCATCAGATAGATAGATAGACAGATAGACAGATAGAGTATGACCCACAGATAGATAGATAGATAGATAGATAGATAGATAGATAGATAGATAGATAGATAGATAGATAGATAGATATTGACCATCAGATAGATAGATAGATAGATAGATAGATAGATAGATAGATAGATAGATAGATAGATAGATAGATAGATAGATATTGACCCTCAGATAGATAGATAGATAGATAGATAGATAGATAGATAGATATTGACCCTCAGATAGATAGATAGACAGATAGATAGATAGAGTATGACCCACAGATAGATAGATAGATAGATAGATAGATAGATAGATAGATAGTCATTGACCCTTAGATAGATAGATAGATAGATAGATAGATAGATAGATAGATAGATAGATAGATAGATAGATAGATAGATAGATAGATAGATAGAGTATGACCCACAGATAGATAGATAGATAGTTATTGACCCTCAGATAGATAGATAGATAGATAGATAGATAGATAGATAGATATTGACCCTCAGAAAGATAGATAGATAGATAGATAGAGTATGACCCACAGATAGATAGATAGATAGATAGATAGATAGATAGATAGATAGATAGATAGATAGACAGATAGACAGATAGATAGATAGATAGATAGATAGATAGATAGATAGATAGATAGATAGTCATTGACCCTTAGATAGATAGATAGATAGATAGATAAATAGATAGAGTATGACCCACAGATAGATAGATAGATAGATAGATAGATAGATAGATAGATAGATAGAGTATGACCCACAGATAGATAGATAGATATTGACCCTCAGATAGATAGATAGATAGATAGACAGATAGATATTGACCCTCAGAAAGATAGATAGATAGACAGATAGATAGATATATTATTTTTTACTTGGTTGCTAGGGTAACCCAATCTGGTTGCTAGGCAGTTTCCAGGGTGATCCTTATCAAGCCTCCTTTTCATTCTGAGTGAATAAAGTCAACCTGGAAGTCTCTACGATTTTCTTTTGCATAGATATGTGATTTGTTACTTGGTTGCTAGGGTAACCATATCTGGTTGATAGGCAGTTACCAGAGTGATACATATCAAGGCTACTTTCCATTCTGAGTGAAATAATTCAAACAGGAAGTGTATACGATTTTCTGGTGCAGAGATATGTGATTTGTTACTTGGTTGCTAGGGTAACCCCATCTGGTTGCTAGGCAGTTACCAACGTGTTACTCATAAGGCTCCTTGCAATCCTGTGTGAAATATGTCAACCCCTAAGTCTTTATGATTTTCTGGTTCAAAGATATGTGATTTGTTACTTGGTTGCTAGGGTAACCACATCTGGTTGCTATGCAGTTACCAGGGTGATACTTATCAAGCCTCCTTTCCATCCTGAGTGAAAAAAGTCAACCCAGAATTCTCCACGATTTTCTGTTGCAGAGATATGTGATTTGTTATTTGGTTGCTAGGGTAACCATATCTGGTTGCTAGGCAGTTACCAGAGTGATACATATCAAGGCTACTTCCCATCCTGAGCGAAATAATTCAAACAGGAAGTCTCTACGATTTTCTGGTGAAGAGATATGTTATTTGTTACTTGGTTGCTAGGGTAACCCCATCTGGTTGCTATGCAGTTACCAGGGTGATACTTATCAAGCCTCCTTTCCATCCTGAGTGAATTATGTCAACCCGGAAGTCTCTACGATTTTCTGTTGCAGAGATATGTGATTTGTTACTTGGTTGCTAGGGTAACCGCATCTGGTTGCTAGGCAGTTACCAGAGTGATACATATCAAGGCTACTTTCCATCCTGAGTGAAATAAGTGAAACAGGAAGTCTCTACGATTTTCTGGTGCAGAGATATGTGATTTGTTACTTGGTTGCTAGGGTAAACACATCTGGTTGCTAGGCAGTTACCAAAGTGATACTCATAAGGCTCCTTGCAATCCTGTGTGAAATATGTCAACCCCTAAGTCTCTATGATGTTCTGGTTCAAAGATATGTGATTTGTTACTTGGTTGCTAGGGTAACCCCGTCTGGTTGCTAGTTAGTTACCAAAGTGATACTCATAAGGCTCCTTGCAATCCTGAGTGAAATATGTGAAACAGGAAGTCTCTACGATGTTCTGGTTCAAATATATATGATTTGTTACTTGGTTGCTAGGGTAACCATATCTGGTTGCTAGGCAGTTACCAGAGTGATACATATCAAGGCTACTTTCCATCCTGAGTGAATAAAGTCAACCCGGAAGTCTCTATGATTTTCTGTTGCAGAGATATGTGATTTGTTACTTGGTTGCTAGGTTAATCACATCTGGTTGCTAGGCAGTTACCAGAGTGATACATATCAAGGCTACTTTCCATCCTGAGTGAAATAAGTGAAACAGGACGTCAGTATGATTTTCTGGTGCAGAGATATGTGATTTGTTACTTGGTTGCTAGGGTAAACCCATCTGGTTGCTAGGCAGTTACCAGAGTGATACATATCAAGGCTACTTTCCATCCTGAGTGAAATAAGTGAAACAGGAAGTCTGTATGATTTTCTGGTGCAGAAATATGTGATTTGTTATTTGGTTGCTAGGGTAACCCTGTCTGGTTGCTATGCAGTTACCAGGGTGATACTTATCAAGCCTCCTTTCCATACTGAGTGAACAAAGTCAACCTGGAAGCTACTATACTGTGGCTATGAAGATTTTAGGTCATTACTTATTGGCTGCTTGATAAAATAAATCCTCTGAGGGAGAGAGAGAGGGAGAGACGCAGGGCTGACGGGCCCTTTTTTGTCTGTGTGTGTGAAAACGTCAGTTGGGATTTAAATTTCTGAACATTCCGCAATGTTAAGTCAATGGGAGTTTTTCCGAGTTTTGATCGTCATTTTTAGGAAAACCGTAAGTCCAATCAGTTAGAAAAGATATAGCACACTATTCGGGATTAGTCTGAAGGTCTGTGCCGAGTTTGGTGCATGTAGCTTAAAAGCTCTAGGAGGAGTTAGATTTAGAAATTTAGTCTCAGAAGAATAATAATAATATTAAGTTTAAATAGGATTTCAGTAAGTTGGCTTTCTCAAGCCAACCTAATAATAATAATAATAATAATAAGTTTAAATAGGATTTCAGTAAGTTGGCTTTCTCAAGCCAACCTAATAATAATAATAAGTTTAAATAGGATTTCAGTAAGTTGGCTTTCTCAAGCCAACCTAATAATAATAAGTTTAAATAGGATTTCAGTAAGTTGGCTTTCTCAAGCCAACCTAATTATAACTAGATTAAAAAGTTTGAGTACAAACTTTAGGTTGGCTTGAGAAAGCCTAGCATAAAGTTTGAAGTAGTTGTAAAAGTTTGAAGATTTACGGTTTCTAGTTTGATGTAATTATAAGTAGTAGTTTTCAAAGTTCAAAGTTTAGAGATTATAAAACCATTCAGTCTATCAAATAGATTAGATAGATAGATAGATAGATAGATAGATAGATAGATAGATAGATAGATAGATAGATAGATAGATAGATATTGACCCTCAGATAGATAGATAGATAGATAGATAGATATTGACCCTCAGATAGATAGATAGATAGATAGAAAGATAGATAGATAGATAGAGTATGACCCATAGATAGATAGATAGATAGATAGATAGATATTGACCCTCAGATAGATAGATAGATAGAGTTATTGACCATCAGATAGATAGATAGATAGATAGATAGATAGATAGATATTGACCATTAGATAGATAGATAGATAGATAGATAGATAGATAGATAGATATTGATCCTCAGATAGATAGATAGATATTGACCCTCAGATAGATAGATAGAAAGATAGAAAGATAGAAAGATAGATTGATAGTCATTGACCCTTAGATAGATAGATAGATATTGACGTCAGATATATAGATAGATAGATAGTCATTGACCCTGAGATATAGATAGATAGAGTATGAACCACAGATAGATAGATAGATAGATAGATAGTTATTGACCCGCAGATAGTTAGATAGATAGATAGATATTGACCCTCAGATAGATAGATAGATAGATAGATAGATAGATAGATAGATAGATAGATAGTCATTGACCCTTAGATAGATAGATAGATATTGACCGTCAGATATATAGATAGACAGATAGTCATTGACCCTGAGATATAGATAGATAGAGTATGACCCACAGATAGATAGATAGATAGTTATTGACCCGCAGATAGTTAGATAGATAGATAGATAGATATTGACCCTCAGATAGATAGATAGATATTGACCATCAGAAAGATAGATAGATAGATAGATAGATAGACAGATAGACAGATAGATATATAATTTTTTTACTTGGTTGCTAGGGTAACCCAATCTGGTTGCTAGGCAGTTTCCAGGGTGATCCTTATCAAGCCTCCTTTTCATTCTGAGTGAATAAAGTCAACCCGGAAGTCTCTATGATTTTCTGTTGCATAGATATGTGATTTGTTACTTGGTTGCTAGGGTAACCATATCTGGTTGATAGGCAGTTACCAGAGTGATATGTATCAAGGCTACTTTCCATCTTGAGTAAAATAAGTGAAACAGGAAGTCTCTACGATTTTCTGGTGCAGAGTTATGTGATTTGTTACTTGGTTGCTAGGGTAAGCCCTTGTCGTTGCTAGGCAGTTACCAGAGTGATACTTATCAAGCCTCCTTTCCATCCTGAGTGAATTATGTCAACCCGGAAGTCTCTACGATTTTCTGGTGCAGAGATATGTGATTTGTTAGTTGGTTGCTAGGGTAACCCCATCTGGTTGCTAGGCAGTTACTAAGGTGATACTCATAAGGCTCCTTGCAATCCTGTGTGAAATATGTCAACCCCTAAGTCTCTACGATGTTCTGGTTCAAAGATATGTGATTTGTTACTTGGTTGCTAGGGTAATCACATCTGGTTGCTAGGCAGTTACCAGAGTGATACATATCAAGGCTACTTTCCATCCTGAGTGAAATAAGTCAACCCGGAAGTCTCTCTGATTTTCTGTTGCAGAGATATGTGATTTGTTACTTGGTTGCTAGGGTAATCACATCTGGTTGCTAGGCAGTTACCAGAGTGATACATATCAAGGCTACTTTCCATCATGAGTGAAATAAGTGAAACAGGAAGTCTCTACGATTTTCTGGTGCAGAGATAAGTGATTTGTTAGTTGGTTGCTAGGGTAACCCCATCTGGTTGCTAGGCAGTTACCAAGGTGATACTCATAAGGCTTCTTCTAATCCTGTGTGAAATATGTTAACCCCTAAGTCTCTACGATGTTCTGGTTCAAAGATATGTGATTTGGTACTTGGTTGCTAGGGTAACCGCATCTGGTTGCTAGGCAGTTACCAGAGGGATACATATCAAGGCTACTTTCCATCCTGAGTGAAATAAGTGAAACAGGAAGTCTCTATGATTTTCTGTTGCAGAGATATGTGATTTGTTACTTGGTTGCTAGGGTAATCACATCTGGTTGCTAGGCAGTTACCAGAGTGATACATATCAAGGCTACTTTCCATCCTGAGTGAAATAAGTCAACCCGGAAGTCTCTCTGATTTTCTGTTGCAGAGATATGTGATTTGTTACTTGGTTGCTAGGGTAATCACATCTGGTTGCTAGGCAGTTACCAGAGTGATACATATCAAGGCTACTTTCCATCCTGAGTGAAATAAGTCAACCCGGAAGTCTCTCTGATTTTCTGTTGCAGAGATATGTGATTTGTTACTTGGTTGCTAGGGTAATCACATCTGGTTTCTAGGCAGTTACCAGAGTGATACATATCAAGGCTACTTTCCATCTTGAGTGAAATAAGTGAAACAGGAAGTCACTACGATTTTCTGGTGCAGAGATATGTGATTTGTTACTTGGTTGCTAGGGTAACCCCATCTGGTTGCTAGGCAGTTACCAGAGTGATACATATCAAGGCTACTTTCCATCCTGAGTGAAATAAGTGAAACAGGAAGTCTGTATGATTTTCTGGTGCAGAGATATGTGATTTGTTACTTGGTTGCTAGGGTAACCCCATCTGGTTGCTAGGCAGTTACCAGAGTGATACATATCAAGGCTACTTTCCATCCTGAGTGAAATAAGTGAAACAGGAAGTCTGTATGATTTTCTGGTGCAGAGATATGTGATTTGTTATTTGGTTGCTAGGGTAATCCTGTCTGGTTGCTATGCAGTTACCAGGGTGATACTTATCAAGCCTCCTTTCCATACTGAGTGAATCAAGTCAACCTGGAAGCTACTATACTGTGGCTATGAAGATTTTAGGTCATTACTTATTGGCTGCTTGATAAAAGAAATCCTCTGAGGGAGAGAGAGAGGGAGAGATGCAGGGCTGACAGGCCCTTTTTTGTCTGTGTGTGTGAAAACTTCAGTTGGGATTTAAATTTCTGAACATTCCGCAATGTTAAGTCAATGGGAGTTTTTCCGAGTTTTGATCGTCATTTTTAGGAAAACCGTAAGTCCGATCAGTTAGAAAAGATATAGCACACTATTCGGGATTAGTCTGAAGGTCTGTGCCGAGTTTGGTGCATGTAGCTTAAAAGCTCTAGGAGGAGTTAGATTTAGAAATTTAGTCTCAGAATAATAATAATAATAATAATAACTAGATTGAAAAGTTTGAGTACAAACTTTAGGTTGGCTTGAGAAAGCCTAGCATAAAGTTTGAAGTAGTTGTAAAAGTTTGAAGATTTACGGTTTCTAGTTTGATGTAATTATAAGTAGTAGTTTTCAAAGTTCAAAGTTTAGAGATTATAAAACCATTCAGTCTATCAAATAGATTAGATAGATAGATAGATAGATAGATAGATAGATAGATAGATAGATAGATAGATAGATAGATAGATAGATAGATAGATAGATAGAGTATGACCCATAGATAGATAGATAGATAGATAGATATTGACCCTCAGATAGATAGATAGTTATTGACCATCAGATAGCTAGATA
Organism: Moxostoma hubbsi; assembly: GCA_032164185.1. Classification (NCBI taxonomy): domain Eukaryota; kingdom Metazoa; phylum Chordata; class Actinopteri; order Cypriniformes; family Catostomidae; genus Moxostoma; species Moxostoma hubbsi. The sequence goes on from JAVLUX010000005.1 coordinate 9,766,811, forward strand.
GATAGATAGATAGTTATTGACCATCAGATAGATAGATAGATAGATAGATATTGACCATTAGATAGATAGATAGATAGATAGATATTGACCCTCAGATAGATAGATAGATAGATAGATAGAAAGATAGAAAGATAGATTGATAGTCATTGACCCTTAGATAGATAGATAGATAGATATTGAACGTCAGATATATAGATAGATAGATAGTCATTGACCCTGAGATATAGATAGATAGAGTATGAACCACAGATAGATAGATAGATAGATAGATAGTTATTGACCCGCAGATAGTTAGATAGATAGATAGATAGATATTGACCCTCAGATAGATAGATAGATAGATAGATAGTCATTGACTCTTAGATAGATAGATAGATATTGACCGTCAGATATATAGATAGACAGATAGTCATTGACCCTGAGATATAGATAGATAGAGTATGACCCACAGATAGATAGATAGATAGTTATTGACCCGCAGATAGATAGATAGATAGATAGATAGATATTGACCCTCAGATAGATAGATAGATAGATAGATAGATAGATAGATAGATAGATAGATAGATATTGACCATCAGAAAGATAGATAGATAGATAGATAGACAGATAGACAGATACAGTAGATATATAATTTTTTACTTGGTTGCTAGGGTAACCCAATCTGGTTGCTAGGCAGTTTCCAGGGTGATCCTTATCAAGCCTCCTTTTCATTCTGAGTGAATAAAGTCAACCCGGAAGTCTCTATGATTTTCTGTTGCATAGATATGTGATTTGTTACTTGGTTGCTAGGGTAATCACATCTGGTTGCTAGGCAGTTACCAGAGGGATACATATCACGGCTACTTTCCATCCTGAGTGAAATAAGTGAAACAGGAAGTCTCTACGATTTTCTGGTGCAGAGATATGTGATTTGTTAGTTGGTTCCTAGGGTAACCCCATCTGGTTGCTAGGCAGTTACCAAAGTGATACTCATAAGGCTCCTTGCAATCCTGTGTGAAATATGTCAACCCCTAAGTCTCTACGATGTTCTGGTTCAAAGATATGTGATTTGTTACTTGGTTGCTAAGGTAACCCTGTGTGGTTGCTATGCAGTTACCAGAGTGATACATATCAAGGCTACTTTCCATCCTGAGTGAAATAAGTGAAACAGGTAGTCTCTACGATTTTCTGGTGCAGAGATATGTGATTTGTTACTTGGTTGCTAGGGTAACCCCGTCTGGTTGCTAGGCAGTTACCAGAGTGATACATATCAAGGCTACTTTCCATCCTGAGTGAATAAAGTCAACCCGGAAGTCTCTATGATTTTCTGTTGCAGAGATATGTGATTTGTTACTTGGTTGCTAGGGTAATCACATCTGGTTGCTAGGCAGTTACCAGAGTGATACATATCAAGGCTACTTTCCATCCTGAGTGAAATAAGTCAACCCGGAAGTCTCTCTGATTTTCTGTTGCAGAGATATGTGATTTGTTACTTGGTTGCTAGGGTAATCACATCTGGTTGCTAGGCAGTTACCAGAGTGATACATATCATGGCTACTTTCCATCCTGAGTGAAATAAGTCAACCCGGAAGTCTCTCTGATTTTCTGTTGCAGAGATATGTGATTTGTTACTTGGTTGCTAGGGTAATCACATCTGGTTGCTAGGCAGTTACCAGAGTGATACATATCAAGGCTACTTTCCATCTTGAGTGAAATAAGTGAAACAGGAAGTCACTACGATTTTCTGGTGCAGAGATATGTGATTTGTTACTTGGTTGCTTGGGTAACCCCATCTGGTTGCTAGGCAGTTACCAGAGTGATACATATCAAGGCTACTTTCCATCCTGAGTGAAATAAGTGAAACAGGAAGTTTGTATGATTTTCTTGTGCAGAGATATGTGATTTGTTACTTGGTTGCTAGGGTAACCCCATCTGGTTGCTAGGCAGTTACCAGAGTGATACATATCAAGGCTACTTTCCATCCTGAGTGAAATAAGTGAAACAGGATGTCTGTATGATTTTCTGGTGCAGAAATATGTGATTTGTTATTTGGTTGCTAGGGTAACCCTGTCTGGTTGCTATGCAGTTACCAGGGTGATACTTATCAAGCCTCCTTTCCATACTGAGTGAATCAAGTCAACCTGGAAGCTACTATGCTGTGGCTATGAAGATTTTAGGTCATTACTTATTGGCTGCTTGATAAAAGAAATCCTCTGAGGGAGAGAGAGAGGGAGAGACGCAGGGCTGACAGGCCCTTTTTCGTCTGTGTGTGTGAAAACGTCAGTTGGGATTTAAATTTCTGAACATTCCGCAATGTTAATCAATGGGAGTTTTTCCGAGTTTTGATCGTCATTTTTAGGAAAACCGTAAGTCCGATCAGTTAGAAAAGATATAGCACACTATTCGGGATTAGTCTGAAGGTCTGTGCCGAGTTTGGTGCATGTAGCTTAAAAGCTCTAGGAGGAGTTACATTTAGAAATTTAGTCTCAGAATAATAATAATAACTAGATTAAAAAGTTTGAGTACAAACTTTAGGTTGGCTTGAGAAAGCCTAGCATAAAGTTTGAAGTAGTTGTAAAAGTTTGAAGATTTACGGTTTCTAGTTTGGTGTAATTATAAGTAGTAGTTTTCAAAGTTCAAAGTTTAGAGATTATAAAACCATTCAGTCTATCAAATAGATTAGATAGATAGATAGATAGATAGATAGATAGATAGATAGATAGATAGATAGATAGATAGATAGATAGATAGATAGATATTGACCCTCAGATAGATAGATAGATAGATAGATAGATAGATAGATAGATATTGACCCTCAGATAGATTGATAGATAGATAGATAGATAGATAGATAGTTATTGACCATCAGATAGATAGATAGATAGATAGATAGATAGATAGATATTGACCATTAGATAGATAGATAGATAGATATTGATCCTCAGATAGATAGATAGAGAATTACCCTCAGATAGATAGATAGATAGATAGATATTGACCCTCAGATAGATAGATAGATAGATAGATAGATAGACAGACAGATAGATAGATAGAGAATTACCCTCAGATAGATAGATAGATAGATAGATAGATATTGACCCTCAGATAGATAGATAGATAGATAGATAGATAGATAGAGAATGACCCTCAGATAGATCGATAGATAGAGAATGACCCTCAGATAGATAGATAGATAGATAGATAGATAGATAGATAGATAGATAGATAGATAGACAGACAGATAGATAGAGAATTACCCTCAGATAGATAGATAGAGAATTACCCTCAGATAGGTATATAGATAGATAGATTGATAGATAGATAGATAGATAGATAGATAGATAGATAGATAGATAGATAGATAGATAGACAGACAGATAGATAGAGAATTACCCTCAGATAGATAGATAGAGAATTACCCTCAGATAGGTATATAGATAGATAGATTGATAGATAGATAGATAGATAGATAGATAGATAGATAGATAGATAGATAGATAGAGAATGACCCTCAGATAGATAGATAGATAGATAGATAGATAGATAGATAGATAGATAGATAGATAGATAGAGAATGACCCTCAGATAGATAGATAGATAGATAGATAGATAGATAGATAGATAGATAGATAGACAGACAGATAGATAGATAGAGAATTACCCTCAGATAGATAGATAGATATTGACCCTCAGATAGATAGATAGATAGATAGATAGATAGATAGACAGACAGACAGATAGATAGATAGATAGAGAATTACCCTCAGATAGGTATATAGATAGATAGATAGATAGATAGATAGATATTGACCCTCAGATAGATAGATAGATAGATAGATAGATAGAGAATGACCCTCAGATAGATAGATAGATAGATAGATAGAGAATGAGCCTCAGATAGATAGATAGATAGATAGATAGATAGATAGATAGATATTGACCCTCAGATAGATAGATAGATAGATAGATAGATAGATAGATAGATAGATAGATAGATAGATAGACAGACAGATAGATAGAGAATTACCCTCAGATAGGTATATAGATAGATAGATAGATAGATAGATAGATAGATAGATAGATAGATAGATAGATAGATAGATAGACAGACAGATAGATAGATAGAGAATTACCCTCAGATAGATATATAGATAGATAGATAGATAGATAGATATTGACCCTCAGATAGATAGATAGATAGATAGATAGATAGATAGATAGATAGAGAATGACCCTCAGATAGATAGATAGATAGATAGATAGATAGATAGATAGATAGATAGATAGATAGAGAATGAGCCTCAGATAGATAGATAGATAGATAGATAGATAGATAGATAGATAGATAGATAGATAGATAGAGAATGACCCTCAGATAGATAGATAGAGAGATATTGACCCTCAGATAGATAGATAGATATTCACCATCAGATAGATAGATAGATAGATAGATAGATAGATAGATAGATAGAGTATGACCCACAGATAGATAGATAGATAGATATTGACCATCAGATAGATAGATCGATAGATAGATAGATAGAGTATGACACACAGATAGATAGATAGATAGATAGATAGATAGATAGATAGATATTGACCCTCAGATAGATAGATAGATAGATAGATAGATAGATAGATAGATAGATAGATAGATATTGACCATCAGATAGATAGATAGAGTTATTGACCATCAGATAGATAGATAGATAGATAGATAGATAGATAGATAGATAGATAGATAGATAGATATTGATCCTCAGATAGATAGATAGATATTGATCCTCAGATAGATAGATAGATATTGACCCTCAGATAGATAGATAGATAGTCATTGACCCTTAGATAGATAGATAGATATTGACCGTCAGATCTATATAGGTAGATAGATAGTCATTGACCCTGAGATATAGATAGATAGAGTATGACCCACAGATAGATAGATAGATAGTTATTGACCCTCAGATAGATAGATAGATAGATAGATAGATATTGACCCTCAGATAGATAGATAGATAGATAGATAGATAGATAGATAGATATTGACCCTCAGATAGATAGATAGATAGATAGATATTGACCCTCAGATAGATAGATAGATATTGACCCTCAGATAGATAGATAGATAGATAGATAGATAGATATTGACCCTCAGATAGATTGATAGATAGATAGATAGATATTGACCCTCAGATAGATAGATAGATAGATAGATAGATAGATATTAACCCTCAGATAGATAGACAGTTCGAAAGATAGATATAGATAGACTGATAAATAGACAGACAGACAGACAGATAGATAGATAGATCCTTGCTACCCTGAGTCCCATGAACAAAACCAGAAGTTTTTATGTTGTTCTGGTGCAGAGATATGTAATTTGTTACTTGGTTGTTATGGTAACTCCATCTGGTTGCTAGGCAGTTACCAGAGTAATACATATCAAGGCTACTTTCCATCATGAGTGAAATAAGTCAACCCGGAAGTCTCTACGATTTTCTGTTAAATAGATATGTGATTTGTTACTTGGTTGCTAGGCTATCCCCATCTGGTTGCTAGGCAGTTACCAAAGTGTTACTCATAAGGCTCCTTGCAATCCTGTGTGAAATATGTCAACCAATAAGTCTCTACGAAGTTTTGGTTCAAAGATATGTGATTTATTACTTGGTTGCTAGGGTAACCCTGTCTGGTTGCTATGCAGTTACCAGGGTGATAACTTGTCAAGCCTCCTTTCCATCCTGAGTGAATAAAGTCAACCCGCAAGTCTGTATGATTTTCTGGTGCAGAGATATGTGATTTGTTATTTGGTTGCTAGGGTAACCCTGTCTGGTTGCTATGCAGTTACCAGGGTGATACTTATCAAGCCTCCTTTCCATCCTGAGTGAATTAAGTCAACCCAGATGTCTCTACGATTTTCTGGTGCAGAAATATATGATTTGTTATTTGGTTGCTAGGGTAACCCATCTGGTTGCTAGGCAGTTACCAGAGTGATGCATATCAAGGCTACTTTCCATCCTGAGTGAAATATGTCAACCCCTAAGTCTCTACGATGTTCTGGTTCAAAGATATGTGATTTGTTACTTGGTTGCTAGGGTAACCACATCTGGTTGCTATGCAGTTACCAGAGTGATGCATATCAAGCCTACTTTCCATCCTGAGTGAAATAAGTGAAACAGGAAGTCTCTATGATTTTCTGTTGCAGAGATATGTGATTTGTTACTTGGTTGCTAGGGTAACCACATACGGTTGCTAGGCAGTTACCAGAGTGATACATATCAAGGCTACTTTCCATCCTGAGTGAAATAAGTCAACCCGGAAGTCTCTCTGATTTTCTGTTGCAGAGATATGTGATTTGTTACTTGGTTGCTAGGGTAACCCTGTCTGGTTGCTATGCAGTTATCAGGGTGATGCATATCAAGGCTACTTTCCATCCTGTGTGAAATATGTCAACCCTGAAGTCTCTCTGATTTTCTGTTGCAGAGATATGTGATTTGTTACTTGGTTGCTAGGGTAATCACATCTGGTTGCTAGGCAGTTACCAGAGTGATACATATCAAGGCTACTTTCCATCCTGAGTGAAATAAGTGAAACAGGAAGTCTCTACGATTTTCTGGTGCAGATATATGTGATTTGTTACTTGGTTGCTAGGGTAACCCCGTCTGGTTGCTAAGCAGTTACCAGAGTGATACATATCAAGGCTACTTTCCATCCTGAGTGAAATAAGTCAACCCGGAAGTCTCTCTGATTTTCTGTTGCAGAGATATGTGATTTGTTACTTGGTTGCTAGGGTAATCACATCTGGTTGCTAGGCAGTTACCAGAGTGATACATATCAAGGCTACTTTCCATCCTGAGTGAAATAAGTGAAACAGGAAGTCTCTACGATTTTCTGGTGCAGAGATATGTGATTTGTTAGTTGGTTGCTAGGGTAACCCCATCTGGTTGCTAGGCAGTTACCAGGGTGATACTTATCAAGCCTCCTTTCCATACTGAGTGAATCAAGTCAACCTGGAAGCTACTATACTGTGGCTATGAAGATTTTAGGTCATTACTTATTGGCTGCTTGATAAAAGAAATCCTCTGAGGGAGAGAGAGAGGGAGAGACGCAGGGCTGACAGGCCCTTTTTTGTCTGTGTGTGTGAAAACGTCAGTTGGGATTTAAATTTCTGAACATTCCGCAATGTTAATCAATGGGAGTTTTTCCGAGTTTTGATCATCATTTTTAGGAAAACCGTAAGTCCGATCAGTTAGAAAAGATATAGCACACTATTCGGGATTAGTCTGAAGGTCTGTGCCGAGTTTGGTGCATGTAGCTTAAAAGCTCTAGGAGGAGTTACATTTAGAAATTTAGTCTCAGAATAATAATAATAATAATAATAAGTTTAAATAGGATTTCAGTAAGTTGGCTTTCTCAAGCCAACCTAATAATAATAATAATAATAAGTTTAAATAGGATTTCAGTAAGTTGGCTTTCTCAAGCCAACCTAATAAGTATGCAAGAGAACAATAGTGATGCTTTGCCTATGGCAAGCACCACTAATAATAATAAGTATGCAAGAGAACAATAGTGATGCTTTGCCTATGGCAAGCACCACTAACTAGAATGTACATTTCCTGAAGAAAATGTGAGTGGTGCTTGCCGTGGCAAAACTCGTCAAAAAGCATATTCTAACTTGTTTCTAAGCACTAAAATAAAGGTCATAGAATGTTGCTAACACATGTTTTTCATGATGGTAGCATGTTTTTAGCATGTTTTAGCACTTTGTTTGGCGATGCTAACATGTGTTAGCATAATACTAGCATGTTTTAACAATTCGCTAGGCGATGCCAGCATGTTTTATCATGATGTTAGCATGTTTTTAGCACTTCGCTAGGCGATGCCAGCATGTGTTAGAATGATGCTAACACGTTTTTAGCATGTTTTAGCACTTTGCTAGGCAATACCAGCATGTGTTGGCATGTCGTTAGCACGTTTTTAGCATGCTTTAGTACTTCGCTATGCGATACTAGTATGTGTTAGCATATTGCTAGCACGTTTTTAGCATTGTTTTAGTACTTCGCTAGGCGATGCCAGCATATGTTAGCATGATGCTAGCACATTTTTAGCATGTTTTAGTACTTCGCTATGCAATACTAGTATGTTTTAGCATATTGCTACCATGTTTTTAGCATGTTTTAGCACTTCGCTATGCAATTCTAATATGTTTTAGCATGTTGCTAGCATGTTTTTAGCATGTTTTAGCACTTCGCTTGGCGATGCCAGCATATGCTAGCATGATGCTAGCACATTTTTAGCATGTTTCATGTTGTGGCTATGAAGATTTTTATTGGCTGCTTGATAAAAGAAATCCTCTGAGGGAGAGAGAGAGAGAGACGCAGGGCTGACAGGCCCTTTTTTGTCTGTGTGTGTGAAAATGTCAGTTGGGATTTAAATTTCTGAACATTCCGCAATGTAAAGTCAATGGGACTTTTTTGGCCGCTTTTTCGTCCACTGTTCGAACATCGTACACCCGATCGCTTAGAAAAGTCATAGCACACCTCTCCTCAATGAGCCGCTCGATTTGATGCCTCATTCATGGGTCTACGCCAAAAGGTGCGGGACGAGTTAGGTGCCGAAGTTTTGTACGGAAGAAGAAGAAGAAGAAGAAGAAGAAGAAGAACTAGAATGTACATTTCCTGAAGAAAATGTGAGTGGTGCTTGCCGTGGCAAAATTTCTTACCACAATGTCCCACCTACTGCCCAAAGTTCAAAGAGGCCACCCCCATGACAGTAGAATGTTCTGGTGCAGAGATATAGGTGTTGTTCCATGGTTGCTAGGGAAACCCATCTGGTTGATATGCAGTTACTAAGGTGTCAGCCACCAACGCTACTTGCCATCCTGAGTAAAATATGTCAACCCGGAAGTCTCTACGATTTTCTAGTACAGAGATATGTGATTTGTTACATGGTTGCTAGGGTAACCCCATCTGGTTGCTAGGCAGTTACCAAGGGGCAAGCCAACAATGCTCCTTGCCATCCTAAATGAAAAAAGTCAACACGGAATCACTACAATTTTCTGGTTCAGAGATATATGATTTGTTACTTGGTTGCTAGGGTAACCCCATCTGGTTGCTAGGCAGTTACCAAGGTGACAGCCAACAATGCTCCTTGCTCTACTGAGTGAAATAAGTCAACCCGGAAGTCTCTGTGATTTTCTTGTGCAGCGATATGTGATTTGTTTATTGGTTGCTAGGGTAACCCCATCTGGTTGCTAGGCAGTTACCAAGGTGACAGGCAACAATGCTCCTTGCCATCCTGAGTGAAATAAGTCAACCCGGAAGTCTCTGTGATTTTCTAGTACAGAGATATGTGATTTGTTTCTTGGTTGCTAGGGTAACCCCATCTGGTTGCTAGGCAGTTACCAAGTTGACAGCCAAGAATGCTCCTTGCCATCCTGACTGAAATAAGTCAACCTGGAATCTCTACGATTTTCTGGTTCAGAGATACGTGATTTGTTAATTGGTTGCTAGGGTAACCCCATCTGGTTGCTAGGCAGTTACCAAGGTGACAGCCAACAATGCTCCTTGCCATCCTGAGTGAAATAAGTCAACCCGGTAGTCTCTGTGATTTTCTTGTGCAGAGATGTGTGATTTGTTTCTTGGTTGCTAGGGTAACCCCATCTGGTTGCTAGGCAGTTACCAAGGTGACAGGCAACAATGCTCCTTGCCATCCTGAGTGAAATAAGTCAACCCGGAAGTCTCTGTGATTTTCTTGTGCAGAGATATGTGATTTGTTTCTTGGTTGCTAGGGTAACCCCATCTGGTTGCTAGGCAGTTACCAAGGTGACAGCAAACAATGCTCCGTGCCATCCTGAGTGAAATAAGTCAACCCTGAAGTCTCTGTGATTTTCTTGTGCAGAGATATGTGATTTGTTTATTGGTTGCTAGGGTAACCCCATTTGGTTGCTAGGCAGTTACCAGGGTGATATTTATCAAGTCTACTTTCCATCCTGAGTGAAATAAGTCAACCCGGAAGTCTCTACGACATTCTGATCCTAAGATACACATCTTAGTGATATTGAATGGATGTCAATGGTGTTTTGTTGCTAGGGTGCTTTAAATGGTTGCTAGGGCGTGGCTAAGTAGTTCACATGATGAAAGATGAAGACTGATTACTCACCCAATTAAAACAAAGCAACTATCATGTCTCTAGGACATTCTGATCTGAAGATATCTTACTTCAATTGAAATCAATAAATGTGGTTGCTTGGGTGCTCCAAATTGTTGCTAGGGAGTGGCTTGGCAGCTGCCAATGATGAATCTCCAATGGCTGCTTGTCAGTATGAATGATACAAACCAACTCCCATGCCTCTGTGACATTCAGAATGGAAGATATCTCTCTTTGGATTTTGGTTGCTAAGGTGCTCGAAAATGGTTGCTAGGGAGGGGCTAGGAAGTGTTGAGGGGATTCATGATTGGCTGTTTTACTGCCCCAAGTCAAACGAGACCACCCTCGTGTTTCTATGATAATTCAGTCCGGAGATATCCCTTTGATCTCTTTCAATGGAAGTCTATGGGAGTTGTTGCTAAGGTGCTCTAAATGGTTGCTAGGGCGTGGCTTGATAGCTTCACAATGATCCTGAGAGACTGATTGGTCATCTGAGTAAAATGAGCCCGCCCCCTTGTCTCTAAGACACTGTGATCCAGAGTTATGTTCAATACAAAATCTACCATAGACTTAACATTGGGGCAACTTTGGGCAGCTCATGCCCCCCAGGGGTGCAACTTTTACCCCATTGTGAGGTATGTTCTCACAGAGCCTGTCAGCCTCTTCAAATGTGGTTAATCACACGTCTCTGTGAAATCCTCGATCTGAGCTATGACTCGTCAAAGTTCGGCGCAATGTTGAGTCAATGGGATTTTTTGCCCAATTTTTTGCCCCTGGGGCAATCACCGTACCCCCGATCGATTATAAAAGTCATAGGACACCATTCCCAAATAATCCGCACGATTTGACGCCTCATTTGTGGGTTTTCGACCAAAAAATTTTGAAAAAAATTCCATTGACTTACATTGGGGCAACTTTGGGCAGCTCCTGCCCCCCAGGGGTGCAACTTTTACCCCATTGTGAGGTATGTTCTCACAGAGCCTGTCAGCCTCTTCAAATGTGGTAAATCACACGTCTCTGCGAAATCCTCGCTTTGAGCTATGACTCGTCAAAGTTCGGCGCAATGTTAAGTCAATGGGATTTTTTGCCCAATTTTTTGCCCCTGGGGCAAACACCGTACCCCCGATCGCTTATAAAAGTCATAGCACACCTCTCCTCAATGAGCCGCACGATTTGACACCTCATTCATGGGTCTACGCCAAAAGGTGCGGGACGAGTTAGGTGCCGAAGTTTTGTACGGAAGAAGAAGAAGAAGAAGAAGAAGAAGAAAAATAAGTATGTGAGATTACAATAGTGTTGCTTTGCAAGCACCACTAACTAGAATGTACATTTCCTGAAGAAAATGTGAGTGGTGCTTGCCGTGGCCAAACTCGTCAAGTAGCATTTTCAAACTTATTTCTAAGCACTAAAATAAAGGTCATAGAATGTTGCCAACATGTGTTTTTCATGATGGTAGCACGTTTTTAGAATGTTTTAGCACTTCGCTAGGTGAAGCTAGCATGTGTTAGCATGATACTAGCACATTTTTAGCATGTTTTAACACTTCCTTTGGCAATGCTAACATGTGTTAGCATGATGCTAGCATCTTTTTAACATGTTTTAGCAATCCCCTAAGCAATGCTAACATGCATTAGCATGATACTAGCACGTTTCTAACATGTTTTAGCACTTTGCTAGGCGATGCTAACATGTGTTAGCATGATGCTAGCATGTTTTTAACATGTTTTAGCAATCCCCTAAGCAATGCTAACATGCATTAGCATAATGCTAGCACGTTTTAACATGTTTTAGCACTTTGCAAGGTGAAGCTAGCATGTGTTAGCATGATACTAGCACGTTTCTAGCATGTTTTAGCACTTTGCTAGGCGATGCTAACATGTGTTAGCATGATGCAAGCACGTTTTTAACATGTTTTAGCACTTCGCTAGGCGATGCCAGCATGTGTTAGCATGATGCTAGCATGTTTTTAGCATGTTTTAACACTTCGCTAGGCAATACTATCATGTGTTAGCATGTTGTTAGCACGTTTTTAGCATGTTTTAGCACTTCGCTAGGTGATGCCAACATGTGTTAGCATGTTGCTAGCACGTTTTTAGCATGTTTTAGCACTTCGCTAGGTGATGCCAGCATATGTTAGCATGATGCTAGCACATTTTTAGCATGTTTTAGGGTGTGGCTATGAAGATTTTTATTGACTGCTTGATAAAAGAAATCCTCTGAGGGAGAGAGAGAGAGAGACGCAGGGCTGACAGGCCCTTTTTTGTCTGTGTGTGTGAAAAAGTCAGTTGGGATTTAAATTTCTGAACATTCCACAATGTAAAGTCAATGGGATTTTTTTGGCCGCTTTTTCGTCCGTTGTTCGAACATCGTACACCCGATCGCTTAGAAAAGATATAGCACACCTCTCCTCAATGAGCCGCACGATTTGATGGTTCAGGGGTCTGTGACAAAAGCTGCAGGAGGAGTAGCGTGCCAAACTTTGTGTGGAAAAATAATAATAATTATAATAATAAAAACTAGATTAAAAAGTTTGAGTACAAACTTTAGGTTGGCTTGAGAAAGCCTAGCAAAAAGTTTGAAGTAGTTGTAAAAGTTTGAAGATTTACGGTTTCTAGTTTGATGTAATTATAAGTAGTAGTTTTCAAAGTTCAAAGTTTAGAGATTATAAAACCATTCAGTCTATCAAATAGATTAGATAGATAGATAGATAGATAGATAGATAGATAGATAGATAGATAGATAGATAGATATTGACCCTCAGATAGATAGATAGATAGATAGATAGAGTATGACCCATAGATAGATAGATAGATAGATAGATAGATTGATAGAGTATGACCCACAGATAGATAGATAGATAGATAGATAGATAGATAGATTGATAGAGTATGACCCACAGATAGATAGATAGATAGATAGATAGATAGATAGATAGATAGATTGATAGAGTATGACCCACAGATAGATAGATAGATAGATATTGACCATCAGATAGATAGACTATGACCCACAGATAGATAGATAGATAGATAGATAGATAGATAGATAGATAGATAGATAGATAGATAGATAGATATTGACCCTCAGATAGATAGATAGATAGATAGATAGATAGATAGATAGATAGAGTATGACCCACAGATAGATAGATAGATAGATAGATAGATAGATAGATAGATAGATAGATAGATAGATATTGACCATCAGATAGATAGATAGATAGATAGATAGACAGAGTATGACCCACAGATAGATAGATAGATAGATAGATAGATAGATAGATAGATAGATAGATAGATAGATAGATAGATAGATAGATAGATAGATAGATATTGACCCTCAGATTGATAGATAGATAGATAGATAGATAGATAGATAGATAGATAGATAGATAGATAGAGTATGACCCACAGATAGATAGATAGATAGATAGATAGATAGATAGATAGATATTGACCATCAGATAGATAGATCGATAGATAGATAGATAGTTATTGACCATCAGATAGATAGATAGATAGATAGATAGATAGATATTGATCCTCAGATAGATAGATAGATATTGATCCTCAGATAGATAGATAGATATTGACCCTCAGATAGATAGATAGATAGTCATTGACCCTTAGATAGATAGATAGATAGATAGATAGATAGATAGATATTGACCATCAGATAGATAGATCGATAGATAGATAGATAGTTATTGACCATCAGATAGATAGATAGATAGATAGATAGATATTGATCCTCAGATAGATAGATAGATATTGATCCTCAGATAGATAGATAGATATTGACCCTCAGATATATAGATAGATAGTCATTGACCCTTAGATAGATAGATATTGACCATCAGATCTATATAGATAGATAGATAGTCATTGACCCTGAGATAGTTAGATAGATAGATAGATAGATATTGACCCTCAGATAGATAGATAGATAGATAGATAGATAGATAGATAGATAGATAGATAGATAGTTAGATAGATATTGACCCTCAGATAGATAGATAGATAGTCATTGTCCCTTAGATAGATAGATATTGACCGTCAGATCTATATAGATAGATAGATAGTCATTGACCCTGAGATAGTTAGATAGATAGATAGATAGATATTGACCATCAGATAGATAGATCGATAGATAGATAGATAGATATTGATCCTCAGATAGATAGATAGATATTGATCCTCAGATAGATAGATAGATATTGACCCTCAGATAGATAGATAGATAGTCATTGACCCTTAGATAGATAGATATTGACCGTCAGATCTATATAGATAGATAGATAGTCATTGACCCTGAGATAGTTAGATAGATAGATAGATAGATATTGACCCTCAGATAGATAGATAGATAGATAGATAGATAGATAGATAGATAGATAGATAGATAGTTAGATAGATATTGACCCTCAGAAAGATAGATAGATAGATAGATAGATAGATAGATAGACAGATAGATATATCATTTTTTACTTGGTTGCTAGGGTAACCCAATCTGGTTGCTAGGCAGTTTCCAGGGTGATCCTTATCAAGCCTCCTTTTCATTCTGAGTGAATAAAGTCAACCCGGAAGTCTCTATGATTTTCTGTTGCATAGATATGTGATTTGTTAGTTGGTTGCTAGGGTATCCCTGTCTGGTTGCTATGCAGTTACCAGGGTGATACTTATCAAGCCTCCTTTCCATCCTGAGTGAATTATGTCAACCCGGAAATCCCTACGATTTTCTGTTGCAGAGATATGTGATTTGTTAGTTGGTTGCTAGGGTATCCCTGTCTGGTTGCTATGCAGTTACCAGGGTGATACTTATCAAGCCTCCTTTCCATCCTGAGTGAAATAAGTGAAACAGGAAGTCTCTACGATTTTCTGGTGCAGAGATATGTGATTTGTTAGTTGGTTGCTAGGGTAAGCCCTTGTCGTTGCTAGGCAGTTACCAGAGTGATACTTTTCAAGACACCTTGCTATCCTGAGTGAAATAAGTCAAACAGGAAGTCTCTACGATTTTCTGGTGAAGAGATATATTATTTGTTACTTGGTTGCTAGGGTAACCCCATCTGGTTGCTATGCAGTTACCAGGGTGATACTTTTCAAGCCTCCTTTCCATCCTGAGTGAATTATGTCAACCCGGAAGTCTCTACGATTTTCTGGTGCAGAGATATGTGATTTGTTAGTTGGTTGCTAGGGTAACCCCATCTGGTTGCTAGGCAGTTACCAAGGTGATACTCATGAGGCTCTTTGCAATCCTGTGTGAAATATGTCAACCCCTAAGTCTCTACGATGTTCTGGTTCAAAGATATGTGATTTGTTACTTGGTTGCTAGGGTAACCGCATCTGGTTGCTAGGCAGTTACCAGAGGGATACATATCAAGGCTATTTTCCATCCTGAGTGAAATAAGTGAAACAGGAAGTCTCTATGATTTTCTGGTGAAGAGATATGTGATTTGTTACTTGGTTGCTAGGGTAAACACATCTGGTTGCTAGGCAGTTACCAAAGTGATACTCATAAGGCTCCTTGCAATCCTGTGTGAAATATGTCAACCCCTAAGTCTCTACGATGTTCTGGTTCAAAGATATGTGATTTGTTACTTGGTTGCTATGGTAACCCTGTCTGGTTGCTATGCAGTTACCAGAGTGATACATATCAAGGCTACTTTCCATCCTGAGTGAAATAAGTGAAACAGGTAGTCTCTACGATTTTCTGGTGCAGAGATATGTGATTTGTTACTTGGTTGCTAGGGTAACCCCGTCTGGTTGCTAGGCAGTTACCAGAGTGATACATATCAAGGCTACTTTCCATCCTGAGTGAATAAAGTCAACCCGGAAGTCTCTATGATTTTCTGTTGCAGAGATATGTGATTTGTTACTTGGTTGCTAGGGTAATCACATCTGGTTGCTAGGCAGTTACCAGAGTGATACATATCAAGGCTACTTTCCATCCTGAGTGAATAAAGTCAACCCGGAAGTCTCTATGATTTTCTGTTGCAGAGATATGTGATTTGTTACTTGGTTGCTAGGGTAATCACATCTGGTTGCTAGGCAGTTACCAGAGAGATACATATCAAGGCTACTTTCCATCCTGAGTGAAATAAGTGAAACAGGAAGTCACTACGATTTTCTGGTGCAGAGATATGTGATTTGTTACTTGGTTGCTAGGGTAACCCCATCTGGTTGCTAGGCAGTTACCAGAGTGATACATATCAAGGCTACTTTCCATCCTGAGTGAAATAAGTGAAACAGGAAGTCTGTATGATTTTCTGGTGCAGAGATATGTGATTTGTTATTTGGTTGCAAGGGTAACCCTGTCTGGTTGCTATGCAGTTACCAGGGTGATTCTTTTCAAGCCTCCTTTCCATACTGAGTGAATCAAGTCAACCTGGAAGCTACTATACTGTGGCTATGAAGATTTTAGGTCATTACTTATTGGCTGCTTGATAAAAGAAATCCTCTGAGGGAGAGAGAGAGGGAGAGACGCAGGGCTGACAGGCCCTTTTTTGTCTGTGTGTGTGAAAACGTCAGTTGGGATTTAAATTTCTGAACATTCTGCAATGTTAAGTCAATGGGACTTTTTCCGAGTTTTGATCGTCATTTTTAGGAAAACCGTAAGTCCGATCAGTTAGAAAAGATATAGCACACTATTCGGGATTAGTCTGAAGGTCTGTGCCGAGTTTGGTGCATGTAGCTTAAAAGCTCTAGGAGGAGTTAGATTTAGAAATTTAGTCTCAGAAGAATAATAATAATAACTAGAATAAACATTTCCTGAAGAAAATGTGAGTGGTGCTTGCCGTGGCAAAACTCGTCAAATAGCATTTTCTAACTTGTTTCTAAGCACTAAAATAAAGGTCACAGAATGTTGCTAACACGTGTTTTTCATGACGCTAGCATGTTTTTAGAATGTTTTAGCACTTCGCTAGGTGAAGCTAGCATGTGTTAGCATGATACTAGCACGTTTTTAGCATGTTTTAGCACTTCGTTTGGTAATGCTAACATGTGTTAGCATGATGCTAGCACGTTTTTAACATGTTTTAGCAATCCCCTAAGCAATGCTAACATATATTATCATAATGCAAGCATGTTTTAACATGTTTTAGCACTTCGCTAGGTGAATCTAGCATGTGTTAGCATGATACTAGCACGTTTTTTGCATGTTTTAGCACTTCGTTTGGCGATGCTAACATGTGTTAGCATGATGCTAGCACGTTTTTAACATGTTTTAGCAATCCCCTAAGCAATGCTAACATGCATTAGAATAATGCTAGCACGTTTTAACATGTTTTAGCACTTCGCTAGGTGAAGCTAGCATGTGTTAGCATGATATTAGCACGTTTTTAGCATGTTTTAGCACTTCGTTTGATGATGCTAACATGTGTTAGCATTATGCTAGCACGATTTTTAACATGTTTTAGCAATCCCCTAAGCAATGCTAACATGCATTAGCATAATGCTAGCACGTTTTAACATGTTTTAGCACTTCGCTAGGTGAAGCTAGCATGTGTTAACATGATACTAGCACGTTTTTAGCATGTTTTAGCACTTTGCTAGGCGATGCTAACATGTGTTAGCATGATGCTAGCACGTTTTTAACATGTTTTAGCAATCCCCTAAGCAATGCTAACATGCATTAGCATAATGCTAGCACGTTTTAACATGTTTTAGCACTTCGCTAGGTGAAGCTAGCATGTGTTAGCATGATATTAGCACGTTTTTAGCATGTTTTAGCACTTCGTTTGATGATGCTAACATGTGTTAGCATTATGCTAGCACGATTTTTAACATGTTTTAGCAATCCCCTAAGCAATGCTAACATGCATTAGCATAATGCTAGCACGTTTTAACATGTTTTAGCACTTCGCTAGGTGAAGCTAGCATGTGTTAACATGATACTAGCACGTTTTTAGCATGTTTTAGCACTTTGCTAGGCGATGCTAACATGTGTTAGCATGATGCTAGCACGTTTTTAACATGTTTTAGCAATCCCCTAAGCAATGCTAACATGCATTAGCATAATGCTAGCACGTTTTAACATGTTTTAGTACTTCGCTAGGCGATGCCAGCATGTGTTAGCATGATGTTAGCACATTTTTAGCATGTTTTAACACTTCGCTAGGCAATACTAGCATGTGTTAGCATGTTGTTAGCACGTTTTTAGCGTGTTTTAGCACTTCGCTAGGCGATGCCAACATGTGTTAGGATGTTGCTAGCATGTTTTTAGCATGTTTTAGCACTTCGCTAGGCAATGCCAGCATGTGTTAGCATGTTGCTAACACGTTTATAGCATGTTTTAGCACTTCGCTAGGTGATGCCAGCATATGTTAGCATGATGCTAGCACATTTTTAGCATGTTTTAGGGTGTGGCTATGAAGATTTTTATTGGCTGCTTGATAAAAGAAATCCTCTGAGGGAGAGAGAGAGAGAGACGCAGGGCTGACAGGCCCTTTTTTGTCTGTGTGTGTGAAAATGTCAGTTGGGATTTAAATTTCTGAACATTCCGCAATGTAAAGTCAATGGGACTTTTTTGGCCGCTTTTTCGTCCGCTGTTCGAACATCGTACACCCGATCGCTTAGAAAAGATATAGCACACCTCTCCTCAATGAGCCGACGATTTGATGCCTCACTCAGGGGTCTGTGACAAAAGCTGCGGGAGGAGTAGCGCGCCAAACTATGTGTGGAATAATAATAATTATAATAATAATAATAAGTATGCAAGAGAACAATAGTGATGCTTTGCCTATGGCAAGCACCACTAATAATAATTTTAAATAGGATTTCAGTAAGTTGGCTTTCTCAAGCCAACCTAATAATAAGTATGCAAGAGAACAATAGTGATGCTTTGCCTATGGCAAGCACCACTAATAAGTATGTGAGATTACAATAGTGTTGATTTGCAAGCACCACTAACTAGAATGTACATTTCCTGAAGAAAATGTGAGTGGTGCTTGCCGTGGCAAAATTTCGTACCACAATGTCCCACCTACTGCCCAAAGTTGAAAGAGGCCACCCCCATGACAGTAGGATGTTCTGGTGCAGAGATATAGGTGTTGTTCCATGGTTGCTAGGGAAACCCATCTGGTTGATATGCAGTTACTAAGGTGACAGCCACCAACGCTACTTGCCATCCTGAGTAAAATAAGTCAACCCGGAAGTCTCTACGATTTTCTAGTACAGAGGTATGTGATTTGTTACTTGGTTGCTAGGGTAACCCCATCTGGTTGCTAGGCAGTTACCAAGGGGCAAGCCAACAATGCTCCTTGCCATCCTAAATGAAATAAGTCAACACGGAATCACTACAATTTTCTGGTTCAGAGATATATGATTTGTTACTTGGTTGCTAGGGTAACCCCATCTGGTTGCTAGGCAGTTACCAAGGTGACAGCCAACAATGCTCCTTGCCATCCTGAGTAAAATAAGTCAACCCGGAAGTCTCTGTGATTTTCTTGTGCAGAGATATGTGATTTGTTTATTGGTTGCTAGGGTAACCCCATCTGGTTGCTAGGCAGTTACCAAGGTGACAGGCAACAATGCTCCTTGCCATCCTGAGTAAAATAAGTCAACCCGGAAGTCTCTGTGATTTTCTTGTGCAGAGATATGCGATTTCTTTCTTGGTTGCTAGGGTAACCCCATCTGGTTGCTAGGCAGTTACCTACGTGATACTCATAAGGCCCCTTGCAATCCTGTGAGAAATATTTCAACCCCTATGTCTCTACGATGTTCTGGTTCAAAGATATGTGATTTGTTACTTGGTTGCTAGGGTAACCCCATCTGGTTGCTAGGCAGTTACCAAGGTGACAGCCAACAATGCTCCTTGCCATCCTGAGTGAAATAAGTCAACCCGGAAGTCTCTGTGATTTTCTTGTGCAGAGATATTTGATTTGTTTCTTGGTTGCTAGGGTAACCCCATCTGGTTGTATGGTGTATTTCTTTGTGTTTCTCTGTGTACTTCTCTAAAAACAGATATATGGTGTATTTCTGTGTTTCTTTTAATTAGGCTAGTTGTATATCTCTCGACCAGTCATGGTGTCTGGTCTAGCAAACTGAAAGTATAATGAATATCTTTAGAGCTTGTACTCCTTTTCATTTGATCTAATAACATTGTGCGTGTGAGCAAAAGAAGCCCCCTCAGTAAGAGGGTACATAGATGTTTAAATCAAGGGCTAGAGATGTGTGCTGAGGACACGGCTGTTTTTCTCTCACACACATATTTCTAAGTTAAAAGCATTCTTTCCTTGAACAGTGACTTTGTCAAAAATTGAGGAGTTACCAGCTGAATGTGAAAGATATAAGTTTTTAAAAATAGATGAGTGAGGGATTTTCCACCAATATTTAATTAGCAAGGAACATAAAACATATTGGTGTCAGGAGAAAGAATTGAGGGAAATAATCCCATTGGCTAGAGATAAGGAGCAGAATGACAACAAAAAGGTATATAACTGGGAACTTAGGATAATGAAGTCAGAACGGACAGCTGACCGGTCTCATGTAGTTTGTTGGTGTTCAATAAACTATAACTTTGGCATCTGGAACTTGGGACTCCGAGAGATTTCTTACAACTTAGAGAGAAACATCGTGAATATTCCACGACAGTTGCTAGGCAGTTATCAAGGTGACAGGGAACAATGCTCCTTGCCATCCTGAGTGAAATAAGTCAACCCGGAAGTCTCTACGTCATTCTGATCCTAAGATACACATCTTAGTGATTTTGAATGGATGTCAATGGTTCTTTGTTGCTAGGGTGCTTTAAATGGTTGCTAGGGCGTGGCTAAGTAGTTCACATGATGAAAGCTGAAGACTGATTACTCACCCAATTAAAACAAAGCAACTATCATGTCTCTAGGACATTCTGATCTGAAGATATCTTACTGTAATTGAAATCAATAAATGTGGTTGCTAGGGTGCTGTAAATTGTTGCTAGGGAGTGGCTTGGCAGCTGCCAATGATGAATCTCCAAAGGCTGCTTGTCAGTATGAATGATATAAACCAACTCCCATGCCTCTGTGACATTCAGAATGGAAGATATCTGTCTTTGGATTTTGGTTGCTAAGGTGCTCGAAAATGGTTGCTAGGGAGGGGCTAGGAAGTGTTGAGGGGATTCATGATTGGCTGTTTTACTGCCCCAAGTCAAACGAGACCACCCTCGTGTTTCTATGATAATTCAGTCCAGAGAAATCCCTTTGATCTCTTTCAATGGAAGTCTATGGGACTTGTTGCTAAGGTACTGTAAATGGTTGCTAGGGCGTGGCTTGATAGCTTCACAATGATCCTGAGAGACTGATTGGTCGTCTGAGTAAAATGAGCCCGCCCCCTTGTCTCTAAGACACTGTGATCCAGAGTTATGTTCAATACAAAATCTACCATAGACTTAACATTGGGGCAAATTTGGGCAGCTCCTGCCCCCCAGGGGTAAAACTTTTACCCCATTGTGAGGTATGTTCTCACAGACCCTGTAAGCCTCTTCAAATGTGGTAAATCACACGTCTCTGTGAAATCCTCGCTCTGAGCTATAACTCGTCAAAGTTCGGCTCAATGTTAAGTCAATGGGATTTTTTGCCCAATTTTTTGCCCCTGGGGCAAATACCGTACCCCCGATCACTTATAGTAGTCATAGCACACCATTCCCAAATAATCTGCACGATTTGACGCCTCATTTGTGGGTCTGAGAGCAAAAAATTTAAAAAAAAATTCCATTGACTTACATTGGGGCAACTTTGGGCAGCTCCTGCCCCCCAGGGGTAAAACTTTTACCCCATTGTGAGGTATGTTCTCAGAGAGCCTGTCAGCCTCTTCAAATGTGGTAAATCACACGTCTCTGTGAAATCCTCGCTCTGAGCTATAACTCGTCAAAGTTCGGCTCAATGTTAAGTCAATGGGATTTTTTGGCCAATTTTTTGCCCCTGGGGCAAACAACGTACCCCCGATCGCTTAGAAAAGATATAGCACACCTCTCCTCAATAAGCCGCACGATTTGATGCCTCACTCAGGGGTCTGTGACAAAAGCTGCGGGAGGAGTAGCGCGCCAAACTATGTGTGGAATAATAATAATTATAATAATAATAATAACTAGAATGTACATTTCCTGAAGAAAATGTGAGTGGTGCTTGCCGTGGCAAAATTTCTTACCACAATGTCCCACCTACTGCCCAAAGTTGAAAGAGCCCACCCCCATCACAGTAGGATGTTCTGGTGCAGAGATATTGGTGTTGTTCCATGGTTGCTAGGGAAACCCATCTGGTTGATATGCAGTTACTAAGGTGACAGCCACCAACGCTACTCGCCATCCTGAGTAAAATAAGTCAACCCGGAAGTCTCTACGATTTTCTAGTACAGAGATATGTGATTTGTTACTTGGTTGCTAGGGTAACCCCATCTGGTTGCTAGGCAGTTACCAAGGGGCAAGCCAACAATGCTCCTTGCCATCCTAAATGAAATAAGTCAACACGGAATCACTACAATTTTCTGGTTCAGAGATATATGATTTGTTACTTGGTTGCTAGGGTAACCCCATCTGGTTGCTAGGCAGTTACCAAGGTGACAGCCAACAATGCTCCTTGCCATCCTGAGTAAAATAAGTCAACCCAGAAGTCTCTGTGATTTTCTTGTGCAGAGATATGTGATTTGTTTATTGGTTGCTAGGGTAACCCCATCTGGTTGCTAGGCAGTTACCAAGGTGACAGGCAACAATGCTCCTTGCCATCCTGAGTAAAATAAGTCAACCCGGAAGTCTCTGTGATTTTCTTGTGCAGAGATATGCGATTTCTTTCTTGGTTGCTAGGGTAACCCCATCTGGTTGCTAGGCAGTTACCTACGTGATACTCATAAGGCCCCTTGCAATCCTGTGAGAAATATTTCAACCCCTATGTCTCTACGATGTTCTGGTTCAAAGATATGTGATTTGTTACTTGGTTGCTAGGGTAACCCCATCTGGTTGCTAGGCAGTTACCAAGGTGACAGCCAACAATGCTCCTTGCCATCCTGAGTGAAATAAGTCAACCCGGAAGTCTCTGTGATTTTCTTGTGCAGAGATATGTGATTTGTTTCTTGGTTGCTAGGGTAACCCCATCTGGTTGTTAGGCAACTACCAAGGTGACAGCAAACAATGCTCCTTGCCATCCTGTGAAATAAGTCAACCCGGAAGTCTCTGTGATTTTCTTGTGTAGAGATATGTGATTTGTTTCTTGGTTGCTAGGGTAACCCCATCTGGTTGCTAGGCAGTGAACAAGGTGACAGCCAACAATGCTCCTTGCCATCCTGAGTGAAATAAGTCAACCCAGAAGTCTCTGTGATTTTCTTGTGCAGAGATATGCGATTTCTTTCTTGGTTGCTAGGGTAACCCCATCTGGTTGCTAGGCAGTTACCTACGTGATACTCATAAGGCCCCTTGCAATCCTGTGAGAAATATTTCAACCCCTATGTCTCTACGATGTTCTGGTTCAAAGATATGTGATTTGTTACTTGGTTGCTAGGGTAACCCCATCTGGTTGCTAGGCAGTTACCAAGGTGACAGCCAACAATGCTCCTTGCCATCCTGAGTGAAATAAGTCAACCCGGAAGTCTCTGTGATTTTCTAGTGCAGAGATATTTGATTTGTTTCTTGGTTGCTAGGGTAACCCCATCTGGTTGCTAGGCAGTTATCAAGGTGACAGGGAACAATGCTCCTTGCCATCCTGAGTGAAATAAGTCAACCCGGAAGTCTCTACGTCATTCTGATCCTAAGATACACATCTTAGTGATTTTGAATGGATGTCAATGGTTCTTTGTTGCTAGGGTGCTTTAAATGGTTGCTAGGGCGTGGCTAAGTAGTTCACATGATGAAAGCTGAAGACTGATTACTCACCCAATTAAAACAAAGCAACTATCATGTCTCTATTACATTCTGATCTGAAGATATCTTACTGTAATTGAAATCAATAAATGTGGTTGCTAGGGTGCTCTAATTTGTTGCTAGGGAGTGGCTTGGCAGCTGCCAATGATGAATCTCCAAAGGCTGCTTGTCAGTATGAATGATATAAACCAACTCCCATGCCTCTGTGACATTCAGAATGGAAGATAACTCTCTTTGGATTTTGGTTGCTAAGGTGCTCGAAAATGGTTGCTAGGGAGGGGCTAGGAAGTGTTGAGGGGATTCATGATTGGCTGTTTTACTGGCCCAAGTCAAACGAGACCACCCTTGTGTTTCTATGATAATTCAGTCCAGAGAAATCCCTTTGATCTCTTTCAATGGAAGTCTATGGGACTTGTTGCTAAGGTACTGTAAATGGTTGCTAGGGCGTGGCTTGATAGCTTCACAATGATCCTGAGAGACTGATTGGTCGTCTGAGTAAAATGAGCCCGCCCCCTTGTCTCTAAGACACTGTGATCCAGAGTTATGTTCAATACAAAATCTACCATAGACTTAACATTGGGGCAAATTTGGGCAGCTCCTGCCCCCAAGGGGTGCAACTTTTACCCCATTGTGAGGTATGTTCTCACAGAGCCTGTCAGCCTCTTCAAATGTGGTAAATCACACGTGTCTGTGGAAATCCTTGCTCTGAGCTATGACTTGTCAAAGTTTGGCGCAATGTTAAGTCAATGGGATTTTTTGCACAATTTTTTGCCCCTGGGGCAAATACCGTACCCCCGATCACTTATAGAAGTCATAGCACACCATTCCCAAATAATCCGCACGATTTGCCGCCTCATTTGTGGGTCTGCGAGCAAAACATTTTTCAAAAAATTCCATTGACTTACATTGGGGCAACTTTGGGCAGCTCCTGCCCCCCAGGGGCAAAACTTTTACCCCATTGTGAGGTATGTTCTCAGAGAGCCTGTCAGCCTCTTCAAATGTGGTAAATCACACGTCTCTGTGAAATCCTCGCTCTGAGCTATAACTCGTCAAAGTTCGGCTCAATGTTAAGTCAATGGGATTTTTTGCCCAATTTTTTGCCCCTGGGGCAAACAACGTACCCCCGATCGCTTAGAAAAGATATAGCACACCTCTCCTCAATGAGCCGCACAATTTGATGCCTCACTCAGGGGTCTGTGACAAAAGCTGCGGAAGGAGTAGCGCGCCAAACTATGTGTGGAATAATAATAATTATAATAATAACTAGAATGTACATTTCCTGAAGAAAATGTGAGTGGTGCTTGCCGTGGCAAAATTTCTTACCACAATATCCCACCTACTGCCCAAAGTTGAAAGACGCTACCCCCATGACAGTAGTATGTTCTGGTGCAGAGATATTGGTGTTGTTCCATGGTTGCTAGGGTAACCCCATCTGGTTGCTAGGCAGTTACCAAGGTGACAGCCAACAATGCTCCTTGCCATCCTGAGTGAAATAAGTCAACCCGGAAGTCTCTGTGATTTTCTTGTGCAGAGATATGTGATTTGTTTCTTGGTTGCTAGGTTAACCCCATCTGGTTGCTAGGCAGTTACCAAGGTGACAGGCAACAATGCACCTTATCATCCTGAGTGAAATAAGTCAACCCGGAAGTCTCTGTGATTTTCTTGTGCAGAGATATGTGATTTGTTTATTGGTTGCTAGGGTAACCCCATCTGGTTGCTAGGCAGTTACCAAGGTGACAGCCAACAATGCTCCTTGCCATCCTGAGTGAAATAAGTCAACCCGGAAGTCTCTGTGATTTTCTAGTACATAGATATGTGATTTGTTACTTGGTTGCTAGTATAACCCCATCTGGTTGCTAGGCAGTTACCACGGTGATATTTATCAAGACTACATTCCATCCTGAGTGAAATAAGTCAACCCGGAAGTCTCTGTGATTTTCTTGTGCAGAGATAGGTGATTTGTTTCTTGGTTGCTAGGGTAACCCCATCTGGTTGCTAGGCAGTTACCAAGGTGACAGCCAACAATGCTCCTTGCCATCCTGAGTGAAATAAGTCAACCCGGAAGTCTCTGTGATTTTCTTGTGCAGAGATATGTGATTTGTTTCTTGGTTGCTAGGGAAACCCCATCTGGTTGCTAGGCAGTTACCAAGGTGACAGGCAACAATGCTCCTTGCCATCCTGGGTGAAATAAGTCAAACCAGAAGTCTCTGTGATTTTCTTGTGCAGAGATATGTGATTTGTTTCTTGGTTGCTAGGGTAATCCCATTTGGTTGCTAGGCAGTTACCAGGGTGATATTTATCAAGTCTACTTTCCATCCTAAGTAAAATAAGTCAACCCTGAAGTCTCTACGTCATTCTGATCCTAAGATAGACATCTTAGTGATTTTGAATGGATGTCAATGGTTCTTTGTTGCTAGGGTGCTTTTATTGGTTGCTAGGGCATGGCTAAGTAGTTCACCTGATGAAAGCTGAAGACTGATTACTCACCCAATGAAAACAAAGCAACTATCATGTCTCTAGGACATTCTGATGTGAAGATATCTTACTGTAATTGAAATCAATAAATGTTGTTGCTAGGGTGCCCTAAATTGTTGCTAGGGAGTGGCTTGGCAGCTGCCAATGATGAATCTCCAAAGGCTGCTTGTCAGTATGAATGATATAAACCAACTCCCATGCCTCTGTGACATTCAGAATGGAAGATATCTGTCTTTGGATTTTGGTTGCTAAGGTGCTCGAAAATGGTTGCTAGGGAGGGGCTAGGAAGTGTTGAGGGGATTCATGATTGGCTGTTTTACTGCCCCAAGTCAAACGAGACCACCCTCGTGTTTCTATGATAATTCAGTCCAGAGAAATCCCTTTGATCTCTTTCAATGGAAGTCTATGGGACTTGTTGCTAAGGTACTGTAAATGGTTGCTAGGGCGTGGCTTGATAGCTTCACAATGATCCTGAGAGACTGATTGGTCGTCTGAGTAAAATGAGCCCGCCCCCTTGTCTCTAAGACACTGTGATCCAGAGTTATGTTCAATACAAAATCTACCATAGACTTAACAGTGGGGCAAATTTGGGCAGCTCCTGCCCCCCAGGGGTAAAACTTTTACCCCATTGTGAGGTATGTTCTCACAGAGCCTGTCAGCCTCTTCAAATGTGGTAAATCACACGTCTCTGTGAAATCCTCGCTCTGAGCTATAACTCGTCAAAGTTCGGCTCAATGTTAAGTCAATGGGATTTTTTGCCCAATTTTTTGCCCCTGGGGCAAATACCGTACCCCCGATCACTTATAGTAGCCATAGCACACCATTCCCAAATAATCTGCACGATTTGACGCCTCATTTGTGGGTCTGCGAGCAAAAAATTTTTCAAAAAATTCCATTGACTTACATTGGGGCAAATTTGGGCAGCTCCTGCCCCCCAGGGGTAAAACTTTTACCCCATTGTGAGGTATGTTCTCAGAGAGCCTGTCAGCCTCTTCAAATGTGGTAAATCACACGTCTCTGTGAAATCCTCGCTCTGAGCTATAACTCGTCAAAGTTTGGCTCAATGTTAAGTCAATGGGATTTTTTTGCCCAATTTTTTGCCCCTGGGGCAAACACCGTACCCCCGATCGCTTAGAAAAGATATAGCACACCTCTCCTCAATGAGCCGCACGATTTGATGCCTCACTCAGAGGTCTGTGACAAAAGCTGTGGGAGGAGTAGCGCGCCAAACTATGTGTGGAAAAATAATAATAATTATAATAATAATAATAAGTATGCAAGAGAACAATAGTGATGCTTTGCCTATGGCAAGCACCACTAATAACTAGATTAAAAAGTTTGAGTACAAACTTTAGGTTGGCTTGAGAAAGCCAAGCATAAAGTTTGAAGTAGCTTTAAAAGTTTGAAGATTTAAGGTTTTTAGTTTGATGTAATTATTATTAGTTTTCAAAGTTCAAAGTTTAGAGATTATAAAACTATTCAGTCTATCAAATAGATTAGATAGATTAGATAGATAGATAGATAGATATTGACCCTCAGATAGATAGATAGATAGATAGATAGATAGATAGATAGATAGATAGATAGATAGATAGATAGATAGATAGATAGATAGATAGATAGTTATTGACCCTCAGATAGATAGATGATAGATAGATAGATAGATAGATAGATAGATAGATAGATAGATAGATAGATAGATAGATAGATAGATAGATAGATAGATAGATAGATAGATAGATAGATATTGACCCTCAGATAGATAGATAGATAGATAGATAGATAGATAGATAGATACTGACCATCAGATAGATAGATAGATAGATAGATAGATAGATAGATAGATAGTTATTGACCCTCAGATAGATAGATGATAGATAGATAGATAGATAGATAGATAGATAGATAGATAGATAGATAGATAGATAGATAAATAGATAGATAGATAGATATTGACCCTCAGATAGATAGATAGATAGATAGATAGATAGATAGATAGATAGATAGATAGATAGATATTGACCCTCAGATAGATAGATAGATAGATAGATAGATAGATAGATAGATAGATAGATAGATAGATAGATAGATAGATATTGACCCTCAGATAGATAGATAGATAGATAGATGGATAGATATTGACCCTCAGATAGATAGATAGATAGATAGATAGATAGATAGATAGATAGATAGATAGATAGATAGATATTGACCCTCAGATAGATAGATAGATAGATAGATAGATAGATAGATAGATAGATAGATAGACAGATAGATAGATATTGACCATCAGATAGATAGATAGATGGATAGATATTGACCCTCGATAGATAGATAGATAGATAGATAGATAGATAGATAGATAGATAGATAGATATTGACCCTCAGATAGATAGATGGATAGATATTGACCCTCAGATAGATAGATAGATAGATAGATAGATAGATAGATAGATAGATAGATAGATAGATAGATAGATAGATAGATAGATAGATAGATAGATAGATAGATAGGTATTGACCCTCAGATAGATAGATAGATAGATAGATAGATAGATAGATAGATATTGACCCTCAGATAGATAGATAGATATTGACCCTCAGATAGATAGATAGATAGAGACCCTCAGATAGATAGATAGATAGATAGATAGATAGATAGATAGATAGATATTGACCCATAGATAGATAGATAGATAGATAGATAGATAGATAGATAGATAGATAGATATTAACCCTCAGATAGATAGATAGTTCGAAAGATAGATATAGATAGATTGATAAATAGACAGACAGACAGACAGATAGATAGATAGATCCTTGCAACCCTGAGTCCCATGAACAAAACCAGAAGTCTTTATGTTGTTCTGGTGCAGAGATATGTAATTTGTTACTTGGTTGCTAGGGTAACCCCATCTGGTTGCTAGGCAGTTACCAGAGTAATACATATCAAGGCTACTTTCCATCATGAGTGAAATAAGTCAAACTGGAAGTCTCTACGATTTTCTGTTAAATAGATATGTGATTTGTTACTTGGTTGCTAGGCTATCCCCATCTGGTTGCTAGGCAGTTACCAAAGTGTTACTCATAAGGCTCCTTGCAATCCTGAGTGAAATATGTCAACCCCTAAGTCTCTAAGATGTTCTGGTTCAAAGATATGTGAATTGTTACTTGGTTGCTAGGGTAACCCTGTCTGGTTGCTATGCAGTTACCAGGGTGATACTTATCAAGCCTCCTTTCCATCTTGAGTGAATAAAGTCAACCCGCAAGTCTGTATGATTTAATGGTGCAGAGATATGTGATTTGTTATTTGGTTGCTAGGGTAACCCTGTCTGGTTGCTATGCAGTTACCAGGGTGATACTTATCAAGCCTCCTTTCCATCCTGAGTGAATTAAGTCAACCCAGATGTCTCTACGATTTTCTGGAGCAGAAATATATGATTTGTTACTTGGTTGCTAGGGTAACCCAATCTGGTTGCTAGGCAGTTACCAGAGTGATGCATATCAAAGCTACTTTCCATTCTGAGTGAAATAAGTCAACCCGGAAGTCTCTATGATTTTCTGTTGCAGAGATATGTGATTTGTTACTTGGTTGCTAGGGTAATCACATCTTGTTGCTAGGCAGTTACCAGAGTGATACATATCAAGGCTACTTTCCATCCTGAGTGAAATAAGTCAACCCGGAAGTCTCTCTAATTTTCTGTTGCAGAGATATGTGATTTGTTACTTGGTTGCTAGGGTAATCACATCTGGTTTCTAGGCAGTTACCAGAGTGATACATATCAAGGCTACTTTCCATCCTGAGTGAAATAAGTGAAACAGGAAGTCTCTACGATTTTCTGGTGCAGAGATATGTGATTTGTTACTTGGTTGCTAGGGTAACCCCGTCTGGTTGCTAGGCAGTTACCAGAGTGATACTTATCAAGGCTACTTTCCATCCTGAGTGAATAAAGTCAACCCGGAAGTCTCTATGATTTTCTGTTGCAGAGATATGTGATTTGTTACTTGGTTGCTAGGGTAATCACATCTGGTTGCTAGGCAGTTACCAGAGTGATACATATCAAGGCTACTTTCCATCCTGAGTGAAATAAGTCAACCCGGAAGTCTCTCTGATTTTCTGTTGCAGAGATATGTGATTTGTTACTTGGTTGCTAGGGTAATCACATCTGGTTGCTAGGCAGTTACCAGAGTGATACATATCAAGGCTACTTTCCATCCTGAGTGAAATAAGTGAAACAGGTAGTCTCTACGATTTTCTGGTGCAGAGATATGTGATTTGTTACTTGGTTGCTAGGGTAACCCCGTCTGGTTGCTAGGCAGTTACCAGGGTGATACATATCAAGGCTACTTTCCATCCTGAGTGAATAAAGTCAACCCGGAAGTCTCTCTGATTTTCTGTTGCAGAGATATGTGATTTGTTACTTGGTTGCTAGGGTAATCACATCTGGTTGCTAGGCAGTTACCAGAGTGATACATATCAAGGCTACTTTCCATCCTGAGTGAAATAAGTCAACCCGGAAGTCTCTCTGATTTTCTGTTGCAGAGATATGTGATTTGTTACTTGGTTGCTAGGGTAATCACATCTGGTTGCTAGGCAGTTACCAGAGTGATACATATCAAGGCTACTTTCCATCTTGAGTGAAATAAGTGAAACAGGAAGTCACTACGATTTTCTGGTGCAGAGATATGTGATTTGTTACTTGGTTGCTAGGGTAACCCCATCTGGTTGCTAGGCAGTTACCAGAGTGATACATATCAAGGCTACTTTCCATCCTGAGTGAAATAAGTGAAACAGGAAGTCTGTATGATTTTCTGGTGCAGAGATATGTGATTTGTTACTTGGTTGCTAGGGTAACCCCATCTGGTTGCTAGGCAGTTACCAGAGTGATACATATCAAGGCTACTTTCCATCCTGAGTGAAATAAGTGAAACAGGAAGTCTGTATGATTTTCTGGTGCAGAAATATGTGATTTGTTATTTGGTTGCTAGGGTAACCCTGTCTGGTTGCTATGCAGTTACCAGGGTGATACTTATCAAGCCTCCTTTCCATACTGAGTGAATCAAGTCAACCTGGAAGCTACTATACTGTGGCTATGAAGATTTTAGGTCATTACTTATTGGCTGCTTGATAAAAGAAATCCTCTGAGGGAGAGAGAGAGGGAGAGACGCAGGGCTGACAGGCCCTTTTTCGTCTGTGTGTGTGAAAACGTCAGTTGGGATTTAAATTTCTGAACATTCCGCAATGTTAATCAATGGGAGTTTTTCCGAGTTTTGATCGTCATTTTTAGGAAAACTGTAAGTCCGATCAGTTAGAAAAGATATAGCACACTATTCGGGATTAGTCTGAAGGTCTGTGCCGAGTTTGGTGCATGTAGCTTAAAAGCTCTAGGAGGAGTTACATTTAGAAATTTAGTCTCAGAATAATAATAATATTAATAATAATAATAATAAGTTTAAATAGGATTTCAGTAAGTTGGCTTTCTCAAGCCAACCTAATAAGTATGCAAGAGAACAATAGTGATGCTTTGCCTATGGCAAGCACCACTAACTAGAATGTACATTTCCTGAAGAAAATGTGAGTGGTGCTTGCCGTGGCAAAATTTCGTACCACAATGTCCCACCTACTGCCCAAAGTTGAAAGAGGCCACCCCCATGACAGTAGGATGTTCTGGTGCAGAGATATAGGTGTTGTTCCATGGTTGCTAGGGAAACCCATCTGGTTGATATGCAGTTACTAAGGTGACAGCCACCAATGCTACTTGCCATCCTGAGTAAAATAAGTCAACCCGGAAGTCTCTACGATTTTCTAGTACAGAGATATGTGATTTGTTACTTGGTTGCTAGGGTAACCCCATCTGGTTGCTAGGCAGTTACCAAGGGGCAAGCCAACAATGCTCCTTGCCATCCTAAATGAAATAAGTCAACACAGAATCACTACAATTTTGTGGTTCAGAGATATATGATTTGTTACTTGGTTGCTAGGGTAACCCCATCTGGTTGCTAGGCAGTTACCAAGGTGACAGCCAACAATGCTCCTTGCCATCCTGAGTAAAATAAGTCAACCCGGAAGTCTCTGTGATATTCTTGTGCAGAGATATATGATTTGTTTATTGGTTGCTAGGGTAACCCCATCTGGTTGCTAGGCAGTTACCAAGGTGACAGGCAACAATGCTCCTTGCCATCCTGAGTAAAATAAGTCAACCCTGAAGTCTCTGTGATTTTCTTGTGCAGAGATATGCGATTTCTTTCTTGGTTGCTAGGGTAACCCCATCTGGTTGCTAGGCAGTTACCTACGTGATACTCATAAGGCCCCTTGCAATCCTGTGAGAAATATTTCAACCCCTATGTCTCTACAATGTTCTGGTTCAAAGATATGTGATTTGTTATTTGGTTGCTAGGGTAACCCCATCTGGTTGCTAGGCAGTTACCAAGGTGACAGCCAACAATGCTCCTTGCCATCCTGAGTGAAATAAGTCAACCCGTAAGTCTCTGTGATTTTCTTGTGCAGAGATATGCTATTTGTTCCTTGGTTGCTAGGGTAACCCCATTTGGTTGCTAGGCAGTTACCAGGGTGATATTTATCAAGTCTAATTTCCATCCTGAGTGAAATAAGTCAACCCGGAAGTCTCTACGTCATTCTGATCCTAAGATACACATCTTAGTGATTTTGAATGGATGTCAATGGTTCTTTGTTGCTAGGGTGCTTTAAATGGTTGCTAGGGCGTGGCTAAGTAGTTCACATGATGAAAGCTGAAGACTGATTACTCACCCAATTAAAACAAAGCAAATATCATGTCTCTAGGACATTCTGATCTGAAGATATCTTACTGTAATTGAAATCAATAAATGTGGTTGCTAGGGTGCTCTAAATTGTTGCTAGGGAGTGGCTTGGCAGCTGCCAATGATGAATCTCCAAAGGCTGCTTGTCAGTATGAATGATATAAACCAACTCCCATGCCTCTGTGACATTCAGAATGGAAGATATCTCTCTTTGGATTTTGGTTGCTAAGGTGCTCGAAAATGGTTGCTAGGGAGGGGCTAGGAAGTGTTGAGGGGATTCATGATTGGCTGTTTTACTGGCCCAAGTCAAACGAGACCACCCTTGTGTTTCTATGATAATTCAGTCCAGAGAAATCCCTTTGATCTCTTTCAATGGAAGTCTATGGGACTTGTTGCTAAGGTACTGTAAATGGTTGCTAGGGCGTGGCTTGATAGCTTCACAATGATCCTGAGAGACTGATTGGTCGTCTGAGTAAAATGAGCCCGCCCCCTTGTCTCTAAGACACTGTGATCCAGAGTTATGTTCAATACAAAATCTACCATAGACTTAACATTGGGGCAAATTTGGGCAGCTCCTGCCCCCAAGGGGTGCAACTTTTACCCCATTGTGAGGTATGTTCTCACAGAGCCTGTCAGCCTCTTCAAATGTGGTAAATCACACGTGTCTGTGAAATCCTTGCTCTGAGCTATGACTTGTCAAAGTTTGGCGCAATGTTAAGTCAATGGGATTTTTTTTGCACAATTTTTTGCCCCTGGGGCAAATACCGTACTCCCGATCACTTATAGAAGTCATAGCACACCAGTCCCAAATAATCCGCACGATTTGACGCCTCATTTGTGGGTCTGCGAGCAAAAAATTTTTCAAAAAATTCCATTGACTTACATTGGGGCAACTTTGGGCAGCTCCTGCCCCCCAGGGGTAAAACTTTTACCCCATTGTGAGGTATGTTCTCAGAGAGCCTGTCAGCCTCTTCAAATGTGGTAAATCACACGTCTCTGTGAAATCCTCGCTCTGAGCTATAACTCGTCAAAGTTCGGCTCAATGTTAAGTCAATGGGATTTTTTG
This sequence comes from Moxostoma hubbsi, assembly GCA_032164185.1. Taxonomy (NCBI): domain Eukaryota; kingdom Metazoa; phylum Chordata; class Actinopteri; order Cypriniformes; family Catostomidae; genus Moxostoma; species Moxostoma hubbsi. Next base: position 9,801,084 of record JAVLUX010000005.1, read on the forward strand.
CCCAATTTTTTGCCCCTGGGGCAAACAACGTACCCCCGATCGCTTAGAAAAGATATAGCACACCTCTCCTCAATGAGCCGCACGATTTGATGCCTCACTCAGGGGTCTGTGACAAAAGCTGCGGGAGGAGTAGCGCGCCAAACTATGTGTGGAATAATAATAATTATAATAATAACTAGATTAAAAAGTTTGAGTACAAACTTTAGGTTGGCTTGAGAAAGCCTAGCATAAAGTTTGAAGTAGTTGTAAAAGTTTGAAGATTTACGGTTTCTAATTTGATGTAATTATAAGTAGTAGTTTTCAAAGTTCAAAGTTTAGAGATTATAAAACCATTCAGTCTAGATAGATAGATAGATAGTTATTGACCATCAGATAGATAGATAGATAGATAGATAGATAGATAGATAGATAGATAGATATTGACCATTAGATAGATAGATAGATAGATAGATAGATAGATAGATAGATAGATAGATAGATAGATATTGATCCTCAGATAGATAGATAGATATTGACCCTCAGATAGATAGATAGATAGATAGAAAGATAGAAAGATAGAAAGATAGATTGATAGTCATTGACCCTTAGATAGATAGATAGATAGATATTGACCGTCAGATAAATAGATAGATAGATAGTCATTGACCCTGAGATATAGATAGATAGAGTATGAACCACAGATAGATAGATAGATAGATAGATAGATAGATAGATAGTTATTGACCCGCAGATAGTTAGATAGATAGATAGATAGATATTGACCATCAGATAGATAGATAGATAGATAGATAGATAGTCATTGACTCTTAGATAGATAGATAGATATTGACCGTCAGATATATAGATAGACAGATAGTCATTGACCCTGAGATATAGATAGATAGAGTATGACCCACAGATAGATAGATAGATAGTTATTGACCCGCAGATAGTTAGATAGATAGATAGATAGATATTGACCCTCAGATAGATAGATAGATAGATAGATATTGACCCTCAGATAGATAGAGAGATAGATAGATAGATAGATAGAGTATGACCCATAGATAGATAGATAGATAGATAGATAGATAGATAGATAGATAGATATTGACCCTCAGATAGATAGATAGATAGATAGATAGATAGATAGATAGATATTGACCATTAGATAGATAGATAGATAGATAGATAGATATTGATCCTCAGATAGATAGATAGATATTGACCCTCAGATAGATAGATAGATAGATAGAAAGATAGAAAGATAGATTGATAGTCATTGACCCTTAGATAGATAGATAGATATTGACCGTCAGATAAATAGATAGATAGATAGTCATTGACCCTGAGATATAGATAGATAGAGTATGAACCACAGATAGATAGATAGATAGATAGATAGTTATTGACCCGCAGATGGTTAGATAGATAGATAGATAGATATTGACCATCAGATAGATAGATAGATAGATAGATAGATAGTTATTGACCCTCAGATAGTTAGATAGATAGATAGATAGATATTGACCATCAGATAGATAGATAGATAGATAGATAGATAGTCATTGACTCTTAGATAGATAGATAGATATTGACCGTCAGATATATAAATAGACAGATAGTCATTGACCCTGAGATATAGATAGATAGAGTATGACCCACAGATAGATAGATACATAGTTATTGACCCGCAGATAGTTAGATAGATAGATAGATAGATAGATAGATATTGACCCTCAGATAGATAGATAGATAGATAGATATTGACCCTCAGATAGATAGATAGATAGATAGATAGATAGATAGATAGATAGATAGATAGATAGAGTATGACCCATAGATAGATAGATAGATAGATAGATAGATAGATAGATAGATATTGACCCTCAGATAGATAGATAGATAGATAGATAGTTATTGACCATCAGATAGATAGATAGATAGATAGATAGATAGATAGATAGATAGATAGATAGATAGATAGATAGATAGATAGATAGATAGATATTGACCATCAGATAGATATATAGATAGATAGATAGATAGATGATAGATAGATAGATAGATAGATAGATAGATAGATAGATAGATATTGACCATTAGATAGATAGATAGATAGATAGATAGATAGATATTGATCCTCGGATAAATAGATAGATATTGACCCTCAGATAGATAGATAGATAGATAGATAGAAAGATAGAAAGATAGATTGATAGTCATTGACCATTAGATAGATAGATAGATATTGACCGTCAGATATATAGATAGATAGATAGTCAATGACCCTGAGATATAGATAGATAGAGTATGAACCACAGATAGATAGATAGATAGATAGTTATTGACCCGCAGATAGTTAGATAGATAGATAGATAGATAGATATTGACCCTCAGATAGATAGATAGATAGATAGATAGTCATTGACTCTTAGATAGATAGATAGATAGATATTGACCGTCAGATATATAGATAGACAGATAGTCATTGACCCTGAGATATAGATAGATAGAGTATGACCCACAGATAGATAGATAGATAGTTATTGACCAGCAGATAGTTAGATAGATAGATAGATAGATATTGACCCTCAGATAGATAGATAGATAGATAGATATTGACCATCAGAAAGATAGATAGATAGATAGATAGATAGATAGATAGATAGATAGACAGATAGACAGATAGATATATCATTTTTTACTTGGTTGCTAGGGTAACCCAATCTGGTTGCTAGGCAGTTTCCAGGGTGATCCTTATCAAGCCTCCTTTTCATTCTGAGTGAATAAAGTCAACCCAGAAGTCTCTATGATTTTCTGTTGCATAGATATGTGATTTGTTACTTGGTTGCTAGGGTAACCATATCTGGTTGATAGGCAGTTACCAGAGTGATATATATCAAGGCTACTTTCCATCTTGAGTAAAATAAGTGAAACAGGAAGTCTCTACGATTTTCTGGTGCAGAGTTATGTGATTTGTTACTTGGTTGCTAGGGTAAGCCATTGTCGTTGCTAAGCAGTTACCAGAGTGATACTTATCAAGCCTCCTTTCCATCCTGAGTGAATTATGTCAACCCGGAAGTCTCTACGATTTTCTGGTGCAGAGATATGTGATTTGTTAGTTGGTTGCTAGGGTAACCCCATCTGGTTGCTAGGCAGTTACTAAGGTGATACTCATAAGGCTCCTTGAAATCCTGTGTGAAATATGTCAACCCCTAAGTCTCTACGATGTTCTGGTTCAAAGATATGTGATTTGTTACTTGGTTGCTAAGGTAACCCTGTCTGGTTGCTAGGCAGTTACCAGAGTGATACATATCAAGGCTACTTTCCATCCTGAGTGAAATAAGTGAAACAGGTAGTCTCTACGATTTTCTGGTGCAGAGATATGTGATTTGTTACTTGGTTGCTAGGGTATCCCCGTCTGGTTGCTAGGCAGTTACCAGAGTGATACATATCAAGGCTACTTTCCATCCTGAGTGAATAAAGTCAACCCGGAAGTCTCTATGATTTTCTGTTGCAGAGATATGTGATTTGTTACTTGGTTGCTAGGGTAATCACATCTGGTTGCTAGGCAGTTACCAGAGTGATACATATCAAGGCTACTTTCCATCCTGAGTGAAATAAGTCAACCCGGAAGTCTCTCTGATTTTCTGTTGCAGAGATATGTGATTTGTTACTTGGTTGCTAGGGTAATCACATCTGGTTGCTAGGCAGTTACCAGAGTGATACATATCAAGGCTACTTTCCATCCTGAGTGAAATAAGTCAACCCGGAAGTCTCTCTGATTTTCTGTTGCAGAGATATGTGATTTGTTACTTGGTTGCTAGGGTAATCACATCTGGTTGCTAGGCAGTTACCAGAGTGATACATATCAAGGCTACTTTCCATCTTGAGTGAAATAAGTGAAACAGGAAGTCACTACGATTTTCTGGTGCAGAGATATGTGATTTGTTACTTGGTTGCTAGGGTAACCCCATCTGGTTGCTAGGCAGTTACCAGAGTGATACATATCAAGGCTACTTTCCATCCTGAGTGAAATAAGTGAAGCAGGAAGTCTGTATGATTTTCTGGTGCAGAAATATGTGATTTGTTATTTGGTTGCTAGGGTAACCCTATCTGGTTGCTATGCAGTTACCAGGGTGATACTTATCAAGCCTCCTTTCCATACTGAGTGAATCAAGTCAACCTGGAAGCTACTATACTGTGGCTATGAAGATTTTAGGTCATTACTTATTGGCTGCTTGATAAAAGAAATCCTCTGAGGGAGAGAGAGAGGGAGAGACGCAGGGCTGACAGGCCCTTTTTTGTCTGTGTGTGTGAAAACGGCAGTTGGGATTTAAATTTCTGAACATTCCGCAATGTTAATCAATGGGAGTTTTTCCGAGTTTTGATCGTCATTTTTAGGAAAACCGTAAGTCCGATCAGTTAGAAAAGATATAGCACACTATTCGGGATTAGTCTGAAGGTCTGTGCCGAGTTTGGTGCATGTAGCTTAAAAGCTCTAGGAGGAGTTACATTTAGAAATTTAGTCTCAGAAGAATAATAATAATAACTAGAATGTACATTTCCTGAAGAAAATGTGAGTGGTGCTTGCCGTGGCAAAACTCGTCAAATAGCATTTTCTAACTTGTTTCTAAGCACTAAAATAAAGGTCATAGAATGTTGCTAACACGTGTTTTTCATGATGGTAGCACGTTTTTAGAATGTTTTAGCACTTCGCTAGGTGAAGCTAGCATGTGTTAGCATGATACTAGCACATTATTAGCATGTTTTAGCACTTCGTTTGGCAATGCTAACATGTGTTAGCATGATGCTAGCATGTTTTTAACATGTTTTAGCAATCCCCTAAGCAATGCTAACATGCATTAGCATAATGCTAGCACATTTTAACATGTTTTAGCACTTCGCTAGGTGAAGCTAGCTTGTGTTAGCATGATAATAGCACGTTTTTAGCATGTTTTAGCACTTCGCTAGGCGATGCTAACATGTGTTAGCATGATGCTAGCACGTTTTTAACATGTTTTAGCAATCCCTTAAGCAATGCTAACATGCGTTAGCATAATGCTAGCACGTTTTAACATGTTTTAGCACTTCGCTAGGCGATGCCAGCATGTGTTAGCATGATGCTAGCACATTTTTATCATGTTTTAACACTTCGCTAGGCAATACTAGCATGTGTTAGCATGTTGTTAGCACGTTTTTAGCATGTTTTAGCACTTCGCTAGGCGATGCTAACATGTGTTAGCATGATGCTAGCACGTTTTTAACAAGTTTTAGCAATCCCCTAAGCAATGCTAACATGCATTAGCATAATGCTAGCACGTTTTAACATGTTTTAACACTTTGCTAGGCAATGCCAGCATGTGTTAGCATGATGCTAGCACGTTTTTAGCATTTTTTAACACTTCGCTAGGCAATACTGTCATGTGTTAGCATGTTTTTAGCACGTTTTTAGCATGTTTTAGCACTTCGCTAGGTGATGCCAACATGTGTTAGCATGTTGCTAGCACGTTTTTAGCATGTTTTAGCACTTCGCTAGGTGATGCCAACATGTGTTAGCATGTTGCTAGCACATTTTTAGCATGTTTTAGGGTGTGGCTATGAAGATTTTTATTGACTGCTTGATAAAAGAAATCCTCTGAGGGAGAGAGAGAGAGAGAGAGACGCAGGGCTGACAGGCCCTTTTTTGTCTGTGTGTGTGAAAAAGTCAGTTGGGATTTAAATTTCTGAACATTCCGCAATGTAAAGTCAATGGGATTTTTTTGGCCGCTTTTTCGTCTGCTGTTCGAACATCGTACACCCGATCGCTTAGAAAAGATATAGCACACCTCTCCTCAATGAGCCGCACGATTTGATGCCTCACTCAGGGGTCTGTGACAAAAGCTGCAGGAGGAGTAGCGCGCCAAACTTTGTGTGGAAAAATAATAATAATTATAATAATAATAATAAGTATGCAAGAGAACAATAGTGATGCTTTGCCTATGGCAAGCACCACTAACTAGATTAAAAAGTTTGAGTACAAACTTTAGGTTGGCTTGAGAAAGCCTAGCATAAAGTTTGAAGTAGTTGTAAAAGTTTGAAGATTTACGGTTTCTAATTTGATGTAATTATAAGTAGTAGTTTTCAAAGTTCAAAGTTTAGAGATTATAAAACCATTCAGTCTATCAAATAGATAGATAGATAGATAGATAGATAGATAGATAGATAGATAGATAGATAGATATTGACCCTCAGATAGATAGATAGATAGATAGATATTGACCCTCAGATAGATAGATAGATAGATAGATGATAGATAGATAGATAGATAGATAGATATTGACCCTCAGATAGATAGATAGATAGATAGATAGATAGTTATTGACCATCAGATAGATAGATAGATAGATAGATAGATAGATAGATAGATAGTTATTGACCATCAGATAGATAGATAGATAGATAGATAGATAGATAGTTATTGACCATCAGATAGATAGATAGATAGATAGATAGATAGATAGATAGATATTGACCATTAGATAGATAGATAGATAGATATTGATCCTCAGATAGATAGATAGATATTGACCCTCAGATAGATAGATAGAAAGATAGAAAGATAGAAAGATAGATTGATAGTCATTGACCCTTAGATAGATAGATAGATATTGACCGTCAGATAAATAGATAGATAGATAGTCATTGACCCTGAGATATAGATAGATAGAGTATGAACCACAGATAGATAGATAGATAGATAGATAGTTATTGACCCGCAGATAGTTAGATAGATAGATAGATAGATATTGACCATCAGATAGATAGATAGATAGATAGATAGATAGATAGTCATTGACTCTTAGATAGATAGATAGATATTGACCGTCAGATATATATAGACAGATAGTCATTGACCCTGAGATATAGATAGATAGAGTATGACCCACAGATAGATAGATAGATAGTTATTGACCCGCAGATAGTTAGATAGATAGATAGATAGATATTGACCCTCAGATAGATAGATAGATAGATAGATATTGACCCTCAGATAGATAGATAGATAGATAGATAGATAGATAGATAGATAGATAGATAGATAGATAGATAGAGTATGACCCATAGATAGATAGATAGATAGATATTGACCCTCAGATAGATAGATAGATAGATAGATATTGACCGATAGATAGATAGATAGATAGATAGATAGATAGATAGATAGATAGATAGATAGATAGATAGATAGATATTGATCCTCAGATAGATAGATAGATATTGACCCTCAGATAGATAGATAGATAGATAGATAGATATTGACCATTAGATAGATAGATAGATAGATAGATATTGACCATTAGATAGATAGATAGATAGATAGATAGATAGATAGATAGATAGATATTGATCGTCAGATAAATAGATAGATAGATAGTCATTGACCCTGAGATATAGATAGATAGAGTATGAACCACAGATAGATAGATAGATAGATAGATAGATAGATAGTTATTGACCCGCAGATAGTTAGATAGATAGATAGATAGATAGATAGATAGATATTGACCCTCAGATAGATAGATAGATAGATAGCTAGATATTGACCCTCAGATAGATAGATAGATAGATAGATAGATAGATAGAGTATGACCCATAGATAGATAGATAGATAGATAGATAGATAGATAGATAGATAGATAGATATTGACCCTCAGATAGATAGATAGATAGATAGATAGTTATTGACCATCAGATAGATAGATAGATAGATAGATAGATAGATAGTTATTGACCATCAGATAGATATATAGATAGATAGATAGATAGATATATAGATATTGACCATTAGATAGATAGATAGATAGATAGATAGATAGATAGATAGATAGATAGATAGATAGATAGATATTGATCCTCAGATAGATAGATAGATATTGACCCTCAGATAGATAGATAGATAGATAGATAGAAAGATAGAAAGATAGATTGATAGTCATTGACCATTAGATAGATAGATAGATATTGACCGTCAGATATATAGATAGATAGATAGTCATTGACCCTGAGATATAGATAGATAGAGTATGAACCACAGATAGATAGATAGATAGATAGTTATTGACCCGCAGATAGTTAGATAGATAGATAGATAGATATTGACCCTCAGATAGATAGATAGATAGATAGATAGATAGATAGATAGTCATTGACTCTTAGATAGATAGATAGATAGATATTGACCGTCAGATATATAGATAGACAGATAGTCATTGACCCTGAGATATAGATAGATAGAGTATGACCCACAGATAGATAGATAGATAGTTATTGACCCGCAGATAGTTAGATAGATAGATAGATAGATATTGACCCTCAGATAGATAGATAGATAGATAGATAGATATTGACCATCAGAAAGATAGATAGATAGATAGATAGATAGACATATAGACAGATAGATATATCATTTTTTACTTGGTTGCTAGGGTAACCCAATCTGGTTGCTAGGCAGTTTCCAGGGTGATCCTTATCAAGCCTCCTTTTCATTCTGAGTGAATAAATTCAACCCGGAAGTCTCTATGATTTTCTGTTGCATAGATATGTGATTTGTTACTTGGTTGCTAGGGTAACCATATCTGGTTGATAGGCAGTTACCAGAGTGATATATATCAAGGCTACTTTCCATCTTGAGTAAAATAAGTGAAACAGGAAGTCTCTACGATTTTCTGGTGCAGAGATAGGTGATTTGTTAGTTGGTTGCTAGGGTAAACACATCTGGTTGCTAGGCAGTTACCAAGGTGATACTCATAAGGCTCCTTGCAATCCTGTGTGAAATATGTCAACCCCTAAGTCTCTACGATGTTCTGGTTCAAAGATATGTGATTTGTTACTTGGTTGCTAGGGTAACCGCATCTGGTTGCTAGGCAGTTACCAGAGGGATACATATCAAGGCTACTTTCCATCCTGAGTGAAATAAGTGAAACAGGAAGTCTCTATGATTTTCTGGTGCAGAGATATGTGACTTGTTACTTGGTTGCTAGGGTAAACACATCTGGTTGCTAGGCAGTTACCAAAGTGATACTCATAAGGCTCCTTGCAATCCTGTGTGAAATATGTCAACCCCTAAGTCTCTACGATGTTCTGGTTCAAAGATATGTGATTTGTTACTTGGTTGCTAAGGTAACCCTGTCTGGTTGCTATGCAGTTACCAGAGTGATACATATCAAGGCTACTTTCCATCCTGAGTGAAATAAGTGAAACAGGTAGTCTCTACGATATTCTGGTGCAGAGATATGTGATTTGTTACTTGGTTGCTAGGGTAACCCCGTCTGGTTGCTAGGCAGTTACCAGAGTGATACATATCAAGGCTACTTTCCATCCTGAGTGAATAAAGTCAACCCGGAAGTCTCTATGATTTTCTGTTGCAGAGATATGTGATTTGTTACTTGGTTGCTAGGGTAATCACATCTGGTTGCTAGGCAGTTACCAGAGTGATACATATCAAGGCTACTTTCCATCCTGAGTGAAATAAGTCAACCCGGAAGTCTCTCTGATTTTCTGTTGCAGAGATATGTGATTTGTTACTTGGTTGCTAGGGTAATCACATCTGGTTTCTAGGCAGTTACCAGAGTGATACATATCAAGGCTACTTTCCATCCTGAGTGAAATAAGTGAAACAGGAAGTCTCTACGATTTTCTGGTGCAGAGATATGTGATTTGTTACTTGGTTGCTAGGGTAACCCCGTCTGGTTGCTAGGCAGTTACCAGAGTGATACTTATCAAGGCTACTTTCCATCCTGAGTGAATAAAGTCAACCCGGAAGTCTCTATGATTTTCTGTTGCAGAGATATGTGATTTGTTACTTGGTTGCTAGGGTAATCACATCTGGTTGCTAGGCAGTTACCAGAGTGATACATATCAAGGCTACTTTCCATCCTGAGTGAAATAAGTCAACCCGGAAGTCTCTCTGATTTTCTGTTGCAGAGATATGTGATTTGTTACTTGGTTGCTAGGGTAATCACATCTGGTTGCTAGGCAGTTACCAGAGTGATACATATCAAGGCTACTTTCCATCTTGAGTGAAATAAGTGAAACAGGAAGTCACTACGATTTTCTGGTGCAGAGATATGTGATTTGTTACTTGGTTGCTAGGGTAACCCCATCTGGTTGCTAGGCAGTTACCAGAGTGATACATATCAAGGCTACTTTCCATCCTGAGTGAAATAAGTGAAACAGGAAGTCTGTATGATTTTCTGGTGCAGAAATATGTGATTTGTTATTTGGTTGCTAGGGTACCCTGTCTGGTTGCTAGGCAGTTACCAGGGTGATACTTATCAAGCCTCCTTTCCATACTGAGTGAATCAAGTCAACCTGGAAGCTACTATACTGTGGCTATGAAGATTTTAGGTCATTACTTATTGGCTGCTTGATAAAAGAAATCCTCTGAGGGAGAGAGAGAGGGAGAGACGCAGGGCTGACAGGCCCTTTTTTGTCTGTGTGTGTGAAAACGGCAGTTGGGATTTAAATTTCTGAACATTCCGCAATGTTAATCAATGGGAGTTTTTCCGAGTTTTGATCGTCATTTTTAGGAAAACCGTAAGTCCGATCAGTTAGAAAAGATATAGCACACTATTCGGGATTAGTCTGAAGGTCTGTGCCGAGTTTGGTGCATGTAGCTTAAAAGCTCTAGGAGGAGTTACATTTAGAAATTTAGTCTCAGAAGAATAATAATAATAACTAGATTAAAAAGTTTGAGTACAAACTTTAGGTTGGCTTGAGAAAGCCTAGCATAAAGTTTGAAGTAGTTGTAAAAGTTTGAAGATTTACGGTTTCTAATTTGATGTAATTATAAGTAGTAGTTTTCAAAGTTCAAAGTTTAGAGATTATAAAACCATTCAGTCTATCAAATAGATAGATAGATAGATAGATAGATAGATAGATAGATAGATAGATAGATAGATAGATAGATAGATAGATAGATAGATAGATAGATAGATATTGACCCTCAGATAGATAGATAGATAGATAGATAGATATTGACCCTCAGATAGATAGATAGATAGATAGATGATAGATAGATAGATAGATAGATAGATAGATATTGACCCTCAGATAGATAGATAGATAGATAGATAGATAGTTATTGACCATCAGATAGATAGATAGATAGATAGATAGAAAGATAGATAGATAGATAGATAGTTATTGACCATCAGATAGATAGATAGATAGATAGATAGATAGATAGATAGATAGATATTGACCATTAGATAGATAGATAGATAGATAGATATTGATCCTCAGATAGATAGATAGATATTGATCCTCAGATAGATAGATAGAAAGATAGAAAGATAGAAAGATAGATTGATAGTCATTGACCCTTAGATAGATAGATAGATATTGACCGTCAGATAAATAGATAGATAGATAGTCATTGACCCTGAGATATAGATAGATAGAGTATGAACCACAGATAGATAGATAGATAGATAGATAGTTATTGACCCGCAGATAGTTAGATAGATAGATAGATAGATATTGACCATCAGATAGATAGATAGATAGATAGATAGATAGATAGATAGTCATTGACTCTTAGATAGATAGATAGATATTGACCGTCAGATATATATAGACAGATAGTCATTGACCCTGAGATATAGATAGATAGAGTATGACCCACAGATAGATAGATAGATAGTTATTGACCCGCAGATAGTTAGATAGATAGATAGATAGATATTGACCCTCAGAAAGATAGATAGATAGATAGATATTGACCCTCAGATAGATAGATAGATAGATAGATAGATAGATAGATAGATAGAGTATGACCCATAGATAGATAGATAGATAGATAGATAGATAGATAGATATTGACCCTCAGATAGATAGATAGATAGATAGATATTGACCGATAGATAGATAGATAGATAGATAGATAGATAGATATTGATCCTCAGATAGATAGATAGATATTGACCCTCAGATAGATAGATAGATAGATAGATATTGACCATTAGATAGATAGATAGATAGATAGATAGATAGATATTGACCATTAGATAGATAGATAGATAGATAGATAGATAGATAGATAGATAGATAGATATTGACCGTCAGATAAATAGATAGATAGATAGTCATTGACCCTGAGATATAGATAGATAGAGTATGAACCACAGATAGATAGATAGATAGATAGATAGTTATTGACCCGCAGATAGTTAGATAGATAGATAGATAGATAGATATTGACCCTCAGATAGATAGATAGATAGATAGATAGATATTGACCCTCAGATAGATAGATAGATAGATAGATAGATAGATAGATAGATAGAGTATGACCCATAGATAGATAGATAGATAGATAGATAGATAGATAGATAGATAGATAGATATTGACCCTCAGATAGATAGATAGATAGATAGATAGTTATTGACCATCAGATAGATAGATAGATAGATAGTTATTGACCATCAGATAGATATATAGATAGATAGATAGATAGATAGATAGATAGATAGATATTGACCATTAGATAGATAGATAGATAGATAGATAGATAGATAGATAGATAGATAGATAGATAGATAGATAGATAGATAGATAGATATTGATCCTCAGATAGATAGATAGATATTGACCCTAAGATAGATAGATAGATAGATAGATAGATAGAAAGATAGAAAGATAGATTGATAGTCATTGACCATTAGATAGATAGATAGATATTGACCGTCAGATATATAGATAGATAGATAGTCATTGACCCTGAGATATAGATAGATAGAGTATGAACCACAGATAGATAGATAGATAGATAGTTATTGACCCGCAGATAGTTAGATAGATAGATAGATAGATATTGACCCTCAGATAGATAGATAGATAGATAGATAGATAGATAGTCATTGACTCTTAGATAGATCGATAGATAGATATTGACCGTCAGATATATACATAGACAGATAGTCATTGACCCTGAGATATAGATAGATAGAGTATGACCCACAGATAGATAGATAGATAGTTATTGACCCGCAGATAGTTAGATAGATAGATAGATAGATATTGACCCTCAGATAGATAGATAGATAGATAGATAGATATTGACCATCAGAAAGATAGATAGATAGATAGATAGATAGACAGATAGACAGATAGATATATCATTTTTTACTTGGTTGCTAGGGTAACCCAATCTGGTTGCTAGGCAGTTTCCAGGGTGATCCTTATCAAGCCTCCTTTTCATTCTGAGTGAATAAATTCAACCCGGAAGTCTCTATGATTTTCTGTTGCATAGATATGTGATTTGTTACTTGGTTGCTAGGGTAACCATATCTGGTTGATAGGCAGTTACCAGAGTGATATATATCAAGGCTACTTTACATCTTGAGTAAAATAAGTGAAACAGGAAGTCTCTACGATTTTCTGGTGCAGAGATAGGTGATTTGTTAGTTTGTTGCTAGGGTAAACACATCTGGTTGCTAGGCAGTTACCAAGGTGATACTCATAAGGCTCCTTGCAATCCTGTGTGAAATATGTCAACCCCTAAGTCTCTACGATGTTCTGGTTCAAAGATATGTGATTTGTTACTTGGTTGCTAGGGTAACCGCATCTGGTTGCTAGGCAGTTACCAGAGGGATACATATCAAGGCTACTTTCCATCCTGAGTGAAATAAGTGAAACAGGAAGTCTCTATGATTTTCTGGTGCAGAGATATGTGACTTGTTACTTGGTTGCTAGGGTAAACACATCTGGTTGCTAGGCAGTTACCAAAGTGATACTCATAAGGCTCCTTGCAATCCTGTGTGAAATATGTCAACCCCTAAGTCTCTACGATGTTCTGGTTCAAAGATATGTGATTTGTTACTTGGTTGCTAAGGTAACCCTGTCTGGTTGCTATGCAGTTACCAGAGTGATACATATCAAGGCTACTTTCCATCCTGAGTGAAATAAGTGAAACAGGTAGTCTCTACGATATTCTGGTGCAGAGATATGTGATTTGTTACTTGGTTGCTAGGGTAACCCCGTCTGGTTGCTAGGCAGTTACCAGAGTGATACATATCAAGGCTACTTTCCATCCTGAGTGAATAAAGTCAACCCGGAAGTCTCTATGATTTTCTGTTGCAGAGATATGTGATTTGTTACTTGGTTGCTAGGGTAATCACATCTGGTTGCTAGGCAGTTATCAGAGTGATACATATCAAGGCTACTTTCCATCCTGAGTGAAATAAGTCAACCCGGAAGTCTCTCTGATTTTCTGTTGCAGAGATATGTGATTTGTTACTTGGTTGCTAGGGTAATCACATCTGGTTTCTAGGCAGTTACCAGAGTGATACATATCAAGGCTACTTTCCATCCTGAGTGAAATAAGTGAAACAGGAAGTCTCTACGATTTTCTGGTGCAGAGATATGTGATTTGTTACTTGGTTGCTAGGGTAACCCCGTCTGGTTGCTAGGCAGTTACCAGAGTGATACATATCAAGGCTACTTTCCATCCTGAGTGAATAAAGTCAACCCGGAAGTCTCTATGATTTTCTGTTGCAGAGATATGTGATTTGTTACTTGGTTGCTAGGGTAATCACATCTGGTTGCTAGGCAGTTACCAGAGTGATACATATCAAGGCTACTTTCCATCCTGAGTGAAATAAGTCAACCCGGAAGTCTCTCTGATTTTCTGTTGCAGAGATATGTGATTTGTTACTTGGTTGCTAGGGTAATCACATCTGGTTTCTAGGCAGTTACCAGAGTGATACATATCAAGGCTACTTTCCATCCTGAGTGAAATAAGTGAAACAGGAAGTCTCTACGATTTTCTGGTGCAGAGATATGTGATTTGTTACTTGGTTGCTAGGGTAACCCCGTCTGGTTGCTAGGCAGTTACCAGAGTGATACTTATCAAGGCTACTTTCCATCCTGAGTGAATAAAGTCAACCCGGAAGTCTCTATGATTTTCTGTTGCAGAGATATGTGATTTATTACTTGGTTGCTAGGGTAATCACATCTGGTTGCTAGGCAGTTACCAGAGTGATACATATCAAGGCTACTTTCCATCCTGAGTGAAATAAGTCAACCCGGAAGTCTCTCTGATTTTCTGTTGCAGAGATATGTGATTTGTTACTTGGTTGCTAGGGTAATCACATCTGGTTGCTAGGCAGTTACCAGAGTGATACATATCAAGGCTACTTTCCATCTTGAGTGAAATAAGTGAAACAGGAAGTCACTACGATTTTCTGGTGCAGAGATATGTGATTTGTTACTTGGTTGCTAGGGTAACCCCATCTAGTTGCTAGGCAGTTACCAGAGTGATACATATCAAGGCTACTTTCCATCCTGAGTGAAATAAGTGAAACAGGAAGTCTGTATGATTTTCTGGTGCAGAAATATGTGATTTGTTATTTGGTTGCTAGGGTAACCCTGTCTGGTTGCTAGGCAGTTACCAGGGTGATACTTATCAAGCCTCCTTTCCATACTGAGTGAATCAAGTCAACCTGGAAGCTACTATACTGTGGCTATGAAGATTTTAGGTCATTACTTATTGGCTGCTTGATAAAAGAAATCCTCTGAGGGAGAGAGAGAGGGAGAGACGCAGGGCTGACAGGCCCTTTTTCGTCTGTGTGTGTGAAAACGGCAGTTGGGATTTAAATTTCTGAACATTCCGCAATGTTAATCAATGGGAGTTTTTCCGAGTTTTGATCGTCATTTTTAGGAAAACCGTAAGTCCGATCAGTTAGAAAAGATATAGCACACTATTCGGGATTAGTCTGAAGGTCTGTGCCGAGTTTGGTGCATGTAGCTTAAAAGCTCTAGGAGGAGTTACATTTAGAAATTTAGTCTCAGAAGAATAATAATAATAATAAGTTTAAATAGGATTTCAGTAAGTTGGCTTTCTCAAGCCAACCTAATAAGTTTAAATAGGATTTCAGTAAGTTGGCTTTCTCAAGCCAACCTAATAACTAGAATGTACATTTCCTGAAGAAAATGTGAGTGGTGCTTGCCGTGGCAAAATTTCTTACCACAATGTCCCACCTACTGCCCAAAGTTGAAAGAGGCCACCCCCATGACAGTAGGATGTTCTGGTGCAGAGATATTGGTGTTGTTCCATGGTTGCTAGGGAAACCCATCTGGTTGATATGCAGTTACTAAGGTGACAGCCACCAATGCTACTTGACATCCTGAGTAAAATAAGTCAACCCGGAAGTCTCTACGATTTTCTAGTACAGAGATATGTGATTTGTTACTTGGTTGCTAGGGTAACCCCATCTGGTTGCTAGGCAGTTAACAAGGGGCAAGCCAACAATGCTCCTTGCCATCCTGAATGAAATAAGTAAACCCGGAATCTGTACAATTTTCTGGTTCAGAGATATGTGATTTGTTACTTGGTTGCTAGGGTAACCCCATCTGGTTGCTAGGCAGTTACCAAGGTGACAGCCAACAATGCTCCTTGCCATCCTGAGTGAAAAAAGTCAACCAGGAAGTCTCTGTGATTTTCTAGTACAGAGATATATGATTTGTTTCTTGGTTGCTAGGGTAACCCCATCTGGTCGCTAGGCAGTTACCAAGGTGACAGCCAACAATGCTCCTTGCCATCCTGAGTGAAATAAGTCAACCCAGATTTCTCTGTGATTTTCTAGTACAGAGATATGTGATTTGTTTCTTGGTTGCTAGGGTAACCCCATCTGGTTGCTAGGCAGTTACCAAGGTGACAGCCAACAATGCTCCTTGCCATCCTGAGTGAAATAAGTCAACCCGGAAGTCTCTGTGATTTTCGTGTGCAGAGATATGTGATTTGTTTCTTGGTTGCTAGGGTAACCCCATCTGGTTGCTAGGCAGTTACCAATGTGACAGCCAACAATGCTCCTTTTCATCCTGAGTGAAATAAGTCAACCCAGATTTCTCTGTGATTTTCTTGTGCAGAGATATTGGATTTGTTAATTGGTTGCTAGGGTAACCCCATCTGGTTGCTAGGCCTTTACCAAGGTGACAGCCAACAATGCTCCTTGCCATTCTGAGTGAAATAAGTCAACCCGGAAGTCTCTGTGATTTTCTTGTGCAGAGATATGCTATTTGTTTCTTGGTTGCTAGGGTAACCCCATTTGGTTGCTAGGCAGTTACCAGGGTGATATTTATCGAGTCTAATTTCCATCCTGAGTGAAATAAGTCAACCCGGAAGTCTCTACGTCATTCTGATCCTAAGATACACATCTTAGTGATTTTGAATGGATGTCAATGGTTCTTTGTTGCTAGGGTGCTTTAAATGGTTGCTAGGGCGTGGCTAAGTAGTTCACATGATGAAAGCTGAAGACTGATTACTCACCCAATTAAAACAAAGCAACTATCATGTCTCTAGGACATTCTGATCTGAAGATATCTTACTGTAATTGAAATCAATAAATGTGGTTGCTAGGGTGCTCTAAATTGTTGCTAGGGAGTGGCTTGGCAGCTGCCAATGATGAATCTCCAAAGGCTGCTTGTCAGTATGAATGATATAAACCAACTCCCATGCCTCTGTGACATTCAGAATGGAAGATATCTCTCTTTGGATTTTGGTTGCTAAGGTGCTCGAAAATGGTTGCTAGGGAGGGGCTAGGAAGTGTTGAGGGGATTCATGATTGGCTGTTTTACTGCTCCAAGTTAAACGAGACCACCCTTGTGTTTCTATGATAATTCAGTCCAGAGAAATCCCTTTGATCTCTTTCAATGGAAGTCTATGGGACTTGTTGCTAAGGTGCTGTAAATGGTTGCTAGGGCGTGGCTTGATAGCTTCACAATGATCCTGAGAGACTGATTGGTCGTCTGAGTAAAATGAGCCCGCCCCCTAGTCTCTAAGACACTGTTATCCAGAGTTATGTTCAATACAAAATCTACCATAGACTTAACATTGGGGCAAATTTGAGCAGCTCCTGCCCCCAAGGGGTGCAACTTTTACCCCATTGTGAGGTATGTTCTCACAGAGCCTGTCAGCCTCTTCAAATGTGGCAAATCACACGTGTCTGTGAAATCCATGCTCTGAGCTATGACTCGTCAAAGTTCGGCGCAATGTTAAGTCAATGGGATGTTTTGCACAATTTTTTGCCCCTGGGGCAAATACCGTAACTCCGATCACTTATAGAAGTCAAAGCACACCATTTCAAAATAATCCGCACGATTTGACGCCTCATTTGTGGGTCTGCGACCAAAGAATTTTTCAAAAATTCCATTGACTTACATTGGGGCAACTTTGGGCAGCTACTGCCCCCCAGGGGTAAAACTTTTACCCCATTGTGAGGTATGTTCTCAGAGAGCCTGTCAGCCTCTTCAAATGTGGTAAATCACACGTCTCTGTGAAATCCTCGCTCTGAGCTATAACTCGTCAAAGTTCGGCTCAATGTTAAGTCAATGGGATTTTTTTGCCCAATTTTTTGCCCCTGGGGCAAACACCGTACCCCCGATCGCTTAGAAAAGATATAGCACACCTCTCCTCAATGAGCCGCACGATTTGATGCCTCACTCAGAGGTCTGTGACAAAAGCTGCGGGAGGAGTAGCGCGCCAAACTATGTGTGGAAAAATTATAATAATTATAATAATAAAAACTAGATTAAAAAGTTTGAGTACAAACTTTAGGTTGGCTTGAGAAAGCCTAGCATAGAGTTTGAAGTAGTTGTAAAAGTTTGAAGATTTACGGTTTCTAGTTTGATGTAATTATAAGTAGTAGTTTTCAAAGTTCAAAGTTTAGAGATTATAAAACCATTCAGTCTATCAAATAGATTAGATAGATAGATAGATAGATAGATATTGACCCTCAGATAGATAGATAGATAGATAGATAGATAGATAGATAGATAGAGTATGACCCATAGATAGATAGATAGATAGATAGATATTGACCCTCAGATAGATAGATAGATAGATAGATAGATAGTTATTGACCATCAGATAGATAGATAGATAGATAGATAGATAGATAGATAGTTATTGACCATCAGATAGATAGATAGATAGATAGATAGATAGATAGATAGATAGATAGATAGATAGATATTGACCATTAGATCGATAGATAGATAGATAGATATTGATCCTCAGATAGATAAATATTGACCCTCAGATAGATAGATAGAAAGATAGAAAGATAGAAAGATAGATTGATAGTCATTGACCCTTAGATAGATAGATAGATATTGAACGTCAGATATATAGATAGATAGATAGATAGTCATTGACCCTGAGATATAGATAGATAGAGTATGAACCACAGATAGATAGATAGATAGATAGTTATTGACCCGCAGATAGTTAGATAGATAGATAGATAGATATTGACCCTCAGATAGATAGATAGATAGATAGATAGATAGTCATTGACTCTTAGATAGATAGATAGATATTGACCGTCAGATATATAGATAGACAGATAGTCATTGACCCTGAGATATAGATAGATAGAGTATGACCCACAGATAGATAGATAGATAGTTATTGACCCGCAGATAGTTAGATAGACAGTTAGATAGATATTGACCCTCAGATAGATAGATAGATAGATAGATAGATAGATAGATAGATATTGACCATCAGAAAGATAGATAGATAGATAGATAGATAGATAGATAGACAGATAGATAGATAGATATATCATTTTTTACTTGGTTGCTAGGGTAACCCAATCTGGTTGCTAGGCAGTTTCCAGGGTGATCCTTATCAAGCCTCCTTTTCATTCTGAGTGAATAAAGTCAACCCGGAAGTCTCTATGATTTTCTGTTGCATAGATATGTGATTTGTTACTTGGTTGCTAGGGTAACCATATCTGGTTGATAGGCAGTTACCAGAGTGATATATATCAAGTCTACTTTCCATCTTGAGTAAAATAAGTGAAACAGGAAGTCTCTACGATTTTCTGTTGCAGAGATATGTGATTTGTTACTTGGTTGCTAAGGTAACCCTGTCTGGTTGCTATGCAGTTACCAGAATGATACATATCAAGGCTACTTTCCATTCTGAGTGAAATAAGTGAAACAGTTAGTCTCTACGATATACTGGTGCAGATATATGTGATTTGTTACTTGGTTGCTAGGTTGCTAGGGTAACCCCGTCTGGTTACTAGGCAGTTACCAGAGTGATACATATCAAGGCTACTTTCCATCCTGAGTGAATAAAGTCAACCCGGAAGTCTCTATGATTTTCTGTTGCAGAGATATGTGATTTGTTACTTGGTTGCTAGGGTAATCACATCTGGTTGCTAGGCAGTTACCAGAGTGATACATATCAAGGCTACTTTCCATCCTGAGTGAAATAAGTCAACCCGGAAGTCTCTCTGATTTTCTGTTGCAGAGATATGTGATTTGTTACTTGGTTGCTAGGGTAATCACATCTGGTTGCTAGGCAGTTACCAGAGTGATACATATCAAGGCTACTTTCCATCCTGAGTGAAATAAGTGAAACAGGAAGTCTCTATGATTTTCTGGTGCAGAGATATGTGATTTGTTACTTGGTTGCTAGGGTAAACACATCTGGTTGCTAGGCAGTTACCAAAGTGATACTCATAAGGCTCCTTGCAATCCTGTGTGAAATAAGTCAACCCCTAAGTCTCTACGATGTTCTGGTTCAAAGATATGTGATTTGTTACTTGGTTGCTAAGGTAACCCTGTCTGGTTGCTATGCAGTTACCAGAGTGATACATATCAAGGCTACTTTCCATCCTGAGTGAAATAAGTGAAACAGGTAGTCTCTACGATTTTCTGGTGCAGAGATATGTGATTTGTTACTTGGTTGCTAGGGTAACCCCGTCTGGTTGCTAGGCAGTTACCAGAGTGATACATATCAAGGCTACTTTCCATCCTGAGTGAATAAAGTCAACCCGGAAGTCTCTATGATTTTCTGTTGCAGAGATATGTGATTTGTTACTTGGTTGCTAGGGTAATCACATCTGGTTGCTAGGCAGTTACCAGAGTGATACATATCAAGGCTACTTTCC
Organism: Moxostoma hubbsi; assembly: GCA_032164185.1. Classification (NCBI taxonomy): domain Eukaryota; kingdom Metazoa; phylum Chordata; class Actinopteri; order Cypriniformes; family Catostomidae; genus Moxostoma; species Moxostoma hubbsi. The sequence goes on from JAVLUX010000005.1 coordinate 9,822,015, forward strand.
ATCCTGAGTGAAATAAGTCAACCCGGAAGTCTCTCTGATTTTCTGTTGCAGAGATATGTGATTTGTTACTTGGTTGCTAGGGTAATCACATCTGGTTGCTAGGCAGTTACCAGAGTGATACATATCAAGGCTACTTTCCATTCTGAGTGAAATAAGTGAAACAGGAAGTCTCCACGATTTTCTGGTGCAGAGATATGTGATTTGTTAGTTGGTTCCTAGGGTAACCCCATCTGGTTGCTAGGCAGTTACCAAGGTGATACTCATAAGGCACCTTGCAATCCTGTGTGAAATATGTTAACCCCTAAGTCTCTACGATGTTCTGGTTCAAAGATATGCGATTTGTTACTTGGTTGCTAGGGTAACCGCATCTGGTTGCTAGGCAGTTACCAGAGGGATACATATCAAGGCTTCTTTCCATCCTGAGTGAAATAAGTGAAACAGGAAGTCTCTATGATTTTCTGGTGCAGAGATATGTGATTTGTTACTTGGTTGCTAGGGTAAACACATCTGGTTGCTAGGCAGTTACCAAAGTGATACTTATCAAGCCTCCTTTCCATACTGAGTGAATCAAGTCAACCTGGAAGCTACTATACTGTGGCTATGAAGATTTTAGGTCATTACTTATTGGCTGCTTGATAAAAGAAATCCTCTGAGGGAGAGAGAGAGTGAGAGACGCAGGGCTGACAGGCCCTTTTTCGTCTGTGTGTGTGAAAACGTCAGTTGGGATTTAAATTTCTGAACATTCCGCAATGTTAATCAATGGGAGTTTTTCCGAGTTTTGATCGTCATTTTTAGGAAAACCGTAAGTCCGATCAGTTAGAAAAGATATAGCACACTATTCGGGATTAGTCTGAAGGTCTGTGCCGAGTTTGGTGCATGTAGCTTAAAAGCTCTAGGAGGAGTTACATTTAGAAATTTAGTCTCAGAATAATAATAATATTAATAATAATAATAATAAGTTTAAATAGGATTTCAGTAAGTTGGCTTTCTCAAGCCAACCTAATAACTAGAATGTACATTTCCTGAAGAAAATGTGAGTGGTGCTTGCCGTGGCAATACTCGTCAAATAGCATTTTCTAACTTGTTTCTAAGCACTCAAATAAAGGCCATAGACTGTTGTTAGCACATGTTTTTCATGATGGTAGCACGTTTTTAGAATGTTTTAGCACTTCGCTAGGCGATGCTAGCATGTGTTAGCATGTTTTAGCAATTCCATAGGCAATGCTAACATCTGTTGGCATAATACTAGCATGTTTTAGCACTTCGTTAGGCGATGCTAGCATGTGTTAGCACATTTTTAACATGTTTTAGCACTTTGCTAGGCGATGCCAACATGTGTTAGCATGATGCTAGCATGTTTTTAGCATGTTTTAGCACTTTGCTAGGCGATACTAGCATGTGTTAACATGTTGTTAGCACGTTTTTAGCATGTTTTAGTACTTCACTAGGCGATGCCAACATGTGTTAGCATGATGCTAGCACGTTTTTAGCATGTTTTAGTACTTTGCTATGCAATACTAGTATGTGTTAGCATAATGCTAGCAGTTTTAACATGTTTTAACACTTCGCTAGGTGATGCCAGCATGTGTTAGCATGATGCTAGCACGTTTTTAGCATGTTTTAGCACTTCGCTAGGCGATACCAGCATGTGTTAGCATGATGCTAACACGTTTTTAGCATGTTTTAGCACTTCGCTAGGCAATGCCAGTATGTGTTAGAATGATGCTAGCATGTTTTTAGCATGTTTTAGCATTTTACTAGGCGATACTAGCATGTGTTAACATGTTGTTAACATGTTTTTAGCATGTTTTAGCACTTCGCTAGGCGATGCCAACATGTGTTAGCATGATGCTAGCACGTTTTTAGCATGTTTTAGCACTTTGCTAGGCAATACTAGCATGTGTTAGCATGTTGTTAGCACGTTTTTAGCATGTTTTAGCACTTTGCTAGGTGATACTAGCATGTGTTAGCATGATGCTAGCACGTTTTTAGCATGTTTTAGCACTTCGCTAGACAATGCCAACATGTGTTAGCATGATGGTAACATGTTTATAGCATGTTTTAGCACTTAGCTAGACAATGCCAACATGTGTTAGCATGATGGTAAAACGTTTATAACATGTTTTAGCACTTCGCTAGGCGATGCCAGCATATGTTAGCATGATGCTAGCACGTTTTTAACATGTTTTAGCAATCCCCTAAGCAATGCTATCATGCATTAGCATAATGCTAGCACGTTTTAACATGTTTTAGCACTTCGCTAGGTGAAGCTAGCATGTGTTAGCATGATACTAGCACGTTTTTTGCATGTTTTAGCACTTTGCTAGGCGATGCTAACATGTGTTAGCATGATGCTAACACGTTTTTAACATGTTTTAGCAATCCCCTAAGCAATGCTAACATGCATTAGCATGATGCTAGCACGTTTTTAGCATGTTTTAACACTTCGCTAGGCAATAATAGCATGTGTTAGCATGTTGTTAGCACGTTTTTAGCATGTTTTAGCACTTCGCTAGGCGATGCCAACATGTGTTAGCATGTTGCTAGCACGTTTTTAGCATGTTTTAGCACTTCGCTAGGCAATGCCAGCATGTGTTAGTATGTTGCTAACACGTTTATAGCATGTTTTAGCACTTCGCTAGGTGATGCCAGCATATGTTAGCATGATACTAGCACATTTTTAGCATGTTTTAGGGTGTGGCTATGAAGATTTTTATTGGCTGCTTGATAAAAGAAATCCTCTGAGGGGGAGAGAGAGAGAGAGAGAGAGAGACGCAGGGCTGACAGGCCCTTTTTTGTCTGTGTGTGTGAAAAAGTCAGTTGGGATTTAAATTTCTGAGCTGCGGGAGGAGTAGCGCGCCAAACTTTGTGTGGAATAATTTATGCAAGAGAACAATAGTGATGCTTTGCCTTTGGCAAGCACCACTAATAAGTATGCAAGAGAACAATAGTGATGCTTTGCCTATGGCAAGCACCACTAACTAGAATGTACATTTCCTGAAGAAAATGTGAGTGGTGCTTGCCGTGGCAAAACTCATCAAATAGCATTTTCTAACTTGTTTCTAAGCACTAAAATAAAGGCCATAGAATGTTGCTAGCATGTGTTTTTCATGATGGTAGCACGTTTTTAGAATGTTTTAACACTTCGCTAGGCGATGCTAGCATGTGTTAACATGATACTAGCACGTTTTAGCACTTTGTTTGGCGATGCTAGCACGTTTTTAGCATGTTTTAGCAATTCCCTAGGCAATGCTAACATGTGTTAGCATAATACTAGCATGTTTTAACACTTCGCTAGGCGATGCCACTATGTGTTATCATGATGCTAGCATGTTTTTAGCATGTTTTAGCACTTTGCTAGGCGATGCCAGTATGTGTTAGAATGATGCTAGCACGTTTTTAGCATGTTTTAGCACTTTGATTGGCGATACTAGCATGTATTAGCATGATGCTATACGTTTTTAGTATGATTTTGTACTTCGCTATGCGATACTAGCATGTTTTAGCATGTTGCTAGCACGTTTTTAGCATGTTTTAGCACTTCGCTAGGCGATGCCAGCATGTGTTAGCATGATGCTAACACGTTTATAGCATGTTTTAGCACTTCGTTAGGCGATGCTAGCATATGTTAGCATGATGCTAGCACATTTTTAGCATGTTTTAGGGTGTGGCTATGAAGATTTTTATTGACTGCTTGATAAAAGAAATCCTCTGAGGGAGAGAGAGAGAGAGACGCAGGGCTGACAGGCCCTTTTTTGTCTGTGTGTGTGAAAAAGTCAGTTGGGATTTAAATTTCTGAACATTCCGCAATGTAAAGTCAATGGGATTTTTTTGGCCGCTTTTTCGTCCGTTGTTCGAACATCGTACACCCGATCGCTTAGAAAAGATATAGCACACCTCTCCTCAATGAGCCGCACGATTTGATGCCTCACTCAGGGGTCTGTGACAAAAGCTGCAGGAGGAGTAGCGCGCCAAACTTTGTGTGGAAAAATAATAATAATTATAATAAAAATAATAAGTATGCAAGAGAACAATAGTGATGCTTTGCCTATGGCAAGCACCACTAACTAGATTAAAAAGTTTGAGTAGAAACTTTAGGTTGGCTTGAGAAAGCCTAGCATAAAGTTTGAAGTAGTTGTAAAAGCTTGAAGATTGAAGGTTTAGTTTGATGTAGTTATTAATTTTAGTAGTTCTCAAAGTTCAAAGATTATAAGACCATTCAGTCTATCAAATATGATAGATAGATAGATAAATAGATAGATAGATAGATAGATAGATAAATAGATAGATAGATAGATAGATAGATAGATAGATAGATAGAGAATGACCCTCAGATAGATAGATAGATAGATAGATAGATAGATAGATAGATAGATAGAGAATGACCCTCAGATAGATAGATAGATAGATAGATAGAGATAGATAGATAGATAGAGAATGACCCTCAGATAGATAGATAGATAGATAGATAGATAATGACCCTCAGATAGATAGATAGATAGATAGATAGAGAGATAGATAGATAGATAGATAGAGAATGACCCTCAGATAGATAGATAGATAGAGAATGACCCTCAGATAGATAGATAGATAGATAGATAGATAGACAGAGAATGACCCTCAGATAGATAGATAGATAGATAGATAGATAGATAGACAGAGAATGACCCTCAGATAGATAGATAGATAGATAGATAGATAGATAGACAGAGAATGACCCTCAGATAGATAGATAGATAGATAGATAGATAGAGAGAGAGATAGAGAGATAGATAGAGAATGACCCTCAGATAGATAGATAGATAGACAGAGAATGACCCTCAGATAGATAGATAGATAGATAGATAGATAGATAGATAGATAGATAGATAGATAGATAGATAGATAGAGAGTGACCCTCAGATAGATAGATAGATAGATAGATAGATAGACAGTCAGATAGATAGACAGAGAATGACCCTCAGATAGATAGATAGATACATAGATAGATAGACAGAGAATGACCCTCAGATAGATAGATAGATAGATAGAGAGAGAGATAGAGAGATAGATAGAGAATGACCCTCAGATAGATAGATAGATAGACAGAGAATGACCCTCAGATAGATAGATAGATAGATAGATAGATAGATAGAGAGTGACCCTCAGATAGATAGATAGATAGATAGATAGATAGATAGATAGACAGACAGATAGATAGAGAATGACCCTCAGATAGATAGATAGATAGATAGTGGTGTAGGGGGTAAAGCTTATGACATCATTAAATCGATGTATTCGGACAACAAATGTGCAATAAGAATTGGCACCAAACAAACAGAGTTCTTCAGTCAGAAGACAGGAGTGCGGCAGGGCTGTAGTCTGAGTCCAACACTGTTCAACATCTACATTAATGAACTAGCGGTGCAGTTGGAACAGTCTACAGCCCCTGGACTCACTCTGCAAGACAAACACATCAAGTGTTTGCTCTATGCAGACGACCTGGTGCTGCTGTCACCCACTGCACAGGGACTACAGCAACATCTGGACCTGCTGGAGAACTACTGCCAGAACTGGGCCCTGGCAGTCAACCTGAAGAAGACCAGTATTATGGTCTTTCAGAAGAAGCCCAGATGTCAGGAACACAGACACCAGTTCTCTCTAGGCAGCACCGCACTAGTGCACACTATGCAGTATACTTACCTTGGGCTGATCATCACTGCATCAGGGAGTTTCAGTAAGGCAGTGAATGCACTTAAAGCAAAAGCTCGAAGAGCGCTATACGCTATTAAGAAGAAGTTCTATAATACTGAACTACCAATTCCAATCTGGTGTAAGATCTTTGATAGTGTGGTACAGCCCATAGCGCTGTATGGAAGTGAGGTATGGGGTCCACTCAGTGATCAGAACTACACTAGATGGGACAAGCATCCAACAGAAGCCCTACACACTGAATTCTGCAAATTAATTCTCAAATTACAAAGAAAAACTCCCAATAATGCATGTAGGGCAGAATTAGGCCGATTCCCATTGATCATTAATGTACAAAAAAGATCTCTAAAGTTTTGGATGCATTTAAAATCAAGTCCCACAGAGTCGCTACATTATAAAGCGCTACAAACCCAAGAACTGAACCCTGATAACAGTCCCCTCAGTCAGCTGGTCCTGAGACTTACTAACCCGGTTAACAGTACTAACAGTAACCAGCCTCAGACCAGCACTGCTTTACAACCAAACATCAGAATCAATCAGATCAACAAAAAATCTCACATCAACTATCTGGAACTTTGGGACCAAGAAACTAAAACACAAAGCAAATTACAATTCTATCGGACTCTAAAATCAAAATATGAATTGGAAGAATATCTCCTGACTGTCAGAGATCCAAAGCAGAGACAGATCCTGAGCAAGTACAGGCTCAGTGAGCACAGTCTCGCCATCGAGAGAGGCAGACACAGAAAAACATGGCTACCCAGAGAAGAAAGGGTGTGTGCTCACTGTACGACAGGTGAGGTCGAGACAGAGGTGCACTTTCTACTCCACTGCCCAAAATACCAAGACACAAGAGACATTTATATGAATAAATTAGCAAACATCATTAACAAATTTAAAATCAGGACAGAACAAGAACAAATGAATATAATACTTGGAGAGGGACACACAGCAGCACTGGCGGCGAGATACGTGTTGACGTGTCACAGACTGAGGGACAGCGGGTGAATCTGTGTCATGTGTTTTACCCCCGTGTGTCACCCCAATGTCCACCACAGTGACCCTCATATGTATGTGTGTATTCATTTATGTGTCAGTTCAATGATTTAAACACTGTGGTCTTCAGCAGTTCTGAAGCTGTTTTTTTTTATATTTTTTATGTGTATATATATATATATATATATATATATATATATATATATATATGTATAGGTATATGTATATGTATATATATGTATATATATATATGTGTATATGTATATATATATATATATATATATATATATATATATATATATATATATTTATTTCTATTTATTTTTTATATCTGTCAAATGTATTAATTATAGATTAAGGTGTAGTTCTATTTTTACATAGCCTCTGCTTTGGCAATATTGTATTGTTTACATTCATGCCAATAAAGCCCCTTTGAATTTGAATTTGAATTTGAATTTAGATAGATAGACAGACAGATAGATAGATAGAGAATGACCCTCAGATAGATAGATAGATAGATAGATAGAGAATGACCCTCAGATAGATAGATAGATAGATAGATAGATAGATAGAGAATGACCCTCAGATAGATAGATAGATAGATAGATAGATAGATAGAGAATGACCCTCAGATAGATAGATAGATAGATACATAGATAGATAGATAGATAATGACCCTCAGATAGATAGATAGATAGATAGAGAGATAGATAGATAGATAGAGAATGACCCTCAGATAGATAGATAGATAGATAGATAGACAGAGAATGACCCTCAGATAGATAGATAGATAGATAGATAGATAGATAGATAGATAGATAGACAGAGAATGACCCTCAGATAGATAGATAGATAGATAGATAGATAGATAGATAGATAGATAGATAGATAGATAGATAGATAGATAGATAGATAGACAGAGAATGACCCTCAGATAGATAGATAGATAGATAGATAGATAGATAGATAGATAGAGAGAGAGAGAGATAGAGAGATAGATAGAGAATGACCCTCAGATAGATAGATAGATAGACAGAGAATGACCCTCAGATAGATAGATAGATAGATAGATAGATAGATAGATAGATAGATAGATAGATAGATAGAGAGTGACCCTCAGATAGATAGATAGATAGATAGATAGATAGATAGATAGATAGATAGACAGACAGATAGATAGATAGAGAATGACCCTCAGATAGATAGATAGATAGATAGATAGAGAATGACCCTCAGATAGATAGATAGATAGATAGATAGATAGATAGATAGACAGATAGATAGATAGAGAATTACCCTCAGATAGATAGATAGATAGATAGATAGATAGATAGATAGACAGATAGATAGATAAAGAATTACCCTCAGATAGATAGATAGATAGATCGATAGATAGAGAATGACCCTCAGATAGATAGATAGATAGATAGATAGATAGATAGATAGATAGATAGATAGATAAATAGATAGAGAATGACCCTCAGATAGATAGATAGATAGATAGATAGATAGATAGATAGATAGATAGATAGATAGATAGATAGATAGACGGATAGATAGATCCTTGCTACCCTGAGTCCCATGAACAAAACCAGAATTCTTTATGTTGTTCTGGTGCAGAGATATGTGATTTGTTACTTGGTTGCTAGGGTAATCACATCTGGTAGCTAGGCAGTTACCAGAGTGATACATATCAAGGCTACTTTCCATCCTGAGTGAAATAAGTCAACCCGGAAGTCTCTCTGATTTTCTGTTGCAGAGTTATGTGATTTGTTACTTGGTTGCTAGGGTAAGCCCTTGTCGTTGCTAGGCAGTTACCAGAGTGATACTTTTCAAGACTCCTTGCTATCCTGAGTGAAATAAGTCAAACAGGAAGTCTCTACGATTTTCTGGTGAAGAGATATATTATTTGTTACTTGGTTGCTAGGGTAACCCCATCTGGTTGCTATGCAGTTACCAGGGTGATACTTATTAAGCCTCCTTTCCATCCTGAGTGAATCAAGTCAACCCGGAAGTCTCTATGATTTTCTGTTGCAGAGATATGTGATTTGTTACTTGGTTGCTAGGGTAATCACATCTGGTTGCTAGGCAGTTACCAGAGTGATACATATCAAGGCTACTTTCCATCCTGAGTGAAATAAGTCAACCCGGAAGTCTCTCTGATTTTCTGTTGCAGAGATATGTGATTTGTTACTTGGTTGCTAGGGTAACCCCGTCTGGTTGCTAGGCAGTTACCAGAGTGATACATATCAAGGCTACTTTCCATCCTGAGTGAATCAAATCAACCCGGAAGTCTCTATGATTTTCTGGTGCAGAGATATGTGATTTGTTACTTGGTTGCTAGGGTAATCACATCTGGTTGCTAGGCAGTTACCAGAGTGATGCATATCAAGGCTACTTTCCATCCTGAGTGAAATAAGTCAACCCGGAAGTCTCTCTGATTTTCTGTTGCAGAGATATGTGATTTGTTACTTGGTTGCTAGGGTAATCACATCTGGTTGCTAGGCAGTTGCCAGAGTGATACATATCAAGGCTACTTTCCATCCTGAGTGAAATAAGTGAAACAGGAAGTCTCTATGATTTTCTGGTGCAGAGATATGTGATTTGTTATTTGGTTGCTATGGTAACCCCATCTGGTTGCTAGGCAGTTACCAGGGTGATACTTATCAAGCCTCCTTTCCATACTGAGTGAATCAAGTCAACCTGGAAGCTACTATACTGTGGCTATGAAGATTTTAGGTCATTACTTATTGGCTGCTTGATAAAAGAAATCCTCTGAGCGAGAGAGAGAGGGAGAGACGCAGGGCTGACAGGCCCTTTTTTGTCTGTGTGTGTGAAAACGTCAGTTGGGATTTAAATTTCTGAACATTCCGCAATGTTAATCAATGGGAGTTTTTCCGAGTTTTGATCGTCATTTTTAGGAAAACCGTAAGTCCGATCAGTTAGAAAAGATATAGCACACTATTCAGGATTAGTCTGAAGGTCTGTGCCGAGTTTGGTGCATGTAGCTTAAAAGCTCTAGGAGGAGTTACATTTAGAAATTTAGTCTCAGAATAATAATAATAATAATAACTAGATTGAAAAGTTTAAGAACAAACTTTAGGTTGGCTTGAGAAAGCCTAGCATAAAGTTTGAAGTAGTTGTAAAAGTTTGAAGATTTACGGTTTCTAGTTTGATGTAATTATAAGTAGTAGTTTTCAAAGTTCAAAGTTTAGAGATTATAAAACCATTCAGTCTATCAAATAGATTAGATAGATAGATAGATAGATAGATAGATAGATAGATAGATAGATAGATAGATAGATAGATAGATAGATAGATAGATAGATAGATATTGACCCTCAGATAGATAGATAGATAGATAGATAGATAGATAGATAGAGTATGACCCACAGATAGATATATAGATAGATAGATATTGACCCTCAGATAGATAGATAGATAGATAGATAGATAGATAGATAGATAGATAGAGTCTGACCCACAGATAGATAGATATTGACCGTCAGATATATAGATAGATAGATAGTCATTGACCCTGAGATATAGATAGATAGAGTATGACCCACAGATAGATAGATAGATAGTTATTGACCCGCAGATTGTTAGATAGATAGATAGATAGATAGATATTGACCCTCAGAAAGATAAATAGATATATAGATAGATAGATAGATAGATAGATAGATAGATAGATAGATAGATAGATAGACAGATAGATATATCATTTTTTACTTGGGTGCTAGGGTAACCCAATCTGGTTGCTAGGCATTTTCCAGGGTGATCCTTATCAAGCCTCCTTTTCATTCTGAGTGAATAAAGTCAACCCGGAAGTCTCTATGATTTTCTGTTGCATAGATACGTGATTTGTTACTTGGTTGCTAGGGTAACCATATCTGGTTGATAGGCAGTTACCAGAGTGATATATATCAAGGCTACTTTCCATCTTGAGTAAAATAAGTGAAACAGGAAGTCTCTACGATTTTCTGGTTCAGAGTTATGTGATTTGTTACTTGGTTGCTAGGGTAACCATATCTGGTTGATAGGCAGTTACCAGAGTGATATATATCAAGGCTACTTTCCATCTTGAGTAAAATAAGTGAAACAGGAAGTCTCTACGATGTTCTGGTTCAAAGATATGTGATTTGTTACTTGGTTGCTAGGGTAACCCCATCTGGTTGCTAGGCAGTTACCAAGGTGATACTCATAAGGCTCCTTGCAATCCTGTGTGAAATATGTCAACCCCTAAGTCTCTACGATGTTCTGGTTCAAAGATATGTGATTTGTTACTTGGTTGCTAGGGTAACCGCATCTGGTTGCTAGGCAGTTACCAGAGGGATACATATCAAGGCTACTTTCCATCCTGAGTGAATAAAGTCAACCCGGAAGTCTCTATGATTTTCTGTTGCAGAGATATGTGATTTGTTACTTGGTTGATAGGGTAATCACATCTGGTTGCTAGGCAGTTACCAGAGTGATACATATCAAGGCTACTTTCCATCCTGAGTGAAATAAATCAACCCGGAAGTCTCTCTGATTTTCTGTTGCAGAGATATGTGATTTGTTACTTGGTTGCTAGGGTAAACACATCTGGTTGCTAGGGAGTTACCAAAGTTTTACTCATAAGGCTCCTTGCAATCCTGTGTGAAATATGTCAACCCCTAAGTCTCTACGATGTTCTGGTTCAAAGATATGTGATTTGTTACTTGGTTGCTAAGGTAGCCCTGTCTGGTTGCTATGCAGTTACCAGAGTGATACATATCAAGGCTACTTTCCATCCTGAGTGAAATAAGTGAAACAGGTAGTCTCTACGATTTTCTGGTGCAGAGATATGTGATTTGTTACTTGGTTGCTAGGGTAACCCCGTCTGGTTGCTAGGCAGTTACCAGAGTGATACATATCAAGGCTACTTTCCATCCTGAGTGAATAAAGTCAACCCGGAAGTCTCTATGATTTTCTGTTGCAGAGATATGTGATTTGTTACTTGGTTGATAGGGTAATCTCATCTGGTTGCTAGGCAGTTACCAGAGTGATACATATCAAGGCTACTTTCCATCCTGATTGAAATAAATCAACCCGGAAGTCTCTCTGATTTTCTGTTGCAGAGATATGTGATTTGTTTCTTGGTTGCTAGGGTAAACACATCTGGTTGCTAGGGAGTTACCAAAGTGATACTCATAAGGCTCCTTGCAATCCTGTGTGAAATATGTCAACCCCTAAGTCTCTACGATGTTCTGGTTCAAAGATATGTGATTTGTTACTTGGTTGCTAAGGTAACCCTGTCTGGTTGCTATGCAGTTACCAGAGTGATACATATCAAGGCTACTTTCCATCCTGAGTGAAATAAGTGAAACAGGTAGTCTCTACGATTTTCTGGTGCGGAGATATGTGATTTGTTACTTGGTTGCTAGGGTAACCCCGTCTGGTTGCTAGGCAGTTACCAGAGTGATACATATCAAGGCTACTTTCCATCCTGAGTGAATAAAGTCAACCCGGAAGTCTCTATGATTTTCTGTTGCAGAGATATGTGATTTGTTACTTGGTTGCTAGGGTAACCCCGTCTGGTTGCTAGGCAGTTACCAGAGTGATACATATCAAGGCTACTTTCCATCCTGAGTGAATAAAGTCAACCCGGAAGTCTCTCTGATTTTCTGTTGCAGAGATATGTGATTTGTTACTTGGTTGCTAGGGTAAACACATCTGGTTGCTAGGGAGTTACCAAAGTGATACTCATAAGGCTCCTTGCAATCCTGTGTGAAATATGTCAACCCCTAAGTCTCTACGATGTTCTGGTTCAAAGATATGTGATTTGTTACTTGGTTGCTAAGGTAACCCTGTCTGGTTGCTATGCAGTTACCAGAGTGATACATATCAAGGCTACTTTCCATCCTGAGTGAAATAAGTGAAACAGGTAGTCTCTACGATTTTCTGGTGCAGAGATATGTGATTTGTTACTTGGTTGCTAGGGTAACCCCGTCTGGTTGCTAGGCAGTTACCAGAGTGATACATATCAAGGCTACTTTCCATCCTGAGTGAATAAAGTCAACCCGGAAGTCTCTATGATTTTCTGTTGCAGAGATATGTGATTTGTTACTTGGTTGCTAGGGTAACCCCGTCTGGTTGCTAGGCAGTTACCAGAGTGATACATATCAAGGCTACTTTCCATCCTGAGTGAATAAAGTCAACCCGGAAGTCTCTCTGATTTTCTGTTGCAGAGATATGTGATTTGTTACTTGGTTGCTAGGGTAATCACATCTGGTTGCTAGGCAGTTACCAGAGTGATACATATCAAGGCTACTTTCCATCCTGAGTGAAATAAGTGAAACAGGAAGTCTGTATGATTTTCTGGTGCAGAGATATGTGATTTGCTATTTGGTTGCTAGGGTAACCCTGTCTGGTTGCTATGCAGTTACCAGGGTGATACTTATCAAGCCTCCTTTCCATACTGAGTGAATCAAGTCAACCTGGAAGCTACTATACTGTGGCTATGAAGATTTTAGGTCATTACTTATTGGCTGCTTGATAAAAGAAATCCTCTGTGGGAGAGAGAGAGGGAGAGACGCAGGGCTGACAGGCCCTTTTTTGTCTGTGTGTGTGAAAACGTCAGTTGGGATTTAAATTTCTGAACATTCCGCAATGTTAAGTCAATGGGAGTTTTTCCGAGTTTTGATCGTCATTTTTAGGAAAACCGTAAGTCCGATCAGTTAGAAAAGATATAGCACACTATTCGGGATTAGTCTGAAGGTCTGTGCCGAGTTTGGTGCATGTAGCTTAAAAGCTCTAGGAGGAGTTAGATTTAGAAATTTAGTCTCAGAATAATAATAATAATAATAATAAGTTTAAATAGGATTTCAGTAAGTTGGCTTTCTCAAGCCAACCTAATAATAATAATAATAAGTTTAAATAGGATTTCAGTAAGTTGGCTTTCTCAAGCCAACCTAACTAGATTAAAAAGTTTGAGTACAAACTTTAGGTTGGCTTGAAAAAGCCTAGCATAAAATTTGAAGTAGTTGTAAAAGCTTGAAGATTGAAGGTTTAGTTTGATGTAGTTATTAATTTTAGTAGTTCTCAAAGTTCAAAGATTATAAGACCATTCAGTCTATCAAATATGATAGATAGATAGATAGATAGATAGATAGATAGATAGATAGATAGATAGATAGATAGAGAATGACACTCAGACAGATAGATAGATAGATAGATAGATAGAGAATGACCCTCAGATAGATAGATAGATAGATAGATAGATAGATAATGACCCTCAGATAGATAGATAGATAGATAGATAGATAGATAGATAGATAGATAGATAGATAGAGAATGACCCTCAGATAGATAGATAGATAGATAGAGAGATAGATAGATAGATAGAGAATGACCCTCAGATAGATAGATTGATAGATAGATAATGACCCTCAGATAGATAGATAGATAGATAGAGAGATAGATAGATAGATAGAGAATGACCCTCAGATAGATAGATAGATAGAGAATGACCCTCAGATAGATAGATAGACAGATAGATAGATAGACAGAGAATGACCCTCAGATAGATAGATAGATAGATAGATAGATAGACAGAGAATGACCCTCAGATAGATAGATAGATAGATAGATAGACAGAGAATGACCCTCAGATAGATAGATAGATAGATAGAGAGAGAGATAGAGAGATAGATAATGACCCTCAGATAGATAGATAGATAGACAGAGAATGACCCTCAGATAGATAGATAGATAGATAGATAGAGAGTGACCCTCAGATAGATAGATAGATAGATAGATAGATAGACAGACAGATAGATAGACAGAGAATGACCCTCAGATAGATAGATAGATAGATAGATAGATAGATAGAGAGAGAGATAGAGAGATAGATAGAGAATGACCCTCAGATAGATAGATAAATAGACAGAGAATGACCCTCAGATAGATAGATAGATAGATAGATAGATAGATAGACAGACAGATAGATAGATAGAGAATGACCCTCAGATAGATAGATAGATAGATAGATAGATAGATAGACAGACAGATAGATAGATAGAGAATGACCCTCAGATAGATAGATAGATAGATAGATAGAGAATGACCCTCAGATAGATAGATAGATAGATAGATAGATAGATAGATAGATAGATAGATAGATAGATAGATAGATAGATAGATAGAGAATGACCCTCAGATAGATAGATAGTTAGATAGATAGATAGAGAATGGCCCTCAGATAGATAGATAGATAGATAGATAGATAGATAATGACCCTCAGATAGATAGATAGATAGATAGAGAGATAGATAGATAGATAGAGAATGACCCTCAGATAGATAGATAGATAGATAGATAGATAGACAGAGAATGACCCTCAGATAGATAGATAGATAGATAGATAGATAGACAGAGAATGACCCTCAGATAGATAGATAGATAGATAGATAGACAGAGAATGACCCTCAGATAGATAGAGAGATAGATAGATAGAGAGAGAATGACCCTCAGATAGATAGATAGATAGATAGATAGAGACCCTCAGATAGATAGATAGATAGATAGATAGATAGACAGACAGATAGATAGATAGAGAATGACCCTCAGATAGATAGATAGATAGATAGATAGAGAATGACCCTCAGATAGATAGATAGATAGATAGATAGATAGATAGATAGATAGATAGATAGATAGATAGATAGATAGATAGATAGATAGATAGACAGATAGATAGATAGAGAATTACCCTCAGATAGATAGATAGATAGATAGATAGATAGATAGATAGATAGACAGATAGATAAAGAATTACCCTCAGATAGATAGATAGATAGATAGATAGATAGATAGATAGATAGATAGATAGATAGATAGATATTGACCCTCAGATAGATAGATAGATAGATAGATAGATAGATCGATAGATAGAGAATGACCCTCAGATAGATAGATAGATAGATAGATAGATAGATAGATAAATAGATAAATAGATAGAGAATGACCCTCAGATAGATAGATAGATAGATAGATAGATAAATAGATAGAGAATTACCCTCAGATAGATAGATAGATAGACGGATAGATAGATCCTTGCTACCCTGAGTCCCATGAACAAAACCAGAATTCTTTATGTTGTTCTGGTGCAGAGATATGTGATTTGTTACTTGGTTGCTAGGGTAACCCCATCTGGTTGCTAGGCAATTACCAAAGTGATACTCATAAGGCTCCTTGCAATCCTGTGTGAAATATGTCAACCCCTAAGTCTCTACGATTTTATGGTTCAAAGATATGTGATTTGTTACTTGGTTGCTAGGGTAACCGCATCTGGTTGCTAGGCAGTTACCAGAGTGATATATATCAAGGCTACTTTCCATCTTGAGTAAAATAAGTGAAACAGGAAGTCTCTACGATTTTCTGGTGCAGAGATATATTATTTGTTACTTGGTTGCTAGGGTAACCCTGTCTGGTTGCTATGCATTTACCAGGGTGATACATATCAAGGCTCCTTGCAATCCTGAGTGAAATATGTGAAACAGGAAGTCTCTACGATTTTCTGGTGCAGAGATATGTGATTTGTTACTTGGTTGCTAGGGTAACCACATCTGGTTGCTAGGCAGTTACCAGAGTGATACATATCAAGCCTACTTTCCATCCTGAGTGAAATAAGTGAAACAGGATGTCTCTACGATTTTCTGGTGCAGAGATATGTGATTTGTTACTTGGTTGCTAGGGTAACCCCATCTGGTTGCTAGGCAGTTACCAAACTGATACTCATAAGGCTCCTTGCAATCCTGAGTGAAATATGTCAACCCCTAAGTCTCTACGATGTTCTGGTTCAAAGATATGTGATTTGTTACTTGGTTGCTAGGGTAACCACATCTGGTTGCTATGCAGTTACCAGAGTGATACATATCAAGGCTACTTTCCATCCTGAGTGAAATAAGTGAAACAGGTAGTCTCTACGATTTTCTGGTGCAGAGATATGTGATTTGTTACTTGGTTGCTAGGGTAACCCCATCTGGTTGCTAGGCAGTTACCAGAGTGATACATATCAAGGCTACTTTTCATCCTGAGTGAATAAAGTCAACCCGGAAGTCTCTATGATTTTCTGTTGCAGAGATATGTGATTTGTTACTTGGTTGCTAGGGTAATCACATCTGGTTGCTAGGCAGTTACCAGAGTGATACATATCAAGGCTACTTTCCATCCTGAGTGAAATAAGTCAACCCGGAAGTCTCTCTGATTTTCTGTTGCAGAGATATGTGATTTGTTACTTGGTTGCTAGGGTAACCCCGTCTGGTTGCTAGGCAGTTACCAGAGTGATACATATCAAGGCTACTTTCCATCCTGAGTGAATCAAGTCAACCCGGAAGTCTCTATGATTTTCTGGTGCAGAGATATGTGATTTGTTACTTGGTTGCTAGGGTAATCACATCTGGTTGCTAGGCAGTTACCAGAGTGATACATATCAAGGCTACTTTCCATCCTGAGTGAAATAAGTCAACCCGGAAGTCTCTCTGATTTTCTGTTGCAGAGATATGTGATTTGTTACTTGGTTGCTAGGGTAATCACATCTGGTTGCTAGGCAGTTACCAGAGTGATACATATCAAGGCTACTTTCCATCCTGAGTGAAATAAGTGAAACAGGAAGTCTCTATGATTTTCTGGTGCAGAGATATGTGATTTGTTATTTGGTTGCTAGGGTAACCCCATCTGGTTGCTAGGCAGATACCAGGGTGATACTTATCAAGCCTCCTTTCCATACTGAGTGAATCAAGTCAACCTGGAAGCTACTATACTGTGGCTATGAAGATTTTAGGTCATTACTTATTGGCTGCTTGATAAAAGAAATCCTCTGAGGGAGAGAGAGAGGGAGAGACGCAGGGCTGACAGGCCCTTTTTTGTCTGTGTGTGTGAAAACGTCAGTTGGGATTTAAATTTCTGAACATTCCGCAATGTTAATCAATGGGAGTTTTTCCGAGTTTTGATTGTCATTTTTAGGAAAACCGTAAGTCCGATCAGTTAGAAAAGATATAGCACACTATTCGGGATTAGTCTGAAGGTCTGTGCCGAGTTTGGTGCATGTAGCTTAAAAGCTCTAGGAGGAGTTACATTTAGAAATTTAGTCTCAGAATAATAATAATAACTAGAATGTACATTTCCTGAAGAAAATGTGAGTGGTGCTTGCCGTGGCAAAATTTCTTACCACAATGTCCCACCTACTGCCCAAAGTTGAAAGAGGCCACCCCCATGACAGTAGGATGTTCTGGTGCAGAGATATTGGTGTTGTTCCATGGTTGCTAGGGAAACCCATCTGGTTGCTAGGCAGTTACCAAGGTGACAGGCAACAATGCACCTTATCATCCTGAGTGAAATAAGTCAACCCGGAAGTCTCTGTGATTTTCTTGTGCAGAGATATGTGATTTGTTTCTTGGTTGCTAGGGTAACCCCATCTGGTTGCTAGGCAGTTACCAAGGTGACAGCCAACAATGCTCCTTGCCATCCTGAGTGAAATAAGTCAACCCGGAAGTCTCTGTGATTTTCTTGTGCAGAGATATGTGATTTGTTTCTTGGTTGCTAGGGTAAGCCCATCTGGTTGCTAGGCAGTTACCTAGGTGACAGGCAACAATGCTCCTTGCCATCCTGAGTAAAATAAGTCAACCCGGAAGTCTCTGTGATTTTCTTGTGCAGAGATATGCGATTTCTTTCTTGGTTGCTAGGGTAACCCCATCTGGTTGCTAGGCAGTTACCTACGTGATACTCATAAGGCCCCTTGCAATCCTGTGAGAAATATTTCAACCCCTATGTCTCTACGATGTTCTGGTTGAAAGATATGTGATTTGTTACTTGGTTACTAGGGTAACCCCATCTGGTTGCTAGGCAGTTACCAAGGTGACAGCCAACAATGCTCTTTGCCATCCTGAGTGAAATAAGTCAACCCGGAAGTCTCTGTGATTTTCTTGTGCAGAGATATTTGATTTGTTTCTTGGTTGCTAGGATAACCCCATCTGGTTGCTAGGCAGTTACCAGGGTGATATTTATCAAGACTACATTCCATCCTGAGTGAAATAAGTCAACCCGGAAGTCTCTGTGATTTTCTTGTGCAGAGATAGGTGATTTGTTTCTTGGTTGCTAGGGTAACCCCATCTGGTTGCTAGGCAGTTACCAAGGTGACAGCCAACAATGCTCCTTGCCATCCTGAGTGAAATAAGTCAACCCGGAAGTCTCTGTGATTTTCTTGTGCAGAGATATGTGATTTGTTTCTTGGTTGCTAGTGAAACGCCATCTGGTTGCTAGGCAGTTACCAAGGTGACAGGCAACAATGCTCCTTGCCATCCTGGGTGAAATAAGTCAAACCAGAAGTCTCTGTGATTTTCTTGTGCAGAGATATGTGATTTGTTTCTTGGTTGCTAGGGTAATCCCATTTGGTTGCTAGGCAGTTACCAGGGTGATATTTATCAAGTCTACTTTCCATCCTGAGTGAAATAAGTCAACCCTGATGTCTCTACGTCATTCTGATCCTAAGATAGACATCTTAGTGATTTTGAATGGATGTCAATGGTTCTTTGTTGCTAGGGTGCTTTTATTGGTTACTAGGGCATGGCTAAGTAGTTCACCTGATGAAAGCTGAAGACTGATTACTCACCCAATGAAAACAAAGCAACTATCATGTCTCTAGGACATTCTGATGTGAAGATATCTTACTGTAATTGAAATCAATAAATGTTGTTGCTAGGGTGCCCTAAATTGTTGCTAGGGAGTGGCTTGGCAGCTGGCAATGATGAATCTCCAAAGGCTGCTTGTCAGTATGAATGATATAAACCAACTCCCATGCCTCTGTGACATTCAGAATGGAAGATATCTGTCTTTGGATTTTGGTTGCTAAGGTGCTCGAAAATGGTTGCTAGGGAGGGGCTAGGAAGTGTTGAGGGGATTCATGATTGGCTGTTTTACTGCCCCAAGTCAAACGAGACCACCCTCGTGTTTCTATGATAATTCAGTCCAGAGAAATCCCTTTGATCTCTTTCAATGGAAGTCTATGGGACTTGTTGCTAAGGTACTGTAAATGGTTGCTAGGGCGTGGCTTGATAGCTTCACAATGATCCTGAGAGACTGATTGGTCGTCTGAGTAAAATGAGCCCGCCCCCTTGTCTCTAAGACACTGTGATCCAGAGTTATGTTCAATACAAAATCTACCATAGACTTAACATTGGGGCAAATTTGGGCAGCTCCTGCCCCCCAGGGGTAAAACTTTTACCCCATTGTGAGGTATGTTCTCACAGAGCCTGTCAGCCTCTTCAAATGTGGTAAATCACACGTCTCTGTGAAATCCTCGCTCTGAGCTATAACTCGTCAAAGTTCGGCTCAATGTTAAGTCAATGGGATTTTTTGCCCAATTAATTGCCCCTGGGGCAAATACCGTACCCCCGATCACTTATAGTAGCCATAGCACACCATTCCCAAATAATCTGCACGATTTGACGCCTCATTTGTGGGTCTGCGAGCAAAAAATTTTTCAAAAAATTCCATTGACTTACATTGGGGCAACTTTGGGCAGCTCCTGCCCCCCAGGGGTAAAACTTTTACCCCATTGTGAGGTATGTTCTCAGAGAGCCTGTCAGCCTCTTCAAATGTGGTAAATCACACGTCTCTGTGAAATCCTCGCTCTGAGCTATAACTCGTCAAAGTTTGGCTCAATGTTAAGTCAATGGGATTTTTTTGCCCAATTTTTTGCCCCTGGGGCAAACACCGTACCCCCGATCGCTTAGAAAAGATATAGCACACCTCTCCTCAATGAGCCGCACGATTTGATGCCTCACTCAGAGGTCTGTGACAAAAGCTGCGGGAGGAGTAGCGCGCCAAACTATGTGTGGAAAAATAATAATAATTATAATAATAATAATAAGTATGCAAGAGAACAATAGTGATGCTTTGCCTATGGCAAGCACCACTAACTAGATTAAAAAGTTTGAGTACAAACTTTAGGTTGGCTTGAGAAAGCCTAACATAAAGTATGAAGTAGTTGTAAAAGTTTGAAGATTTAAGGTTTTTAGTTTGATGTATTTATAAGTAGTAGTTTTCAAAGTTCAAAGTTTAGAGATTATAAAACCATTCAGTCTATCAAATAGATTAGATAGATAGATAGATAGATAGATAGATAGATAGATAGATAGATAGATAGATAGATAGATAGATAGATAGATAGATAGATAGATAGATAGATAGATATTGACCCTCAGATAGATAGATAGATAGATAGATAGACAGATAGATAGACAGATATATTATTTTTTGCTTGGTTGCTAGGGTAACCCCATCTGGTTGCTAGGCAGTTACCAAAGTGATACTCGTAAGGCTCCTTGCAATCCTGTGTGAAATATGTCAACCCCTAAGTCTCTACGATTTTCTGGTTCAAAGATATGTGATTTGTTACTTGGTTGCTAGGGTAACCGCATCTGGTTGCTAGGCAGTTACCAGAGTGATACATATCAAGGCTACTTTCCATCTTGAGTGAAATAAGTGAAACAGGAAGTCTCTATGAATTTCTGGTGCAGAGTTATGTGATTTGTTACTTTGTTGCTAGGGTAAGCCCTTGTCATTGCTAAGCACTTACCAGAGTGATACTTTTCAAGAATCCTTGCTATCCTGAGGGAAATAAGTCAAACAGGAAGTCTCTACAATTTTCTGGTGAAGAGATATATTATTTGTTACTTGGTTGCTAGGGTAACCCCATCTGGTTGCTATGCAGTTACCAGGGTGATACTTATCAAGCCTCCTTTCCATCCTGAGTGAATTATGTCAACCCGGAAGTCTCTACGATTTTCTGTTGCAGAGATATGTGATTTGTTACTTGGTTGCTAGGGTAACCGCATCTGGTTGCTAGGCAGTTACCAGAGTTATACATATCAAGGATACTTTCCATCCTGAGTGAAATAAGTGAAACAGGAAGTCTCTACGATTTTCTGGTGCAGAGATATGTGATTTGTTACTTGGTTGCTAGGGTAAACACATCTGGTTGCTAGGCAGTTACCAAAGTGATACTCATAAGGCTCCTTGCAATCCTGTGTGAAATATGTCAACCCCTAAGTCTCTACGATGTTCTGGTTCAAAGATATGTGATTTGTTACTTGGTTGCTAGGGTAACCCTGTCTGGTTGCTATGCAGTTACCAGGGTGATACATATCAAGGCTACTTTCCATCCTGAGTGAAATAAGTGAAACAGGAAGTCTCTATGATTTTCTGGTGCAGAGATATGTGATTTGTTAGTTGGTTGCTAGGGTAACCCCATCTGGTTGCTAGGCAGTTACCAAGGTGATACTCATAAGGCTCCTTGCAATCCTGTGTGAAATATGTCAACCCCTAAGTCTCTACTATGTTCTGGTTCAAAGGTATGTGATTTGTTACTTGGTTGCTAGGGTAACCACATCTGGTTGCTAGGCAGTTACCAGAGTGATACATATCAAGCCTCCTTTCCATCCTGAGTGAAATAAGTGAAACAGGAAGTCTCTACGATTTTCTGGTGCAAAGATATGTGATTTGTTACTTGGTTGTTAGGGTAACCACATCTGGTTGCTAGGCAGTTACCAAAGTGATACTCATAAGGCCCCTTGCAATCCTGTGTGAAATATGTCAACCCCTAAGTCTCTACCATGTTCTGGTTCAAAGATATGTGATTTGTTACTTGGTTGCTAGGGTAACCACATCTGGTTACTAGGCAGTTACCAGAGTGATACATATCAAGGCTACTTTCCATCCTGAGTGAAATAAGTGAAACAGGAAGGCTGTATGATTTTCTGGTGCAGAGATATGTGATTTGTTATTTGGTTGCTAGGGTAACCCTGTCTGGTTGCTATGCAGTTACCAGGGTGATACTTATCAAGCCTCCTTTCCATACTGAGTGAATCAAGTCAACCTGGAAGCTACTATACTGTGGCTATGAAGATTTTAGGTCATTACTTATTGGCTGCTTGATAAAAGAAATCCTCTGAGGGAGAGAGAGAGGGAGAGATGCAGGGCTGACAGGCCCTTTTTTGTCTGTGTGTGTGAAAACGTCAGTTGGGATTTAAATTTCTGAACATTCCGCAATGTTAAGTCAATGGGAGTTTTTCCGAGTTTTGATCGTCATTTGTAGGAAAACCATAAGTCCGATCAGTTAGAAAAGATATAGCACACTATTCGGGATTAGTCTGAAGGTCTGTGCCGAGTTTGGTGCATGTAGCTTAAAAGCTCTAGGAGGAGTTAGATTTAGAAATTTAGTCTCAGAAGAATAATAATAATAACTAGATTAAAAAGTTTGAGTACAAACTTTAGGTTGGCTTGAGAAAGCCTAGCATAAAGTTTGAAGTAGTTGTAAAAGTTGAAGATTTAAGGTTTTTAGTTTGATGTAATTATAAGTAGTAGTTTTCAAAGTTCAAAGTTTAGAGATTATAAAACCATTCAGTCTATCAAATAGATTAGATAGATAGATAGATAGATAGATAGATAGATAGATAGATAGATAGATAGATAGATAGATAGATAGATAGATAGATAGATAGATAGATATTGACTATCAGAAAGATAGATAGATAGATAGATAGATAGATAGATAGATAGATAGATAGATAGATAGATAGATAGACAGATATATCATTTTTTACTTGGTTGCTAGGGTAACCCAATCTTGATTCTGAGTGAATCAAGTCAACCTGGAAGCTACTATACTGTGGCTATGAAGATTTTAGGTCATTACTTATTGGCTGCTTGATAAAAGAAATCCTCTGAGGGAGAGAGAGAGGGAGAGACGCAGGGCTGACAGGCCCTTTTTCGTCTGTGTGTGTGAAAACGTCAGTTGGGATTTAAATTTCTGAACATTCCGCAATGTTAATCAATGGGAGTTTTTCCGAGTTTTGATTGTCATTTTTAGGAAAACCGTAAGTCCGATCAGTTAGAAAAGATATAGCACACTATTCGGGATTAGTCTGAAGGTCTGTGCCGAGTTTGGTGCATGTAGCTTAAAAGCTCTAGGAGGAGTTACATTTAGAAATTTAGTCTCAGAATAATAATAATAATAATAATAATAATAAGTTTAAATAGGATTTCAGTAAGTTGGCTTTCTCAAGCCAACCTAATAATAAGTTTAAATAGGATTTCAGTAAGTTGGCTTTCTCAAGCCAACCTAATAAGTATGCAAGAGAACAATAGTGATGCTTTGCCTATGGCAAGCACCACTAATAAGTATGCAAGAGAACAATGGTGATGCTTTGCCTATGGCAAAACTCGTCAAATATCATTTTCTAACTTGTTTCTAAGCACTAAAATAAAGGTCATAGAATGTTGCTAACACGTGTTTTTCATGATGGTAGCACGTTTTTAGAATGTTTTAGCACTTCGCTAGGTGAAGCTAGCATGTGTTAGCATGATACTAGCACGTTTTTAGCATGTTTTAGCACTTTGTTTGGCAATGCTAACATGTGATAGCATGATGCTAGCACGTTTTTAACATGTTTTAGCAATCCCCTAAGCAATGCTAACATACATTAGCATAATGCTAGCATGTTTTAACATATTTTAGCACTTCGCTAGGTGAAGCTAGCATGTGTTAGCATGATACTAGCACGTTTTTAGTATGTTTTAGCACTTCGCTAGGCGATGCTAACATGTGTTAGCATGATGCTAGCACGTTTTTAACGTTTTAGAAATCCCCTAAGCAATGCTAACATGCATTAGCATAATGCTAGCATGTTTTAACATATTTTAGCACTTTGCTAAGTGAAGCTAGCATGTGTTAGCATGATACTAGCACGTTTTTAGCATGTTTTAGCACTTCGCTAGGCAATACTAGCATGTGTTAGCATGTTGTTATCACGTTTTTAGCATGTTTTAACACTTCGCTAGGCGATGCCAACATGTGTTAGCATGTTGCAAACACGTTTATAGCATGTTTTAGCACTTCGCTAGGTGATGCCAGCATATGTTAGCATGATGCTAGCACATTTTTAGCATGTTTTAGGGTGTGGCTATGAAGATTTTTATTGGCTGCTTGATAAAAGAAATCCTCTGAGGGAGAGAGAGAGAGATGCAGGGCTGACAGGCCCTTTTTTGTCTGTGTGTGTGAAAATGTCAGTTGGGATTTAAATTTCTGAACATTCCGCAATGTAAAGTCAATGGGACTTTTTTGGCCGCTTTTTCGTCCGCTGTTCGAACATCGTACACCCGATCGCTTAGAAAAGATATAGCACACCTCTCCTCAATGAGCCGCACGATTTGATGCCTCACTCAGGGGTCTGTGACAAAAGCTGCGGGAGGAGTAGCGCGCCAAACTATGTGTGGAATAATAATAATTATAACTAGAATGTACATTTCCTGAAGAAAATGTGAGTGGTGCTTGCCGTGGCAAAACTCGTCAAATAGCATTTTCTAACTTGTTTCTAAGCACTAAAATAAAGGTCATAGAATGTTGCTAACACGTGTTTTTCATGATGGTAGCACGTTTTTAGAATGTTTTAGCACTTCGCTAGGTGAAGCTAGCATGTGTTAGCATGATACTAGCACGTTTTTAGCATGTTTTAGCACTTCGTTTGGCAATGCTAACATGTGTTAGCATGATGCTAGCACGTTTTTAACAAGTTTTAGCAATCCCCTAAGCAATGATAACATGCATTAGCATAATGCTAGCACGTTTTAACATGTTTTAGCACCTTGCTAGGTGAAGCTAGCATTTGTTAGCATGACACTAGCATGTTTTTAGCCTGTTTTAACACTTCGCTAGGCGATGCTAACATGTGTTTGCATGATGCTAGCACGTTTTAACATGTTTTAACAATCCCCTAATAAATGCTAACATGCATTAGCATAATGCTAGCACGTTTTACCATGTTTTAGCACTTCGCTACGTGAAGCTAGCATGTGTTAACATGATACTAGTACGTTTTTAGCCTGTTTTAGCACTTCGCTAGGCAATGCTAACATGTGTTAGCATGATGCTAGCACATTTTTAACATGTTGTAGCAATCCCCTAACCAATGCTAACATGCATTAGCATAATACTAGCACGTTTTTAGCATGTTTTAGCACTTCACTAGGCGATGCTAACATGTGTTAGCATGATGCTAGCACGTTTTTAACATGTTTTAGCAATCCCCTAAGCAATGCTAACATGCATTAGCATAATGCTAGCACGTTTTAACATGTTTTAACATTTTGCTAGGCAATGCCAGCATGTGTTAGCATGATACTAGCACGTTTTTAGCATGTTTTAGCACTTCGCTAGGCGATGCTAACATGTGTTAGCATGATGCTAGCACGTTTTTAACATGTTTTAGCAATCCCCTAAGCAATGCTAACATGCATTAGCATAATGCTAACACGTTTTAACATGTTTTAACACTTTGCTAGGCAATGCCAGCATGTGTTAGCATGATGCTAACACTTTTTTAGCATTTTTTAACACTTCGCTAGGCAATACTATCATGTGTTAGCATGTTTTTAGCATGTTTTTAGCATATTTTAGCACTTCGCTAGGTGATGCCAACATGTGTTAGCATGTTGCTAGCACGTTTTTAGCATGTTTTAGCACTTCGCTAGGTGATGCCAACATGTGTTAGCATGTTGCTAGCACATTTTTAGCATGTTTTAGGGTGTGGCTATGAAGATTTTTATTGACTGCTTGATAAAAGAAATCCTCTGAGGGAGAGAGAGAGAGAGAGAGAGACGCAGGGCTGACAGGCCCTTTTTTGTCTGTGTGTGTGAAAAAGTCAGTTGGGATTTAAATTTCTGAACATTCCGCAATGTAAAGTCAATGGGACTTTTTTGGCCGCTTTTTCGTCCACTGTTCGAACATCGTACACCCGATCGCTTAGAAAAGATATAGCACACCTCTCCTCAATGAGCCGCACGATTTGATGCCTCACTCAGGGGTCTGTGACAAAAGCTGCAGGAGGAGTAGCGCGCCAAACTTTGTGTGGAAAAATAATAATAATTATAATAATAATAATAAGTATGCAAGAGAACAATAGTGATGCTTTGCCTATGGCAAGCACCACTAACTAGAATGTACATTTCCTGAAGAAAATGTGAGTGGTGCTTGCCGTGGCAAAACTCGTCAAGTAGCATTTTCAAACTTGTTTCTAAGCACTAAAATAAAGGTCATAGAATGTTGCTAACATGTGTTTTTCATGATGGTAGCACGTTTTTAGAATGTTTTAGCACTTTGCTAGGTGAAGCTAGCATGTGTTAGCATGATACTAGCACATTTTTAGCATGTTTTAGCACTTCCTTTGGCAATGCTAACATGTGTTAGCATGATGCTAGCATCTTTTTAACATGTTTTAGCAATCCCCTAAGCAATGCTAACATGCATTAGCATAATGATAGCACGTTTTAACATGTTTTAGCACTTTGCTAGGTGAAGCTAGCATGTGTTAGCATGATACTAGCACGTTTCTAACATGTTTTAGCACTTTGCTAGGCGATGCTAACGTGTGTTAGCATGATGCTAGCACGTTTTTAACATGTTTTAGCAATCCCCTAAGCAATGCTAACATGCATTAGCATAATGCTAGCACGTTTTAACATGTTTTAGCACTTTGCTAGGTGAAGCTAGCATGTGTTAGCATGATACTAGCACGTTTCTAGCATGTTTTAGCACTTTGCTAGGCGATGCTAACATGTGTTAGCATGATACTAGCACGTTTCTAACATGTTTTAGCACTTTGCTAGGCGATGCTAACATGTGTTAGCATGATACTAGCACGTTTCTAACATGTTTTAGCACTTTGCAAGGCGATGCTAACGTGTGTTAGCATGATGCTAGCACGTTTTTAACATGTTTTAGCAATCCCCTAAGCAATGCTAACATGCATTAGCATAATGCTAGCACGTTTTAACATGTTTTAGCACTTTGCTAGGTGAAGCTAGCATGTGTTAGCATGATACTAGCATGTTTCTAGCATGTTTTAGCACTTTGCTAGGCGATGCTAACATGTGTTAGCATAATGCTAGCACGTTTTAACATGTTTTAGCACTTTGCTAGGTGAAGCTAGCATGTGTTAGCATGATACTAGCACGTTTCTAGCATGTTTTAGCACTTTGCTAGGCGATGCTAACATGTGTTAGCATGTTGCTAGCACGTTTTTAGCATGTTTTAGCACTTCGCTAGGTGATGCCAGCATATGTTAGCATGATGCTAGCACATTTTTAGCATGTTTTAGGGTATGGCTATGAAGATTTTTATTGGCTGCTTGATAAAAGAAATCCTCTGAGGGAGAGACAGAGAGAGAGACGCAGGGCTGACAGGCCCTTTTTTGTCTGTGTGTGTGAAAAAGTCAGTTGGGATTTAAATTTCTGAACATTCCGCAATGTAAAGTCAATGGGATTTTTTTGGCCGCTTTTTCGTCCGCTGTTCGAACATCGTACACCCGATCGCTTAGAAAAGATATAGCACACCTCTCCTCAATGAGCCGCACGATTTGATGCCTCACTCAGGGGTCTGTGACAAAAGCTGCAGGAGGAGTAGCGCGCCAAACTTTGTGTGGAAAAATAATAATAATTATAATAATAATAATAAGTATGCAAGAGAACAATAGTGATATTTTGCCTATGGCAAGCACCACTAATAACTAGAATGTACATTTCCTGAAGAAAATGTGAGTGGTGCTTGCCGTGGCAAAACTCGTCAAATAGCATTTTCTAACTTGTTTCTAAGCACTAAAATAAAGGTCATAGAATGTTGCTAACACGTGTTTTTCATGATGGTAGCACGTTTTTAGAATGTTTTAGCACTTCGCTAGGTGAAGCTAGCATGTGTTAGCATGATACTAGAACGTTTTTAGCATGTTTTAGCACGTCGTTTGGCAATGCTAACATGTGTTAGCATGATGCTAGCACGTTTTTAACAAGTTTTAGCAATCCCCTAAGTAATGATAACATGCATTAGCATAATGCTAGCACGTTTTAACATGTTTTAGCACTTTGCTAGGTGAAGCTAGCATTTGTTAGCATGATACTAGCACGTTTTTAGCCTGTTTTAGCACTTCGCTAGGCGATGCTAACATGTGTTTGCATGATGCTAGCACGTTTTAACATGTTTTAACAATCCCCTAATAAATGCTAACATGCATTAGCATAATGCTAGCACGTTTTACCATGTTTTAGCACTTCGCTACGTGAAGCTAGCATGTGTTAGCATGATACTAGCACGTTTTTAGCCTGTTTTAGCACTTCGCTAGGCGATGCTAACATGTGTTAGCATGATGCTAGCACATTTTTAACATGTTGTAGCAATCCCCTAACCAATGCTAACATGCATTAGCATAATACTAGCACGTTTTTAGCATGTTTTAGCACTTCACTAGGCGATGCTAACATGTGTTAGCATGATGCTAGCACGTTTTTAACATGTTTTAGCAATCCCCTAAGCAATGCTAACATGCATTAGCATAATGCTAGCACGTTTTAACATGTTTTAACATTTTGCTAGGCAATGCCAGCATGTGTTAGCATGATACTAGCACGTTTTTAGCATGTTTTAGCACTTCGCTAGGCGATGCTAACATGTGTTAGCATGATGCTAGCACGTTTTTAACATGTTTTAGCAATCCCCTAAGCAATGCTAACATGCATTAGCATAATGCTAGCACGTTTTAACATGTTTTAACACTTTGCTAGGCAATGCCAGCATGTGTTAGCATGATGCTAGCACGTTTTTAGCATTTTTTAACACTTCGCTAGGCAATACTATCATGTGTTAGCATGTTTTTAGCACGTTTTTAGCATGTTTTAGCACTTCGCTAGGTGATGCCAACATGTGTTAGCATGTTGCTAGCACGTTTTTAGCATGTTTTAGCACTTCGCTAGGTGATGCCAACATGTGTTAGCATGTTGCTAGCACATTTTTAGCATGTTTTAGGGTGTGGCTATGAAGATTTTTATTGACTGCTTGATAAAAGAAATCCTCTGAGGGAGAGAGAGAGAGAGACGCAGGGCTGACAGGCCCTTTTTTGTCTGTGTGTGTGAAAAAGTCAGTTGGGATTTAAATTTCTGAACATTCCGCAATGTAAAGTCAATGGGATTTTTTTGGCCGCTTTTTCGTCCGCTGTTCGAACATCGTACACCCGATCGCTTAGAAAAGATATAGCACACCTCTCCTCAATGAGCCGCACGATTTGATGCCTCACTCAGGGGTCTGTGACAAAAGCTGCAGGAGGAGTAGCGCGCCAAACTTTGTGTGGAAAAATAATAATAATTATAATAATAATAATAAGTATGCAAGAGAACAATAGTGATGCTTTGCCTATGGCAAGCACCACTAACTAGATTAAAAAGTTTGAGTACAAACTTTAGGTTGGCTTGAGAAAGCCTAGCATAAAGTTTGAAGTAGTTGTAAAAGTTTGAAGATTTACGGTTTCTAGTTTGATGTAATTATAAGTAGTAGTTTTCAAAGTTCAAAGTTTAGAGATTATAAAACCATTCAGTCTATCAAATAGATTAGATAGATAGATAGATAGATAGATAGATAGATAGATAGATAGATAGATAGATAGATAGATAGATATTGACCCTCAGATAGATAGATAGATAGATATTGACCCTCAGATAGATAGATAGATAGATAGATAGATAGATAGATAGATAGATAGATAGAGTATGACCCATAGATAGATAGATAGATATTGACCCTCAGATAGATAGATAGATAGATAGATAGATAGTTATTGACCATCAGATAGATAGATAGATAGATAGATAGATAGTTATTGACCATCAGATAGATAGATAGATAGATAGATAGATAGATAGATAGATAGATAGATAGATAGATAGATAGATATTGACCATTAGATAGATAGATAGATAGATATTGATCCTCAGATAGATAGATAGATATTGACCCTCAGATAGATAGATAGATAGATAGAAAGATAGAAAGATAGAAAGATAGATTGATAGTCATTGACCCTTAGATAGATAGATAGATAGATAGATATTGAACGTCAGATATATAGATAGATAGATAGTTATTGACCCTGAGATATAGATAGATAGAGTATGAACCACAGATAGATAGATAGATAGATAGTTATTGACCCGCTGATAGTTAGATAGATAGATAGATAGATATTGACCCTCAGATAGATAGATAGATAGATAGATAGATAGTCATTGACTCTTAGATAGATAGATAGATAGATATTGACCGTCAGATATATAGATAGACAGATAGTCATTGACCCTGAGATATAGATAGATAGAGTATGACCCACAGATAGATAGATAGATAGTTATTGACCCGCAGATAGTTAGATAGATAGATAGATAGATATTGACCCTCAGATAGATAGATAGATAGATAGATAGATAGATAGATAGATAGATAGATAGATAGATAGATAGATAGATAGATATTGACTATCAGAAAGATAGATAGATAGATAGATAGATAGATAGATAGATAGATAGATAGATAGATAGATAGATAGATAGATAGACAGATATATCATTTTTTACTTGGTTGCTAGGGTAACCCAATCTTGATTCTGAGTGAATCAAGTCAACCTGGAAGCTACTATACTGTGGCTATGAAGATTTTAGGTCATTACTTATTGGCTGCTTGATAAAAGAAATCCTCTGAGGGAGAGAGAGAGGGAGAGACGCAGGGCTGACAGGCCCTTTTTCGTCTGTGTGTGTGAAAACGTCAGTTGGGATTTAAATTTCTGAACATTCCGCAATGTTAATCAATGGGAGTTTTTCCGAGTTTTGATCGTCATTTTTAGGAAAACCGTAAGTCCGATCAGTTAGAAAAGATATAGCACACTATTCGGGATTAGTCTGAAGGTCTGTGCCGAGTTTGGTGCATGTAGCTTAAAAGCTCTAGGAGGAGTTACATTTAGAAATTTAGTCTCAGAAGAATAATAATAATAACTAGAATGTACATTTCCTGAAGAAAATGTGAGTGGTGCTTGCCGTGGCAAAATTTCGTACCTCAATGTCCCACCTTCTGCCCAAAGTTGAAAGAGGCCAGCAACATGACAGTAGGGTGTTCTGGTGCAGAGATATGGGATTTGTTACTTGGTTGCTAGGGTAACCCCATCTGGTTGCTAGGCAGATACCAATTTGACAGGCAACAATTCTACTTGCCATCCCGAGTGAAAAAAGTCAAACCGGAATTCTCTTCGATTTTGTAGTGCAGAGATATGTGATTTGTTACTTGGTTGCTAGGGTAACCCCATCTGGTTGCTAGGCAGTCACCAAGTTGACAGCCAACAATGCTCCTTGCCATCCTGAGTGAAATAAGTCAACCCGAAAGTCTCATTGATTTTCTTGTGCAGAGATATGTGATTTGTTTCTTGGTTGCTAGGGTAACTCCATCTGGTTGCTAGGCAGTTGCCAAGGTGACAACCAACAATGCTCCTTGCCATCCTGAGTGAAATAAGTCAACCCGGAAGTCTCTGTGATTTTCTTGTAAAGAGATATGTGATTTGTTACTTGGTTGCTAGGATAACCCCATCTGGTTGCTAGGCAGTTACCAGGGTGATATTTATCAAGACTACATTCCATCCTGAGTGAAATAAGTCAACCCGGAAGTCTCTGTGATTTTCTTGTGCAGAGATAGGTGATTTGTTTCTTGGTTGCTAGGGTAACCCCATCTGGTTGCTAGGCAGTTACCAAGGTGACAGCCAACAATGCTCCTTGCCATCCTGAGTGAAATAAGTCAACCCGGAAGTCTCTGTGATTTTCTTGTGCAGAGATATGTGATTTGTTTCTTGGTTGCTAGGGAAACCCCATCTGGTTGCTAGGCAGTTACCAAGGTGACAGGCAACAATGCTCCTTGCTATCCTGGGTGAAATAAGTCAACCCGGAAGTCTCTGTGATTTTCTTGTGCAGAGATATGTGATTTGTTTCTTGGTTGCTAGGATAACCCCATCTGGTTGCTAGGCAGTTACCAGGGTGATATTTATCAAGTCTACTTTCCATCCTGAGTGAAATAAGTCAACCCTGAAGTCTCTACGTCATTCTGATCCTAAGATAGACATCTTAGTGATTTTGAATGGATGGCAATGGTTCTTTGTTGCTAGGGTGCTTTTATTGGTTGCTAGGGCATGGCTAAGTAGTTCACCTGATGAAAGCTGAAGACTGATTACTCACCCAATGAAAACAAAGCAACTATCATGTCTCTAGGACATTCTGATGTGAAGATATCTTACTGTAATTGAAATCAATAAATGTTGTTGCTAGGGTGCCCTAAATTGTTGCTAGGGAGTGGCTTGGCAGCTGCCAATGATGAATCTCCAAAGGCTGCTTGTCAGTATGAATTATATAAACCAACTCCCATGCCTCTGTGACATTCAGAATGGAAGATATCTGTCTTTGGATTTTGGTTGCTAAGGTGCTCGAAAATGGTTGCTAGGGAGGGGCTAGGAAGTGTTGAGGGGATTCATGATTGGCTGTTTTACTGCCCCAAGTCAAACGAGACCACCCTCGTGTTTCTATGATAATTCAGTCCAGAGAAATCCCTTTGATCTCTTTCAATGGAAGTCTATGGGACTTGTTGCTAAGGTACTGTAAATGGTTGCTAGGGCGTGGCTTGATAGCTTCACAATGATCCTGAGAGACTGATTGGTCGTCTGAGTAAAATGAGCCCGCCCCCTTGTCTCTAAGACACTGTGATCCAGAGTTATGTTCAATACAAAATCTACCATAGATTTAACATTGGGGCAAATTTGGGCAGCTCCTGCCCCCCAGGGGTAAAACTTTTACCCCATTGTGAGGTATGTTCTCACAGAGCCTGTCAGCCTCTTCAAATGTGGTAAATCACACGTCTCTGTGAAATCCTCGCTCTGAGCTATAACTCGTCAAAATTCGGCTGAATGTTAAGTCAATGGGATTTTTTGCCCAATTAATTGCCCCTGGGGCAAATACCGTACCCCCGATCACTTATAGTTGCCATAGCACACCATTCCCAAATAATCTGCACGATTTGACGCCTCATTTGTGGGTCTGCGAGCAAAAAATTTTTCAAAAAATTCCATTGACTTACATTGGGGCAACTTTGGGCAGCTCCTGCCCCCCAGGGGTAAAACTTTTACCCCATTGTGAGGTATGTTCTCAGAGAGCCTGTCAGCCTCTTCAAATGTGGTAAATCACACGTCTCTGTGAAATCCTCGCTCTGAGCTATAACTCGTCAAAGTTTGGCTCAATGTTAAGTCAATGGGATTTTTTTGCCCAGTTTTTTGCCCCTGGGGCAAACACCGTACCCCCGATCGCTTAGAAAAGATATAGCACACCTCTCCTCAATGAGCCGCACGATTTGATGCCTCACTCAGAGGTCTGTGACAAAAGCTGCGGGAGGAGTAGCGCGCCAAACTATGTGTGGAAAAATAATAATAATTATAATAATAACTAGAATGTACATTTCCTGAAGAAAATGTGAGTGGTGCTTGCCGTGGCAAAATTTCTTACCACAATGTCCCACCTACTGCCCAAAGTTGAAAGAGGCCACCCCCATGACAGTAGGATGTTCTGGTGCAGAGATATTGGTGTTGTTCCATGGTTGCTAGGGAAACCCATCTGGTTGATATGCAGTTACTAAGGTGACAGCCACCAATGCTACTTACCATCCTGAGTAAAATAAGTCAATCCGGAAGTCTCTACGATTTTGTAGTACAGAGATATGTGATTTGTTTCTTGGTTGCTAGGGTAACCCCATCTGGTTGCTAGGCAGTTACCAAGGTGACAGCCAACAATGCTCCTTGCTCTCCTGAGTGAAATAAGTCAACCCGGAAGTCTCTGTGATTTTCTTGTGCAGCGATATGTGATTTGTTTATTGGTTGCTAGGGTAACCCCATCTGGTTACTAGGCAGTTACCAAGGTGACAGGCAACAATGCTCCTTGCCATCCTGACTGAAATAAGTCAACCCGGAAGTCTCTGTGATTTTCTAGTACAGAGATATGTGATTTGTTTCTTGGTTGCTAGGGTAACCCCATCTGGTTGCTAGGCAGTTACCAAGGTGACAGCCAAGAATGCTCCTTGCCATCCTGACTGAAATAAGTCAACCTGGAATCTCTACGATTTTCTGGTTCAGAGATACGTGATTTGTTAATTGGTTGCTAGGGTAACCCCATCTGGTTGCTAGGCAGTTACCAAGGTGACAGCCAACAATGCTCCTTGCCATCCTGAGTGAAATAAGTCAACCCGGTAGTCTCTGTGATTTTCTTGTGCAGAGATGTGTGATTTGTTTCTTGGTTGCTAGGGTAACCCCATCTGGTTGCTAGGCAGTTACCAAGGTGACAGGCAACAATGCTCCTTGCCATCCTGAGTGAAATAAGTCAACCCGGAAGTCTCTGTGATTTTCTTGTGCAGAGATATGTGATTTATTTCTTGGTTGCTAGGGTAACCCCATCTGGTTGCTAGGCAGTTACCAAGGTGACAGCAAACAATGCTCCGTGCCATCCTGAGTGAAATAAGTCAACCCGGAAGTCTCTGTGATTTTCTTGTGCAGAGATATGTGATTTGTTTATTGGTTGCTAGGGTAACCCCATTTGGTTGCTAGGCAGTTACCAGGGTGATATTTATCAAGTCTACTTTCCATCCTGAGTGAAATAAGTCAACCCGGAAGTCTCTACGACATTCTGATCCTAAGATACACATCTTAGTGATATTGAATGGATGTCAATGGTGTTTTGTTGCTAGGGTGCTTTAAATGGTTGCTAGGGCGTGGCTAAGTAGTTCACATGATGAAAGATGAAGACTGATTACTCACCCAATTAAAACAAAGCAACTATCATGTCTCTAGGACATTCTGATCTGAAGATATCTTACTTCAATTGAAATCAATAAATGTGGTTGCTTGGGTGCTCCAAATTGTTGCTAGGGAGTGGCTTGGCAGCTGCCAATGATGAATCTCCAATGGCTGCTTGTCAGTATGAATGATACAAACCAACTCCCATGCCTCTGTGACATTCAGAATGGAAGATATCTCTCTTTGGATTTTGGTTGCTAAGGTGCTCGAAAATGGTTGCTAGGGAGGGGCTAGGAAGTGTTGAGGGGATTCATGATTGGCTGTTTTACTGCCCCAAGTCAAACGAGACCACCCTCGTGTTTCTATGATAATTCAGTCCGGAGATATCCCTTTGATCTCTTTCAATGGAAGTCTATGGGAGTTGTTGCTAAGGTGCTCTAAATGGTTGCTAGGGCGTGGCTTGATAGCTTCACAATGATCCTGAGAGACTGATTGGTCATCTGAGTAAAATGAGCCCGCCCCCTTGTCTCTAAGACACTGTGATCCAGAGTTATGTTCAATACAAAATCTACCATAGACTTAACATTGGGGCAACTTTGGGCAGCTCATGCCACCCAGGGGTGCAACTTTTACCCCATTGTGAGGTATGTTCTCACAGAGCCTGTCAGCCTCTTCAAATCTGGTTAATCACACGTCTCTGTGAAATCCTCGATCTGAGCTATGACTCGTCAAAGTTCGGCGCAATGTTAAGTCAATGGGATTTTTTGCCCAATTTTTTGCCCCTGGGGCAATCACCGTACCCCCGATCGATTATAAAAGTCATAGGACACCATTCCCAAATAATCCGCACGATTTGACGCCTCATTTGTGGGTTTTCGACCAAAAAATTTTTAAAAAAATTCCATTGACTTACATTGGGGCAACTTTGGGCAGCTCCTGCCCCCCAGGGGTGCAACTTTTACCCCATTGTGAGGTATGTTCTCACAGAGCCTGTCAGCCTCTTCAAATGTGGTAAATCACATGTCTCTGCGAAATCCTCGCTTTGAGCTATGACTCGTCAAAGTTCGGCGCAATGTTAAGTCAATGGGATTTTTTGCCCAATTTTTTGCCCCTGGGGCAAACACCGTACCCCCGATCGCTTATAAAAGTCATAGCACACCTCTCCTCAATGAGCCGCACGATTTGACACCTCATTCATGGGTCTACGCCAAAAGGTGCGGGACGAGTTAGGTGCCGAAGTTTTGTACGGAAGAAGAAGAAGAAGAAGAAGAAGAAGAAAAATAAGTATGTGAGATTACAATAGTGTTGCTTTGCAAGCACCACTAATAATAAGTATGCAAGAGAACAATAGTGATGCTTTGCCTATGGCAAGCACCACTAATAAGTTTAAATAGGATTTCAGTAAGTTGGCTTTCTCAAGCCAACCTAACTAGACTAGATTAAAAAGTTTGAGTACAAACTTTAGGTTGGCTTGAGAAAGCCTAGCATAAAGTTTGAAGTAGTTGTAAAAGTTTGAAGATTTACGGTTTCTAGTTTGATGTAATTATAAGTAGTAGTTTTCAAAGTTCAAAGTTTAGAGATTATAAAACCATTCAGTCTATCAATTAGATTAGATAGATAGATAGATAGATAGATAGATAGATAGATAGATAGATAGATAGATAGATAGATATTGACCCTCAGATAGATAGATAGATATTGACCCTAAGATAGATAGATAGATAGATAGATAGATAGAGTATGACCCATAGATAGATAGATAGATAGATAGATAGATAGATATTGACCCTCAGATAGATAGATAGATAGATAGATAGATAGATAGATAGATAGATAGATAGATAGATAGATAGATAGATAGATAGATAGATAGATAGTTATTGACCATCAGATAGATATATAGATAGATTGTTATTGACCATCAGATAGATAGATAGATAGATAGATAGATAGACAGATATTGACCATTAGATAGATAGATAGATAGATAGATATTGATCCTCAGATAGATAGATAGATATTGACCCTCAGATAGATAGATAGATAGATAGATAGATAGAAAGATAGAAAGATAGATTGATAGTCATTGACCCTTAGATAGATAGATAGATATTGACCGTCAGATATATAGATAGATAGATAGTCATTGACCCTGAGATATAGATAGATAGAGTATGAACCACAGATAGGTAGATAGATAGATAGATAGTTATTGACCCGCAGATAGCTAGATAGATAGATAGATAGATAGATATTGACCCTCAGATAGATAGATAGATAGATAGATAGTCATTGACCCTTAGATAGATAGATATTGACCGTCAGATATATAGATAGACAGATAGTCATTGACCCTGAGATATAGATAGATAGAGTATGACCCACAGATAGATAGATAGATAGATAGTTATTGACCCGCAGATAGTTAGATAGATAGATAGATAGATATTGACCCTCAGATAGATAGATAGATAGATATTGACCATCAGATAGATAGATAGATAGATAGATAGATAGATATATCATTTTTTACTTGGTTGCTAGGGTAACCCAATCTGGTTGCTAGGCAGTTTCCAGGGTGATCCTTATCAAGCCTCCTTTTCATTCTGAGTGAATAAAGTCAACCCGGAAGTCTCTATGATTTTCTGTTGCATAGATATGTGATTTGTTACTTGGTTGCTAGGGTAACCATATCTGGTTGATAGGCAGTTACCAGAGTGATATATATCAAGGCTACTTTCCATCTTGAGTGAAATAAGTGAAACAGGATGTCTCTATGATTTTCTGGTGCAGAGATATGTGACTTGTTACTTGGTTGCTAGGGTAAACACATCTGGTTACTAGGCAGTTACCAAAGTGATACTCATAAGGCTCCTTGCAATCCTGTGTGAAATATGTCAACCCCTAAGTCTCTACGATGTTCTGGTTCAAAGATATGTGATTTGTTACTTGGTTGCTAAGGTAACCCTGTCTGGTTGCTATGCAGTTACCAGAGTGATACATATCAAGGCTACTTTCCATCCTGAGTGAAATAAGTGAAACAGGTAGTCTCTACGATATACTGGTGCAGATATATGTGATTTGTTACTTGGTTGCTAGGGTAACCCCGTCTGGTTGCTAGGCAGTTACCAGAGTGATACATATCAAGGCTACTTTCCATCCTGAGTGAATCAAGTCAACCCGGAAGTCTCTATGATTTTCTGATGCAGAGATATGTGATTTGTTACTTGGTTGCTAGGGTAATCACATCTGGTTGCTAGGCGGTTACCAGAGTGATACATATCAAGGCTACTTTCCATCCTGAGTGAAATAAGTCAACCCGGAAGTCTCTCTGATTTTCTGTTGCAGAGATATGTGATTTGTTACTTGGTTGCTAGGGTAATCACATCTGGTTGCTAGGCAGTTACCAGAGTGATACATATCAAGGCTACTTTCCATCCTGAGTGAAATAAGTGAAACAGGAAGTCTCTATGATTTTCTGGTGCAGATATATGTGATTTGTTACTTGGTTGCTAGGGTAACCCCGTCTGGTTGCTAGGCAGTTACCAGAGTGATACATATCAAGGCTCCTTGCAATCCTGTGTGAAATATGTTAACCCCTAAGTCTCTACGATGTTCTGGTTCAAAGATATGTGATTTGTTACTTGGTTGCTAGGGTAATCGCATCTGGTTGCTAGGCAGTTACCAGAGGGATACATATCAAGGCTACTTTCCATCCTGAGTGAAATAAGTGAAACAGGAAGTCTCTATGATTTTCTGGTGCAGAGATATGTGATTTGTTACTTGGTTGCTAGGGTAAACACATCTGGTTGCTAGGCAGTTACCAAAGTGATACTCATAAGGCTCCTTGCAATCCTGTGTGAAATATGTCAACCCCTAAGTGTCTACGATGTTCTGGTTCAAAGATATGTGATTTGTTACTTGGTTGCTAAGGTAACCCTGTCTGGTTGCTATGCAGTTACCAGAGTGATACATATCAAGGCTACTTTCCATCCTGAGTGAAATAAGTGAAACAGGTAGTCTCTACGATTTTCTGGTGCAGAGATATGTGATTTGTTACTTGGTTGCTAGGGTAACCCCGTCTGGTTGCTAGGCAGTTACCAGAGTGATACATATCAAGGCTACTTTCCATCCTGAGTGAATTAAGTCAACCCGGAAGTCTCTATGATTTTCTGTTGCAGAGATATGTGATTTGTTACTTGGTTGCTAGGGTAATCACATCTGGTTGCTAGGCAGTTACCAGAGTGATACATATCAAGGCTGCTTTCCATCCTGAGTGAAATAAGTCAACCCGGAAGTCTCTTTGATTTTCTGTTGCAGAGATATGTGATTTGTTACTTGGTTGCTAGGGTAACCCCATCTGGTTGCTAGGCAGTTACCAGAGTGATACATATCAAGGCTACTTTCCATCCTGAGTGAAATAAGTGAAACAGGAAGTCTGTATGATTTTCTGGTGCAGAGATATGTGATTTGTTACTTGGTTGCTAGGGTAACCCCATCTGGTTGCTAGGCAGTTACCAGAGTGATACATATCAAGGCTACTTTCCATCCTGAGTGAAATAAGTAAAACAGGATGTCTGTATGATTTTCTGGTGCAGAAATATGTGATTTGTTATTTGGTTGCTAGGGTAACCCTGTCTGGTTGCTATGCAGTTACCAGGGTGATACTTATCAAGCCTCCTTTCCATACTGAGTGAATCAAGTCAACCTGGAAGCTACTATACTGTGGCTATGAAGATTTTAGGTCATTACTTATTGGCTGCTTGATAAAAGAAATCCTCTGAGGGAGAGAGAGAGGGAGAGACGCAGGGCTGACAGGCCCTTTTTCGTCTGTGTGTGTGAAAACGTCAGTTGGGATTTAAATTTCTGAACATTCCGCAATGTTAATCAATGGGAGTTTTTCCGAGTTTTGATCGTCATTTTTAGGAAAACCGTAAGTCCGATCTGTTAGAAAAGATATAGCACACTATTCGGGATTAGTCTGAAGGTCTGTGCCGAGTTTGGTGCATGTAGCTTAAAAGCTCTAGGAGGAGTTACATTTAGAAATTTAGTCTCAGAAGAATAATAATAACTAGATTAAAAAGTTTGAGTACAAACTTTAGGTTGGCTTGAGAAAGCCTAGCATAAAGTTTGAAGTAGTTGTAAAAGTTTGAAGATTTACGGTTTCTAGTTTGATGTAATTATAAGTAGTAGTTTTCAAAGTTCAAAGTTTAGAGATTATAAAACCATTCAGTCTATCAAATAGATTAGATAGATAGATAGATAGATAGATAGATAGATAGAGTATGACCAACAGATAGATAGATAGATAGATAGATAGATAGATAGATAGATAGATAGATAGATAGATAGATAGATAGATAGATAGATATATAGATAGATAGATAGATAGATATTGACCCTCAGATAGATAGATAGATAGATAGATAGATAGATAGATAGATAGATAGATAGATAGATAGATAGAGTATGACCCACAGATAGATAGATATTGATCCTCGATAGATAGATAGATAGATAGATAGATAGATAGATAGATAGATAGATAGATAGATAGATAGAGTATGACCCACAGATAGATAGATAGATAGATATTCACCATCAGATAGATAGATAGATAGATAGATAAATAGATAGAGTATGACCCACAGATAGATAGATAGATAGATAGATAGATAGAGTATGACCCACAGATAGATAGATAGATAGATAGATAGATAGATAGATAGATAGATAGATAGATAGATAGATAGATATTGACCATCAGATAGATAGATAGAGTTATTGACCATCAGATAGACAGATAGATAGATAGATAGATAGATAGATAGATAGATATTTACCCTCAGATAGATAGATAGATAGATAGATAGAGTATGACCCACAGATAGATAGATGTTGATCCTCGATAGATAGATAGATAGATAGATAGATAGATAGATAGATAGATAGATATTGACCCTCAGATAGATAGATAGATAGTCATTGACCCTTAGATCGATAGATAGATATTGACCGTCAGATCTATATAGGTAGATAGATAGTCATAGACCCTGAGATATAGATAGATAGAGTATGACCCACAGATAGATAGATAGATAGATAGTTATTGACCCTCAGATAGATAGATAGATAGATAGATAGATAGATAGATTGATAGATAGATAGATAGATAGATAGATAGATAGATAGATAGATAGATAGATATTGACCCTCAGATAGATAGATAGATAGTCATTGACCCTTAGATAGATAGATAGATATTGACCGTCAGATCTATATAGGTAGATAGATAGTCATAGACCCTGAGATATAGATAGATAGAGTATGACCCACAGATAGATAGATAGATAGATAGTTATTGACCCTCAGATAGATAGATAGATAGATAGATAGATAGATAGATAGATAGATAGATAGATAGATATTGACCCTCAGATAGATAGATAGATAGATAGATAGATAGATATTGACCCTCAGATAGATAGATAGATAGATAGATATTGACCCTCAGATAGATAGATAGATAGATAGATAGATAGATAGATATTGACCCTCAGATAGATAGATAGATAGATAGATATTGACCCTCAGATAGATAGATAGATAGATAGATAGATATTAACCCTCAGATAGATAGACAGTTCGAAAGATAGATATAGATAGACTGATAAATAGACAGACAGACAGACAGATAGATAGATAGATCCTTGCTACCCTGAGTCCCATGAACAAAACCAGAAATCTTTATGTTGTTCTGGTGCAGAGATATGTAATTTGTTACTTGGTTGCTATGGTAACCCCATCTGGTTGCTAGGCAGTTACCAGAGTAATACATATCAAGGCTACTTTCCATCATGAGTGAAATAAGTCAACCCGGAAGTCTCTACGATTTTCTGTTAAATAGATATGTGATTTGTTACTTGGTTGCTAGGCTATCCCCATCTGGTTGCTAGGCAGTTACCAAAGTGTTACTCATAAGGCTCCTTGCAATCCTGTGTGAAATATGTCAACCAATAAGTCTCTACGAAGTTTTGGTTCAAAGATATGTGATTTGTTATTTGGTTGCTAGGGTAACCCTGTCTGGTTGCTATGCAGTTACCAGGGTGATACTTATCAAGCCTCCTTTCCATCCTGAGTGAATTAAGTCAACCCAGATGTCTCTACGATTTTCTGGTGCAGAAATATATGATTTGTTATTTGGTTGCTAGGGTAACCCATCAGGTTGCTAGGCAGTTACCAGAGTGATGCATATCAAGGCTACTTTCCATCCTGTGTGAAATATGTCAACCCCTAAGTCTCTACGATGTTCTGGTTCAAAGATATGTGATTTGTTACTTGGTTGCTAGGGTAACCACATCTGGTTGCTATGCAGTTACCAGAGTGATACATATCAAGGCTACTTTCCATCCTGAGTGAAATAAGTGAAACAGGAAGTCTCTACGATTTTCTGGTGCAGAGATATGTGATTTGTTACTTGGTTGCTAGGGTAACCACATACGGTTGCTAGGCAGTTACCAGAGTGATACATATCAAGGCTACTTTCCATCCTGAGTGAAATAAGTGAAACAGGAAGTCTCTACGATTTTCTGGTGCAGAGATATGTGATTTGTTACTTGGTTGCTAGGGTAATCACATCTGGTTGCTAGGCAGTTACCAGAGTGATACATATCAAGGCTACTTTCCATCCTGAGTGAAATAAGTCAACCCGGAAGTCTCTCTGATTTTCTGTTGCAGAGATATGTGATTTGTTACTTGGTTGCTAGGGTAATCACATCTGGTTGCTAGGCAGTTACCAGAGTGATACATATCAAGGCTACTTTCCATCCTGAGTGAAATAAGTGAAACAGGAAGTCTCTACGATTTTCTGGTGCAGATATATGTGATTTGTTACTTGGTTGCTAGGGTAACCCCATTTGGTTGCTAGGCAGTTACCAGAGTGATACATATCAAGGCTACTTTCCATCCTGAGTGAATCAAGTGAATCCGGAAGTCTCTATGATTTTCTGATGCAGATATATGTGATTTGTTACTTGGTTGCTAGGGTAATCACATCTGGTTGCTAGGCAGTTACCAGAGTGATACATATCAAGTCTACTTTCCATCCTGAGTGAAATAAGTCAACCCGGAAGTCTCTCTGATTTTCTATTGCAGAGATATGTGATTTGTTACTTGGTTGCTAGGGTAATCACATCTGGTTGCTAGGCAGTTACCAGAGTGATACATATCAAGGCTACTTTCCATCCTGAGTGAAATAAGTGAAACAGGAAGTCTCTACGATTTTCTGGTGCAGAGATATGTGATTTGTTAGTTGGTTGCTAGGGTAACCCCATCTGGTTGCTAGGCAGTTACCAGGGTGATACTTATCAAGCCTCCTTTCCATACTGAGTGAATCAAGTCAACCTGGAAGCTACTATACTGTGGCTATGAAGATTTTAGGTCATTACTTATTGGCTGCTTG
Source organism: Moxostoma hubbsi (assembly GCA_032164185.1). Classification (NCBI taxonomy): domain Eukaryota; kingdom Metazoa; phylum Chordata; class Actinopteri; order Cypriniformes; family Catostomidae; genus Moxostoma; species Moxostoma hubbsi. The sequence goes on from JAVLUX010000005.1 coordinate 9,865,872, forward strand.
ATAAAAGAAATCCTCTGAGTGAGAGAGAGAGGGAGAGACGCAGGGCTGACAGGCCCTTTTTTGCCTGTGTGTGTGAAAACGTCAGTTGGGATTTAAATTTCTGAACATTCCGCAATGTTAATCAATGGGAGTTTTTCCGAGTTTTGATCGTCATTTTTAGGAAAACCGTAAGTCCGATCAGTTAGAAAAGATATAGCACACTATTCGGGATTAGTCTGAAGGTCTGTGCCGAGTTTGGTGCATGTAGCTTAAAAGCTCTAGGAGGAGTTACATTTAGAAATTTAGTCTCAGAATAATAATAATAATAATAATAAGTTTAAATAGGATTTCAGTAAGTTGGCTTTCTCAAGCCAACCTAATAACTAGATTAAAAAGTTTGAGTACAAACTTTAGGTTGGCTTGAGAAAGCCTAGCATAAAGTTTGAAGTAGTTGTAAAAGTTTGAAGATTTACGGTTTCTAGTTTGATGTAATTATAAGTAGTAGTTTTCAAAGTTCAAAGTTTAGAGATTATAAAACCATTCAGTCTATCAAATAGATTAGATAGATAGATAGATAGATAGATAGATAGATAGATAGATAGATAGATATTGAACCTCAGATAGATAGATAGATAGATAGATAGATAGATAGATAGATAGATAGATATTGACCCTCAGATAGATAGATAGATAGATAGATAGATAGAGTATGACCCATAGATAGATAGATAGATAGATAGATAGATAGATAGATAGATATTGACCCTCAGATAGATAGATAGATAGATAGATAGTTATTGACCATCAGATAGATAGATAGATAGATAGTTATTGACCATCAGATAGATAGATAGATAGAAAGATAGAAAGATAGATTGTAGATAGATAGTCATTGACCCTTAGATAGATAGATAGTTATTGACCCGCAGATAGTTAGATAGATAGATAGATGGATATTGACCCTCAGATAGATAGATAGATAGTCATTGACTCTTAGATAGATAGATAGATAGATAGATAGATAGATAGATAGATATTGACCATCAGAAAGATAGATAGATAGACAGATAGACAGATAGATATATCATTTTTTACTTGGTTGCTAGGGTAACCCAATCTGGTTGCTAGGCAGTTTCCAGGGTTATCCTTATCAAGCCTCCTTTTCATTCTGAGTGAATAAAGTCAACCCGGAAGTCTCTATGATTTTCTGTTGCATAGATATGTGATTTGTTACTTGGTTGCTAGGGTAACCATATCTGGTTGATAGGCAGTTACCAGAGTGATATATATCAAGGCTACTTTCCATCTTGAGTACAATAAGTGAAACAGGAAGTCTCTACGATTTTCTGGTGCAGAGTTATGTGATTTTTTACTTGGTTGCTAGGGTAAGCCCTTGTCGTTGCTAGGCAGTTACCAGAGTGATACTTATCAAGCCTCCTTTCCATCCTGAGTGAATTATGTCAACCCGGAAGTCTCTACGATTTTCTGGTGCAGAGATATGTAATTTGTTAGTTGGTTGCTAGGGTAACCCCATCTGGTTGCTAGGCAGTTACTAAGGTGATACTCATAAGGCTCCTTGCAATCCTGTGTGAAATATGTCAACCCCTAAGTCTCTACGATGTTCTGGTTCAAAGATATGTGATTTGTTACTTGGTTGCTAGGGTAACCGCATCTGGTTGCTAGGCAGTTACCAGAGGGATACATATCAAGGCTACTTTCCATCCTGAGTGAAATAAGTGAAACAGGTAGTCTCTCTGATTTTCTGTTGCAGAGATATGTGATTTGTTACTTGGTTGCTAGGGTAACCCCGTCTGGTTGCTAGGCAGTTACCAGAGTGATACATATCAAGGCTACTTTCCATCCTGAGTGAAATAAGTCAACCCGGAAGTCTCTCTGATTTTCTGTTGCAGAGATATGTGATTTGTTACTTGGTTGCTAGGGTAACCCCGTCTGGTTGCTAGGCAGTTACCAGAGTGATACATATCAAGGCTACTTTCCATCCTGAGTGAATCAAGTCAACCCGGAAGTCTCTATGATTTTCTGATGCAGAGATATGTGATTTGTTACTTGGTTGCTAGGGTAATCACATCTGGTTGCTAGGCGGTTACCAGAGTGATACATATCAAGGCTACTTTCCATCCTGAGTGAAATAAGTCAACCCGGAAGTCTCTCTGATTTTCTGTTGCAGAGATATGTGATTTGTTACTTGGTTGCTAGGGTAATCACATCTGGTTGCTAGGCAGTTACCAGAGTGATACATATCAAGGCTACTTTCCATCCTGAGTGAAATAAGTGAAACAGGAAGTCTCTATGATTTTCTGGTGCAGATATATGTGATTTGTTACTTGGTTGCTAGGGTAACCCCGTCTGGTTGCTAGGCAGTTACCAGAGTGATACATATCAAGGCTCCTTGCAATCCTGTGTGAAATATGTTAACCCCTAAGTCTCTACGATGTTCTGGTTCAAAGATATGTGATTTGTTACTTGGTTGCTAGGGTAATCGCATCTGGTTGCTAGGCAGTTACCAGAGGGATACATATCAAGGCTACTTTCCATCCTGAGTGAAATAAGTGAAACAGGAAGTCTCTATGATTTTCTGGTGCAGAGATATGTGATTTGTTACTTGGTTGCTAGGGTAAACACATCTGGTTGCTAGGCAGTTACCAAAGTGATACTCATAAGGCTCCTTGCAATCCTGTGTGAAATATGTCAACCCCTAAGTGTCTACGATGTTCTGGTTCAAAGATATGTGATTTGTTACTTGGTTGCTAAGGTAACCCTGTCTGGTTGCTATGCAGTTACCAGAGTGATACATATCAAGGCTACTTTCCATCCTGAGTGAAATAAGTGAAACAGGTAGTCTCTACGATTTTCTGGTGCAGAGATATGTGATTTGTTACTTGGTTGCTAGGGTAACCCCGTCTGGTTGCTAGGCAGTTACCAGAGTGATACATATCAAGGCTACTTTCCATCCTGAGTGAATTAAGTCAACCCGGAAGTCTCTATGATTTTCTGTTGCAGAGATATGTGATTTGTTACTTGGTTGCTAGGGTAATCACATCTGGTTGCTAGGCAGTTACCAGAGTGATACATATCAAGGCTGCTTTCCATCCTGAGTGAAATAAGTCAACCCGGAAGTCTCTTTGATTTTCTGTTGCAGAGATATGTGATTTGTTACTTGGTTGCTAGGGTAACCCCATCTGGTTGCTAGGCAGTTACCAGAGTGATACATATCAAGGCTACTTTCCATCCTGAGTGAAATAAGTGAAACAGGAAGTCTGTATGATTTTCTGGTGCAGAGATATGTGATTTGTTACTTGGTTGCTAGGGTAACCCCATCTGGTTGCTAGGCAGTTACCAGAGTGATACATATCAAGGCTACTTTCCATCCTGAGTGAAATAAGTAAAACAGGATGTCTGTATGATTTTCTGGTGCAGAAATATGTGATTTGTTATTTGGTTGCTAGGGTAACCCTGTCTGGTTGCTATGCAGTTACCAGGGTGATACTTATCAAGCCTCCTTTCCATACTGAGTGAATCAAGTCAACCTGGAAGCTACTATACTGTGGCTATGAAGATTTTAGGTCATTACTTATTGGCTGCTTGATAAAAGAAATCCTCTGAGGGAGAGAGAGAGGGAGAGACGCAGGGCTGACAGGCCCTTTTTCGTCTGTGTGTGTGAAAACGTCAGTTGGGATTTAAATTTCTGAACATTCCGCAATGTTAATCAATGGGAGTTTTTCCGAGTTTTGATCGTCATTTTTAGGAAAACCGTAAGTCCGATCTGTTAGAAAAGATATAGCACACTATTCGGGATTAGTCTGAAGGTCTGTGCCGAGTTTGGTGCATGTAGCTTAAAAGCTCTAGGAGGAGTTACATTTAGAAATTTAGTCTCAGAAGAATAATAATAATAACTAGATTAAAAAGTTTGAGTACAAACTTTAGGTTGGCTTGAGAAAGCCTAGCATAAAGTTTGAAGTAGTTGTAAAAGTTTGAAGATTTACGGTTTCTAGTTTGATGTAATTATAAGTAGTAGTTTTCAAAGTTCAAAGTTTAGAGATTATAAAACCATTCAGTCTATCAAATAGATTAGATAGATAGATAGATAGATAGATAGATAGATAGATAGATATTGAACCTCAGATAGATAGATAGATAGATAGATAGATAGATAGATAGATAGATAGATAGATATTGACCCTCAGATAGATAGATAGATAGATAGATAGATAGAGTATGACCCATAGATAGATAGATAGATAGATAGATAGATAGATAGATAGATAGATAGATATTGACCCTCAGATAGATAGATAGATAGATAGATAGTTATTGACCATCAGATAGATAGATAGATAGATAGTTATTGACCATCAGATAGATAGATAGATAGAAAGATAGAAAGATAGATTGTAGATAGATAGTCATTGACCCTTAGATAGATAGATAGTTATTGACCCGCAGATAGTTAGATAGATAGATAGATGGATATTGACCCTCAGATAGATAGATAGATAGTCATTGACTCTTAGATAGATAGATAGATAGATAGATAGATAGATATTGACCATCAGAAAGATAGATAGATAGACAGATAGACAGATAGATATATCATTTTTTACTTGGTTGCTAGGGTAACCCAATCTGGTTGCTAGGCAGTTTCCAGGGTTATCCTTATCAAGCCTCCTTTTCATTCTGAGTGAATAAAGTCAACCCGGAAGTCTCTATGATTTTCTGTTGCATAGATATGTGATTTGTTACTTGGTTGCTAGGGTAACCATATCTGGTTGATAGGCAGTTACCAGAGTTATATATATCAAGGCTACTTTCCATCTTGAGTACAATAAGTGAAACAGGAAGTCTCTACGATTTTCTGGTGCAGAGTTATGTGATTTTTTACTTGGTTGCTAGGGTAAGCCCTTGTCGTTGCTAGGCAGTTACCAGAGTGATACTTATCAAGCCTCCTTTCCATCCTGAGTGAATTATGTCAACCCGGAAGTCTCTACGATTTTCTGGTGCAGAGATATGTAATTTGTTAGTTGGTTGCTAGGGTAACCCCATCTGGTTGCTAGGCAGTTACTAAGGTGATACTCATAAGGCTCCTTGCAATCCTGTGTGAAATATGTCAACCCCTAAGTCTCTACGATGTTCTGGTTCAAAGATATGTGATTTGTTACTTGGTTGCTAGGGTAACCGCATCTGGTTGCTAGGCAGTTACCAGAGGGATACATATCAAGGCTACTTTCCATCCTGAGTGAAATAAGTGAAACAGGTAGTCTCTCTGATTTTCTGTTGCAGAGATATGTGATTTGTTACTTGGTTGCTAGGGTAACCCCGTCTGGTTGCTAGGCAGTTACCAGAGTGATACATATCAAGGCTACTTTCCATCCTGAGTGAAATAAGTCAACCCGGAAGTCTCTCTGATTTTCTGTTGCAGAGATATGTGATTTGTTACTTGGTTGCTAGTGTAATCACATCTGGTTGCTAGGCAGTTACCAGAGTGATACATATCAAGGCTACTTTCCATCCTGAGTGAAATAAGTGAAACAGGAAGTCTCTATGATTTTCTGGTGCAGAGATATGTGATTTGTTATTTGGTTGCTAGGGTAATCCTGTCTGGTTGCTATGCAGTTACCAGGGTGATACTTATCAAGCCTCCTTTCCATACTGAGTGAATCAAGTCAACCTGGAAGCTACTATACTGTGGCTATGAAGATTTTAGGTCATTACTTGTTGGCTGCTTGATAAAAGAAATCCTCTGAGGGAGAGAGAGAGAGAGACGCAGGGCTGACAGGCCCTTTTTTGTCTGTGTGTGTGAAAACGTCAGTTGGGATTTAAATTTCTGAACATTCCGCAATGTTAAGTCAATGGGATTTTTTCAGAGTTTGATCATCATTTTTAGGAAAACCGTAAGTCCGATCAGTTAGAAAAGATATAGCACACTATTCGGGATTAGTCTGAAGGTCTGTGCCGAGTTTGGTGCATGTAGCTTAAAAGCTCTAGGAGGAGTTACATTTAGAAATTTAGTCTCAGAAGAATAATAATAATAACTAGAATGTACATTTCCTGAAGAAAATGTGAGTGGTGCTTGCCGTGGCAAAATTTCTTACCACAATATCCCACCTACTGCCCAAAGTTGAAAGACGCTACCCCCATGACAGTAGTATGTTCTGGTGCAGAGATATTGGTGTTGTTCCATGGTTGCTAGGGTAACCCCATCTGGTTGCTAGGCAGTTACCAAGGTGACAGCCAACAATGCTCCTTGCCATCCTGAGTGAAATAAGTCAACCCGGAAGTCTCTGTGATTTTCTTGTGTAGAGATATGTGATTTGTTTCTTGGTTGCTAGGTTAACCCCATCTGGTTGCTAGGCAGTTACCAAGGTGACAGGCAACAATGCACCTTATCATCCTGAGTGAAATAAGTCAACCCGGAAGTCTCTGTGATTTTCTTGTGCAGAGATATGTGATTTGTTTATTGGTTGCTAGGGTAACCCCATCTGGTTGCTAGGCAGTTACCAAGGTGACAGCCAACAATGCTCCTTGCCATCCTGAGTGAAATAAGTCAACCCGGAAGTCTCTGTGATTTTCTAGTACATAGATATGTGATTTGTTACTTGGTTGCTAGGATAACCCCATCTGGTTGCTAGGCAGTTACCAGGGTGATATTTATCAAGACTACATTCCATCCTGAGTGAAATAAGTCAACCCGGAAGTCTCTGTGATTTTCTTGTGCAGAGATAGGTGATTTGTTTCTTGGTTGCTAGGGTAACCCCATCTGGTTGCTAGGCAGTTACCAAGGTGACAGCCAACAATGCTCCTTGCCATCCTGAGTGAAATAAGTCAACCCGGAAGTCTCTGTGATTTTCTTGTGCAGAGATATGTGATTTGTTTCTTGGTTGCTAGGGAAACCCCATCTGGTTGCTAGGCAGTTACCAAGGTGACAGGCAACAATGCTCCTTGCCATCCTGGGTGAAATAAGTCAAACCAGAAGTCTCTGTGATTTTCTTGTGCAGAGATATGTGATTTGTTTCTTGGTTGCTAGGGTAATCCCATTTGGTTGCTAGGCAGTTACCAGGGTGATATTTATCAAGTCTACTTTCCATCCTAAGTAAAATAAGTCAACCCTGAAGTCTCTACGTCATTCTGATCCTAAGATAGACATCTTAGTGATTTTGAATGGATGTCAATGGTTCTTTGTTGCTAGGGTGCTTTTATTGGTTGCTAGGGCATGGCTAAGTAGTTCACCTGATGAAAGCTGAAGACTGATTACTCACCCAATGAAAACAAAGCAACTATCATGTCTCTAGGACATTCTGATGTGAAGATATCTTACTGTAATTGAAATCAATAAATGTTGTTGCTAGGGTGCCCTAAATTGTTGCTAGGGAGTGGCTTGGCAGCTGCCAATGATGAATCTCCAAAGGCTGCTTGTCAGTATGAATGATATAAACCAACTCCCATGCCTCTGTGACATTCAGAATGGAAGATATCTGTCTTTGGATTTTGGTTGCTAAGGTGCTCGAAAATGGTTGCTAGGGAGGGGCTAGGAAGTGTTGAGGGGATTCATGATTGGCTGTTTTACTGCCCCAAGTCAAACGAGACCACCCTCGTGTTTCTATGATAATTCAGTCCAGAGAAATCCCTTTGATCTCTTTCAATGGAAGTCTATGGGACTTGTTGCTAAGGTACTGTAAATGGTTGCTAGGGCGTGGCTTGATAGCTTCACAATGATCCTGAGAGACTGATTGGTCGTCTGAGTAAAATGAGCCCGCCCCCTTGTCTCTAAGACACTGTGATCCAGAGTTATGTTCAATACAAAATCTACCATAGACTTAACATTGGGGCAAATTTGGGCAGCTCCTGCCCCCCAGGGGTAAAACTTTTACCCCATTGTGAGGTATGTTCTCACAGAGCCTGTCAGCCTCTTCAAATGTGGTAAATCACACGTCTCTGTGAAATCCTCGCTCTGAGCTATAACTCGTCAAAGTTCGGCTCAATGTTAAGTCAATGGGATTTTTTGCCCAATTTTTTGCCCCTGGGGCAAATACCGTACCCCCGATCACTTATAGTAGCCATAGCACACCATTCCCAAATAATCTGCACGATTTGACGCCTCATTTGTATGTCTGCGAGCAAAAAATTTTTCAAAAAATTCCATTGACTTACATTGGGGCAACTTTGGGCAGCTCCTGCCCCCCAGGGGTAAAACTTTTACCCCATTGTGAGGTATGTTCTCAGAGAGCCTGTCAGCCTCTTCAAATGTGGTAAATCACACGTCTCTGTGAAATCCTCGCTCTGAGCTATAACTCGTCAAAGTTTGGCTCAATGTTAAGTCAATGGGATTTTTTTGCCCAATTTTTTGCCCCTGGGGCAAACACCGTACCCCCGATCGCTTAGAAAAGATATAGCACACCTCTCCTCAATGAGCCGCACGATTTGATGCCTCACTCAGAGGTCTGTGACAAAAGCTGCGGGAGGAGTAGCGCGCCAAACTATGTGTGGAAAAATAATAATAATTATAATAATAATAATAAGTATGCAAGAGAACAAAAGTGATGCTTTGCCTATGGCAAGCACCACTAATAATAATAAGTTTAAATAGGATTTCAGTAAGTTGGCTTTCTCAAGCCAACCTAACTAGAATGTACATTTCCTGAAGAAAATGTGAGTGGTGCTTGCCGTGGCAAAATTTCTTACCACAATGTCCCACCTACTGCCCAAAGTTGAAAGAGCCCACCCCCATCACAGTAGGATGTTCTGGTGCAGAGATATTGGTGTTGTTCCATGGTTGCTAGGGAAACCCATCTGGTTGATATGCAGTTACTAAGGTGACAGCCACCAACGCTACTCGCCATCCTGAGTAAAATAAGTCAACCCGGAAGTCTCTACGATTTTCTAGTACAGAGATATGTGATTTGTTACTTGGTTGCTAGGGTAACCCCATCTGGTTGCTAGGCAGTTACCAAGGTGACAGCCAACAATGCTCCTTGCCATCCTGAGTGAAATAAGTCAACCCGGAAGTCTCTGTGATTTTCTTGTGCAGAGATATGTGATTTGTTTCTTGGTTGCTAGGGTAACCCCATCTGGTTGCTAGGCAACTACCAAGGTGACAGCAAACAATGCTCCTTGCCATCCTGAGTGAAATAAGTCAAACCGGAAGTCTCTGTGATTTTCTTGTGTAGAGATATGTGATTTGTTTCTTGGTTGCTAGGGTAACCCCATCTGGTTGCTAGGCAGTGAAAAAGGTGACAGCCAACAATGCTCCTTGCCATCCTGAGTGAAATAAGTCAACCCGGTAGTCTCTGTGATTTTCTTGTGCAGAGATATGCGATTTCTTTCTTGGTTGCTAGGGTAACCCCATCTGGTTGCTAGGCAGTTACCTACGTGATACTCATAAGGCCCCTTGCAATCCTGTGAGAAATATTTCAACCCCTATGTCTCTACGATGTTCTGGTTCAAAGATATGTGATTTGTTACTTGGTTGCTAGGGTAACCCCATCTGGTTGCTAGGCAGTTACCAAGGTGACAGCCAACAATGCTCCTTGCCATCCTGAGTGAAATAAGTCAACCCGGAAGTCTCTGTGATTTTCTAGTGCAGAGATATTTGATTTGTTTCTTGGTTGCTAGGGTAACCCCATCTGGTTGCTAGGCAGTTATCAAGGTGACAGGGAACAATGCTCCTTGTCATCCTGAGTGAAATAAGTCAACCCGGAAGTCTCTACGTCATTCTGATCCTAAGATACACATCTTAGTGATTTTGAATGGATGTCAATGGTTCTTTGTTGCTAGGGTGCTTTAAATGGTTGCTAGGGCGTGGCTAAGTAGTTCACATGATGAAAGCTGAAGACTGATTACTCACCCAATTAAAACAAAGCAACTATCATGTCTCTAGGACATTCTGATCTGAAGATATCTTACTGTAATTGAAATCAATAAATGTGGTTGCTAGGGTGCTCTAAATTGTTGCTAGGGAGTGGCTTGGCAGCTGCCAATGATGAATCTCCAAAGGCTGCTTGTCAGTATGAATGATATAAACCAACTCCCATGCCTCTGTGACATTCAGAATGGAAGATATCTCTCTTTGGATTTTGGTTGCTAAGGTGCTCGAAAATGGTTGCTAGGGAGGGGCTAGGAAGTGTTGAGGGGATTCATGATTGGCTGTTTTACTGGCCCAAGTCAAACGAGACCACCCTTGTGTTTCTATGATTATTCAGTCCAGAGAAATCCCTTTGATCTCTTTCAATGGAAGTCTATGGGACTTGTTAATAAGGTACTGTAAATGGTTGCTAGGGCGTGGCTTGATAGCTTCACAATGATCCTGAGAGACTGATTGGTCGTCTGAGTAAATTGAGCCCGCCCCCTTGTCTCTAAGACACTGTGATCCAGAGTTATGTTCAATACAAAATCTACCATAGACTTAACATTGGGGCAAATTTGGGCAGCTCCTGCCCCCAAGGGGTGCAACTTTTACCCCATTGTGAGGTATGTTCTCACAGAGCCTGTCAGCCTCTTCAAATGTGGTAAATCACACGTGTCTGTGAAATCCTTGCTCTGAGCTATGACTTGTCAAAGTTTGGCGCAATGTTAAGTCAATGGGATTTTTTGCACAATTTTTTGCCCCTGGGGCAAATACCGTACCCCCGATCACTTATAGAAGTCATAGCACACCATTCCCAAATAATCCGCACGATTTGATGCCTCATTTGTGGGTCTGCGAGCAAAAAAATTTTCAAAAAATTCCATTGACTTACATTGGAGCAACTTTGGGCAGCTCCTGCCCCCCAGGGGTAAAACTTTTACCCCATTGTGAGGTATGTTCTCAGAGAGCCTGTCAGCCTCTTCAAATGTGGTAAATCACACGTCTCTGTGAAATCCTCGCTCTGAGCTATAACTCGTCAAAGTTCGGCTCAATGTTAAGTCAATGGGATTTTTTGCCCAATTTTTTGCCCCTGGGGCAAACAACGTACCCCCGATTGCTTAGAAAAGATATAGCACACCTCTCCTCAATGAGCCGCACAATTTGATGCCTCACTCAGGGGTCTGTGACAAAAGCTGCGGAAGGAGTAACGCGCCAAACTATGTGTGGAATAATAATAATTATAACTAGAATGTACATTTCCTGAAGAAAATGTGAGTGGTGCTTGCCGTGGCAAAATTTCTTACCACAATGTCCCACCTACTGCCCAAAGTTCAAAGAGGCCACCCCCATGACAGTAGAATGTTCTGGTGCAGAGATATAGGTGTTGTTCCATGGTTGCTAGGGAAACCCATCTGGTTGATATGCAGTTACTAAGGTGTCAGCCACCAACGCTACTTGCCATCCTGAGTAAAATATGTCAACCCGGAAGTCTCTACGATTTTCTAATACAGAGATATGTGATTTGTTACATGGTTGCTAGGGTAACCCCATCTGGTTGCTAGGCAGTTACCAAGGGGCAAGCCAACAATGCTCCTTGCCATCCTAAATGAAAAAAGTCAACACGGAATCACTACAATTTTCTGGTTCAGAGATATATGATTTGTTACTTGGTTGCTAGGGTAACCCCATCTGGTTGCTAGGCAGTTACCAAGGTGACAGCCAACAATGCTCCTTGCTCTCCTGAGTGAAATAAGTCAACCCGGAAGTCTCTGTGATTTTCTTGTGCAGCGATATGTGATTTGTTTATTGGTTGCTAGGGTAACCCCATCTGGTTGCTAGGCAGTTACCAAGGTGACAGGCAACAATGCTCCTTGCCATCCTGAGTGAAATAAGTCAACCCGGAAGTCTCTGTGATTTTCTAGTACAGAGATATGTGATTTGTTTCTTGGTTGCTAGGGTAACCCCATCTGGTTGCTAGGCAGTTACCAAGGTGACAGCCAAGAATGCTCCTTGCCATCCTGACTGAAATAAGTCAACCTGGAATCTCTACGATTTTCTGGTTCAGAGATACGTGATTTGTTAATTGGTTGCTAGCGTAACCCCATCTGGTTGCTAGGCAGTTACCAAGGTGACAGCCAACAATGCTCCTTGCCATCCTGAGTGAAATAAGTCAACCCGGTAGTCTCTGTGATTTTCTTGTGCAGAGAGGTGTGATTTGTTTCTTGGTTGCTAGGGTAACCCCATCTGGTTGCTAGGCAGTTACCAAGGTGACAGGCAACAATGCTCCTTGCCATCCTGAGTGAAATAAGTCAACCCGGAAGTCTCTGTGATTTTCTTGTGCAGAGATATGTGATTTGTTTCTTGGTTGCTAGGGTAACCCCATCTGGTTGCTAGGCAGTTACCAAGGTGACAGCAAACAATGCTCCGTGCCATCCTGAGTGAAATAAGTCAACCCGGAAGTCTCTGTGATTTTCTTGTGCAGAGATATGTGATTTGTTTATTGGTTGCTAGGGTAACCCCATTTGGTTGCTAGGCAGTTACCAGGGTGATATTTATCAAGTCTACTTTCCATCCTGAGTGAAATAAGTCAACCCGGAAGTCTCTACGACATTCTGATCCTAAGATACACATCTTAGTGATATTGAATGGATGTCAATGGTGTTTTGTTGCTAGGGTGCTTTAAATGGTTGCTAGGGCGTGGCTAAGTAGTTCACATGATGAAAGATGAAGACTGATTACTCACCCAATTAAAACAAAGCAACTATCATGTCTCTAGGACATTCTGATCTGAAGATATCTTACTTCAATTGAAATCAATAAATGTGGTTGCTTGGGTGCTCCAAATTGTTGCTAGGGAGTGGCTTGGCAGCTGCCAATGATGAATCTCCAATGGCTGCTTGTCAGTATGAATGATACAAACCAACTCCCATGCCTCTGTGACATTCAGAATGGAAGATATCTCTCTTTGGATTTTGGTTGCTAAGGTGCTCGAAAATGGTTGCTAGGGAGGGGCTAGGAAGTGTTGAGGGGATTCATGATTGGCTGTTTTACTGCCCCAAGTCAAACGAGACCACCCTCGTGTTTCTATGATAATTCAGTCCGGAGATATCCCTTTGATCTCTTTCAATGGAAGTCTATGGGAGTTGTTGCTAAGGTGCTCTAAATGGTTGCTAGGGCGTGGCTTGATAGCTTCACAATGATCCTGAGAGACTGATTGGTCATCTGAGTAAAATGAGCCCGCCCCCTTTTCTCTAAGACACTGTGATCCAGAGTTATGTTCAATACAAAATCTACCATAGACTTAACTTTGGGGCAACTTTGGGCAGCTCATGCCCCCCAGGGGTGCAACTTTTACCCCATTGTGAGGTATGTTCTCACAGAGCCTGTCAGCCTCTTCAAATGTGGTTAATCACACGTCTCTGTGAAATCCTCGATCTGAGCTATGACTCGTCAAAGTTCGGCGCAATGTTGAGTCAATGGGATTTTTTGCCCAATTTTTTGCCCCTGGGGCAATCACCGTACCCCCGATCGATTATAAAAGTCATAGGACACCATTCCCAAATAATCCGCACGATTTGACGCCTCATTTGTGGGTTTTCGACCAAAAAATTTTGAAAAAAATTCCATTGACTTACATTGGGGCAACTTTGGGCAGCTCCTGCCCCCCAGGGGTGCAACTTTTACCCCATTGTGAGGTATGTTCTCACAGAGCCTGTCAGCCTCTTCAAATGTGGTAAATCACATGTCTCTGCGAAATCCTCGCTTTGAGCTATGACTCGTCAAAGTTCGGCGCAATGTTAAGTCAATGGGATTTTTTGCCCAATTTTTTGCCCCTGGGGCAAACACCGTACCCCCGATCGCTTATAAAAGTCATAGCACACCTCTCCTCAATGAGCCGCACGATTTGACACCTCATTCATGGGTCTACGCCAAAAGGTGCGGGACGAGTTAGGTGCCGAAGTTTTGTACGGAAGAAGAAGAAGAAGAAGAAGAAGAAGAAAAATAAGTATGTGAGATTACAATAGTGTTGCTTTGCAAGCACCACTAACTAGATTAAAAAGTTTGAGTACAAACTTTAGGTTGGCTTGAGAAAGCCTAGCATAAAGTTTGAAGTAGTTGTAAAAGTTTGAAGATTTACAGTTTCTAATTTGATGTAATTATAAGTAGTAGTTTTCAAAGTTCAAAGTTTAGAGATTATAAAACCATTCAGTCTATCAAATAGATAGATAGATAGATAGATAGATAGATAGATAGATAGATAGATATTGACCCTCAGATAGATAGATAGATAGATAGATATTGACCCTCAGATAGATAGATAGATAGATAGATGATAGATAGATAGATAGATATTGACCCTCAGATAGATAGATAGATAGTTATTGACCATCAGATAGATAGATAGATAGATAGATAGATAGATAGTTATTGACCATCAGATAGATAGATAAATAGATAGATAGATATTGACCATTAGATAGATAGATAGATAGATAGATAGATATTGATCCTCAGATAGATAGATAGATATTGACCCTCAGATAGATAGATAGATAGATAGAAAGATAGAAAGATAGAAAGATAGATTGATAGTCATTGACCCTTAGATAGATAGATAGATATTGACCGTCAGATAAATAGATAGATAGATAGTCATTGACCCTGAGATATAGATAGATAGAGTATGAACCACAGATAGATAGATAGATAGATAGATAGTTATTGACCCGCAGATAGTTAGATAGATAGATAGATAGATAGATAGATAGATATTGACCATCAGATAGATAGATAGATAGATAGAAAGATAGTCATTGACTCTTAGATAGATAGATAGATATTGACCGTCAGATTTATAGATAGACAGATAGTCATTGACCCTGAGATATAGATAGATAGAGTATGACCCACAGATAGATAGATAGATAGTTATTGACCCGCAGATAGTTAGATAGATAGATAGATAGATATTGACCCTCAGATAGATAGATAGATAGATAGATATTGACCCTCAGATAGATAGATAGATAGATAGATAATGACCCATAGATAGATGAGATATAGATAGATAGAGTATGAACCACAGATAGATAGATAGATAGATAGATAGTTATTGACCCGCAGATAGTTAGATAGATAGATAGATAGATATTGACCATCAGATAGATAGATAGATAGATAGATAGATAGATAGATAGATAGTCATTGACTCTTAGATAGATAGATAGATATTGACCGTCAGATATATAAATAGACAGATAGTCATTGACCCTGAGATATAGATAGATAGAGTATGACCCACAGATAGATAGATAGATAGTTATTGACCCGCAGATAGTTAGATAGATAGATAGATAGATAGATAGATATTGACCCTCAGATAGATAGATAGATAGATAGATAGATAGATAGATAGTGACCCTCAGATAGATAGATAGATAGATAGATAGATAGTTATTGACCATCAGATAGATAGATAGATAGATAGATAGTTATTGACCATCAGATAGATATATAGATAGATAGATAGATAGATAGATAGATAGATAGATAGATAGATAGATAGATAGATAGATAGATAGATAGATAGATATATTGACCATTAGATAGATAGATAGATAGATAGATAGATAGATAGATAGATAGATAGATAGATAGATAGATAGATAGATAGATAGATAGATAGATAGATATTGATCCTCAGATAGATAGATAGATATTGACCCTCAGATAGATAGATAGATAGATAGATAGATAGATAGAAAGATAGAAAGATAGATTGATAGTCATTGACCATTAGATAGATAGATAGATATTGACCGTCAGATATATAGATAGATAGATAGTCATTGACCCTGAGATATAGATAGATAGAGTATGAACCACAGATAGATAGATAGATAGATAGTTATTGATCCGCAGATAGTTAGATAGATAGATAGATAGATATTGACCCTCAGATAGATAGATAGATAGATAGATAGATAGATAGTCATTGACTCTTAGATAGATAGATAGATAGATAGATATTGACCGTCAGATATATAGATAGACAGATAGTCATTGACCCTGAGATATAGATAGATAGAGTATGACCCACAGATAGATAGATAGATAGTTATTGACCCGCAGATAGTTAGATAGAAAGATAGATAGATATTGACCCTCAGATAGATAGATAGATAGATAGATAGATAGATAGATATTGACCATCAGAAAGATAGATAGATAGATAGATAGATAGATAGATAGATAGATAGATAGATAGACAGATAGACAGATAGATATATCATTTTTTACTTGGTTGCTAGGGTAACCCAATCTGGTTGCTAGGCAGTTTCCAGGGTGATCCTTATCAAGCCTACTTTTCATTCTGAGTGAATAAAGTCAACCAGGAAGTCTCTATGATTTTCTGTTGCATAGATATGTGATTTGTTACTTGGTTGCTAGGGTAACCATATCTGGTTGATAGGCAGTTACCAGAGTGATATATATCAAGGCTACTTTCCATCTTGAGTAAAATAAGTGAAACAGGAAGTCTCTACGATTTTCTGGTGCAGAGTTATGTGATTTGTTACTTGGTTGCTAGGGTAAGCCCTTGTCGTTGCTAAGCAGTTACCAGAGTGATACTTATCAAGCCTCCTTTCCATCCTGAGTGAATTATGTCAACCCGGAAGTCTCTACGATTTTCTGGTGCAGAGATATGTGATTTGTTAGTTGGTTGCTAGGGTAACCCCATCTGGTTGCTAGGCAGTTACTAAGGTGATACTCATAAGGCTCCTTGAAATCCTGTGTGAAATATGTCAACCCCTAAGTCTCTACGATGTTCTGGTTCAAAGATATGTGATTTGTTACTTGGTTGCTAGGGTAACCGCATCTGGTTGCTAGGCAGTTACCAGAGGGATACATATCAAGGCTACTTTCCATCCTGAGTGAAATAAGTGAAACAGGAAGTCTCTATGATTTTCTGGTGCAGAGATATGTGATTTGTTACTTGGTTGCTAGGGTAAACACATCTGGTTGCTAGGCAGTTACCAAAGTGATACTCATAAGGCTCCTTGCAATCCTGTGTGAAATATGTCAACCCCTAAGTCTCTACGATGTTCTGGTTCAAAGATATGTGATTTGTTACTTGGTTGCTAAGGTAACCCTGTCTGGTTGCTATGCAGTTACCAGAGTGATACATATCAAGGCTACTTTCCATCCTGAGTGAAATAAGTGAAACAGGTAGTCTCTACGATTTTCTGGTGCAGAGATATGTGATTTGTTACTTGGTTGCTAGGGTATCCCCGTCTGGTTGCTAGGCAGTTACCAGAGTGATATATATCAACGCTACTTTCCATCCTGAGTGAATAAAGTCAACCCGGAAGTCTCTATGATTTTCTGTTGCAGAGATATGTGATTTGTTACTTGGTTGCTAGGGTAATCACATCTGGTTGCTAGGCAGTTACCAGAGTGATACATATCAAGGCTACTTTCCATTCTGAGTGAAATAAGTCAACCCGGAAGTCTCTCTGATTTTCTGTTGCAGAGATATGTGATTTGTTACTTGGTTGCTAGGGTAATCACATCTGGTTGCTAGGCAGTTACCAGAGTGATACATATCAAGGCTACTTTCCATCCTGAGTGAAATAAGTCAACCCGGAAGTCTCTCTGATTTTCTGTTGCAGAGATATGTGATTTGTTACTTGGTTGCTAGGGTAATCACATCTGGTTGCTAGGCAGTTACCAGAGTGATACATATCAAGGCTACTTTCCATCTTGAGTGAAATAAGTGAAACAGGAAGTCACTACGATTTTCTGGTGCAGAGATATGTGATTTGTTACTTGGTTGCTAGGGTAACCCCATCTGGTTGCTAGGCAGTTACCAGAGTGATACATATCAAGGCTACTTTCCATCCTGAGTGAAATAAGTGAAACAGGAAGTCTGTATGATTTTCTGGTGCAGAAATATGTGATTTGTTATTTGGTTGCTAGGGTAACCCAGTCTGGTTGCTATGCAGTTACCAGGGTGATACTTATCAAGCCTCCTTTCCATACTGAGTGAATCGAGTCAACCTGGAAGCTACTATACTGTGGCTATGAAGATTTTAGGTCATTACTTATTGGCTGCTTGATAAAAGAAATCCTCTGAGGGAGAGAGAGAGAGAGAGACGCAGGGCTGACAGGCCCTTTTTTGTCTGTGTGTGTGAAAACGGCAGTTGGGATTTAAATTTCTGAACATTCCGCAATGTTAATCAATGGGAGTTTTTCCGAGTTTTGATCGTCATTTTTAGGAAAACCGTAAGTCCGATCAGTTAGAAAAGATATAGCACACTATTCGGGATTAGTCTGAAGGTCTGTGCCGAGTTTGGTGCATGTAGCTTAAAAGCTCTAGGAGGAGTTACATTTAGAAATTTAGTCTCAGAATAATAATAATAATAATAATAATAAGTTTAAATAGGATTTCAGTAAGTTGGCTTTCTCAAGCCAACCTAATAATAATAATAAGTATGCAAGAGAACAATAGTGATGCTTTGCCTATGGCAAGCACCACTAACTAGAATGTACATTTCCTGAAGAAAATGTGAGTGGTGCTTGCCGTGGCAAAACTCGTCAAATAGCATTTTCTAACTTGTGTATAAGCACTAAAATAAAGGTCACAGAATGTTGCTAACACGTGTTTTTCATGATGGTAGCACGTTTTAACATGTTTTAGCACTTCGCTAGGTGAAGCTAGCATGTGTTAGCATGATACTAGCACGTTTTTTGCATGTTTTAGCACTTCGTTTGGCGATGCTAACATGTGTTAGCATGATGCTAGCACGTTTTTAACATGTTTTAGCAATCCCCTAAGCAATGCTAACATGCATTAGCATAATGCTAGCACGTTTTAACATGTTTTAGCACTTCGCTAGGCAATGCCAGCATGTGTTAGCATGATGCTAGCACGTTTTTAGCATGTTTTAACACTTCGCTAGGCAATAATAGCATGTGTTAGCATGTTGTTATCATGTTTTTAGCATGTTTTAGCACTTCGCTAGGCGATGCCAACATGTGTTAGCATGTTGCTAACACGTTTATAGCATGTTTTAGCACTTCGCTAGGTGATGCCAGCATATGTTAGCATGATGCTAGCACATTTTTAGCATGTTTCATGTTGTGGCTATGAAGATTTTTATTGGCTGCTTGATAAAAGAAATCCTCTGAGGGAGAGAGAGAGAGAGACGCAGGGCTGACAGGCCCTTTTTTGTCTGTGTGTGTGAAAATGTCAGTTGGGATTTAAATTTCTGAACATTCCGCAATGTAAAGTCAATGGGACTTTTTTGGCCGCTTTTTCGTCCGCTGTTCGAACATCGTACACCCGATCGCTTAGAAAAGATATAGCACACCTCTCCTCAATGAGCCGCACGATTTGATGCCTCACTCAGGGGTCTGTGACAAAAGCTGCAGGAGGAGTAGCGCGCCAAACTTTGTGTGGAATAATTTATGCAAGAGAACAATAGTGATGCTTTGCCTATGGCAAGCACCACTAACTAGAATGTACATTTCCTGAAGAAAATGTGAGTGGTGCTTGCCGTGGCAATACTCGTCAAATAGCATTTTCTAACTTGTTTCTAAGCACTAAAATAAAGGCCATAGACTGTTGTTAGCACATGTTTTTCATGATGGTAGCACGTTTTTAGAATGTTTTAGCACTTCGCTAGGCGATGCTAGCATGTGTTAGCATGTTTTAGCAATTCCATAGGCAATGCTAACATCTGTTGGCATAATACTAGCATGTTTTAGCACTTCGTTAGGCGATGCTAGCATGTGTTAGCACATTTTTAACATGTTTTAGCACTTTGCTAGGCGATGCCAACATGTGTTAGCATGATGCTAGCACGTATTTAGCATGTTTTAGCACTTTGCTAGGCGATACTAGCATGTGTTAACATGTTGTTAGCACGTTTTTAGCATGTTTTAGTACTTCACTAGGCGATGCCAACATGTGTTAGCATGATGCTAGCACGTTTTTAGCATGTTTTAGTACTTTGCTATGCAATACTAGTATGTGTTAGCATAATGCTAGCATGTTTTAACATGTTTTAACACTTCGCTAGGTGATGCCAGCATGTGTTAGCATGATGCTAACACATTTTTAGCATGTTTTAGCACTTCGCTAGGCGATGCCAGCATGTGTTAGCATGATGCTAACACGTTTTTAGCATGTTTTAGCACTTAGCTAGGCAATGCCAGTATGTGTTAGAATGATGCTAGCACGTTTTTAGCATGTTTTAGCATTTTACTAGGCGATACTAGCATGTGTTAGCATGTTGTTAACATGTTTTTAGCATGTTTTAGCACTTCGCTAGGCAATGCCAGTATGTGTTAGAATGATGCTAGCACGTTTTTAGCATGTTTTAGCATTTTACTAGGCGATACTAGCATGTTTTAACATGTTGTTAACATGTTTTTAGCATGTTTTAGCACTTCGCTAGGCGATGCCAACATGTGTTAGCATGATGCTAGCACGTTTTTAGCATGTTTTAGCACTTTGCTAGACAATACTAGCATGTGTTAGCATGTTGTTAGCACG
Organism: Moxostoma hubbsi; assembly: GCA_032164185.1. Taxonomy (NCBI): domain Eukaryota; kingdom Metazoa; phylum Chordata; class Actinopteri; order Cypriniformes; family Catostomidae; genus Moxostoma; species Moxostoma hubbsi. Next base: position 9,886,268 of record JAVLUX010000005.1, read on the forward strand.
TTTTTAGCATGTTTTAGCACTTCGCTAGACAATGCCAACATGTGTTAGCATGATGGTAACACGTTTATAGCATGTTTTAGCACTTAGCTAGACAATGCCAACATGTGTTAGCATGATGGTAACACGTTTATAGCATGTTTTAGCACTTCGCTAGGCGATGCCAGCATATGTTAGCATGATGCTAGCACGTTTTTAACATGTTTTAGCAATCCCCTAAGCAATGCTATCATGCATTAGCATAATGCTAGCACGTTTTAACATGTTTTAGCACTTCGCTAGGTGAAGCTAGCATGTGTTAGCATGATACTAGCACGTTTTTTGCATGTTTTAGCACTTTGCTAGGCGATGCTAACATGTGTTAGCATGATGCTAACACGTTTTTAACATGTTTTAGCAATCCCCTAAGCAATGCTAACATGCATTAGCATAATGCTAGCACGTTTTAACATGTTTTAGCACTTCGCTAGGCGATGCCAGCATGTGTTAGCATGATGCTAGCACGTTTTTAGCATGTTTTAACACTTCGCTAGGCAATAATAGCATGTGTTAGCATGTTGTTAGCACGTTTTTAGCATGTTTTAGCACTTCGCTAGGCGATGCCAACATGTGTTAGCATGTTGCTAGCACGTGTTTAGCATGTTTTAGCACTTCGCTAGGCAATGCCAGCATGTGTTAGCATGTTGCTAACACGTTTATAGCATGTTTTAGCACTTCGCTAGGTGATGCCAGCATATGTTAGCATGATACTAGCACATTTTTAGCATGTTTTAGGGTGTGGCTATGAAGATTTTTATTGGCTGCTTGATAAAAGAAATCCTCTGAGGGGGAGAGAGAGAGAGAGAGAGAGAGAGAGAGACGCAGGGCTGACAGGCCCTTTTTTGTCTGTGTGTGTGAAAATGTCAGTTGGGATTTAAATTTCTGAACATTCCGCAATGTAAAGTCAATGGGACTTTTTTGGCCGCTTTTTCGTCCGCTGTTCGAACATCGTACACCCGATCGCTTAGAAAAGATATAGCACACCTCTCCTCAATGAGCCGCACGATTTGATGCCTCACTCAGGGGTCTGTGACAAAAGCTGCGGGAGGAGTAGCGCGCCAAACTTTGTGTGGAATAATTTATGCAAGAGAACAATAGTGATGCTTTGCCTATGGCAAGCACCACTAATAAGTATGCAAGAGAACAATAGTGATGCTTTGCCTATGGCAAGCACCACTAATAATAATAATAATAATAAGTATGCAAGAGAACAATAGTGATGCTTTGCCTATGGCAAGCACCACTAACTAGAATGTACTTTTCCTGAAGAAAATGTGAGTGGTGCTTGCCGTGGCAAAATTTCGTACCACAATGTCCCACCTACTGCCCAAAGTTGAAAGAGGCCACCCCCATGACAGTAGGATGTTCTGGTGCAGAGATATAGGTGTTGTTCCATGGTTGCTAGGGAAACCCATCTGGTTGATATGCAGTTACTAAGGTGACAGCCACCAACGCTACTTGCCATCCTGAGTAAAATAAGTCAACCCTGGAAGTCTCTACGATTTTCTAGTACAGAGGTATGTGATTTGTTACTTGGTTGCTAGGGTAACACCATCTGGTTGCTAGGCAGTTACCAAGGGGCAAGCCAACAATGCTCCTTGCCATCCTGAGTAAAATAAGTCAACCCGGAAGTCTCTGTGATTTTCTTGTGCAGAGATATGCGATTTCTTTCTTGGTTGCTAGGGTAACCCCATCTGGTTGCTAGGCAGTTACCTACGTGATACTCATAAGGCCCCTTGCAATCCTGTGAGAAATATTTCAACCCCTATGTCTCTACGATGTTCTGGTTCAAAGATATGTGATTTGTTACTTGGTTGCTAGGGTAACCCCATCTGGTTGCTAGGCAGTTACCAAGGTGACAGCCAACAATGCTCCTTGCCATCCTGAGTGAAATAAGTCAAGCCGGAAGTCTCTGTGATTTTCTTGTGCAGAGATATTTGATTTGTTTCTTGGTTGCTAGGGTAACCCCATCTGGTTGCTAGGCAGTTATCAAGGTGACAGGGAACAATGCTCCTTGCCATCCTGAGTGAAATAAGTCAACCCGGAAGTCTCTACGTCATTCTGATCCTAAGATACACATCCTAGTGATTTTGAATGGATGTCAATGGTTCTTTGTTGCTAGGGTGCTTTAAATGGTTGCTAGGGCGTGGCTAAGTAGTTCACATGATGAAAGCTGAAGACTGATTACTCACCCAATTAAAACAAAGCAACTATCATGTCTCTAGGACATTCTGATCTGAAGATATCTTACTGTAATTGAAATCAATAAATGTGGTTGCTAGGGTGCTGTAAATTGTTGCTAGGGAGTGGCTTGGCAGCTGCCAATGATGAATCTCCAAAGGCTGCTTGTCAGTATGAATGATATAAACCAACTCCCATGCCTCTGTGACATTCAGAATGGAAGATATCTGTCTTTGGATTTTGGTTGCTAAGGTGCTCGAAAATGGTTGCTAGGGAGGGGCTAGGAAGTGTTGAGGGGATTCATGATTGGCTGTTTTACTGCCCCAAGTCAAACGAGACCACCCTCGTGTTTCTATGATAATTCAGTCCAGAGAAATCCCTTTGATCTCTTTCAATGGAAGTCTATGGGACTTGTTGCTAAGGTACTGCAAATGGTTGCTAGGGCGTGGCTTGATAGCTTCACAATGATCCTGAGAGACTGATTGGTCGTCTGAGTAAAATGAGCCCGCCCCCTTGTCTCTAAGACACTGTGATCCAGAGTTATGTTCAATACAAAATCTACCATACCCTTAACATTGGGGCAAATTTGGGCAGCTCCTGCCCCCCAGGGGTAAAACTTTTACCCCATTGTGAGGTATGTTCTCACAGAGCCTGTCAGCCTCTTCAAATGTGGTAAATCACACGTCTCTGTGAAATCCTCGCTCTGAGCTATAACTCGTCAAAGTTCGGCTCAATGTTAAGTCAATGGGATTTTTTGCCCAATTTTTTGCCCCTGGGGCAAATACCGTACCCCCGATCACTTATAGTAGTCATAGCACACCATTCCCAAATAATCTGCACGATTTGACGCCTCATTTGTGGGTCTGCGAGCAAAAAATTTTTCAAAAAATTCCATTGACTTACATTGGGGCAACTTTGGGCAGCTCCTGCCCCCCAGGGGTAAAACTTTTACCCCATTGTGAGGTATGTTCTCAGAGAGCCTGTCAGCCTCTTCAAATGTGGTAAATCACACGTCTCTGTGAAATCCTCGCTCTGAGCTATAACACGTCAAAGTTCGGCTCAATGTTAAGTCAATGGGATTTTTTGGCCAATTTTTTGCCCCTGGGGCAAACAACATACCCCCGATCGCTTAGAAAAGATATAGCACACCTCTCCTCAATGAGCCGCACGATTTGATGCCTCACTCAGGGGTCTGTGACAAAAGCTGCGGGAGGAGTAGCGCGCCAAACTATGTGTGGAATAATAATAATTATAACTAGAATGTACATTTCCTGAAGAAAATGTGAGTGGTGCTTGCCGTGGCAAAATTTCTTACCACAATGTCCCACCTACTGCCCAAAGTTGAAAGAGGCCACCCCCATGACAGTAGGATGTTCTGGTGCAGAGATATAGGTGTTGTTCCATGGTTGCTAGGGAAACCCATCTGGTTGATATGCAGTTACTAAGGTGACAGCCACCAACGCTACTTGCCATCCTGAGTAAAATAAGTCAACCCGGAAGTCTCTATGATTTTCTAGTACAGAGATATGTGATTTGTTACTTGGTTGCTAGGGTAACCCCATCTGGTTGCTAGGCAGTTACCAAGGGGCAAGCCAACAATGCTCCTTGCCATCCTGAGTGAAATAAGTCAACCCGGAAGTCTCTGTGATTTTCTTGTGCAGAGATATGTGATTTGTTTCTTGGTTGCTAGGGTAACCCCATCTGGTTGCTAGGCAGTTACCAAGGTGACAGGCAACAATGCTCCTTGCCATCCTGAGTGAAGTAAGTCAACCTGGAACTCTCTGTGATTTTCTTGTGCAGAGATATGTGATTTGTTTCTTGGTTGCTAGGGTAACCCCATCTGGTTGCTAGGCAGTTACCAAGGTGACAGCCAACAATGCTCCTTAACATCCTAAATGAAATAAGTCAACACGGAATCACTACAATTTTCTGGTTCAGAGATATGTGATTTGTTACTTGGTTGCTAGGGTAACCCCACCTGGTTGCTAGGCAGTTACCAAGGTGACAGGCAACAATGCTCCTTGCCATCCTGAGTGAAATAAGTCAACCCGGAAGTCTCTGTGATTTTCTTGTGCAGAGATATGTGATTTGTTTCTTGGTTGCTAGGGTAACCCCATCTGGTTGCTAGGCAGTTACCAAGGTGACAGGCAACAATGCTCCTTGCCATCCTGAGTGAAATAAGTCAACCCGGAAGTCTCTGTGATTTTCTTGTGCAGAGATATTTGATTTGTTTCTTGGTTGCTAGGGTAACCCCATCTGGTTGCTAGGCAGTTACCAAGGTGACAGGCAACAATGCTCATTGCCATCCTGAGTGAAATAAGTCAACCCGGAAGTCTCTACGAGATTGTGATCCTAAGACACATATCTTAGTGATTTTGAATGGATGTCAATGGTGTTTTGTTGCTAGGGTGCTTTAAATGGTTGCTAGGGCATGGCTAAGTAGTTCACATGATGAAAGCTGAAGACTGATTACTCACCCAATTAAAACAAAGCAACTATCATGTCTCTAGGACATTCTGATCTGAAGATATCTTACTGTAATTGAAATCAGTAAATGTGGTTGCTAGGGTGCTCTAAATTGTTACTAGGGAGTGGCTTAGCAGCTGCCAATGATGAATCTCCAAAGGCTGCTTGTCAGTATGAATGATATAAACCAACTCCCATGCCTCTGTGACATTCAGAATGGAAGATATCTCTCTTTGGATTTTGGTTGCTAAGGTGGTCGAAAATGGTTGCTAGTGAGGGGCTAGGAAGTGTTGAGGGGATTCATGATTGGCTGTTTTACTGCCCCAAGTCAAACGAGACCACCCTCGTGTTTCTATGATAATTCAGTCCGGAGATATCCCTTTGATCTCTTTCAATGGAAGTCTATGGGAGTTGTTGCTAAGGTGCTCTAAATGGTTGCTAGGGCGTGGCTTGATAGCTTCACAATGATCCTGAGAGACTGATTGGTCGTCTGAGTAAAATGAGCCCGCCCCCTTGTCTCTAAGACACTGTGATCCAGAGTTATGTTCAATACAAAATCTACCATAGACTTAACATTGGGGCAAATTTGGGCAGCTCCTGCCCCCAAGGGGTGCAACTTTTACCCCATTGTGAGTTATGTTCTCACAGAGCCTGTCAGCCTCTTCAAATGTGGTAAATCACACGTCTCTGTGAAATCCTCGCTCTGAGCTATGACTCGTCAAAGTTCGGCGCAATGTTAAGTCAATGGGATTTTTTGCCCAATTTTTTGCCCCTGGGGCAAATACCGTACCCCCGATCGCTTATAAAAGTCATAGCACACCTCTCCTTAATGAGCCGCACGATTTGACACCTCATTCATGGGTCTACGCCAAAAGGTGCGGGACAAGTTACGCGCCGAAGTTTTGTACGGAAGAAGAAGAAGAAGAAGAAGAAGAAGAAAAATAAGTATGTGAGATTACAATAGTGTTGCTTTGCAAGCACCACTAACTAGATTAAAAAGTTTGAGTACAAACTTTAGGTTGGCTTGAGAAAGCCTAACATAAAGTTTGAAGTAGTTGTAAAAGTTTGAAGATTTAAGGTTTTTAGTTTGATGTATTTATAAGTAGTAGTTTTCAAAGTTTAGAGATTATAAAACCATTCAGTCTATCAAATAGATTAGATAGATAGATAGATAGATATTGACCCTCAGATAGATAGATAGATAGATAGATAGACAGATAGATAGATAGATAGATAGATAGATAGATAGATAGATAGATAGATAGATAGATAGATGGATATTGACCCTCAGATAGATAGATAGATAGATATTGACCCACAGATAGATAGATAGATAGATAGATAGATAGATAGATAGATAGATAGATAGATAGATAGATATTGACCATCAGATAGATAGATAGATAGATAGATAGATAAATAGATAGATAGATAGATAGATATTGATCCTCAGATAGATAGATAGATAGTCATTGACCCTTAGATAGATAGATAGATAGATAGATAGAGTATGACCCACAGAGAGAGAGATAGATAGATAGTTATTGTCCCTCAGATAGATAGATAGATAGATAGATAGATAGATAGATAGAGTATGACCCACAGAAAGACAGATAGATATTGACCCTCAGATAGATAGATAGATAGATAGATAGATAGATAGATAGATAGATAGAGTATGACCCACAGAAAGACAGATAGATATTGACCCTCAGTTAGATAGATAGATAGATAGATAGATAGATAGACAGATAGATAGACAGATATATTATTTTTTACTTGGTTGCTAGGGTAACCCAATCTGGTTGCTAGGCAGTTTCCAGGGTGATCCTTATCAAGCCTCCTATTCATTCTGAGTGAATAAAGTCAACCCGGAAGTCTCTACAATTTTCTGTTGCATAGATATGTGATTTGTTACTTGGTTGCTAGGGTAACCATATCTGGTTGATAGGCAGTTACCAGAGTGATACATATCAAGGCTACTTTCCATTCTGAGTAAAATAATTCAAACAGGAAGTCTATACGTTTTTCTGGTGCAGAGATATGTGATTTGTTACTTGGTTGCTAGGGTAACCCCATCTGGTTGCTAGGCAGTTACCAAAGTGATACTCATAAGGCTCCTTGCAATCCTGTGTGAAATATGTCAACCCCTAAGTCTCTACTATGTTCTGGTTCAAAGATATGTGATTTGTTACTTGGTTGGTAGGGTAACCACATCTGGTTGCTAGGCAGTTACCAGAGTGATACATATCAAGCCTCCTTTCCATCCTGAGTGAAATAAGTGAAACAGGAAGTCTCTACGATTTTCTGGTGCAAAGATATGTGATTTGTTACTTGGTTGTTAGGGTAACCACATCTGGTTGCTAGGCAGTTACCAAAGTGATACTCATAAGGCCCCTTGCAATCCTGTGTGAAATATGTCAACCCCTAAGTCTCTACCATGTTCTGGTTCAAAGATATGTGATTTGTTACTTGGTTGCTAGGGTAACCACATCTGGTTGCTAGGCAGTTACCAGAGTGATACATATCAAGCCTCCTTTCCATCCTGAATGAAATAAGTGAAACAGGAAGGCTGTATGATTTTCTGGTGCAGAGATATGTGATTTGTTATTTGGTTGCTAGGGTAACCCTGTCTGGTTGCTATGCAGTTACCAGGGTGATACTTATCAAGCCTCCTTTCCATACTGAGTGAATCAAGTCAACCTGGAAGCTACTATACTGTGGCTATGAAGATTTTAGGTCATTACTTATTGGCTGCTTGATAAAAGAAATCCTCTGAGGGAGAGAGAGAGGGAGAGATGCAGGGCTGACAGGCCCTTTTTTGTCTGTGTGTGTGAAAACGTCAGTTGGGATTTAAATTTCTGAACATTCCGCAATGTTAAGTCAATGGGAGTTTTTCCGAGTTTTGATCGTCATTTTTAGGAAAACCGTAAGTCTGATCAGTTAGAAAAGATATAGCACACTATTCGGGATTAGTCTGAAGGTCTGTGCCGAGTTTGGTGCATGTAGCTTAAAAGCTCTAGGAGGAGTTAGATTTAGAAATTTAGTCTCAGAATAATAATAATAATTAAAAAGTTTGAGTACAAACTTTAGGTTGGCTTGAGAAAGCCTAGCATAAAGTTTGAAGTAGTTGTAAAAGTTTGAAGATTTACGGTTTCTAGTTTGATGTAATTATAAGTAGTAGTTTTCAAAGTTCAAAGTTTAGAGATTATAAAACCATTCAGTCTATCAAATAGATTAGATAGATAGATAGATAGATAGATAGATAGATAGATAGATAGATAGATAGATAGATAGATAGATAGATAGATAGATAGATAGATAGATAGATAGATAGATAGATAGATAGATAGATAGATAGATATTGACCCTCAGATAGATAGATAGATAGATATTGACCCTCAGATAGATAGATAGATAGATAGATAGATAGATAGATAGAGTATGACCCATAGATAGATAGATAGATATTGACCCTCAGATAGATAGATAGATAGTTATTGACCATCAGATAGATAGATAGATAGATAGATAGATATTGACCATCAGATAGATAGATAGATAGATAGATAGATAGATAGATAGATAGATAGATAGATAGATAGATAGATAGATATTGACCATTAGATAGATAGATAGATAGATAGATAGATAGATATTGATCCTCAGATAGATAGATAGATATTGACCCTCAGATAGATAGATAGATAGAAAGATAGAAAGATAGAAAGATAGATTGATAGTCATTGACCCTTAGATAGATAGATAGATATTGAACGTCAGATATATAGATAGATAGATAGTCATTGACCCTGAGATATAGATAGATAGAGTATGAACCACAGATAGATAGATAGATAGATAGTTATTGACCCGCAGATAGTTAGATAGATAGATAGATAGATATTGACCCTCAGATAGATAGATAGATAGATAGTCATTGACTCTTAGATAGATAGATAGATATTGACCGTCAGATATATAGATAGACAGATAGTCATTGACCCTGAGATATAGATAGATAGAGTATGACCCACAGATAGATAGATAGATAGTTATTGACCCGCAGATAGATAGATAGATAGATAGATATTGACCCTCAGATAGATAGATAGATAGATAGATAGATAGATAGATAGATAGATAGATATTGACCATCAGAAAGATAGATAGATAGATAGATAGATAGACAGATAGATATATCATTTTTTACTTGGTTGCTAGGGTAACCCAATCTGGTTGCTAGGCAGTTTCCAGGGTGATCCTTATCAAGCCTCCTTTTCATTCTGAGTGAATAAAGTCAACCCGGAAGTCTCTATGATTTTCTGTTGCATAGATATGTGATTTGTTACTTGGTTGCTAGGGTAACCATATCTGGTTGATAGGCAGTTACCAGAGTGATATATATCAAGGCTACTTTCCATCTTGAGTAAAATAAGTGAAACAGGAAGTCTCTACGATTTTCTGGTGCAGAGTTATGTGATTTGTTACTTGGTTGCTAGGGTAAGCCCTTGTCGTTGCTAGGCAGTTACCAGAGTGATACTTATCAAGCCTCCTTTCCATCCTGAGTGAATTATGTCAACCGGGAATTCTCTACGATTTTCTGGTGCAGAGATATGTGATTTGTTAGTTGGTTGCTAGGGTAACCCCATCTGGTTGCTAGGCAGTTACTAAGGTGATACTCATAAGGCTCCTTGCAATCCTGTGTGAAATATGTCAACCCCTAAGTCTCTACGATGTTCTGGTTCAAAGATATGTGATTTGTTACTTGGTTGCTAGCGTAACCGCATCTGGTTGCTAGGCAGTTACCAGAGGGATACATATCAAGGCTACTTTCCATCCTGAGTGAAATAAGTGAAACAGGAAGTCTCTATGATTTCCTGGTGCAGAGATATGTGACTTGTTACTTGGTTGCTAGGGTAAACACATCTGGTTGCTAGGCAGTTACCAAAGTGATACTCATAAGGCTCCTTGCAATCCTGTGTGAAATATGTCAACCCCTAAGTCTCTACGATGTTCTGGTTCAAAGATATGTGATTTGTTACTTGGTTGCTAAGGTAACCCTGTCTGGTTGCTATGCAGTTACCAGAATGATACATATCAAGGCTACTTTCCATCCTGAGTGAAATAAGTGAAACAGGTAGTCTCTACGATTTTCTGGTGCAGAGATATGTGATTTGTTACTTGGTTGCTAGGGTAACCCCGTCTGGTTGCTAGGCAGTTACCAGAGTGATACATATCAAGGCTACTTTCCATCCTGAGTGAATAAAGTCAACCCTGAAGTCTCTATGATTTTCTGTTGCAGAGATATGTGATTTGTTACTTGGTTGCTAGGGTAATCACATCTGGTTGCTAGGCAGTTACCAGAGTGATACATATCAAGGCTACTTTCCATCCTGAGTGAAATAAGTGAAACAGGAAGTCTCTACGATTTTCTGGTGCAGAGAAATGTGATTTGTTAGTTGGTTGCTAGGGTAAGCCCTTGTCGTTGCTAGGCAGTTACCAGAGTGATACTTTTCAAGACACCTTGCTATCCTGAGTAAAATAAGTCAAACAGGAAGTCTCTACGATTTTCTGGTGAAGAGATATATTATTTGTTACTTGGTTGCTAGGGTAACCCCATCTGGTTGCTATGCAGTTACCAGGGTGATACTTATCAAGCCTCCTTTCCATCCTGAGTGAATTATGTCAACCCGGAAGTCTCTACGATTTTCTGGTGCAGAGATAAGTGATTTGTTAGATGGTTGCTAGGGTAACCCCATCTGGTTGCTAGGCAGTTACCAAGGTGATACTCATAAGGCTCCTTGCAATCCTGTGTGAAATATGTCAACCCCTAAGTCTCTACGATGTTCTGGTTCAAAGATATGTGATTTGTTACTTGGTTGCTAGGGTAACCGCATCTGGTTGCTAGGCAGTTACCAGAGGGATACATATCAAGGCTACTTTCCATCCTGAGTGAAATAAGTGAAACAGGAAGTCTCTATGATTTTCTGGTGCAGAGATATGTGACTTGTTACTTGGTTGCTAGGGTAAACACATCTGGTTGCTAGGCAGTTACCAAAGTGATACTCATAAGGCTCCTTGCAATCCTGTGTGAAATATGTCAACCCCTAAGTCTCTATTATGTTCTGGTTCAAAGATATGTGATTTGTTACTTGGTTGCTAAGGTAACCCTGTCTGGTTGCTATGCAGTTACCAGAGTGATACATATCAAGGCTACTTTCCATCCTGAGTGAAATAAGTGAAACAGGTAGTCTCTACGATATACTGGTGCAGATATATGTGATTTGTTACTTGGTTGCTAGGGTAACCCCGTCTGGTTGCTAGGCAGTTACCAGAGTGATACATATCAAGGCTACTTTCCATCCTGAGTGAATCAAGTCAACCCGGAAGTCTCTATGATTTTCTGTTGCAGAGATATGTGATTTGTTACTTGGTTGCTATGGTAATCACATCTGGTTGCTAGGCGGTTACCAGAGTGATACATATCAAGGCTACTTTCCATCCTGAGTGAAATAAGTCAACCCGGAAGTCTCTCTGATTTTCTGTTGCAGAGATATGTGATTTGTTACTTGGTTGCTAGGGTAATCACATCTGGTTGCTAGGCAGTTACCAGAGTGATACATATCAAGGCTACTTTCCATCCTGAGTGAAATAAGTGAAACAGGAAGTCTCTATGATTTTCTGGTGCAGATATATGTGATTTGTTACTTGGTTGCTAGGGTAACCCCGTCTGGTTGCTAGGCAGTTACCAGAGTGATACATATCAAGGCTACTTTCCATCCTGAGTGAATCAAGTCAACCCTGAAGTCTCTATGATTTTCTGTTGCAGAGATATGTGATTTGTTACTTGTTTGCTAGGGTAATCACATCTGGTTGCTAGGCAGTTACCAGAGTGATACATATCAAGGCTACTTTCCATCCTGAGTGAAATAAGTGAAACAGGAAGTCTGTATGATTTTCTGGTGCAGAGATATGTGATTTGTTACTTGGTTGCTAGGGTAACCCCATCTGGTTGCTAGGCAGTTACCAGAGTGATACATATCAAGGCTACTTTCCATCCTGAGTGAAATAAGTGAAACAGGAAGTCTGTATGATTTTCTGGTGCAGAAATATGTGATTTGTTATTTGGTTGCTAGGGTAACCCTGTCTGGTTGCTATGTAGTTACCAGGGTGATACTTATCAAGCCTCCTTTCCATACTGAGTGAATCAAGTCAACCTGGAAGCTACTATTCTGTGGCTATGAAGATTTTAGGTCATTACTTGTTGGCTGCTTGATAAAATAAATCCTCTGAGGGAGAGAGAGAGGGAGAGACGCAGGGCTGACAGGCCCTTTTTTGTCTGTGTGTGTGAAAACGTCAGTTGGGATTTAAATTTCTGAACATTCCGCAATGTTAAGTCAATGGGAGTTTTTCCGAGTTTTGATCGTCATTTTTAGGAAAACCGTAAGTCCGATCAGTTAGAAAAGATATAGCACACTATTCGGGATTAGTCTGAAGGTCTGTGCCGAGTTTGGTGCATGTAGCTTAAAAGCTCTAGGAGGAGTTACATTTAGAAATTTAGTCTCAGAATAATAATAATAATAATAATAAGTTTAAATAGGATTTCAGTAAGTTGGCTTTCTCAAGCCAACCTAACTAGAATGTACATTTCCTGAAGAAAATGTGAGTGGTGCTTGCCGTGGCAAAATTTCGTACCACAATGTCCCACCTACTGCCCAAAGTTGAAAGAGGCCACCCCCATGACAGTAGGATGTTCTGGTGCAGAGATATAGGTGTTGTTCCATGGTTGCTAGGGAAACCCATCTGGTTGATATGCAGTTACTAAGGTGACAGCCACCAACGCTACTTGCCATCCTGAGTAAAATAAGTCAACCCTGGAAGTCTCTACGATTTTCTAGTACAGAGGTATGTGATTTGTTACTTGGTTGCTAGGGTAACCCCATCTGGTTGCTAGGCAGTTACCAAGGGGCAAGCCAACAATGCTCCTTGCCATCCTAAATGAAATAAGTCAACACGGAATCACTACAATTTTCTGGTTCAGAGATATATGATTTGTTACTTGGTTGCTAGGGTAACCCCATCTGGTTGCTAGGCAGTTACCAAGGTGACAGCCAACAATGCTCCTTGCCATCCTGAGTAAAATAAGTCAACCCGGAAGTCTCTGTGATTTTCTTGTGCAGAGATATGTGATTTGTTTATTGGTTGCTAGGGTAACCCCATCTGGTTGCTAGGCAGTTACCAAGGTGACAGGCAACAATGCTCCTTGCCATCCTGAGTAAAATAAGTCAACCCAGAAGTCTCTGTGATTTTCTTGTGCAGAGATATGCGATTTCTTTCTTGGTTGCTAGGGTAACCCCATCTGGTTGCTAGGCAGTTACCTACGTGATACTCATAAGGCCCCTTGCAATCCTGTGAGAAATATTTCAACCCCTATGTCTCTACGATGTTCTGGTTCAAAGATATGTGATTTGTTACTTGGTTGCTAGGGTAACCCCATCTGGTTGCTAGGCAGTTACCAAGGTGACAGCCAACAATGCTCCTTGCCATCCTGAGTGAAATAAGTCAAGCCGGAAGTCTCTGTGATTTTCTAATAATAAGTATGCAAGAGAACAATAGTGATGCTTTGCCTATGGCAAGCACCACTAATAATAACTAGAATGTACATTTCCTGAAGAAAATGTGAGTGGTGCTTGCCGTGGCAAAACTCGTCAAATAGCATTTTCTAACTTGTTTCTAAGCACTAAAATAAAGGTCATAGAATGTTGCTAACACGTCTTTTTCATGATGGTAGCACGTTTTTAGAATGTTTTAGCACTTCGCTAGGTGAAGCTAGCATGTGTTAGCATGATACTAGCACGTTTTTAGCATGTTTTAGCACTTTGTTTGGCAATGCTAACATGTGTTAGCATAATGCTAGCACGTTTTAACATATTTTAGCACTTCGCTAGGTGGAGCTAGCATGTGTTAGCATGATACTAGCACGTTTTTAGCATGTTTTAGCACTTCGCTAGGCGATGCTAACATGTGTTAGCATGATGCTAGCACGTTTTTAACATGTTTTAGCAATCCCCTAAGCAATGCTAACATGCATTAGCATAATGCTAGCAAGTTTTAACATATTTTAGCACTTTGCTAGGCAATGCCAGCATGTGTTAGCATGATGCTAGCACGTTTTTAGCATGTTTTAACACTTCGCTAGGCAATACTAACATGTGTTAGCATGTTGTTATCACGTTTTTAGCATGTTTTAGCACTTCGCTAGGCGATGCCAACATGTGTTAGCATGTTGCTAACACATTTATAGCATGTTTTAGCACTTCGCTAGGTGATGCCAGCATATGTTAGCATGATGCTAGCACATTTTTAGAATGTTTTAGGGTGTGGCTATGAAGATTTTTATTGGCTGCTTGATAAAAGAAATCCTCTGAGGGAGAGAGAGAGAGAGAGACGCAGGGCTGACAGGCCCTTTTTTGTCTGTGTGTGTGAAAATGTCAGTTGGGATTTAAATTTCTGAACATTCCGCAATGTAAAGTCAATGGGACTTTTTTGGCCACTTTTTCGTCCGCTGTTCGAACATCGTACACCCGATCGCTTAGAAAAGATATAGCACACCTCTCCTCAATGAGCCGCACGATTTGATGCCTCACTCAGGGGTCTGTGACAAAAGCTGCGGGAGGAGTAGCGCGCCAAACTATGTGTGGAATAATAATAATTATATTATTATTTTCCTGAAGAAAATGTGAGTGGTGCTTGCCGTGGCAAAATTTCTTACCACAATGTCCCACCTACTGCCCAAAGTTGAAAGAGGCCACCCCCATGACAGTAGGATGTTCTGGTGCAGAGATATAGGTGTTGTTCCATGGTTGCTAGGGAAACCCATTGGGTTGATATGCAGTTACTAAGGTGACAGCCACCAACGCTACTCACCATCCTGAGTGAAATAAGTCAACCCAGAAATCTCTACGATTTTCTAGTACAGAGATATGTGATTTGTTACTTGGTTGCTAGGGTAACCCCATCTGGTTGCTAGGCAGTTACAAAGGGGCAAGCCAACGATGCTCCTTGCCATCCTAAATGAAATAAGTCAACACGGAATCACTACAATTTTCTGGTTCAGAGATATATGATTTGTTACTTGGTTGCTAGGGTAACCCCATCTGGTTGCTAGGCAGTTACCAGGGTGATATTTATCAAGTCTACTTTCCATCCTGAGTGAAATAAGTCAACCCGGAAGTCTCTACGTCATTCTGATCCTAAGATACACATCTTAGTGATTTTGAATTGATGTCAATGGTTCTTTGTTGCTAGGGTGCTTTAAATGGTTGCTAGGGCGTGGCTAAGTAGTTCACATGATGAAAGCTGAAGACTGATTACTCACCTAATGAAAACAAAGCAACTATCATGTCTCTAGGACATTCTGATCTGAAGATATCTTATTGTAATTGAAATCAATAAATGTGGTTGCTAGGGTGCTCTAAATTGTTGCTAGGGAGTGGATTGGCAGCTGCCAATGATAAATCTCCAAAGGCTGCTTGTCAGTATGAATGATATAAACCAACTCCCATGCCTCTGTGACATTCAGAATGGAAGTTATCTCTCTTTGGATTTTGGTTGCTAAGGTGCTCGAAAATGGTTGCTAGGGAGGGGCTAGGAAGTGTTGAGGGGATTCATGATTGGCTGTTTTACTGGCTCAAGTCAAACGAGACCACCCTCGTGTTTCTATGATAATTCAGTCCGGAGAAATCCCTTTGATCTCTTTCAATGGAAGTCTATGGGACTTGTTGCTAAGGTGCTGTAAAAGGTTGCTAAGGCGTGGCTTGATAGCTTCACAATGATCCTGATAGACTGATTGGTCGTCTGAGTAAAATGAGCCCGCCCCCTTGTCTCTAAGACACTGTGATCCAGAGTTATGTTCAATACAAAATCTACCATAGACTTAACATTGGGGCAAATTTGGGCAGCTCCTGTCCCCAAGGGGTGCAACTTTTACCCCATTGTGAGGTATTTTCTCACAGAGCCTGTCAGCCTCTTCAAATGAGGTAAATCACACGTCTCTGCGAAATCCTCGCTCTGAGCTATGACTCGTCAAAGTTCGGCTCAATGTTAAGTCAATGGGATTTTTTTGCCCAATTTTTTGCCCCTGGGGCAAACACCGTACCCCCGATTGCTTATAAAAGTCATAGCACACCATTCCCAAATAATCCGCATGATTTGACGCCTCATTCGTGGGTCTGCGACCAAAAAATTTTGCAAAAAATTCCATTGACCTACATTGGGGCAACTTTGGGCAGCTCCTGCCCCCCAGGGGTAAAACTTTTACCCCATTGTGAGGTATGTTCTCAGAGAGCCTAACAGCCTCTTCAAATGTGGTAAATCACACGTCTCTGCGAAATCCTCGCTCTGAGCTATGACTCGTCAAATTTCGGCTCAATGTTAAGTCAATGGGATTTTTTCCCAATTTTTTGCCCCTGGGGCAAACACCGTACCCCCGATCGCTTATAAAAGTCATAGCACACCATTCCCAAATAATCCGCACGATTTGACGCCTCATTCGTGGGTCTGTGACAAAAGCTGCGTGAGGAGTAGCGCGCCAAACTTTTGTCCGGAATAATAATAATAACTAGAATGTACATTTCCTGAAGAAAATGTGAGTGGTGCTTGCCGTGGCAAAATTTCTTACCACAATGTCCCACCTACTGCCCAAAGTTGAAAGAGGCCACCCCATGACAGTAGGATGTTCTGGTGCAGAGATATTGGTGTTGTTCCATGGTTGCTAGGGAAACCCATCTGGTTGATATGCAGTTACTAAGGTGACAGCCACCAATGCTACTTGCCATCCTGAGTAAAATATGTCAACCCGGAAGTCTCTACGATTTTCTAGTACAGAGATATGTGATTTGTTACTTGGTTGCTAGGGTAACCCCATCTGGTTGCTAGGCAGTTAACAAGGGGCAAGCCAACAATGCTCCTTGCCATCCTGAATGAAATAAGTAAACCCGGAATCTGTACAATTTTCTGGTTCAGAGATATGTGATTTGTTTCTTGGTTGCTAGGGTAACCCCATCTGGTCGCTAGGCAGTTACCAAGGTGACAGCCAACAATGCTCCTTGCCATCCTGAGTGAAATAAGTCAACCCAGATTTCTCTGTGATTTTCTAGTACAGAGATATGTGATTTGTTTCTTGGTTGCTAGGGTAACCCCATCTGGTTGCTAGGCAGTTACCAAGGTGACAGCCAACAATGCTCCTTGCCATCTTGGGTGAAATAAGTCAACCCGGAAGTCTCTGTGATTTTCTTGTGCAGAGATATTTGATTTGTTTATTGGTTGCTAGGGTAACCCCATCTGGTTTCTAGGCAGTTACCAAGGTGACAGCCAACAATGCTCCTTGCCATCCTGAGTGAAATAAGTCAAGCCGGAAGTCTCTACGTCATTCTGATCCTAAGATACACATCTTAGTGATTTTGAATGGATGTCAATGGTTCTTTGTTGCTAGGGTGCTTTAAATGGTTGCTAGGGCGTGGCTAAGTAGTTCACATGATGAAAGCTGAAGACTGATTACTCACCCAATTAAAACAAAGCAACTATCATGTCTCTAGGACATTCTGATCTGAAGATATCTTACTGTAATTGAAATCAATAAATGTGGTTGCTAGGGTGCTGTAAATTGTTGCTAGGGAGTGGCTTGGCAGCTGCCAATGATGAATCTCCAAAGGCTGCTTGTCAGTATGAATGATATAAACCAACTCCCATGCCTCTGTGACATTCAGAATGGAAGATATCTGTCTTTGGATTTTGGTTGCTAAGGTGCTCGAAAATGGTTGCTAGGGAGGGGCTAGGAAGTGTTGAGGGGATTCATGATTGGCTGTTTTACTGCCCCAAGTCAAACGAGACCACCCTCGTGTTTCTATGATAATTCAGTCCAGAGAAATCCCTTTGATCTCTTTCAATGGAAGTCTATGGGACTTGTTGCTAAGGTACTGAAAATGGTTGCTAGGGCGTGGCTTGATAGCTTCACAATGATCCTGAGAGACTGATTGGTCGTCTGAGTAAAATGAGCCCGCCCCCTTGTCTCTAAGACACTGTGATCCAGAGTTATGTTCAATACAAAATCTACCATAGACTTAACATTGGGGCAAATTTGGGCAGCTCCTGCCCCCCAGGGGTAAAACTTTTACCCCATTGTGAGGTATGTTCTCACAGAGCCTGTCAGCCTCTTCAAATGTGGTAAATCACACGTCTCTGTGAAATCCTCGCTCTGATCTATAACTCGTCAAATTTCGGCTCAATGTTAAGTCAATGGGATTTTTTGCCCAATTTTTTGCCCCTGGGGCAAATACCGTACCCCCGATCACTTATAGTAGTCATAGCACACCATTCCCAAATAATCTGCACGATTTGACGCCTCATTTGTGGGTCTGCGAGCAAAAATCTTTTCAAAAAATTCCATTGACTTACATTGGGGCAACTTTGGGCAGCTCCTGCCCCCCAGGGGTAAAACTTTTACCTCATTGTGAGGTATGTTCTCAGAGAGCCTGTCAGCCTCTTCAAATGTGGTAAATCACACGTCTCTGTGAAATCCTCGCTCTGAGCTATAACTCGTCAAAGTTCGGCTCAACGTTAAGTCAATGGGATTTTTTGGACAATTTTTTGCCCCTGGGGCAAACAACGTACCCCCGATCGCTTAGAAAAGATATAGCACACCTCTCCTCAATGAGCCGCACAATTTGATGCCTCACTCAGGGGTCTGTGACAAAAGCTGCGGGAGGAGTAGCGCGCCAAACTATGTGTGGAATAATAATAATAATAATAAGTATGCAAGAGAACAATAGTGATGCTTTGCCTATGGCAAGCACCACTAATAATAATAAGTATGCAAGAGAACAATAGTGATGCTTTGCCTATGGCAAGCACCACTAATAAGTATGCAAGAGAACAATCGTGATGCTTTGCCTATGGCAAGCACCACTAATAATAATAATAATAATAAGTATGCAAGAGAACAATAGTGATGCTTTGCCTATTGTAAGCACCACTAATAAGTATGCAAGAGAACAATAGTGATGCTTTGCCTATGGCAAGCACCACTAATAATAATAATAAGTATGCAAGAGAACAATAGTGATGCTTTGCCTATGGCAAGCACCACTAATTATTATAATAATAAGTATGCAAGAGAACAATAGTGATGCTTTGCCTATGGCAAGCACCACTAATAATAATAATAAGTTTAAATAGGATTTCAGTAAGTTGGCTTTCTCAAGCCAACCTAACTATATACATTTAAATAACATAGCTATACACATAAATAATAGGGGAGAGGGGCACTGTATCCAGCGTCCATTCCTCTGGGAGTAGGGAACTGGGGTTTCGGGGAGACGGGCACTGTGTCCAGCATCCATTCCTCAGGGGGTGGGAGCTTTAGTTTCGGGGAGAGGTGCAATGTGTCCAGCGTCGGTTTCGGGGACCGTCCATTCCTCGGGATGTGTGTGTGTTGGGGGGGGGGGCACTTCTATTTTTTTGGGGGAGGAAGCATAAGGGTGTGTCGTCTTGATTTCAGTTGGGCGAATGTGTCAATCACTTTGTCATCATCAAGGCCTCCAATCAACTCTCTCTCAATGGACAACACTGCCAGATCATTGATTCTCTGCTGGTCCATGGTGCGCCTCAACCAAGTATGTAGTCGGCGAAGAGCACTAAACAATCTCTCACAGCTGCAGCTACTGACTGGAATGGTAATGGCCACCTGTAAGATCACCTTCAATGATGGGAACATCATGGGATCAAGGATCTTGAACACACTCAGAATGTCTGGGATGGCTTCTGGCCCTTTCCTGCTCAAAAAGCTTTTTGCCACCAAGACCTCTTCTGGGACTAGTTGGATGTTGTAATGTGAGGCCAGTTTCTCTAGAGACTGCATGCACAGGAAGGTATCAGAGGCTGGGTGACATGCTTGAATGCCAATCATGACCTCTTTCCCAACACTGGAAAAACGATTTTCCAGCTCATATGTCATCCGATCGATGCAAGGATAGAAAAGCCTCTGCTTGAGATGTTCTGAATTACTGAGCAGGTCTGAGCTGGATCCACAGGAGACTTCCACAACAAAGTCTTCCATCCTCTTCTGTTTCCTTCTTGGACCGAAAGAGGGCTCCTGGATATTGTTCTCCTCACATGTTGTCTTTGTCATGGCATAGATGTCTTCAGCCACTTGTGCAGTTCGCTGGCTGACCAGGGTGTCATGGACAGCATTTTTGTAGTGCACTGCCTGTGCCAAGTCAATGGTTTCTTTCTGAAGAAACTTGTGAAACCCTTCAGTGATGCCAAGCAACGTTTTGAACACAACCAACAGGTAGACCACAGGGAGTTTAGATATTTTTGAAAGCAGACCCAGTGCTGTTGGTGTTTTGATCATCTGGAGGGATTTCAAGACGGCAGGAAAATTCTTCAGGAGTGCATTAACAGAGCGCAACTGACATGACCACCGGGTGTTTGATATTTGTGCAAGCTCTCCCTGCTCAATGTGGAGCTCTTTCTGAATGGCAGCAAACTGGTCATGGTTGACTATAGACACACTGTAAAAAGAGTAGAGGTTCTCAAGCAGATCAAAAAAAATCACTGGCTTCAGGAATGGCCTTGCAAGTATGGCAAAGGACCAGGTTTAGGTCATGTGCATAGCAATGCACATATACAGCCTCTGGATGCTTTTCCCGGAAACGAGCTTGTACTCCTCGAACAGATCCACTCATCACTGCTGCACCGTCATATGTTTGGGCCACCACTTTCAGTTCAGCAATGTCGTTTGTGACAAGAACTTGCTCGACAGCATTTGTGATTGCTTCTGCACCATAGCCATCCAGTTTCTGCAAGCAAAGAAATCTCTCCTTGATGTCACCTTCCAGTGAAACGTATCACACACAAACAGCAAGTTGTTCTGTGTGCCCATCCTTAGCTTCGTCTGCCATTACCGCATACATCTTGGATTCCTTTACTTCTTTAATTATTTGTGCTGTGACCTCCATGGAGCAGCATCCAATGAATTCATTTTGAGAAGAAGGTGACAGGTATGTAGTATTGGCAGGAGCTTTGTATCCCTGCAGGAAAGGGTCAAACTTTTGCAGCAGCTGCATACATTCAAGAAAGTTCCCTTTGTTAGGGCTGTCATCCGTTTCACTGTGGCCATGAAAGGGAATGCCCTGTTTGCCTAGAAAGGCGGTAACTGAAACAATGCGGCGGAGATACTCCCTTCTTTCGCTAACCTCAGCGACACTAGCAGCTTGTAACTGCTCAGCAACGTCACCATGAATCTTGCTTGCTTTGTAGCTCATCCATGCCACCATGGAGGCCTTGTGTAACACAGTCTTCTCATGGTCCCTAAACGAATCTAAAGCCCTCTTCCAGTTGGTGTAGCCATTAGAGGCCAGACCGTCTTTGTTGAGCCTACCTTCCTGCTTGCTGAACAATCTGCAGCAGAAACAGAAGGCGGAATTTTGGCTCACTGAATATTCAAGCCATTTAAAAGTGTTGTACCAGCTCTTCTGAAAGGACCTCTTCTGAAGTCCAAAATGGTTGGAAGGAAACTGGACATCTTTAACTTGCTTTGGACCTGTGTCTGGGCTTCCTAAATCTGTCTCTTTAGAGCTCTCTCCTGTCTTTCCCTCATCTCTCCTCCCTGACTCGTCTGTAAAGCAACAGTAAACGACAAGTTCAAGCCCTCTACTTTTATCTATCCACAGCAACTCTATCAACTGTATTCTTCTTCTGTTTTATTGTCCTATATTAGTTTATATTTATTTATTTTGCACTTGTTATGCCATGTGTCTAATTAAATCCTCCTATATACATAAATGTATTTTGATTATTATTACCACTGCTAGATACAATTTCCATTCTTGCCTAGTATAAAATCTAAATTTCAAAAGGCAATATCACCATTATAACCTAGATCCTGTAAATATTAATGCAACTGAATGTCCTTTCTTACACGGCCATGTTTACTATTTACATATTGTCTGTGTACTTTTTGTTCTGTATTTGAATTTTACCCTTAAATTATATTATAACTGCCAGGAGCAGTTGTCGTTCTTAAAATTATTATAAGCAGCAGCCCACCTTGCTGCTAGAACGAACGCAATCTGGCCGAGATACGTGCTGGCGGCAGGAAACTTCACTTTGTGTGCCTGCGCCTCGTATACAATGTTATATATAAAGCTTGCGGGACAACTTGGTTAGGGTGAGAAATACACGGTGTGGCGTGTGAGCATGTGAACTAGTTGAAATGCGTGTCTCACAGCCAATGCGTGAGACTTGAGAGCCCTGCGTTAATCTCCCGAGTTAGCGTTATATCTGTATTTGGATTTCTCGACGGAGGTTACAAACACCTCTAAGTCATCTGACTAGAAGTTCAATGATAGGAATGAATCAATGAATGAGTTGTTGTTAATTCTCCATTTTCAGTGTATGTTTTCACCGACCTGAGCTTAATGATGAGGGAACGGCGCCAGTAAATAACTCTTCTTGCCTCTCATCCGCCTCGTATCGTTCATGACTCCTTATTTTACTTTTTAAAAAGTGTCTAATGTCCATAATAGCTACCACCAGAAGCCACAAACAACAATGACAGTCAAGCCCTAAAGCTGTAAATTAACCGATGGCTCTTTCAGGCTCTCTCTCCTCTGGTGCGCACTCTAAATGCAAACATGCTGTAACCATAGTAACCAATAACCATAGTAACTTTGATCTGCTTGAACACATAATCGTCTTTAATACATGATTCCGAAGGATAGATTAAAAGACCCGGTCATTTTTTTTTAAATAAATACAAAATTATTAAAAAATAATAATAATCAATAAATAATTTTTTTTTTGAGATCCGGGGCTATAAAAAAAACATCCGGGGCTGAAGCCCCGGATGCCCATGTCTAACGACGCGCCTGCCAGAACCAAAACCAACAAGACGGAGTACATTTTTGCAACAAGTTTTGCTCCGGACTCGGGTTGAGGACACTGACAAGAAGAATCCCGCGAAAATGTGTGCTCGTGCACTTGTGTTAGTTTTTGTTGGTAGTTTACTTTTCTACAGTTTTTAGTTTTAGTTTATATATATATAAGTACCGTTTGCATCCTTTTTTTAATCATTAATAACATGTAAAGTAAACCGTTCTATTATATATATATATATATATATATATATATATAAATAAATAAATAATAGAACGGTTTACTTTACATGTTAAAGTAAAAAAAAATATTTTTTAAATAAATTATACAAACATGACAAGTTCAAGTATTTTCGCTTTATCATTAATTTAATAAGCATAACACATGAACTGTTGTGAAAAGATTAATTGTATTGTGATTCATTTTTTATTAATGTATGCATAATAAAACATATAATTGCTTATTATAAAAGTGTGTATGTGTGTGTATATATACACACACACACACAATTGTGTATAAAATGTTTGGAAAACAACAAAATATTGCCAATCAAGAAGTCTACGTTGCCTTCATAATTCCCATATTTAATAGCGAGACGATAAAATTCATGAAACCGCACAAGAGAAATGTTCATGACATAAAAATGTCTGCGACGGCTCCCTGTGCTCTGACGCATGAAATTTACGTCAGCGTCTGAAATCGCTCACTCGTTTCGTTCACTCACTGCTGAAATATAGTACACTCACAACCATTCACTATATAGGAAATAGTGAATGAGTGAACGAGTGAGCGATTTCAGACACAGCTTACGCCACATATAAAACCACAAAATCCCTTTTCTTTTCCCCTTTTCTTTCAATATATGTCTTTTTCTCTGTTATCTTTAAATGTTTGAGGGATAAGGTGTAATGTTAACCGTAAGACACTTTTTCTTTTTAGCAGGGAGCAAGTAAAAGTTAATTGTTTCTTTCTTCAAGAGACTCATTCAAGTGATGTGGATGTTAAATTTGGGAAGTCACAATGGGGTGGAGAGGCCTAATTCTCTCATGGAACTTCCCACTCAGCAGGGGTCGCCTTTTTGTTTAATCGATTGGACAGCAAAACTGTCGCCTCTGCATGATAATGAGGGTCACTGGATTGTGGTTGTTCTTGAATTTAACGAGTGTAATAAAATTTTGATGTACATTTATGGTTAAACCAACAAGGCCACTAATAGGTTGTTTGGAAGAACACATATTTGCAGACAAAATTATTATTTGAGGAGATTTTAATGCTGTTCCAGATGAATGGCAGGACAGACATCCCACCCTTTTAAACCAGAAGTCTTCAGTTACATCCTGTGAGCCATTTTCACACTATGTAAAAACACTTTACTAAGAGGGGGCTTCACCATATATCTTCTTTAGCTTCAAAAGAAATAAATAGGAAACATCTGCATGTCATTTATGTGTGAGTGTCCATGTACCTCTGACATTCCATTCCCAGACTTTTATGCTGAACCACTCACATACACAAAAAACACATATGACCAGCAGAAATAATTGTAGAATAAAATGGCATCGATTATACTTGATTAATGTATACTTAACTTGATAAAAAATACACCACAATAGAGGGATGATAGATATAGTTAGAGACGGATAGAGGGATGATAGATACAGTTAGAAATTAATAGAGGGATGATAGATACAGTTAGAGACGGATAGAGGGATGATAGATACAGTTAGAGACGGATAGAGGGATGATAGATACAGTTAGAGACGGATAGAAGGATGATAGATACAGTTAGAGATGGATAGAGGGATGATAGATACAGTTAGAGACGGATAGAGGGATGATAGATACAGTTAGAAACGAATAGAGGGATGATACAGTTAGAGACGGATAGAGGGATGATAGATACAGTTAGAGACGGATAGAGGGATGATAGATACAGTTAGAGACGGATAGAGGGATGATAGATACAGTTAGAGACGGATAGAGGGATGATAGATACAGTTAGAGACGGATAGAAGGATGATAGATACAGTTAGAGACGGGTAGAGGGATGATAGATACAGTTAGAGATGGGCAGAGGGATGATAGATACAGTTAGAGATGGGTAGAGGGATGATAGCTTTTTTTGTTGTTGCTTTTTTTATGGTCTCTTCAATATGTTTTGAGGAATGATAGTTTGTCCGTGTGTGTGTATGTGGGACAGTGTGTCCGTGTGTGTGTGTGTGTGTGTGTATATGTGGGACAGTGTCGTGTGTGTGTGGGAACGTGTGTCTGTGTATGTCGGACATTGCTTGTATATGGAACAGTGTATCTGTGTGTGGGACAGTGTGTGTGTGTTGGGACATTGTGTCCGTGTGTGTTTGTATGTGGGGCAGTGTGTCTGTGCGTGTGTATGTGGGACAGTGTGTGCATGCTGTGTTTGTATAACGGGGATGTATTTGTTTTTTCCAGTAGTGTTGTGTAGTTCTGTAGCTGGTCACTGTTAAATATATTTTAATAAAAGTATAGGGATAGAGATCTTGGTGTGTGTGTGTGTGCACGAGTGTGTGTGTGTGTCTGCTTTTTCTTACCATTTCAGAAATTCCACTGGTAGTCCATCAGCTTGCAGAGCAGAGTGGAGACATGTGGGTTCACTGCAACCTGTTTCTTCTGGTTTTAGATGACACTTTTCCTTTGGATCTCTTTGTCCCTCTCTCAGGGTTAATGCCTACAAAAGCGCCTGAAAGTGTCATGAAACACACAACATTTTAATGCATGTTTTAGCTTTTGAGACATATAATCAAATTTTTGGATTGGAAGTTTTATAATATTACTGGACTAAACAGATATAAAACATATAACATATCTACCTATATAAACATTAGGGTTTGAGGTTGTTAGAATTCACCCTTTACCTTTGAATAAACTCCAATGTACATGCCACCTCGTCTTGGTACTCAAGTTTGAATATATAGTACACTGCAAATAGTGTGGCAAGGCCAGACAGGGATGTGGGCTGAATTCCCTCACACACAAACTCACCTTCAATGCTCAGCATCCAGCGGCCACTAGTCCAGGGGCCCGTTCTTCGTACGTCGCTAACTCACTTAGCTGGATTTGATTGTTGGCGATTTGGCATGATCTTGGATTGTTTGGTTCTTCGACGCTCATCCTGGACTTGCTGTCATGGCAACAGGTGCGCAAGCTTGAACCTGCTCGCGAGCAGGCTTATTTCGTGTTAGCAGGATTAGATCGCGGCTTTATAAGCGGAGGTAATACGGGAAGTCTTTCGCACCCATGTCTTGTCCGTTTTTACGAGAAGAACCTGTTGCTGAAGGTGGCAGAATTATTCGAAGAACTTTTCGAATTAATCGCGTATTGCGAGATAGACAGGATCCTTTAGCGCAGCGCAATAATATACTTATTGAGAGATATCGTTTTTCTCGTGAGGGTGTCATATACATCATTAATTTGTTGGAACCACACGTTAAAAGTTCGACTCGTCGGAGTTGGGCTTTAACAACGGCACAAACTGTGTGCATTGCCCTAAGATTCTTTGCGAGTGGCACGTTCCTTTACACTATTGGAGATGCGGAAAACTTGGGGAAAAGTGCTGTCTGTCGTGCCATTCGCAAAGTGTATCTGGCACTCAAGCAGTTTTTAGGGGGGTTTGTCGTATTTCCAGGCCACTTCAGACCACAGGTTGTGAAGCAGAATTTTTTTGCCATTGCAGGTAGCCTACATTACAATTGTTAATGAAGATCATGCAACCATGATCATGCCAAAAAGTAGGACTTGCAGTGTTTGTTCCTCAGGCTTCCCTAACGTGATTGGTGCCATTGACTGCACACACGTCCCCATCAAGGCCACACCAGGCCCCAATGAAGGGGATTTTGTGAACCGAAAGGGATTTCACAGTGTAAATGTGCAGGTAAATTACGATTCTTAATATTCCAGATTAGTAATATATGAAATAATAAAAAAAAATTAAAGTATGCAGTTGACTGATTAAAAATATCTTAGATGGTGTGTGACTCAATGTCATACATCACGAATGTGGAAGCAAAATGGCCTGGGTCTGTGCATGACTCCAGGATTTTCAGAGAGTCACAGTTATGCACATTATTTGAACGTGGTAAGAAATTTTAATATCAAGCTCACTGTATGACACATTTATTCTGAACCTAACAAAACTGCATTTTTCCAGGTGCTTACGACGGGATCCTGCTTGGTGGCTATGCCTGCAGGCAGTATTTTATGACTCTTGGTGGCTATGCCTGCAGGCAGTATTTTATGACGCCCTTCCCTGACCCAAACCCGTTACAATGCAGCTCTAGCCAGGACAAGGGCACGCATTGAAATGACCTTTGGCCTACTAAAGGAAAGATTTCAGTGTCTGAAGGGTCTGAGGGTTGCACCTGACAGGGCCTGTGACATTATTGTTGCATGTGCCATTCTCCACAACATTGCCACCATCAGAAAGGAGAGGACCCCTGTGGTTGGGGTGCAGCCTGATGATGACCTCCAGCCAGTGCACTTGGACCAACCTAGTGGCAGAGCTGCTCGGGACAGAATTGTGGAACACCATTTTTGATTTTTTTTTTTTTCATAAACATTAAATGAATAGAAGACAACATGCTTAGTTCCTTGATTTTTATTTCAATTATTCTTTGTCAAGAAAAGCCAGTGATGGTCATCTTTTGCCTGCAATAAGAGATATTGTTATCCAAGGTCAGCAATAGTACTCTGTGTGAAATAGTGTATTAGCACTTACTCTGAAGTTCCTTTTGAAGCAATTCAATCTCTAGTTCCAGTTTTCTCTTCTTTAAGGTGTCAAGTTCTATTTCTCCCCTTAATTTTTTTTTTTTCCAGGTCAAAATACTCAATTTTCTTTTGTAGATTCCGTTTATATAGGGTACGGATATCACCCTGTGCCATTTTTGGATATAATATAATTATATATATATATATGTATATATAAATAAATCCAACACAAGCCTCATGCAACAGAAAAAAAGGGAATATACTACACTGCCCACCTCTGTATCACTTTGTGCTGCAGGCCTGTCTGGCCTTTCCTCCTGCAACTCATATTGCAGTCAGAAATTATATGTACACAACTATAAATTAAGTAGTTATTTATGCACTTACAAGTACTTCCTCCAAAGGACAGTCATCTGAGAGGGTTTCTTCACTGTCCTGTGCAAAAGAAAATAATGGGTATTACAAAGAGTTGCACTCTCTTTCCTTTTTATGTAAAGTTAGAAAAAGTCCACTTACTGCACATGCTTCAGCCACCACTTGCTTGGGAACAGGTAAAAGTGTTGGTGTATTATGTAAAACTGCACAAGAGAGAACACAATGGCATTACAATGAACTACACTAGGAAAAAATGTGATCAATAACATATTGCAAAATATTTTCACATTAAGTTATGCAGTTTTCACCTTCACAAGTCAAAGCAATTCATCACTAAATATTTCATCAGTTGAAATGACTGTACCAGCCATTTGGATTATAGGCATACTTAATTTAATGCAGCAACAAATTTTTTAAATTATCTTGCTACACTGTAAATCTCATTTACCAGTAATGAAGGTGTTGCTACTGGTCCCTGGCTTTTGGTCTGAAGAAGAGCTGCCCCCAGGGATGCCCTCCACAATGGGTTGGGTCACATTTAACCCAAGGGCCAGCTCTTCTGCCTGGGTATAACGTGGAGGTGCAGGACCACCACCTGTTTTTTTCTGCTCTGCCTTTTTCTTGGTTGCGGTCATAAACAGACAAACACATAATTTAACGTTTATTTTGGTAAAAGAGACTAAACAGTAGAAGTAGAAAAGATTACCATTTTGAAGAATATTCTTGTATTTCACTTTTACTTGTTCCCATGTTCTAGTGGGTCCTGAGGTGGCTCTGAAATTAAACAATTATGAAATTATTAAAATACAAGAATATATAGTAATAAGTGATAGAACCATAACATGGAGCACTTACGCATTTAATTTGTCTGCAACTTTATGCCAGCCCTCTCTCCTGGCTTTTGCACACTTTGAGGTGTTCCCTGGCGTTTTAATTAATTTTTCAAATTCAGCATAACCTTCAAGCAATAACTCTTGCTCCGCTGCGGAAAAAAACTGCGCGCGCTCTTTGGCCATGGTGAACAGCCAATGGCAGCGTTGCTGATCAATGTTTCGACTATCGACACATATCCCCTTTTAAACCAGCGCATGAAAGCGCAATTATCTCCGATAACTCAATCCAGCTATACTAATCATAACCGGCAGGTGTGTTCGAAGAACCAAATTAGCCGGATCATGATGAGCACGATGATCACGATGATATTATCTTGGATGTCTCGTTTGATCTCGGATGTTTTAAGCAACGTACGAAGAACGGTCCCCAGGTGTCTCCTGAAACAATCAACGCCACATGTGACACCAGTTTTTTTTAACCATCTTTTGACATTTAAACTTTATTTGAGTATTTATGACTAAGTGAACTGATTATTTTAAACCAAGGTTAACAAGAAGCATTGAGAACAAATGAGTAACACAGAATATACTTGTTATTATTAGTATTTATAATAGAAGTATAAAAGTAAGGATAGAGGGAGAGAGAGAATTTAAATTTAAATGGAGGAACACAATATTAGAAACAACTGTAATACAAAACCTTACATCAAGACATTAAATAGGTTAAATAAGCTCCTCTCTTGCAAAAAATTTAACATTATCAGACTAATATTGGGATCCACATTACATGGTTAAAGTAGACTTCATTACACTGTACAAGGGTTTCTTATGTTCTCGTCACTCAAGAGTGTGTACACTATCTCAGTGTATACTTACCAAGCACAATGAGTCGTGGGGTCCCAGGTATTGTGGGAATTGCTTGAAGATCTGCTGCTGAGGAACATCTCTGTCAAATCAAGAGGAAAAAAACACATTATATTCTCTCAAAAACTTCAGGATATCATGCCGGTGATAAATGATACTGCTTTCAAAAACAGGATCCTCATGTAGCAAGACTGACAACTCACAGAATGTCAACTTAAACAAGAATGTACTACAACTAAAACTTGTGTTCTTCAGCAATATACTTACATCTGCAAGGAGCAGAAGTCCATCTGGATCCTCTCAGAAATGTGCCAGAAGGAGTTTAATCACAAGGGGTCCAACTTCTTCTTCGGTGGACAAGATTTTCTTGACAACTTCATTTGTGGGTTTGCTCTTGAAGAAGTCAATGAGGACTCTACCACAATCCTGCATGGCCTGGTTGAGCCTTTTGTGTATGGCGATACTGGTAAGCTCCTCAAAATGTGCATAAAGTTGCTTTTGCACAAACAGATATGGCCATTTGTTTTGAGGTCTCTAATAGGAGGTGCTTGTGTGTCATTGATGTGCTTTCTTTGCAAATAGTAAGTTTCCTTCATTAAGGCACAAACATCAGCCCTGTCAACTCCACTTGTTCCATAACGCTGGTACAGATTCTCTAAAGTCTTGTCTTTTTTTCCTCAAGTAAATCATCGGTCTCCGCAAGTGGAGGCTGGGGCTGCCATTGTGTACATCCATATGTAGCTGTTGGTCCTCTGCATCGTGTGCTCCCAGGTGTGTCTGTTACTCCTCTGGTCCGTCACCTGAGTGATAGTGTGTTTTCTCAATTAACATGTTCAATGCAAGTTTTTATTTGTTTCAAAAGGGAGTAGTACCCAATTTTATTTGTTGCTTGAGTATCGTCATAATCAGACAAGCTCTTTGGATACTGTTTGACAATTTTGAGAGCAACAGCAAGGCACTGTGCTTTGCTTGGATTCATTTCATGTTTCCTCATTTCACTAACAAGGATGCAAATCATTTTGCGGCGATCAGGGGGGAGTGGTCTTTTTTGTCCATTTGCAGCTGCACTGCGTAATTCGCTTGGCATTTGGTCCCAGGGAACCTGAAATGACTCAGGCCAAGTAATTGCTGTGGTTGAAGAAAGGCTTGGTGGGCTCATGGTGTCCAAGGTGACAGTAGAGGAAGAGGAAGATGGCATTTTTGGAGGGACATCATTAGACTGATTTTGTTGTCCAGCTAATAGAGGAAATAAAACATTAATTGTTCATCTTAAATAATAGTACATATATTCTGATCTGTTAGAAACAAAAAACGTATTTACAATGTGATGCAATAATAAAAATGTTATATTTTAGGAAATCTTAATCTTCATGTACTTCAAAGAATGTCAAAATAACCTGTCTTAATGCTGTCTAGCAGTTTGCGAATCTGGATGGGCAGGAGTAAATCTGACAGGTCCACATGCCTGACCAGGAGCTCCCTCCACATATTTAAGATCATCTGTGCTTTCCACACCCCAGCTATGAAGTTTCTGCAGCAACTGCTCCATCTTTACTCCAAGAAGACCAGGCAATGCAGTGGAAATTACCTTCTGTACTTCCTCCCCCAAAGATGTGGACATCGTTCTAGAGAAGGAAAAGAATGGTAAAGAGCAAGAACTGATAAACCACACAACTTATACATGGGCAAGGGTTAGTAGTCCAATAGGTTTTCCTGACTAACACAACACAACCTTTTTGCAGTGTCTCAGAAATGCAATGAAGGCCCTGATCAATGATAGTTAGAGTGCTATAACTTTCTGTGATGAAGTGGACAGAATCTCCTTGAATGAGAATGGCCTGGATTTTGTCAAATATGATTCGATCATCTTTCTGATCAAGCGCAAGAAACATATTTTTTTTGTATTTAGTCCCTTTCACTTGAAAGGCCCAAACTGGACTGTAAGCTCTGGATAGTGATTAACATAATGGTGCTTTGGCCTCAGAGGATCAGAAAATAGTTTCTCTCGCAAATACAAGTCCTTGATCATTACCTTTAAGTAGGCGATCTGTCCAGAAGAAATGGCAGGTGCACAAATGAACTCCACCATCTGTCGCAGCTGCAAAACAAGTTGCCACACATCATTATCAGCTGGGTTGCTTATTTTGTCTCCAATTAACACTGGCATGTGTTTATCACCTGCCCTCCAAGTTTATCACTCCCAGGACTTATCTGACATGGCTTATCATGTGCATTATTGCCTTCTATTCAGTTCCAAATATGTGAATTGTTTCTCAACTCTGACCAGATGTTTGATGCATAAAGCCAAATCATAGGACACAATACCTTCAAAGAGATCATGCCCAATGCATGCCAGGCTGACAAATACAGTATGGTAGTGTGACAACTCCTTAAACAGTGAATCAAATTTAACCCCTTTTGTCTGGTCCAAATCATCTGCCTGACATTACCTTTATATGAATCCACAGTCCTGTTGGATCTCTTGGCAAGTGGGTTGGTCACAAATGTGGGTCTGTCAATTTCACAGAATCTGCAAAAGAAGACACTGTTGCTGAAATTTTCAACAAAGCCCCCAATGGCATGAGAGCCTAGATTATCTCCTGCAATGGCACACACAGTCGCTTTCCTAATCTCACCAACGGGTAATTGGATGCCACTCACCTCGAGGTCTTTGAGATCCTTCAGTAGTTGTCCCATCACAGAGTCTTGTCCAAAGTATCCAAAATCTTGTTCTCTGCAAAGGAGAACAAGTTGCATTTGGTCAGTAGTTGATCGATTGTGATGCAAAATGTCTCCTAAAGTGAGATAGACTGCCAGCACTTTATGCTTTTCCTTTCCTGAGCCCAATGGATTAACTACTTGAAATGACTTGATAGATAATCAAACACAAGGACAAGGGATCTGACTTAAACAAAGCATTTTCTGCAATTACTTTGCCATCCCAAATATCCTTAACAATGTCTTTGTTGCAGACTTGCAAATGGGAGCAATTGTGCCGCTCCCTCATGGACTCACTCTGGAAAAAAACAGCCACTGTTTTTTTTTTTATTGGAATGTATTGGGCAAAACATTCATTTCCTGCTTCATTGTTCCCTAAACAAATGGGAACTGGCTCAATGTAGTTGAAACTTTGTTTAAATACAGTTTTTCTCCTCTGATCTGTTTTCAATATTTGAGTGTTGCAAGTCCGAAAAAGATCATCAACTTTAACCTCATCTATCAGTCTTTTTATACCTGCTTCAGGAATTCCAAGTAAGACCAATTTTTCATTTAGTTTACTTAGCAAATTTGACTGGCTAATGTCATGCATATCATGGAATCCTTCAACAACTGCTTGAATAGCAGATGCTGGAAGAAACAACTTTGCCTGCAACTTAAGATAAAACAGGGCCATGTTTTTTAGAAACATGTCATCATCTCCAATTTCAGGACAACTGTCTGTGTGTTCTATAGTAATTTCACTTGAGGAAGCAGCCTCACACCTGTCCTCAGTATGGACCATAGACTCCTGAGTGCTCCCTTCGCTTTCATTTGTTCCCTGAACAATCGTTTCAATTAGACTGTGCTCTGTATTTCCTTTATGGCATCTTGATAAATGCGATGTGAATGTTGAAAAAATTGTAAATGTCTTCTTGCACTGTTTAAATGGACAGGTTACTGCTGTACCCTTTCAAATGTTTTTTTAGAAGTGAAAAGAAATGTCCTCACAATGTACAGAGCAACTATCAATATGACATGTCAAATTAGTACTGCAGAGTTGTGCCAAAACTACAGGTCTCTCATTATGATACGATATGAGTGTGACTTAAATGCATTAAAGTTTTTGAATACCATACTGCAATGAGCTATTCCACACTTAAAAGTTGCATTTGACAAATTCCTGTGAAATTTCATATGCCTAACATATGCCAAAACAGTATGAGATTTATGTGGGCAAAACTGACATGGGATCATCTTGAAACTTATGCTTATGGATGCTAGCTATCTTTAATTTCCACACTCATAAAATAATGCTATCTCGAGTCAGACATTAAAATACAAAATGCATATGTTTATAATATTCAACAATAGTGCACAAATCTAAATAGTGCAGTAAATCTAATTAAAATAACTAATAGCTGACTTAGTTGCCGAAGACCGGGCAATGCACACAGAAAGACCGCCACGGAAAGGGCGCAAATTTGTATTTTATTTTTATGTCTTTTAAAGTTAACTGCTGTACACGTACCTCATTGCTTACATTTTGAAATACATGCTCATTCGAATGCCAATTTGACACTGGACCACGTTTACACCAGAGCTACAAGTAGCGGGTGTAAAAACACTCCCCTCAAAAAAATTTCCCCACAGTTAAAATCTATGACTGGATTATCATAAGTCACTGCTTTACAGCTAATACATATTTTATCAAAATAAGTCACTGCTCTACAGCCAATAAACTTATTATCACAATAAGTCACTGCTCTATAGACAATAAATGCAACAACCACCTAAAAATAACTCATTTCGGCGGGCTCATACTTCCGAGAGATCACTGTGATAAGAACACTGTTCAGTATAAGTCACTGCTCTATAGACCCCTTCACGGTTGACGTCACAGGAAAATTCGAAGTGCGTAGTGCGCATGTCGGGGTCAGAACGTTCCATTCCATCGTGTGTTAACCAGATAATTTCTCGTCAAAATGCCTACTTGTTGTGTCGTGGACTGTGCAAATCGCACCAGTTGTGGAGTCAAGTTTTTCAGGATTCCTGCAGGATCTCATCCTTTTCAAAAAAAATAGACGACATCTGTGGCTGCAAGCAATTAAACGGGCAGACTGGGACAATGCTTCGATCCAAGAGGCTCGTGTTTGTAGTGCTCACTTCATATCAGGTAAAGTCATCCTTTATCATCCCTTTCTATTAGAATAAACTCGAAAGCCTGGATTGCATTAACAGTTTTCTGTACACTAGCCTATAACGTTAAGATATGCTGGTTAATCGTTTTTTTTTTTTAAAAAAATGTCATCGACTTTTGTTATGTTTCAGAGCAGCCAGCTGCTAGCTAGCAGTTAGCCGCAGGCTAGCGCCAACTTTGTGACAACATTTGTTTAACTGTTACTTACCATGGCTCAACTCTAGCCATAGTAAGTAAACGACTGTTTTCTGTAAACTCTAGACTGATTTAATAGTTATATGAAATTTGATATCTGGCATTAATTGTGACCTGTGTCATGCTAACTTACACACTTCGCAGACTAGCTTTACATTAGCGCTTTCACTATGACAACAGTAGATCGCGTTGTAATCAATGTGTGCAATTCTTTTTTTTTTTTTTTTTTTGTAGGAGAGGCATCACTTGACTCCAGTAGTCCTGACTTTGTTGCCCTCCTTGTTTGTGTACTAAAAACAAAGCCAGACACCTAAGACAAAAATGGAAAGGTACGAATAAAAAAAGTATCAATCTATAAGGTTTGTCTGTTTCTCTCTTGCAACGTCCGGAAAACTGGCGGAGAAGTCTAGACCACGTAGTCTAATCCTTATCCAAATGTCATATTGGTCTGATGTTTGTCAGTGCATATGCATGCCTCAAGGAGATACTATAATATCTAATTAAAAAGATTACAATTACAGCATTTTAATTCCTTGTTCACGTAAATTATTATTAATTAAATGTAATTCAATATTGTGCAGGCCTAGTTTAACTAGACAATGATTAAATAGTTTCACACAGCACTAATTGTTCCTTTTGCTTTCCTTTAGGTATCAGAGGAAAAGGAAGAGAGATGAGCGCCCTGACATGCAACCTGCTTCTTCTATGGCTGAGATGGAACAAGACTGTACCATTGATCATTGCAATGGTATGAATAATCTTTTTAACGTAAAGCTAAAACTAATGCAGTCTAATACACCATCCCTGTGGTCCCACAAGCTACACCTTCCAAAGTTGTCATAATTTTTCACTGAACTTCTGTATGCCTGTTTGTTTTCTGTTCAAGATGAGGAGGAAGCTGAAGGGGACCGCCCAGTGTCGAGAAAGGAACATGACGATCTTTGCTTTAAACATCATCAACTTCAGGAAGACTACATCAACCTGCAGCAGGACTGTTTTAAATTACGCAGTGAGAATGAAGAACTTAGGAATGAATTACAGAAAGACTTGTCAGTACTGCAGCACCAGGGGCTATAATCTGCAACTCTTTGATGTCATCATCTGTCAACACTGTGTGTCAGGGGGTCCCTGCAGGAGAGGTTGAGAAACACTGATCTAGATCTTCTTCCAGAATGTTGGGATTTACACAATCAAACTACCATAACACCATACAGCATGGCATGCAATTATGCATTACAGTGTAAGATGGCTGTAGAATGTGTAAAAAAACTTGGGAGGAGTAATGAAAATAAACAAAATGAACTTTTGGCAAAAGGAATCTTATCTATGCTCTGTCAACTATTACATGCCTGTGGCTCTGGAGGTGGCACTAGATCTACTCCTGAAGTGGAGTTGTTTCTGGAAGCTGCCTATCTAGCCTGCCTGTCCTCTTTGGTTTGTGGAAACTGATTTTCTTTAATGGGGCTGGTTCGACTTCTTTCCTGCTTAAGTCTTTCCACTTGCACTCTCCAGAAGTGACTGCTGGTATCTCTGTCCATCCCATTCTAACACAGATTTCGATTTTGAATAAAATTGCAGCTGCATGACTGCAGCATGACCTAAGCCTGAAATTAAATAACATATCATTTACATGTTAAACCATTATGCTTCATGAGTGGGTCTTGAAATTAACACTTGATCTCAGCAAACGGGTCTGCAGGTAAGACATAGCTACAAACTAAATACTAAATACTACTAACATGCCTACTATGATTTTTTTCCTGTTCTGACCGTGTGCTGTCTTTTTTTTTTTTTTTTTTTTTTTTTTTGACCTCATCACGCACTGACGTGATTTCCACGCATCTCCGCGCTAACTGGTGAAAGTACCTCTTATATACTGTCTATGGAATTGACAGACACACGTTTAGTTTAGCAGTAGCTAAACAGCAGTACTGTTCCCGTTCCTGTGGTGGCAAAGACAGTGCATAACTTGACACAATAATATGCCGGTCTATTATCCGCGCCATTTTTCTGACCCCATGCTGCGCGCGCACCCAACCTAGCATTCGAATGTTTACAAACATTGAAGGGGTCTATAGACAATAAACGCAACAACCACCTAAAAATAACTCATTTCGGCGGGCTCATACTTCCGAGAGATCACTGTGATAAGAACACTGTTCAGTTTGTGACAACGGCGTCTTTCAAAGTCCATACGTGTACGATACCTAATATATATATATTATGCTAGCTATATTTAATTCCCACACTCGTAAAATAGAGTCAGACATTAAAATGCAAAACACATATGCTTTAATTTAATATTCAGCAAAGTGCACAAAGGGTTAGA
The DNA here is from genome assembly GCA_032164185.1 of Moxostoma hubbsi. NCBI lineage: Eukaryota > Metazoa > Chordata > Actinopteri > Cypriniformes > Catostomidae > Moxostoma > Moxostoma hubbsi. Next base: position 9,923,124 of record JAVLUX010000005.1, read on the forward strand.
GTAAATGTAAATAAAATAGCTTATAGCTGACTTAGCTGCTGATGACAGTGCAATGCACAGAAGACCGCCACAGAGAGAAAAGGGAAGGCAGAAAGGGCGCAAAAGAAAAGAAAATGTGCAGGTCTTTTTATGTCTTTTAAACAGTTAACTGCTGTACATGTACCTCATTGCTTACATTTTAAAAACACACTGAAATACGTGCTCATTCATGCCAATTTGACACTGGACTACATTTACACCGGAGCTACAAAGAGCGGGCGATTAACTCGGTAGAAAAAAAGATTTCCCCACAGCGCTCTCTCTCTCTCTCTCTCTCTCTCTCTCTCTCTCTCTCTCTCTATCTATCTATCTATCTATCTATCTATCTATAAAATCTCTACTGGTAATTATCCCACAATGGATCTGTACATTTGAAATTTACAGCAGTATGATGTACATGTGATACAATGGTCCAATAACTGCCGCATGCCTCCAGAATGCATTGCTGTTTGTTTTTCCTCCAGCTAACGCCGTGATGTAATTGTGATGTCGGCAATAAAAGGGTCTATAGTTCTAAGCACAAGAGACGAAGGCTAACAGGAAGTTCCATTGCAACATCTGCGCGCAGCAGCAGAGCTACGCCTCTGACATTTTTGACTGTGAATCCAGAATTAAATATTTTATCACCATATTTAATGCCTCTACTGAAATAGCATGTGTTAAACAATGATAGATAGATAGATAGATAGATAGTTTCCCGTCTGTCGCTCACTTCGATGTTGTGTCAAAGAAGCGACACTAGGGGTCTCTCTTGAGCACCTTTTGCATCTCTGATCTATGAGAAAAGGCCAATGAGAAATTGGCAGACAGAATTTGCATGTCCCGCCCCTGAACATACGGGTATAAAGGGAGGGAAATGCATCTGTTTCATTCGGAAATTTTCTTCGGAGCCGATGGTTGTGTATGCAGCGAGCTGCGAGTCACACACTGTTCCTTCCATCCCCCCTCCCCTGGTTCCTTTCTGCATGATGAGCTGACGAGTTTGTGGAGGACACCCTTCTTCACCGCTCACAAAGCCTCTCGCTTATCTGTTCTCACTACCGGCCCATGGGTACACGGCTGTCCCCCAGATGGTTGACGCACCTGTCTCCCAGTTTGGTCTTTTCGGCAACACCATTGAGGATGTCGCCAAGCAGTTCTCTGCGATGAAGAAGCAGATGGAGGCCATATCACGCCACCACTGCTCCGCCTCAACCCGGGCCCAGCTCTCAGCGCCTGCGCCGTGTGTCCCAAAGGAAGCGCACGCCCCCCTTCTCGCGGACCCCTAGACTAGTTAGACTCAGTCTCAATGTCAGCGCGCCTCACCAATGAGCGTACACAGTCAGTGCAGAAATGCCTCGCCACCTTCAGGCCGGGCACAGCGGTCCCTTTAAAACTTTTCCAGAGGCTCCTGGGGCATATGGCATCTTCCCCGGTGTTCGCGTCGCTGGGATTGATGCATATGAGACCGCTTCAGCACTGTCTCCAGACTCGAGTCCCGAGACGAGCATGGCAACGTGGCACGCACTGCGTGTTCATTACCCCCACCTGCCGCCAAACGTTCAAACCCTGGACAGACCTCTGCTTTCTTCAGACAGGAGTCCTCTTGCAGCAGGTGTTCCGACGCGTCCTGGTCATTACTGATGCCTCCAAATTGGGTTGGGGTACCGTGTGCAACAGGCACGCAGCCACGGGAAAAAGCATGCTGGCACATCAACTGCCTAGAGTTGTTGGCTGTACTTTTTGCCCTACGGAGGTTTCTCCCGCTAATTCTGGGCAAACAAGTCTTGATCCGATCAGACAGCACCACCACGGTAACATACATAAATCACCAAGGCAGTGTACACTCCCGCCACATGTCACAACTCGCCCGTCGTCTCCTCCTTTGGAGCCAGCAGCGACTCAAGCCACTCACATCCCGGGCAACCTCAACGTGGTGGCAGACACGCTATCACGACAACATTTGTCAGACATGCTGGCACACAGCTGGCCCACGGGGCTGCGCAAGTACGCATTTCCTCCAGTGAGCCTTCTTGCACAGGATCTGTGCAAGGTCAGGGAGGATGAGGAACAAGTCACTCTAGGCGGAGCTGTGGAATGCAGAGCAGGCAGAGCCGTGGAAAGCAGAGCTATGGAGGACACAGGGGGCGGAGCCGTGGAAGGCTCAGGAAGCGTGGAAGGCACTAGAGGCGTGGAAGGCACGGGAGGCGTGGAAGGCGCAGAAGGCATAGGAGGTGGAGACGTTGAAGGCTCAAGAGACGTGGAAGGCTTGGGGGGGTGGAGCCCGGGAAGGTGGAGCTGTGGGAGGCGTGGGAGGCTCTGGAGGCGGAGCCGTGGAAGGCTCGGGGGGTGGAGGCCTGGAAGGCTCAGGAGGCGTGGAAGGCACGGGAGGCGTGGAAGGCTCAGGAGGTGGAGACGTGGAAGGCTCGGGGGGCGGAGCCCTGGGAGGCAGAGCCATGGAAGGCTCGGGGGGTGGAGCCCTGGGAGGCGGAGCCGTGGAACACTTCCTTCTCCTCCACCTCCTCCTCCGGACGGACGAGGCTGGCAACGCTGGCTCTGGAACGGACGAGGCTGGCAACGCTGGCTCTGGGACGGACGAGGCAGGCAACGCTGGCTCTGGGACGGACGAGGCTGGCAACGCTGGCTCTGGGACGGACGAGGCTTCCAGCTCGTGGGCCGTGGCAGGGGTGGGCGTTGGCTCGTGGGCCGTGGCAGGCGTGAATTTCCTCAAAACTGCAAACAAGTAATCCCACTCAATCCTGTCAAATGCTTTTTCAGCATCTAAAGAAATTACAATCTCAGGAAGTTCAGCCAAATGCTTTGAATAAATCATATTAAAAAACAACTGACGTCCCTTTATAAAACCACTCTGCTCTTCAGATATAATGTAAGGGAGCACGTTCTCTAAACGAGATGCAATACTTTTGCCAACACTTTTGCATCTGCATTAAGCAGAGAAAGTGGTCAATATGAACCACGGGAAGTTGGATCTTTACCCTCCTTAAGAAGGAGAGCTATAGTGGCTTGTGTCAGAGTTGATGGCAAAGAACCACATTCCAAGGATTCATTGAACACAGATAAATGCAATGGTGCCAATTTTCCAATAAACGTTTTAAAAAATTCAATTGGAAACCCGTCCGGACCAGGGGCTTTATTAGATTGCATGGTTTTAATTGAATTAAACATTTCTTCAAGAGAGTGTGGGGAGTCCAATAGTTCGACAGTATTAGAATCAATAACAGGGTTACAAATGTTTTGAAGAAATTAATCTAATTTAGTATTGTCTGTAGGAAATTCAGATTTATAAAGTGAAGAGTAAAATGATTTAAAAGTAGTATTAAATTCCATGGGATCTGTAGTGATAACATTATAAGTGTTTTTAATACTGGGTATGAGACAAGACGTGGCCTGTCGCCATAGCTGATGTGCAAGTAAACGACTTGGCTTGTCGCCATGTTCACCACGAATATGTAGTAACAAGCGCTCTGCTTCTTTAGTTGAAATAAGATCACATTCTGCTTGTAAGTCAAGATGCTGTTTATGTAGTTCTTGAGAAGGCCCCAGTGAATATCTTAGATCGAGGTTACTGATGTGAGATACGCAGGTGTGAAAGCCGAGCATTGCACCTTTTATTAGAGAGAGCAGAATAAGAAATTATCTGCCCTCTAAAATAGGATTTAAGTGTCTCCCATAACAATGAATAAGAAGTGGAGTCATTCTGATTGAAGGAAAGAAAATCATCAATAGAAGTTGAAATGAACTTGCAAAATTCTTTGTTTGCCAAAAGAAGAGAATTAAATCTCCAAAGCGGAGGGTTACATTTATAAATAGAAAGTTGAATATCTAAATGTAGAGGCGCATGGTCCGAAATTACAATACCCAAATAGTCAGAAGAAACTACACAAGAATTAAGACTACTGTCTATAAAAAAATAATCAATCCGCGAATAGGAATGATGCACCTGGGAGAATAAATAAACGTTACGGGATCTCCAAGGATCAACGAGACCGTTCTGCCACATAAAATCAGAAAATGTTTTAGACATAGCAGATTGAGTCAGATAAAGGGGATTAGACTTATCCAAATTTGGGTCAAAAACACAATTTAAATCCTCTCCAAAAATCAACAGGTGAGTATTTAAAAAGGGGAGGTTTCTCAATAATCTGTTCGCAAATGCCACATCATCAAAACTTAGAGCGTATACATTTACCAACAAAACCTGTCTTTGCATTAGGGTACCAGCAACTATAAGGTATCTGCCATTCACATCAGCAATAACATTAGAAGAGGAAAAATCTGACTTTTTGCTAATTAAAATAGCAACCCCTCTTGCCTTTGAATTAAAGTTTGAGTGGAAGACCTGTCTCACCCAAGGGCAGTGTAGCCTATGTTGATCTTTAATACGAAGGTGAGTCTCCTGTAAAAATACTATATCAGTTTAAACATTTCAAATGTGTAAAAACCTTAGATCTCTTGACAGGATTCTCCATACCTCTGACGTTCCAACAAATACATTTTAGAGGCATGCCTAACCCAGAGATTGCCATTTAGAGCTGAAGTAGAACACAAGAACAAAAGAACAAAGGAGACAGCAGTGTTTCCCATAATACCCAAATGTTGTCCACAATGAGAAAACAACTCAGAGAACTCACCAAAAAAAAGAAAGAAGAGGTAATAGAAAAGACTTCTACTGACTTTAAGTCTGATAAACATTCTGTGCGCAATAAAAAATACAATATAAAATATTTGAAAGCTTTGTGTTACAAACTACTGTGTCATCTGAAGGTGAGTATTACAACAAAACCTTGGTAAGCGCCTCAGTAGCATAAATCAAATGATTGCAAAGAATAGATGGATGAAAAAACAGGTAATACAATCATATAGCACGTAAGGCTGAGGAAAAAATATTCTAACATAAATATAAACAACATTAAACTAGACAGAGCTTCAGAACAGAAAACCACATATTATTACAATGGTAGATTAACTAGGAAGTTCACTGAGTCTAGTTGGAAGCCTGAGTGCATAAAAAAAGAGAGCGAAAAATACGGCACTGTCATAGCTGTTACAGCTCACCCAGATGTAAAAAATTTGACATAATCCCCTGCTTCCTCCACCGAAACGAAGTCCTTCTGAACACCATTGTATGTAATGGGAAGCCGTGCTGGGGGAAGTATTCCATAGCGATTGCCCTCAATGCCCCGAAGTTGACGCCTGATCTTGTTGAATGCGGCCCGAGCCCGGGCTACCTTGGCAGTGTGGTCAGAAAGGGTCAAGTCCCACACTTTAATCTGTTGGAGCTCTCTCGCATGGTGTAAAATGTTAACACAATAACTATGATAGTGATGTCTACACACAATAGCTCAAGGTCGTTCACCAGGCTTGGGCTTAGGCTGAAGGGTCCAGTTGGACCGGTCCAAAACCGGCTCCTCCTCCAGACTAAAATGCTCCCTTTAGCAAGGCGGCTACAGCAACAGTGGTACAAGTGTCAGGCCCCTCTGGAACTCCCACAATCCTAATGTTGTTACGCCTTGACCTAGACTCCAAATCCTCACATTTATTCTCCAACTTATATACGGTAGCAGTGAGACACTTGATAGTATTTTTCATCTGAGCTATGTCATCAGTACAATCTGAGAGAGCATGCTCCATTTCCCCAACATAACATTTGAGTGTCAGAATAGTAGCATCGGTAGCAGCTTTATTTTTAACCAGCTGTGTTTTCACGGCCTGCAGATCAAGCTTGATTGTTGACAGTACATCCCCGAGCGTCTACTGGGGTTCCTTTTTAAAAATATCGCCGATGTCTTTCCTCAGCGAAGCCAGAACTCGAGCTTAAGAGAGGTGATGTCAGAATCAGGCCGAGGCAAGTCAGGCTCAGTGGGAGGAGGTGATTCACTCAAGGCTGTGATCGTGGCACGTGCACTATGCCTCAATTGTGTCTGAATAGTATTCCGAGTCTTCACGTTCTTTCCAGACATTTTGACGTAAATCAAGTTTAAATATGCAAACAAAAACTGATTAAAGTAAGTCAAGATCAAATGTATGACTGAAAAGCGCAAGTAAATTACAGTTTTAATCAAAAAACAGCAGGAGCCTCCAACTTCGCGTCCTACTCCATTAGCAGCTCAGCGGCGCCCCCCAAATTATTTTTAAGAAATAGATAAGCTGATGAGTTTCCACCATTAGGTAAAAGCCAGAAATGTATAAAGCTAGAGGGACAGAACTGGGTATTCAGAATGGACAGCTGGCCTTCTCTTTCTACTTTTGACATCTGGAAACCTTGACTGAGAGTTTCCTTGCAAAGAGAGTGTGATTTTCCCACATTCAAAGCACATTTAAAAATGTATATTTGTTTGTATTTTGTTGTGACCTTTAAAACAGCTCGGCTTTGAAAAACTCTTTCTACAAGAAGAACACAAGTCAGGCATCCACTTCTATCAGGTCTAAAATTTGTCAAAAAGAGTGACAGATTTTGAACAAGAAATAAAAGTGAAACAATCACTATCAAATCTAAAAAGTTCTGAAAACTGACTTTATAGTTCCTCAGCAGTCAATAATATAGAATCAGGAATGGATACCAACCTCTTAGTTCCTCAGTATCTTCATTTGTCATTCTACATGGTTCAGGATCAATCATGTGTTTGCTCTCCTCTTTAACAAACACATCTTAACACAAGTCTCCATCTAACACACACCATATATGTTGTGTAGACATTAACTGGTACACTTTTATTCCTCATTCATGTACTGTTGTTTTCCTCTTCACTGTTAATTCTGTCTTTAGAGTTATAGAGGTTTGCAAATGGCTTTAGGTGCATTACCACAACCAACTGGATCACTCGTGTCTTTTGTCATGGAAATTCTCCTCCTGGATTTCACACAAGTGAGAGTGTCCCAAACACACACAGGACACAGTGCAGTCTTTTCCTTAGCTTTATTCATACCACCCTTTTGTATAATTCCTTGTTTGTTAACAACTGGACAGTAGTGTGGAAGATCTAATTTGTAGGTTGCTTGAAACATTCCCAGCTTTAAACTGTAACTGTAGAATTGATGTGGGAGTGCAGAAAGTGTTAATTGGAGATGTGTTTGTCTTTTTTCAATGTTCTGTTTATGTGTTCCTCATAGACATTTATCTGCTTAAAACAGATAACTGAAAAGGAAAATGGATTCCAACATTATTTCTTCCCTAAATAAAAAATAGCATTTGAAAGGGTAGACAAACCCCCTTTTCTTGCTGAACTGAAGGTTGGACTGGGCCCTGAATTTATTAATCTGATTGAATGGTTTTATTCCTAAATACTATAGACTATCATCCAATAAATGTTCAGTTGTTACAGTGTGACAAGGTTCGTTGTCGGGGCAGGAAGGAGGACACGGGAACAGGATTCTACATTCAAAGTAAGGTTTTTAATTTCTCCAAAGTAAAGTTACAGAACTGAACATAAACTACTTATAATGAACACAGACTTTCTCAATAAACAAACTCTTGTGGCTGCCAACACTAGACTGGCGTCTCTCCCTGACTGGCGGTGCTGTGGCTCTTTTATGCCGCTCTGCCCGTGCTCACTGAAATTAGAGACAGGTGTTAGACATAACTTAGCTCAGGTGTAAGCGCCCTTACCGCTTTCCCTCTCCGGACGGGCGCTTGACCACGCCCCCGCTGCCACATACAGGTTTTCTGCTCATCACAAAATATACTAGGAAGTCTATTCCATAGTTTAGGAGCCAAAAAGGAAAAGGATATACCTAATTTTGTGAATTTGTATATTCTAGATTCTATCGATAGGCTGGAAATTTTGGCAAAATTTGCCTTTATCACGTTGGCATTATTTTGTCAAAGATATTGTACAAACATGTCACCCTTATCGTTGGGCCCTCATGATACGTTGTTATCGAAAAACAAAACTACAACAAGTGCTACTTGGGTATTAAGTGTGCGCACCACGTCTGTTCACCAAGGTCGTCCCCCTGAGCGACACTAGTCCAAGCAGCTCTGTAAGTTCTCGGCCCCGGCGTCGAGGCCCCCGCAGCAGAGGTATGCTCTCGACCTGTGTCTAAGACCCCCAAGAGGGCTCCTAAGTGCTGGAGGGACAGGCACTATCACGCCCTTCTGCAGAAGGACTGCGATCTCTGCCCACAGGACGGCGGCATTCTCGTCCTTCACTGACGTGAAATGAACGCTGCAGAACTGGGGTGGGCGCCTGGCAAATTGAATTGCATAGCCGAGTCGGATGGATGGATCTGGCCAACCAGCACGATGGTTTGGAAAGCTATAGGCACGCGTTCAAACTCCGGGCAAGGGGCACTAACGGAAAGATCGCATTCAACGTTCCTGGGGGTAGGGCCTCGTGGCGGGGGGAGCAGGGAGTGCTACGCCAAGGAGCGTTGCTCTGACCCGAGGTGGCCGTACTGACGGGACCCTCAAAGCACTTACCTCCCTTATTTTTGTTGGTTGGTCAAGTTTACAGCCATAAAGCTGCAACTCACATGTAAATATGTGCTCCAGATGTACTTAAACACATAGGAAATCGAAAGGTTCTTTCATTTAGATATCAAGACTTTACAGTGTTTCATTTAATATTTTTCTAATTTGCATTCTCTCATAATCTGGACCAGACAGAACATAAAACATAAATGTAAAGTCACTCACTGGACATTGTGTCAATGAAGTGACACTAGGGATCTCTTTTGAGAGCCTCGTTACCTCCCATCTTTGAGAAAAGGCCAATGGGAACTGGCTTGTGGGATTTGGATGCCACTCCCTGGACATATTGGTATAAAAGGAGTGTCGCAGCAAACCCACATTTCGATTTTTTTTCTTTAGACACATTCACTGAGCTGAATTCTTCCTGCCGTTCCATTCATCTCTCCTCTGCCGAAAGCTGCTGGTTCGATGGCGCATTACAGAGGTTCTCTCCCTCACACACTACGGTTGTGTCAAGCAACACCCCATGGCACTTCAGCAGTGCAGCAGAGCCCTTCCTTATATATATATATATATATATATAAATCAATAAATCAATAAATCAATTTTTCTGGCACAAACGAAAGCTTCTTTTTCAAGATGCCCTTTTGTTTGTGTAATAATTGGTTGCGCTCAATTTCTCTCCATTTCTGATGGCCACAATTGCGGTTTACATGCCTGGGTGCTACCCCTCGCGGAGTCAGTGTTCATGGATGGTTCGTGCCCTCATTGCGAGGACATGACCATGGTTACGCGGTTAAGCGTTAGTCGTGGCTTGCCTTCGTATGAGGGCAAGCCACCCCTGCAGCTCCCCGACTCAGTCCTTCTACCTACGGTATGAGAAGGGGTCGGTTAGCACTGGGGGCAACATGGGGACATCAATGGGACCCTCTCCGCCGGATATTCCCCCTCGGACCTCCCATTCCCCGTCATGCCGACCAAGCTCTGGTGCAAGGTTGCCGGTCCGTCTTACGCTGGACCCGCTATCTCGTTCGGGGCTCGTGACAAAGATGAGTTATCGATTGCGGCATCGGGGAGCAGGCTCGTCATGTCTGATGCTGAGGACTCGGCTGGACTCCCACCCTCGGGTGCGGTAGCTCAGTCGCAGGCTGACGCAGGCCCCCCCCCCATGAACCCTCGTGAGCTTATCTGCCAAGCGGTTGCGGTCACGGCACGTGCTCTCCGGCAGGCGATGTCCAGGATTGCCACCTTTGGCTCAACCTGGTCAAGTCACGAGAGGCCAAAAAGGTGTGCTTCCTTGACGCCCCATCTCCCAGGTTGGGCTGTTTGGCGACACCGTTGGAGACTTTGCCCGGCAGTTCTCAACGTTAAGAAAGCAGATGGCCATACAGCATATCCTGCCTCAGTGGAGCCACAGACACCGCACTCCATCTACTCGTCACCCTGAGAGTCCCCCTGCGGTGGCAACACCAACTCCGGCACAGCCCGCCCCCCATGGCCGGCCTCGGCGTGGAGCTACCCGCAGGCCCCAGACACCACCCGCCTCAAGACCGGCCGTCAAGAATCCCAAGAAGGCTTCGAAGCGCACCTGAGACAGGGAGCTGGTAAGCACTGCGGGAGCTGGTAAGCAGACCACTCCTTCCGCCGCCGGAGGGTCCGGTGGAGAATCCTGGTTTTCAATCAACCTTTGTTTTGCCGCATGCCCAACGGTGCCCACACATTTTCCATAAAATGGCAGTTTCCTCATTCACTGGTCTCTATTTCCAGTCTCCCTGGCCGTCGATATCACGACCACCAGCCACCGGCTCTCTTTGGCAGGTACGGCACACCTGAACCAGGCCCCCCGTTTCCACACGCCCAGCCGTGGCACAAACCTGCCCCCGATGTGATGGTCTCCACGGGTTGCGAGGACGAAGAGCTTCCTCCCCTGTCCCAGGCTGTTCCGGGAGCAGTCACAAGGAGGCAGGTAAGTGCTTTGATGACTCAGCACCTCAAGCTTCGCCCCGTCGCAAGGCCCCGTCCGCTGGTACATCCGACATGGTAGTCCAATTGGTCCCTCTCGCACGTGTATGGCTCGCGCTCCCCAACCCGTCACGCTGGTTGATCAGGACCGTCTGACTCGGCTATGTAATTCAGTTCGACAGGTGCCCGCCCAGGTTCAACGGCATCCGTTTCACTGCAGTGAGATGTGAGAATGCCGCTACCTTGAGCGTGGAGATCACCACCCTTCTACGGAAGGATGCAATCTCCAGCCGAGATTAGGAAGGGGTTTTACAGCCCCTACTTCATCGTACCCAAAAAAGGCAGCAGGTTGCGGCCAATCTTGGACCTGCAAGTTCTGAACCAAATCTAGCACAGGGAGGCCGTTCAAGATGTTCATGCAGAGACGCATTTTAGCGAGTGTCCGGCACCGGGATTGGTTCACGGCGGTAGACCTGAAGGACGTGTACTTTCATGTCTTGATTCTTCCTCGACACAGACCCTTTCTCTGGTTTGCCTTCGAGGGTCAGGCATGCCAGTACAAAGTCCTCCCCTTCAGCCTGTCCTTGTCTCCTCACGCCTTCACGAAAGTCACAGAGGCAGCCCCACTAAGGGAAGTGGCCGTCTGCATCCTCAACTATCTCGACGACTGGCTAATCCTAGCTTACTCGCGGGACATGTTGTTTGCACACAGGGACGTGGTGCTCCGGCACCTCAGCCATTTGGGGCTTCAGGTCAACTGGGAAAACAGCAAGCTCACCCCGTATCAGAGCATTTCTTTTCTCGGTATGGAGTTAGACTCGGTCTCAATGACAGCATGCCTCACCAACGAGCGTGCGCAGTCAGTACTGCACTGTCTGCATGCGTTCAGACAGAATACGGTGGTCACACTGAAATCCTTTCAGAGGCTCCTGGGGCAAATGGCATCCTCAGCGACAGTCACAATGCTTGGGTTGATGCATATGAGACCACTTCAGCACTGGCTACAGACCTGAGTCGAGAGACGAGCATGGCGCCACGGCACATACCGCATTCTTGTCATACAGGCTTGTCGCCGTCTATTCAGCCCCTGGTCAGACCTAGCATTCCTACGGGCAGGAGTTCCCCTAGGCCAGGTCTCCAGGCATGTTGTGGTTGTGGAAAGTTTATACTGTATTAGATTTACCCTTCCATATATAGTAATATTGGCATTTAATTCATGCTGTTAGCCAAGGTAATTTTTCTCCATTAACCATCTTATGGAGTTTTGTGTTCCTTGCCACAGTCGCCTTCAGCTTGCTTACTGGGTTTCTAAATAAAATGATTATTTAATTACTTATTTTATGCACAATTCACAAGCATATTTAATCAAACGACAAAATGATGACTATAAGGATACATATCCTGAGATTACCAGAGACTGCTAGACTCAGCCACGATCCAGCCAGATCTCCCACTCCCACCGCTTATGTGTTACTGAGCGATGACTCCTAATTGCACCTTGTGCAATCTAGATAACTTGGGGCACTTCTATGATCACTGTCTGCATTACATCTGTCTGCTATGATGAACTTCACAGAGGATGAACTTCTATCAGCTCCAACCATAAGACAAGGGATACTTCACAGGCCATTACCTGAACCTCAGAGTTAGTATGGCCTTCGCCTAAATGAACTGCCACAACCTTCCAACCAGACTATAATGCAGCTCACGGACCAAGCATCATCTTAGTCATAGAATGGACTACACTCTCTTAAAATAAATACATAGACAATAAATCAGTGTCAACAAGAGCCTTCATCAGCCACATCATACGTGCACATCAGGAGTCAATTCGACAAAGACTTTAATGACACTAAATAATTAATCTTAGTTTATAGAAAATCCTTTAATTATAAACATGGCCCACCAAACTTCTGCTTAGTTTACTCAAATAATACATAACTTGTACACATTGATAACTAAATATTGGCATTATATTCATGCTGTTTAGCCAGAGGGGAACTGGTCTGCCCAGCTGAGCCTGGTTTCTCCCAAAGTTTTTTTTCCCCTCAATGAACTAAGATCTTATGGACTTTTGGGTTCCTTGCCACAGTCGCCTTTGTGTAATTCTCACAGCAGATATTTATGTTGACTTTACTTTAATAAAGTCAAACCTGTGATGATTATCTTGAAAGGTATTATTTGTATTTGAAATTACAGGAATGATTAAAAGTATTTGCAGTGTGTGATGGTCACTGCTAATAGTGCTGTTCAAAAAGCCCCATTATTTCACACTAATTGATCCCAGCTTTCACCTAATTCATTATGTCGATGTCTTAAGCGCTCATGTGAAATAAATAAAGCACATTACATAAAGTAGAAAGAAAGAAAAAATATTTATTATCATGTTTTTTTCTGTGTCAAAATGGTATATATTGATAAAGATTCCATATCCATGGAATGATGTTGGAATCATTTTCCCTTGGAATCCATTTCCCTTTTCAGTTATCTGTTTTAAGCAGATAAATGCTATGAGGAACAAACGACAAATACATCTCCAATTCACACTTGCTGCAAAGCAACAAACACAATTCACATCTTTATGAAGCAATTCCAACAGCAATTCTGCAGTTACAGTTTAAAAGCTGGAAATGTTTTCATCAACCTGCAAATTAGATGTTCCACAATCCTGTCCAGTTGGTGGTGGTAATGCGCCTAAAGCCATTTGCAAACTTCTAAAGCTCAGAAGACGAAGAATTAACAAGGGATGAGGAAAACAACAGTACATGAATAAGGAATAAATGTGTGTATATGCAGTACGTTAAGATGGAGATTGAAGACATGAGTGACCCTGAACCATGTAGAATGACAAATGAAGATACTGAGGAACTAAAAGGTTGGTATCCATTCCTGATTCTATATTATTGACTGCTGAGGAAATATTTAAGTAATAAAACAGGGTTCGTACGGTCATGAAAATCATGGAAAAGTCATGGAATGTAGAAAATTTGTTTTCCAGGCCTGGAAATGTCCATTGAAATTCTAACAAATACTTTCAGCAATACAAGTGTGCTAATAATTCTACAAGTTTGGGTCGATCGCGGAGCAACGTGAATGAACGCTAATCCTAGCCCGCGCGGAGCAGCAGTAGTATGAAAAATGCACTGCTGCGTAAACTGAGCAGTTTGTGAATATGAGTAGCGCATGCGGTGTTCGCATTTGGCACCTCATTGATGCTAGACAAGTTCGCTCACGATTGCTCAAGTTTATATGGATGGTGTATAAGGAATTAGTATTTCATATTTACATTATTGTTTGAATATATTAAGGCTTTAAATGTTTGAATGTAATAGTATGGTATATTTCCTGAAATATGTGATGTATTTTCTTTTATTAATCAAATATAGACAAGTGAATAACCAATATGATGGTACAATGCAATGTAGGGCAAAGGTATGTCATGAGTTAAAGACTACGTGTCCCTTACACAAACAATGACATGAGTTAATTGTATGGAAGATAGTCAAATGTACATTCTTGTTAAAAATAGACAGGCGAGGGATTTTCCACCAATAGTTAAAGAGAAGAGACTAAAAGATAATGGTGGTAAACGAAAGGACACGGGCAGTGGGCCCATTGGTCAGAGATAGTGGATAACAAAAGGTATATAACTGAGAGCTTGGAAGTGTGTATTCAGAACGGACAGCTGACCCTTCTCATGTTTGTTGGTGATTCAATAAACTACAACTTTGGCATTTGGAACCTTGGACTCTTAAGAGATTTCTTGCATCTTAAGATTCTTTGAAGATTGTCCACAACAATAGCTCGCCATGTTAATTAAGCTTATGGTGATGTTTGCTTTTGAGTCTGAGCTATTATTAACATCTTAGGGTGCTTTCAAGCTGGCAGTTTAGTTCGAAACACAGCACGATTCGCATGAAAAATTGGTAATGTGAAAGCTGTCATGCGGACCGGGGTGTGCACTCAAGGGCGTAACTTTGCGTCTACCATTGGGGGGGGGGTTAAACTCGCGGCATATTTTTAATTTATTTATTTATTTAATAATTTTCTTGTGTAAAGGTGACATGCTAATTTGCCGTTCCTGTATTAGAAATACATTGTGATACTTTTACTGATTTAGGCTACTTAACGTAAATGCAGCTGTTCACTTGACTATTTATGCCATAATGACACAGTAGTTAAATTAAGTGTTTAAACACTAGCCAGCAGTGGCAGCTTCCATTTAATTGATTTTTTGTGTTCAATATCTTATGAAAAAAACAACAACAAGAACATAAAGATTAATCAATTGCATCACTGTATTGGCACCTACATGCATCAAATGTATTATGCACAATTCAACTCTCAATACATTACACAATACAGGGTGGCACACTGGAGTGCAGCTTGCACCTTTTTTCTGAACAGATTTCACATATTGGTGGGCATCACCAAAACTTACCATCCACTAACAAAATCTAAACAAATGCATGTAAATACAAAAGAAGGCCTATCTGTATTTTAAGGTATGTTACAACATATTAGGCTGCAACTTAACACACATACCATTCAGATAAAAGCACCAAACACCTGTTTACGTCTCGGTGTAAAAGAAACGAACTGTGCACACACTGACTTCTTAGTTAAGAGGTCCAATTTGTCCTGATGGATGTGACACACTGCAACATACAGGCGTGCACGCTCAAAAGGAGTGGCGTAACCTCTGAACTAGCCCATAGCAGCTAGCTGTCAATGGATGACATCTCTAGTCACAAGTAAATTATGCAATCCCCCCCAAAATGTGTGACTATATTGGAGCAAACAGCAACTTAACTTACAATTCAGTGACATTGGTTCTACACAGTCCCTGGCACCCTATGGCTTTACCTCATATAGGACACTGGCAACATATAGAACATCTAGCCAGCCAACTCCAGTCAACAAAACAAATCATCAGCTAACTCAGTGTTTCTCAAACTTTTTCTGCCATTCCGAGGGGGTTCCGAGCCCCACCTGTCCCCAATCACCCCAACAAAATATTAATAAACTAGGCTTTAAGTTTAACTGTTAAAATGTATTTTATTAACATCATCACATTTTAAAAACTTAACATCAAATAACAGCATTAAAAACTTTCAAATAGAGAAAATGAAAGTGCAATTATATTATCACTTTGCATTAAATAAGACTCAAAAGTAGATAAAACTTGTGTTTGCATAAATGTTAGCCTCTGATAACATCAAATTCAGAAACTGAGAAAATACAAGTGTGGACTAACGTTAGTTGTGCTTTGATTCATTTTGTCACTTTGCAAACTCCATGCAAAAAGAACAAAAAATAAAATAAAATAAATAATAATAATATTCTCAAATTGAGCCGGAGGTGGTAAATTCCTAAAAATGTATGTATTTTTTTTTTAGGTATTTTAATACGATAGCAGCTACCTAAAATACGTTGCGCAAACAGCTCAACTAACGCGATCGTTATAAAGGTGTTTGAAAACAAAACACATCCACTTGCACATATTTGACAATCGGAATATCAGACATATCCTGCTATAGCTATATTTGAGAAATTTTGAATCAAAAAGGAAATAAAAGCAGATCATCAGTCATTCCGCTATTGTGGCTGCGGTGTGACAAGCAATGAATGACGCGTCTCCATGGGAACCATAAAGTGATACTACGATCAATAACGGTCGCCTTGAAAAACTTTTAAACTTACGTGTGAAAAGGTTAAGTAAGGCTTACACTTAAATGTGTCTTTGTTTTGTTTTGAGTGTATGGTCAATAAATAAAGTAATTAAAAAGATGGGCACAAAACCTGTTTGTCGCGCCCCACTTTTCATGTCTCATTCCCCACCCCATACTTTGAGAAACGCTGAGCTAACTTAACAGCTAACTTAGCAATGGGGTACCTCCGTTTGGTCAGAATTTTTCATCTTTTTGGCTGGTGTCGTCCAACAATGAAAAATTGTTGTCTGGCTGCCTTTCAGTGTCCTTTTCATCTTTCCATCAGTTGTCAGCTTTCTACCATTCATCCCAGCGACTGCGCAAAATATTGAACAAACTTGGTAGAGAAAGCGGGTTGGCTGGGTAATACCAAGTACTCGGTGCGGTGGGCGGGGGGTACGTTACAGATTATTTAATGATACCATCTTTCTTGCTGGCAAATGAATTTAATAAAGAAAACGAAAAAAAGTATTCATTCGGAATATTTCATATTTCTTTTAATCTGAATGATGATATTGGGGGGGGGTTATATTAGCTGGATCTGATTTTTGAGGGGGTCATGACCCCCGTAACCCCCGTGCAAATTACGCGCATGTGTGCACTGCTGTACCGAACCCGAGACTACCTGTAGGAGGGGTCTGAGTTTGGTTGCAATGGAACTGTAGCGCGATTTGCATGAATGTGAAAGCAACTTAGACTCGGGTGCGCACTCGTTCATGAAGTAAAGTAACCTGCGCATGTGTTTTAGCCGATGACGACGTAATTAGTCTTGACAACACAGGAGGATCCACACATTCATGAAAGTCCCAAAAATGTAATGACACCACAATGACATAGAAGTACAATCAACACTATAAATTCTGTCTGTCTGTCTATACACGTTATAAATACTATATATAAATACTATAGGTTATAAATGTATTAGAGGTCGACTGATAGTGGATTTTACCGATAACCATAACTAGGTTGGGCCGTACTTGCCGATAACCGATTAATCAACCGATAGTTAAATAATTTAAACATTAAAATATGAAATGTCAAATGTGTGTTTCTTTAGCTATAACACTTTGCAAGTCCAATTTGTTAACAAGGATTTATTAGCTAGCTTACATGAACTAAGTGCATTATGCAATATACATTTTTACAGCATGTATTAATATTTGATCAATACAATTGCACCTTGATCATTCATGTTAGTTCATAGTGTATTACTACTAACAAATAAAAACCTTAATTTAAAAATGTATTAGTACATGTTAATAACAAACAAACAATGAACAACAGTTATTAACCTTAGTTAATGTTACATATGGAATTTTATTGTAAGTGTCATCATTTCATATAAATCCAAACAGTCATGCTTAAAAATGGCCAACTTTAAATAACGCCAGAGCATTGAAAGGACATACATATTAGGCCTACATGTATAGTCTCACACTTTTGCTTCTATTTTATAACACTTGATAATTATCTAATCAAAATAACAAAATATGTATTAAAGTGATGATGAAAAAAGAACCGAAATCGAATGCTTTTCTGATTTTGTTTATATGTTTCTGTCGGCTGTATGAACATATCAGTTTGCTATCTTAGGTCTCTAGCTTTAAATATGCAACTTCACTGCATAATGAATGCATAAAAGTGACCAGCTGGATATAAACTAATGCAAATATATGGTAACAGTTGTGACATTAAACATTCGGGTCAGACTTAGGTTTATTTTTGTCAGTGTTTTAACCACTTGAGGTAACGTTACTACTAATGTTAGCGTCCTCTCAGCCTTGAAGGCAAACAAACATACTGTTGTGCTGTTCTTTCTCTACTAATGCAGCATCCAGTCAACAAATTAATCAATTTATAATGATATGACATCATTATATGTACTGTATACATACCTTTTCGCTGTCTGTGCTTTAAACGCGCATCTGATGTCAGCACTCTCCACCGTGTGCTCTCAGTGCAGAGCGCGGCATCACGTGTCGAAATAAACAACACGAGGCATCAGTGATAGTTTTTATTACACCTCTAGAGGCCGCTCTTGTACTGCATGATGCCAGCAGACCCTTCTCAGCTCTCTCGTACTGTGTAATGAATGACAGCGCGCACCTCTCAGCCGCTTCAGCAACGAACGCAAACAGGAAAATCTATCGGTATGGATTTTTGCCGATAACGATAGTTCCACCAATCAACTATCGGTGCCGATTAATCGGCAAAACCGATGAATCGGTCAACCTCTAAAATGTATAGAGTATAATAGGAGATGACAGTGGCGATAACTTAACCTTGGACATGAGCGTAATCAGCTGTCTTGCAATCAGATGTCTCCTCAAAAAACGGTACCGAATCCGAGACTACTTGTAGGAGGTGGTCTGAGTTCTGTTACAATGGAACTGTAGCGCGATTTGCATGAATGTGAAAGCAACTCATACTCGGGTGCTCACTCGTTCAGGAAGTATAGTAACCTGTGCATGCCTTTTTAATTCCTGAAAGTCTGTCTGTCTGTCTGTCTATCTATCTTATAAATACTATATATAAATACTAGAGATGCACCGATTGCAATTTTTTTTTCTATTTTTTTGCAAGTGTGACCTGCCAATACCGATTTCTTTCCGATTCCAATTTTCTTTCTAAGATGTATTATTGACCGCATATACAATCAAAATCTACCTTTCTTCAATGCAAAAATTTATTTTCATAATAAAAGAAATGATTAAACATTACAATTTCCCCCAAACTGCATTAAGTTACAGGATCTGCTCTCACTTAAACAACTCTCAAAATAAAGTGCTCCGTGACTAGAAAGAGGTAGAAATAACAATTAACTGCAAATGCTTTATATAACAAAACCGATGTCATTTTCCACTATTTTTATAAATGGATCTCTTTTTTTACTCGTCTAACAAAACAATTCCAAAGATTACAAGCCTATGAACAAAACTTAAGTGTCCAATACGCTCAACATTGACAATAAGCGTACGTTAGATGTCCAAATATCAGTTGTAAAACGGATTGCTGCTTCGGGATTGGCTTGTGACCATACCTGTCAACACTCCCGTTTTTCCGAGGGAGTCTCCCGTATTTCACACCCATCTCCATATTGATAATACCCACGCCTTTTGCAATGTGTGTCGCATGGGGCCCTATAAAATCTGTTTTATTTTTTCCCAAATTCCGTTTTATTTTTTCACAAATTCCATTTTTTTCCATTTTAATTTTTGCAAATTCCGTTTTTTCCATTTTAATTTTTGCAAATTCCTTTTTTTTTAACCTTTACTGTTATTTTAGTCGTAAAAAGAGTGTGCTTTTAATGTTAATGATTAAAATATACACAAATAAAATAGGAATGACCTTAAATTTATTGAGGTAACAAACATCACATTTACTCAGTACTTATTAGGACAAATACTGCACGATGCAACATAATACTGCACTCTAAGTAACAACAAAATATGAATGGTTATGAACCAATGGTTATAAATAAAAGTGCTTCATTTAGCTTTTTCTTTCAAGTAAAAAAAATTGGACCAAAATAAAAAACTCTCAATTTCAGAGTTGTACATAAAGTACTTATAAGAATCATCTTTCCCATACAGTACATTAAAGTGCATCAAAAACAAGGCAAAATACAGCAAGTACTCCCTGATTTTTAAAACTAAAGTTGACTTTGTCATGTAACAGACAAAAACATTTTATCAAAAGTTTTTTAAACAAGTATTCAAGTTGCAGGACTAATTAATCCTTGTGAGCTAACTTTCTTCATTTAAGCTTCCCACCTATCAGAGACATCACCATTGAAATACATGATTGCCAGCCTCTTTGTGTTGAGTTCAGTGAGTGTCTCTCTCTTGGCAAACGGCAACAGAATGTTGACAAAACTTGCAAAACAATAGTTCACCTGACACATAAAAGTCACTGGGGAACTGCTCGACTCGGTACCGAGGGCTTAGCATCGAGTTTCTCAACTTTTTCGCCATAAGCAGAGCTGTGGAGAGCCGCTTCGCCAATTTTTCATTGTTTTGATGGGGAGGGGAAGCTGAAATTACGGGAGGGGTTGTGTCGCCCAGATTTGCTTCCCCCGGTCTGCATTTTCCCCAGACATACGTTCTTCTCCCACACAAAAACAGAATTTCATTCCAAATATGTAAAATTCCGCGAAATTCTGCGTTAACACTAGATTCCGCGTTAATTTGCCAATTCCGCAATTCCGTCCGCGATTCCGTGATCGCGGAAATTATAGGGCCCTAGTCGCACTGGATTTTAATATCGGACACGGTGGGAGAAATTATGTTATTCAGCACATTAAATCACAACAGCACAATTTGTATGTATTTAGCCTGTCTCTGCCATTCAGAAACCCACTTCCCTTCCCGGATTTGTGTACCAAAATGTTGACAGGTATGCTTGTAACAGGCTGCGTGTGTGACATGACACGAGATTAAACAACTCGGGTAACACGAAGTGGGAAAAGTACCACCTACTCTGTATTGTGATGACGGAAGATGTATGCAAATGGACCGGGGTTCGATAGAATCAAGTGTGAAACCAGACCAACTCTGCGGGGTCACTGGGAACAATCGAATTCGGAATCGGACCACATCAAACAAGCCCAGTGTGAAAGCCCCCTTAATGAGCAATCATTAGAAGGCTGCATGATTATAGCAAAAATCATAATTGTCAATTATTGCCCTTGATATTGTAATCACGTTTATTAATGTTGATTAAAATATTAAATTACTGTGACGTCACAAATTAAGCCACCTTGCGGTTCTTCAGAGTAGCAGATTTCAGTGGTGGATATGAGCTGTGCTCCAGTTCCCCTTCTGTCACTCACTCGACATTGTGTCGAATGAAGTGACACAAGGGGTCTTTCTTGAGAGCCTCATGTACCTCTGAACTTGAGAAAAGGCCAATGAGAAATTTGTCCTACCCCCGGACATACGAGTATAAAGGGAAGCGGTCCGGTACTCCCCTCTAAGGCCTGTAGGATGATGTCTTCGCTTACTTTGAAAGCCTACAGCACCACCGGACAGGCCGCCTCCACCCTGCATGCCATGGCTCTCCTGCAGGTCTACCAAGCCAAGGCATTCAAAGAACTGCACCTGGGTAGTCCCGACCCTGATGTGCTGCAGGAACTGTGCTCTGCCACCGACCTCGCTTTCAGAGCCAGAAAGGTCACAGTGCAGGCACTCGGGCGGACGATGGCCACCCTTGTGATCCAGGAACGTCACATTTGGCTGAACATTTGGCTGTGCGCGAATTTGACAAGGCACGCTTTCTTAAAGCCTCCGTCTCCCAGCTTGGCCTCTTCAGTGACACCATCAACAACTTCGCCCAGCAGTTTTCGCCGGTTAAAAGGCAGATGGAGGCTATCTCTCACATCATGCTGCAGCGCCGCCCCAGTGCACCCTGCGCTCCGTCTATCCACCGAGGGCGTCCCCCTGCGGCCAAACAACTGGCAGCTCCGCCTCAACCCGGGCCCAGCTCTCAGCCCCAGCGTCGAGCGCCCTGCAGGCAGCAATTCCCGCCTCATTTCAGCGGTATTCACTCCACCTCGATGCACGGCGAGAACGCCAGCACCTTAAGTGCAGAGATGCTCATGGACGTGATAGAGCCTGTCCCTCCAGCCGAAATGAAGAAGGGTTTCTACAGCCCTTACTTCATCATGGCCAAAAAAGGCAGTGGGTTGTGGCCACTCTTACACTTGCGAGTTCTCAACCGGGCTTTACACAAACTCCCATTCAAAATGCTCATGTAGCAACAAATTTTGACCTGCGTTCGGCATCAAGATTGGTTGGTGGCGGTAGACCTGAAGGATGCATACTTCCACGTCTCCATCTTGCCTCGACACTGACCCTTCCTACGGTTCGCGTTTGACGGCCAGGCATATCAGTACAAGGGCCTGTCTCCTCTCATCTTCACGATGGTCGCAGAGGCAGCCCTTGCCACTCTACAGGAAGTGGGCATCCGCATATGAGACCTCTTCAGCAATGGCTCCTCTAACAGGCAGCTTTACACCCTAAAGTGGCGCTTGTTCGCAAATTGTGTTCTTCCCAGTCTGAAGACCCGAAGAGGTGCGCAGTTCAGTCAGTGCTCTCATTTCTGCACAGGAGGTTGGAGAGGTGACTGTCCCACTCCACCTTGAAGGTGTCCACTATACCGGCCCACCATGATACAATGGACACTAAGCCCTTGGGGGAGCACGACTTGGTCATCAGGTCCCTTAAGGGTCGCCCGGAGGCTGATTCCTCCCAGGCTATGCCTGTTCCCCTCATGGGTTCTCTCCGTGCTCCCTGTGGGCCGTCAGTGAACCCCCTTCGAGCCACTAGAGTCAGTTGAGCTATGTGCCCTCCTCTGAAGATGGCCCTGCCTGATTCTGCTCACTTCCTTCAAGAGGGTCAGGGACCTGCATGCGCCCTCTGTAAGCAACACTTGCCTGGAGCCTGGTCCGGCAGACACTCACGTCATCCTAAGACCTCTACCGGGCTACGTGACCAAGGTTCCTACAGCCCCCCTTTGTGGCCAGGCAGCGAACCTGCAAGCAACTGCCCCAGGAGCAAGCAGACTTAGCCTAATTGTTGCTGTGTCTGGTGCCTGCTTTGCACACCTATTTGGACCACACACGGAGCTCTCGATGATTCCAAACAGCTCTTTGTTTGATGTGGCGGAAAGAGGAAAGGGATGTTGTCCCCCAACAGAGGCTTGTCCACGAGGTTATCAACGCCCTCACCCGGCCTATTAGACCCAGGCTGTGCCTGCCCCCTTGTGGGTACGAGCACGCTCTGAGGAGTGAGGCATTCTCGTGGGCACTGGCCAATTGCGCCTCTCTAGCAGACATTGACAGAGCAGCGGGCTGGGCAACACCCAATACCTTTGTGAGATCAATAACCTCTGAGGGTTGTGTCGGTCCTAGACTGTGTTTCTTCAGGTCCAAGCACGTAGAACTCAGTAATACGGGACAGCTGACCAGGTGTACCGCTTGCACATAGTGCAAAAGCTTGCTCTCCCTGGATGTCTTTCCTCCATAGCCCTCTGGCGCGCAAATTCTGAGAAATTCCCGACCAGACCCACTACGAGTACTAATTACTCTGTACTGGAATAGGTGCTCCACAGGTATCGGTCATCATGATTATCCCGTTTTGCCTGTCGGCAGACCCGCGTCTCCCTTGGGCAGCTCCTGCTGCCCCCGGTCACTGTGTATGTAGAGCTCCTCCCACACCAGGTGGGACTTACCACCACACCACTTCTTTTTGGGGCTCATAAGCCCATGTGACGTATGACCTCCCCAGCCTGGGCAGGATTTGGTCTCTACAGGGTCTTTCCCCCCCCCTGAAAGAATAGGATCAGAAAAGAACACCTTCCCCAATGTGTGTTAGAGCGTTAGATGGCCCCAGCCGCCTCTAACAGCCCTATGGTAAACGTAGAGAGAGAAAAGGCAGCGGCTGGCGTGGCCTGTTCCCCATGCTTGGCACGTCACTTGTTCCCCCCCTCAAGAGAAGAGGGATTTCGGGAACCCAAAAAGTGTATGACGTTTTTATGGGGCGTTGGGGAAGGTTACGTGCAGCCTGGTGCGGGCTGCTCCTTTGGCACGCAACAGCTTGCTTGCACACTCATCAGCAGTTCACGTAACATGGTTCAGTGTCATGCCGATATTGGATAGGGACCCCTAGTGTAACTTCACTGACACAAGTGACAGAAGAGGACCATCTAGGTTACTGTCGTAACCTCTGTTCCCTGAAGGAGAGAACGAGATGTTGAGTCCCTCTTGCCACAACACCGTACCAACCACTGTAATGGCCGTACCTTATTCTCTGCTCCTCAGTACAAAACCTGACTAAACAGATGCACTATTCCCTCCTTTTATACCCATATGTCCGGGGGAGGGAATTCTCATTGGCCTTTTCTCAAAGCTCAGAGTTAACTGAGGCTTTCAAGAGAGACCCCTATTGTCACTTCACAGACACAATGTCTTGTTCCCTCCATCAGGGAACGGGGGTGACCACAGTAACCTAGACGTTTTCAGAACATTTTAGATTTGATAGTGATAGTTTCACTTTTATGTCTTGTTCGAAATCTGTCACTCTTTTTGACAAATTGCTATGTTCATTTTAGATCTGATGGAAGTGGAAGAAGAAAGTCAAAAATGTTATGAAGTGGATGCGAAAACTCAGCCTGCAGGTAAATGGACAGACCCCAAAATTGGCCCATCACAGCAAATAGCACACGAATTCTGTTGACAGTCAAATACACTAGTCATCATTAACTAAGCATAATCTTTTAATGACTTCATCATGTGTGTGGCCCCTCAACTAAAGTGATGACTTGTCCTTTGAAACACTGATGAACAATGTGTTTTCATTATGATCTGAGTTATCAAGCATGTTCATGTCTTCATAATAGCCTGCAGGTAAATGGACAGAACCCAAAATAGACCAATCACAGCTCATAACACATAAATTCTGTTGACATTCAAATACACTAGTCATTATTAACTAAGCATAATCTTTTAATGACTTCATCATGTGTGTGGCCCCTCAACTAAAGTGGTGACTTGGTCCTTGGAAACACTGATGAACAATGTGCTATTAATGGTGGCATAACTGTGAAATGACATGAATATGAACATGAAAGTTCAAGCCTTTGCAAGCAATGTACTGTGGACACAAATGGACTTTGATCTTAACGTTACTGCTTTATTCTGAAACAGTATAAACCAGTTAAATCAACAGCAATACCTGGGAAGAGCTGAGAAGGAATTAAGTACACCATGAACTTTATTTTAAGTGCCTGTATATCTCATTACAAAACCATAAAGCTGTTTTACAAAAAAAGAAAGAAAAAAAATGTTTTAGGGTAAGGAGTCACCTTTTAATGTACAGGTGAAACTCAAAAAATTAGAATATCGTGCATAAGTTCATTTATTTCAGTAATTGAACTTAAAATGTGAAACAAATATATTATATAGACTCATTACATGCAAAGTGAGATATTTCAAGCCTTTATTTGTTATAATTTTGATGATTATGGCTTATAGCTTATGAAAACCCCAAATTAAAAATTAGAATATTGTGAAAAGTTTTTCATAAGCTGTAAGCCATAATCATCCAAATTATAACAAATAAAGGCTTGAAATATCTCACTTTGCATGTAATGAGTCTATATAATATATTAGTTTCACATTTTAAGTTCAATTACTGAAATAAATGAACTTTTGCACGATATTCTAATTTTTTGAGTTTCACCTGTATAAAACTACTGCTGTGGACTCCACCATATCATTAAATATTTAATGCTGAACAAAACTAAACTAAACAAATACATGGCACAAACACATGGCAGTACAAACAAACTACTTGTAAAACTTGTTTACAACTACTTCTTGTAAATATCCAGTAAGGATCCATCATCCTTTTTCTTTAGGATAGCTGAAGCTGTAGGCTCCTGCTCACAAAAACCCCTGCAAGTTTCAGCAAACCTTTTCAGACTGTCCTTTCTTTTAAAAGTGGACCTCAATGTATTGAACAGATCTGGGTTAGTCGCTGCAAGGTCTGCAATCGGAGCCTGAAACACAATAGTATTCCGATCGACCCCAAGCCTTGTATATGCTTCAGCTTTGCTGATGCGTTCCTCTTTAATCTTTTCCAACACCATGTTGTAGCGGCGGATGGAGTCGTCAGGGGTTTTGACTGTAGAACAAGAGAAAGCGTTAATGGTTGAATCCAATTAAATCGAACCAGCCTAGTAATAGTGCTGTACTACAGTTCATCGTTCACAATTCCAAACCAGTTAGTTGGGAGTGGAACTAGATCTATGGCCATTTGTTTTTTAATTTTTAAAAATAACAACACATGGTGTACTGTGGAATCGACTAGAGAACATAGTGTTTGAAAAGTGTGTTAAAAGTGCTTATATTAATTTTTTACCTACTGTCCAATTAGAGACTGACCACTGTATCAATTTGAGTACGACTTTACTGCATAGGCTACCTCTTAGTTTTTTGCCCATTTTCTTGGCCTTTTTGGGCTGGAACTTTAACTTCTTCTTGGCTTTCTTGGGCTCTGGGGACTCAGAATCGGGCTCAGAATCCGATGAGGAATCAGAGGATGAGGAATCGGTTACATCTGACTCCTGTTTCCTCTTTCCAGGTGCCTGCTCTATAGGTGGGATATTACTGGCCACATCTACCCCCTTGTCACTTCTTACGGCAAGAGCTGTGAAAAGACAATAGGAATTGTTTGACAATTGTGTTATGACAATCAATATTTTTGAAGCTGTAATGTCCTCAAATCAGTTTTACACTCTTTAAGTCTCTCCCGGAGGAAATCTCGATCCTCTTTCAGGATATCAACCCATTCTTTTAAGGTGGCAATCTCTGTCTTTTGGCCTTCAATGGTTTGCTTAGCCTCCTGCAGAGCTGTTTGCAGAGTGAGGGATTCTATAATAAATTAAGACCTCATAATTAGATATGGTAATGCAGATTAACACATTTTAAAATATTAACACTTTCCATCTATAGAGTTAAATAGCAAGTGAACAAAGCAGCATAAAAGCACATGAAAAGCAATACTGAGATAAAAATTAAAAAAAAAAAAATCACATATTTCAAAGTTATGTTAAATATAGTTGACTGTGAAACTTACCAGTTTCTTTATCCTTTTCATCAACAGAGGTCTGTGGATGGTCCCACAGAGGTGAAAGCACTGTAAAGTTTCAATGACAGATGTAAAATTAAATTTAGCTACAGATGTCAGTATTCTTTTTAGCAAAAAATGTATGCTAATGTCTGAGGGCTTGAGCAAGTTGCTTGACACTCAGGTCAAGTCACCTTCATTTATATAGCGCTTTTTACAATACAGATTGTTTCAAAGCAGCAAAACTAAACACACAAAACAGCTGTAACTTTACATTTATGTTATGTATTTAGGACTGAGGCACTGGAAATGTGAGAGGTACAAAATTAGCAACCATTCACTATCACTATCACACATCCAACCAACTCTTCTTATCGTATAATGCTGTGTGGTGGGGATAAACTAAAGATGCAACCACCATCACGTAAACATATTTTTATTCAGTATAAGACAAGCCATGTAATATTGAAAAAAGGCAGTAACATTACACACATGCTTACCAGGTTCTTTAGCTTTTTCTGTTGCAGAGGTCTGTGGATGGTTCCAGAGGTGAAAGCACTGTAAAGTTTCAATGACAGATGAAAAATTAAATTTAGTTACAGATGTCAGTATTCTTTTTAGCAAGTGATGTCTGAGGGCTGGGAAAGTCAACTGCTTGACACTCAACTAAACACACAAAACAGCTTTATTTTTTCATCTAGATTTCTATGCATAGAAGTATTACTGTTGTCACAATTTTTATAATAATACATTGAAAGCCAAAAAGTCTTGGGCCAAAAAAAAAACTTTAAAAAAAGTATTTAGTAAACCCACCTTTTTCAGCCTTCTTGACGCTTGCAGATTTCTTTGGCATGTCTTGTGGAGACTGCTGCACGGACGGGTCTGGGTGGAAGATGAAAACAATATCAAAACAGCACTTTATAACATAACTTAACACTTTTCATTTTGTTGGTGAAAGGGAAAGGAGAAAGCGTTGGAGGATAACCTGAACCTAAGCTGTTAGAAGATGCATTTTAATTGTCACTCAATGAACTGGTACTTACAATCTATTGTAAGTAATTACATTGCTGATATATTCTTTTCTATTACTCCCTACATAATAATGTCATCTATAAATTTCAGCTTATTACCATGGTATAGTTAACATGAATAAGAATCTTATTCAGATTTGTAGACTAATACCAAGTTCACATTAACTTACATGATTTAAGCTCGATTTGCAAGTCACAGACAAAAGCCCTTGATCAGAGGCAAATCGCCAATCTGCATGGTACCAAATTCATTATTTCACTATAATTATATTAAATAGGTCTTATTGATAAAATAAAAAAATCATTGATATCGATATCATTGTTATTAATATCGTTGTTAAAAAAAAAATATTATTATATTTGGCTAACACTGAAACAGTTAATATTATATAGGTGAAACTCGAAAAATTAGAATATTGTGCAAAAGTCACCTGTACAAGTAAGTTACCATAGCTCTGTATAGCTTAAGTCTAAATTATTACGTATAATGTAACAGTCTATGCTCAGGACTAAGTTAACTAGCAAACAAGGTAATGATAATATAACCATTAGCCTAACCTAAATATTTAAAAGGGTTATTCACCATAGACTAATGCTGCCAGGCAGAAAGCTGGCAAATAATGTTATGGTTCATTACATGAGCGAAATTTTTTTTTGGCAGCCGAACTGGCATTAAAGAAAGGCTAACGACAAAGAAGAACATTAATCAATCAGCTAGCTAGTACGTGCGAGCCAGCTTTCTGGCTATGAAGTAGTGGAAATAAATTTCAGACAAAACCAACTTAATGCATAGGCTACATCAATATTGACACATTTGAGGTTGTCAGTCCACAAACCAATTCATCTTTCTTTTGCCTCTTCGCATAGCCAGAGTCCATGTTAACAGTACTGCTAAGGTGATTACCTCGATGTGTGTTTTTGGACTTGGCGCGCTCCTCTTCTCTTCTGATTGGTTCAAGTCGTATGACTGCAGAAGTTGTTCTCGTTCGTAGCCTCATTACCAAAAGGAGCTCTCTAGGGGCCTGGATTTCCAGTGTATTGTCAAAGTATGATATCTCTGTCAGAGTAAAGCGGGCTCCAAATAGTTTGATGTCATTAAGAAATTGTATAATGTTTTTGTTTGTAAGCATGATGCCAACCACAGGCGTAATGAAATAAAATAAAAAACGATCGCTCTCATTCACCCATCCAGATGAAAGTAACGTTATTTTGTTTTCAACCTTATAGGGCGACTGAGACGAATGAGCCAGTTAAGAGAAATAGCTCACAAATAGACACATTTTAATTACTTCAAATCATACATGGAAGTTAAGTACACGATAATTATTCCCTGGACTCGAGGACCGTGTCCTATCCATTCAGGCTGCCGATCAGTTTAACTTATACGTGTGCGTGCCGTGGCGTGCACACTCGGACCACGTTTGGGCGTATCCTCAAAATTAGCGGCGCGCCCAAATCTTTTTTCTTTTTCGTTATTTTTAATTAGCGCCCAACTCCACAGTCCCAAAGATGCAAGTGGAAGTTGCATTGGTAACTTTAAATTGAGAGAACATAAAACCATGCATTTAGGAAATAAAATATTGTCTTTAACGGAGGGAAAGACAACCAAGAGGAAGACAGTCAAATTAATTAAATGGTTACAGAAAAAGAAGCTGTTGAAAAATAGAATAAGATGCAGGTTGTGTCAGAACAAGATGAAGCTAAAGAAGAAAGGCAACTCAGCAGACATCTACAGGTGGTAAGTTATGTGCATGGTTAAGTTTATTGATGAATGTTAGTTTTATAACAATGAGATTATGTCCAGCAGTTTGAAATAATTCGATAGCGTTATTTTATCTATGCTGATTCCAAAGATTATATACAGCAGCACTCCCTGCTCTAGAATCTTTCTTTGCAGGCATAATTTGTCTGTCATAATTCACTCACCCTTAAGTTGTTCCAAACCTGAATGAGTTTCTTTGTTCTGCTGAACACAAAGAAAGATATTTGGAGGAATGTTTGTAACCAAGCAGATGTCATCCCCCATTGACTTCCATAGTATTTTTTTCCTACTATGGTAGTCAATGGGGGGATGAGATCTGATTGGTTTTACAAACATTCCTCCAAATATCTTTCTTTGTGTTCAGCAGAACAAAGAAACTCATTCAGGTTTGGAACAACTTAAGGGTGAGTAAATTATGACAGACAACTTTGGATGAACTATCCATTTAATGTTAGCCAAGACATTTTAAGCCTTCGACCAACATAAAGAGCATACCATTTCTTATTGAATTTATATTTGCTAAACACCTATTCTTTTTTCATCTTAGGATATGTAGGCTGCACATAATTAGTTTATTTTTTTGGTTTCCTCAAGGGTATGCCGATATAATAGCCACAGAGGCAAAAGAAGCACCAAGACTGTCAGATCAGGATCAATCTTTGAGAAGTCAAGATGCAGCCTATTTTCATGGATGAAATTTTTTTACAGGTAATCCAAATCATACATTCAGATAAGTAATGCAATTGTACTTACTGTAGTCTATCTCTCTCTCTCTCTCTCTCTCTCTCTCTCTCTCTCTCTCTCTCTCTCTCTCTCTCTCTCTCTCTCTCTCTACACACACACACACACACACACACACACACACAATATATATATATATATATATATATATATATATATATATATGTATATGTATATATGACACATAGACACACATGGATTTGGAAGGCTTTGGTTCTTTAACCCACAAAACCCTGCAATGTTTGGACCTCGCTAAATAGCATGATCAGTAAAACTGGTAGGCATGCAGTGGACTGTGGTGTCTGGCAGTGGTCCATATATTAAGGCACATAGTCAGTGATAGACTCAATAATGATTTTTTTTTAGTCAATAACATTTCTATGCTGCTCTGTATTTGTTTAATATTCAAGTAAATGTGCTTCTTTGTCAGGTTTTCTCAAGGCTTGCGAATGAGGCAGGTTGATATGAAGGCAGATGGTATTGCTAAAAGTTCAGCAACACTCTCAAAGATGTCATCCCGTGTAAGAAGAGTGTGCAGACATGCAATGAGGCGATATGAAAATAAAACAGGACAACGACTTGGAGATGAAATGGAGTCTGTTGTCATCGATGAGAGCAACTTCCGACATAAACGAAAGGTATTCTATAAGTATTAAGATTAAACTATCTTATTTTGTTTGTGTTGCGTTCTGCTACTAGAATGTGTATCAGCCCTAGCTCCTATTTGCCAACTCAAATGCAAATAGTATGCTCTACAGGTGAAACTCGAAAAAGTTTTCGTGTTTCACCTGTATATTTGTGTTCCATTATATAAAATGTCACTGTGCTTGTGACTGGCCGTACATGACGCACTGTGCCAATATGAAAATAGGGTCAGGCTATACAACTGTTATGATAATGATGGTGAATTGAAGTGACAGATGTTAAGAAAATATGTTTTTTTACAGTATGCTCGTGGGAGAATATCCAACACCTGGAGACGCAAAAAGTGGGTTTTTGGGATGCTTGGAGTAAAAGAAAGGCATCGAAGACCTATCCTGAGGCTAGTCAAGAAGAGGTCCCACCACGATCTGATTCCCTTATTGGTGAAGCATGTGCAGCCTGGGACATTAATCCTTAGTGACGAGTGGAGAGCATATAGGGGTGTTCTCACCAATTTGGGCTACAGGCCCAAATTCACATTTCACTGTGAATCATTCAAGGTGGTTTGTTGATCCTGTAAGTGGAGCTCACACTCAGCACTTGGAGAGGGCATGGTTAACATACAAATCGACAATTTGGCGATTGAGGGGAAACCGAACTGCCAAGCTTTTGAAAGAGCATCTTGCAGTAATAGAATGGACCTACTGGCTTGGAAACAAGCATAAGAAAGGGTTACTTGGTCGTTTATTGAAGGACATTCGGCACCAGTTTCCCTGTTAGCCAATAGTTGTAATTCATTTATAAAACTTTATACATTAAAAGGTGACTCCTTACCCTAAAACATTTTTTTTCTTTCTTTTTTTGTAAAACAGCTTTATGGTTTTGTAAAGAGATATACAGGCACTTAAAATAAAGTTCATGGTGTACTTAATTCCTTCTCAGCTCTTCCCAGGTATTGCTGTTGATTTAACTGGTTTATACTGTTTCAGAATAAAGCAGTAACGTTAAGATCAAAGTCCATTTGTGTCCACAGTACATTGCTTGCAAAGGCTTGAACTTTCATGTTCATATTCATGTCATTTCACAGTTATGCCACCATTAATAGCACATTGTTCATCAGTGTTTCCAAGGACCAAGTCACCACTTTAGTTGAGGGGCCACACACATGATGAAGTCATTAAAAGATTATGCTTAGTTAATAATGACTAGTGTATTTGAATGTCAACAGAATTTATGTGTTATGAGCTGTGATTGGTCTATTTTGGGTTCTGTCTATTTACCTGCAGGCTATTATGAAGACATGAACATGCTTGATAACTCAGATCATAATGAAAACACATTGTTCATCAGTGTTTCAAAGGACAAGTCATCACTTTAGTTGAGGGGCCACACACATGATGAAGTCATTAAAAGATTATGCTTAGTTATTGATGACTAGTGTATTTGACTGTCAACAGAATTCGTGTGCTATTTGCTGTGATGGGCCAATTTTGGGGTCTGTCCATTATACCTGCAGGCTATGAAGAAGACATAAACATGCTTGGAATCTCAGATATAATTCAGAAAAACAGTTCTCACATTAATTGATATACTGTTCTAGCCTGTATGCATGCATGAGGTAATGTGGATTTTTGTATATTCCTTTAATAATTCGAAGAGTAGTCTTGCATGCATGAATTAATGCTTTTTTTTATGCATGAGTTAATGATGATTTAGGTACCATAACTGTAGCTTTATCCACAATGGATAGTAAAGACAAATTTTTTTGTGAACAAAGAAAACATCATGATCATGCGTAATAAATCATAATTCATGATGATGTACTCATCTTAGTTAATGTTTTAATTAAGGTGTTGTTCATCCATGAAGTCATGAATGAAAAACGTTGAACTCGTGTTAGTTCCTGATGATTCATGAGATATTAATGCATGAATTCATGCCTAATTCATGCATGAATTTATACATGAATTCATGAAAATTCATGTACCCTTACCGTAAAGTGTTACCCAATAAAACTCAAATTCAACAGTACTTTGAGTACAGTTCTGGTGCTATGCTTTGAGGAGAACAAACCATATGTTACCATATAAGAGAACGTTACGGTTACTGTTGTAACCTCTGTTCCCTGAGGGAGGGAACGAGACATTGTGT
The DNA here is from genome assembly GCA_032164185.1 of Moxostoma hubbsi. Taxonomy (NCBI): domain Eukaryota; kingdom Metazoa; phylum Chordata; class Actinopteri; order Cypriniformes; family Catostomidae; genus Moxostoma; species Moxostoma hubbsi. Next base: position 9,956,201 of record JAVLUX010000005.1, read on the forward strand.
CGAATTAAGTGATACAAGGGGTCTTCCTTGGGAGCCTCGCATACCTCTGAACTTGAGAAACTTGAGGCCAATGAGAAATATGCAGACAGAATTTGCTTGTCCCGCTCCCGGACATACGGGTATAAAGGGAAGCGGGCGTGTGTATGTCGGTCAGTAAGGTATGGCTGTTTACAGTGGTAGGTCTAGTGTCATGGCAGAAGGGACACAACGTCTTGTTTCCTCCCACAGGGAACGGAGGTTACAACAGTAACCGTGACGTTCCCCTTCTGTCACTCACTCGACGTTGTGTCGAATTAAGTGACACAAGGGGTCCCGTTCAAAGGCGCCATGCACTAGCCCGTGTTACGTGAACTGCTGACACAGGTGCAAGCAGGCTGCTGCGTGCTAGAAGCAACTGTATCAGCCGCACGTAACCCTCCCCAACACCCCTAGAAAAAGTGTCATATACAGACTTTAGATTCCCAGCACCTCTGAGGGGGGAACTGGTGCTACGTGACCAGCATGGGAGCGAGCCCAGCAGCCGCGGCCTTTTCTCTCTCTATGTCTCTCACATAGAGTGTAAAGTGGCTGGGGCTATCTTAACGCTATGAAATACATCGGGGAAGGTGGTCATTCCCGGCCCTATTCTTTCAGGGGGAAAAGACCCTGAGGAGGACACATCCTGCCCAGACAAGGGGGAGGTGATATGTGGCTAATACACCATGTGGGTTGTCAAGCCATATGTGGGAGCTGCGCGGTGGTAGGTCCTACCTGATGAGGGAGGAGCTCTACAAACACAGCTACCGGGGGCAGTGGGACTGCCCAAGGGAGATGCGGGTCCGCTGACAGGGGGACTGTACATAGGAAAATTCATCACAGGTAGTTGTTGAAGAGGGAATTAAGCCTGTGGATTCCTACCACATTACAGAACACTTGTGGCTCGTAGTGGGTCTGGTTGCGAATTGCTTCGCTGAATTCGCAGGCCAGAAGGCTAGGGAGGAAGAACATCCATGAAGCGAAGCTTATTGGCTAACCTGGGAGAGAAAGCATGCTGGATCAACTTGGTGAAGGGCACTAGGACACTAGGTGCAAGCGGAACACACGGTCGGCAGGTCCGTATTACCGAGTTGTACCGGCTCGGACCTGACAAAACACGGAACGAGACCCGCTGCTCTTTAGATGTCTTCTAGGGAGGTGCCTTTGGTGTGCTCGAACCCGCACGGGGGTGGGCACGGCCTGGGACTGGTAGGCCAAAGAGATCAAGCCATCAAGGGTAGTGAGAGCGGACGAGCTGTGGGGAGGACGGGGGGTTCCAGTCCAAGCCCACGCTCACGGCAGACCAGGCCAGCATGTCGGCCATCTGCGTGTCAGCCTCAGACTGGGCGAGCTGACCCGAAGGTGGCAGCCCAGTTGAGTCCTCTGCGTCAGATGCCTGAATGTTCTCCAATGCAGCGGCAACATCCTCATCCAATTCCAGGGGCTCAAGGGAGAATGCAGGCTGGCCCTTACGGAAGCAAGCGAGCATGCCGGGGGGGCGGTTGGTTTGTGGGGATTTACCTGGTGAAACCGAGTCCGCCCAAATTCTGTCTGGCAATTTCTCATTGGCCTTTTCTCAAGTTCTGAGGTATGCGAGGCGCCCAAGGAAGATCTATGTAACAATAAAAGGAACACAGGGTGTATGTTATGAGCCTTATAAATAAGGGGACAAGTGTGAATATCAGCCCTAAAAATTTAAAAGGGACAGGATGAATGGAGTAAGGTTGTCTAATAAAGAAGATTTGTCTTTTATATGTTGAATGGATGTTGGGAATGAAAGCCTGTCTCGTGAAACTTTGGTAAGGAATTTCCTTGGTTAACAGAAATCTTGGCTTTATGGGTTGTCTCTGTGAACCAGGGAAAAACTCAGTCTTTAATGCATAACCAACAAAGAGCATAAATGCAATTTATATAAAAGAATATCTATTTAGACCTATTTTCAATCTTCCATCAATATATGAGGCAAAATAGTAATACAGTATAACAATAGGGAGAATAATAAAAACTATAAGACAACACAGCTGTAAAGATGTGCATGGAAGGGAAAAATTAACTTTTGGCTGGGAGAACAAATTTAGTCAAGGACTGTTCAATTCAGGCAACACAGGAAGCCTGGTGTAAGATTAGATAAACTGAGAAAAAGCAGCTGTTGACTGGTCATAACTCCTAACTAGACTGAAGCAAAGACAAGTATTTAACTTCATACAAGAGAAGTTATACAGTTAAGTGATATAACTGTGCTTATGAGTACATTTCATAGTGACAAGTAAGAATATTAAAATAATATAAAACTTTAAAGTACTTGAATTTCATTTGGGAAATCACATTATCTGAGAAAAAACTTTTGACTCCAGTGTTTTGCATTAAACTAAATTGGATTTTAAACAAAGGTTGTATTAAAGGTAAGTGTTATCATAATACATAAGGTGTAATTATGGCAGCCACTCCTGTGGATATATTAGGATTAAAATATCCAGTGTTTAAGGAACTTATAGATAAACTCTCAAACAAATGGCAAAAAAGAACCAAAAATTTGATGACAAAATAGCCAAAGGAAGATTTCATATATCTTTGTGTGAGGAAATGGAAACATTGATAAAAGATTACAAAACTGAAGATAAGAATAAAAATAAAAAGAGAGAAGAAAAAAGAAAGGGAGAGAGAATTGCTAGCATTGTTCAAAACAGAAGGAGAAAATTATCTGAAAAATATAAGACAGGCTAGGAAAATACTGAAGGATGCAGAAGGGAGATGAGGAGAAGAGGCCCTTGTCAAATCACCTCCATGTGTGACCCCAAAGGTCAGTTCCCAATCCTCAAGGGAACTTTAGAAGGTTTAGGAGAATGTGGATTGTGGATTTAGAAAAAGAAAGTAAGAAAATAAAAAATAAATTTAAAAAAAGTTCAGAAAAAGTGAGAAAAAATTTGATTGTTATGAACAAGCACGGGCAGCTTTAGGAAAAATTTAATTGAAATATGATGAAGATACTGTATGTGAAAAAGAACTTTTAGGGCAAGTGAGAACAGAAGAAGAGGAGATTGAAGCAGAAGCGCAAGTAATAGAAGCACAAATACATAAAAGAATTAAAGAAACTGAAAAATGTATACATCATAAGAGGTAAACAGGGAGCAGCTTTGAGTATAACTGAGAATGAACTTGTAAAAAATTAATGTAGTAGATTCTGATCCATATGTATTCTTATATTTAGGGAAGAATTGTATTGCAAAATATTGGGGGCCAAAGATGAAAAAAAATAAACAGTGCCAATGGGAAAACAGTATATCCATTGATTTTTCATTCTGTTGACAAAAATTACATTACAATTTTGTGTGGGACTCCATTGATGGGTACCCCTCAGGAAGTAGTCATCAATAAAAAATATACAAACACAGATGACAACAACACACAGATTGGTAGAGACTACTGATGCTGAACTATTGACGCTGAATTGGAGCGTCAGGTACCAAATAAGTTATGGTCACAGCATGACACAGATGTAGGACTGGTAAATTCAGCCAGTCCAATAAGAATACAACTTAAACCAGGTGCACGTCTGCCAAAAGAAATCGCAGTACCCTTTACGGCCTGAGGCTGAAACAGGCATAAAAGACTATAGATGGTTTAGTAAAAGCAGGAGTATTAATAGAAACAAACAGTTACTGTAACACTCAAATTTTGCCTGTGATCAAAGCAAACAAATCTAAATGGCGCCTTGTTCATGACTTACGAGCAATCAATGATATAGTAGAAAATTGTCCGACTCATGTTCCAAATCCGCACACGCTGCTGACAAATGTCCCTCCTGATGCCAAATACTTTACTATGATTGATTTATGCTCTGCCTTTTTCAGTATTCCGGTGGCAGAGGAAAGTAGACACTTATTTGCATTCACGTATGCTGGTAAGCAGTAAACCTATACCAGAAAGCCACAGTGGAAATGCTAACATCTCAAGATAATGGGAAAGAGAAATTAAAAAGAAGGATTTTGTAACTGGAGTATGAAAAGTAAATCTTAAATGAGAAAACTTTTACATTCATGTATCTGTTTTAAGTGCTGTCTATTCAATTTTATGAGAAAAAATGTTTGTCAATATTAAATTAAACACTATAATGTCTTGATATCTAAATGTAAAAACCCATGATTATATGTTTTGTTTTTGATTTGTTTAAATAAGTCTAGAGAACAATTTACATGTGAGTGCAACTTTATCAGTGTAAACTTGATCAACCAAAAAAATGAGACAGGTAGTGTTTATTATTTTTGCTAGGGAATGTCTGAATGGAGAGATCTGTGAGGCTCTGTAAGGAGAGAGAGCAGGAGGGGTTATACCCTGTACTAAATAATCTTGTTTCTCTTGATGTCTCCACTCAGACAAAGGGGCGCCCCGAATTTAGAAAAGATAGATAGCAGATTCTTTTAAGATGAGATATTTTTCTTTTATTTATTGTTTTATATATACAGTGTAGGCATTGGTTGATCATGGGTACACTGAGAGCTGCCACTAAAACTAGATTTAGAGGAAATACATTTAAGAATGAGTTTGATCATTTCATGTTCTCTACTTTTAAAAATTTGCTAAGTTTTGAGAAGTTTTTTCTTGGGTTTGTTCTATGACCAATCATGCCAGATAAAATTTAAATAAAGTCCCAATATGTGATATATTTAATATAAAAATAATTGAGAATGCTAATAAAAATTGGTCATTGGTAGCAGGTGAAACCCATGCAGAAACACTGAGATTAAATTGAATATCATAAAGAATTTCAAGCTGTCATCATTATGTGTATGCTGTTCACTAACTCATTCTGCAACTAGTCTCTCACCATTGTAGATGACCTGGCCAAATGATTTATTGTAGCGGCTAATCCTGCAGGAGGAAGTCAGAGGAAAAAAAAAAAAAGACTGACAGATGTGGGCTATTATCTGATTGGCCCTCACACTATCATGACTGCTGGTAATCATTACTGAATTGACATTACAAATGTGGATTACATTTCTCTGGATAAGTTGACTTTGGTCATATATGACTAATTGGATGTTTGATTCTCCAACTGCCATACATGGGTTTGATACCCATGTCTAAATTGTTCTGAGGGTCTAAATTTAAATCCAGCATCTAACCACTGAGTTATTGATTTAAAGAGTAAATATTACAAATGTATGGCAAAGTAAGAGTTACCTATTGGATTGGTACTCACCTAAATTTTCCAGAGCGTACCCTCACTTTAAAGAAAAAGTGTAGTGGGTGTTAAAAAGAGTTGATAGAGTATCTTTTTCCAGTGTAAATATTTCCATTTTGAGATAAATCTATGAAAGTATCACTTTAGAGGCACACAGTTTCTGCACAGTGATGTTTGTCTCTAATATTTAACTGAATCATTGATCAGGAAATGCTGAGGAATATAAGAGAATAATAAAAAATCTTATTGTTAAATGATGCTAAACATTAGGATTTAAAAGATGAGTCATGAGAAATTAGAAGGATTTAATGTATTTTACTTAACAATTATTTTAAAACACAAGAGATTTGATGAATTTTAATTGTGCCTTTTTTATACTTTATTTTGTTTAAACATTTACTTACTTTTCTGTTAGATTAAAAAGGTGATTTTTGTTGTTTCATTAGATAGAATGGAACTTACTTCTCATAAGAGAGTCAGAAAACAGATAAAGGAATCATTAGAGAGTTATTCAACAGAAAAAAAAAAGAAAAAAAGGGATAAGATAGGTGTTGTAAATGTAAAGATCTGCTTGAACAGAAGGCTAAAGTTAGTTGTATTGAATGTAAAGAGAATGTTTATTGTACAAAAAAGGAAAGAAAAAGACGCAATGTATAGATGGTTGAAGAAAACCACTCATAGCTCATATGCCAGTGCCAGAAGGACCATTCAAGCATTTGTTTATGTATTATATGGACATGAGAAAGATAGATTTAGCACATGGCTGGAAGCAGTGCCCTCAGCAGATCAGGGGTCAGGAACAATAGTCAAATGTCTAACGAGAGAAGAAGGTTGAAAGTTTTGGAAGATGTTTTTTTTTATTTTTGAAGATGATTTAAAGGGGAAAAGTTAGAAAGAAGTTAATATAATGAATTATTATAATGATCACTTTTTTCACTGTTGAAGGATAACAAATATATTATTGTGAGATTCTAAAATGAGAAAGAAGGAAAAGCTGTAATGAGATGGAATGTCCCCCTCTGAGCCCCTCCCCTTTCTCACTCTCTGTGTGATAAGTGTCTGCTTGAGACAAGAAACTCAAGAGCAGATGTTGAAGTATATGCTAAAGGCACATCTTTAAATTGTGGAATTTTCTTTTTTATGGTAAATGATGTGATGTGACACTGATGTAAGATACGGTGACATACAGTGACATGAAGAAGAGGTTCAAACCGCTTTCCTTATCAGGTTTTCCAAATTCAGAGGACATTTTGAAGTTAGATGTTTATATTAAAGATAAAAGATTAAGTTGAACAGTCATCTGAGAGAACAAAATGCTAGAAACCATTATTGTTTAAGGTGATGTTTTAAATTAAGCTTCCTAGAAGCTTGACAGAAGCTACCCTGTATTTTGTTTTATTCTGACATTACTTCCCACAATTATACAAGGTTTTTTGTGACATTTGCTAAAGGAGCAGAAATACAATTTGAATGAAAATTAATGTTCTGGAAATTAGTTAAATTGTAGCATTTTTACTTTTAATTTGTTAAGTTTTAATAGACTGTTTAATTTTGAATAATGCTTTGTAAATTTAACCATGTTTTGAACTGTCTCCATATTTAAACAGTTGTAGATGGTTCTATTGGCTGTGACGGTTCTCAGGTGATACTTCCTGAAGCAACAGAAAATATCTGTTTACAGATACCAAATTATTAAGAATTGGCTGATAGGACTGAGCGGTATCAGACCAGTGGCAGGAGTTGGTGACCCAATGACGGGAAAGACTCTCCAATTGCAAAATGAGAGCGGCCTAAGACAGGGCGCCACCACCCTGGAAACCTGCCCAAGATGGGGGGGGGGGGGGGGTTTGGGGTAATATGGGTTTAAGGAAGTGGATGGATGCTTTTAGGATAGAAGCATCAAAAGGGAGGTTTAGAAGAAACCTGCCCGAAGTTGTGAGTTCCACTCAACCTGACTGTGTCTTAATAACCGCTTTATTATTATATTTTATCACAGCAATAAATACCAAGCATTCTATCACGGTGTTATCAGGGGATCACACCCTGTGTAGAAGATAAGTTATAGATTGATTTAGGAGGTAAAGCTTTGAGAACCGTTGCATACAAAGAGGTGCCTAAATTATTAAAGAAGTATTGAACAAACCTGGGATTGTTTGTATGATGAAGAATTAAGATTGAAAAATTATTTTTGATTATGCTTTTATTGAACTCATGTACATTTTAATAATAATGATGAATGGAAAAAAAACATGGTGGTGACTAAAAATTAACATGGTTTGACTTGTTTATAGCAAGTTAAATAGATTGCTTAAAGAAATGGGGTGCACAATTAGCTAAAATTAATATAATGTTTGGAATAACAACATTGTGGAAGGAATAATATTCTGTTGTGTGTTACCATTGGTAAAATCATTCTTGATTTGAGCAACAGTAAGTAGATTCCCTTGATCGATGTATATGGTCCAATGCAATGACAACTAACCTGGATGGACAGAAAGACCAAGATGGGAGAAAATTGATCTCTCTAATGAATATATATAAGAAGATATGAAGTACCATGCCCTGGGTGAAAGTGCTAGCCTAACCTCTCCCCAAAGGGTGACCCTCTTCGATGCGCAAAGTATCTGGGTTGAAGACATCTACACTAAAAGCAAGAACTCTTAAAATGATGATGAATATTTTGTATGATACACTCTACATAACTGTGACAACCAAACACAAGGCTGAACCAATTGCATGCTCTTGCTTAAAACAATTTTGTATGTTTAATTTTTTGAATGAATATAGGGACAGAATCTTTTACTCTATTCTTAAGCAAAGTTGAGTAGAGATGTTTGGTTCTGTGATCTCCAACGGAGTGCGGTGGCATAATCTGGTCATTGGTGGTGAAGCTGTGTGACTTAATTTAGTCACTAGTTAGCATAACTGAGGCGACTGAATTGTGAAACTGCACTCTGAGGAAAAATGGAAATGTGACTTCTGAAAGTCACATATGTGGTGTATTTTTTATCAAGTTGAGTATACATTAATCAAGTATAATCGATGCCATTTTATTCTACAATTATTTCTGCTGGTCATATGTGTTTTTTGTGTATGTGAGTGGTTCAGCATAAAAGTCTGGGAATGGAATGTCAGAAGTACATGGACACTCACACATAAATGACATGCAGATGTTTCCTATTTACTTCTTTTGAAGCTAAAGAAGATATATGGTGAAGCCCCCTCTTAGTAAAGTGTTTGTACATAGTGTGAAAATGGCTCACAGGATTGAACTGAAGACTTCTGGTTTAAAAATAAAGAAGATTTGTTAGGGCTCCAAAGATGTTTTTCTGCTCAAAACAGGATATTCATTGTTTTAGCCACACCTTGTGAGACCTATGTAAGCAAGTGAAAAATCAAGACACATCAGTTGCTTCTGCAGGGGCAACTCGGCTTTATGGTCTGATAATAAAGTCTATTCTTCTGAAATCAAAAACTCCAAGTCTTTAAGAGTGAGTTTTTCACAAGTCAGGCAGGAACCACAACACCAGGTACTTTATTCAACTTCCTAAATATTAAGAAGGTTATAGCGAAATTATTATCTGAAAGTTTTTTTTTTATTGTATGTTTTCATGGTAGGCTGTATCTGCGAGTTAGCATGCTTACGTTCATAAGGTTATACCAGTCAATTTTATTATATATTTTTTCCTTTTGTTTCAACATATGTCTTTTTCTCTGTTATCTTTAAATGTTTGAGGGATAAGGTGTAATGTTAAACGTAAGACACTTTTTCTTTTTAGCAGGGAGCAAGTAAAAGTTAATTGTTTCTTTCTTCAAGAGGCTCATTCAAGTGATGTGGATGTTAAATTTGGGAAGTCACAATGGGGTGGAGAGGCCTAATTCTCTCATGGAACTTCCCACTCAGCAGGGGTCGCCTTTTTGTTTAATCGATTGGACAGCAAAACTATCGCCTCTGCATGTGATAATGTGGGTCACTGGATTATGGTTGTTCTTGAATTTAACAAGTGTAATTAAATTTTGATGTAAGTTTATGTTTAAACGAACAAGGCCACTAATAGGTTGGCAGGATAGACATCCCACCCCTTTTAACGCATTTTCCTATAACCCTCTAATTTCTAATATATCTCAGTTTCTTGATTTGGTTGATATTTGGTGCTTGAGAAACCTACATAAAAAACTATTCACATGGGGTCTTCTTCAGGGCGTATTCAGCATTCTAGATAGATTTTTGGTTAATAACCACTTATCTCCTTCCTTTCTTATATGACTGTGATATTTCTCCATCTATTTTAACTGATCATAGTGTCATATTACTTTCTGCTAGGAGAAATAGTTCAGTTTGATCGCACTGGAAATCTTATAGTAATCTGTTCAAGTGTAAATCTTTTTGTAATTCTGTTCTGTTATTGCTTAACGATGTTAAAAATATGTCAGAGTTAACTCCAATTGGTAAATGGGAATGGGTTAAATTTTGCATTAAAAGACTGGCAATAAAAGAGGGGAAACATATTGCAAATACTAGAAAATCAAGGCAGTTTTTAATCTTATCACAATTAAACTACTTTGATAATAAAGCTATTCTTAATGAGAGTGAGCAGAGAGAACTTAACCTTCTTCAATCTGAGCTGGATGATTTCTATACTGAAAAGGCTAAAAGGACATTCATATGCCAGATGGATTGAAGAGGGAGAAAAAATTCTTCATATTTTTTCAATTTAAAAAATACAAACAAGCTTTAAAAACTATCAATAAACTCAGTATTAATAACCATATAAGTGAAGAGCAAACGCTGAGTGATGATTATGTATACTCCTTTTATGGTCATTTATATAAATCAAGATATAGAGTACAGAGAGCAATTGTGATTTTTTTCTTCTCCTTCTTAAAGGAGAAAGTACCTATTATAGATAGTGATTTTAAAAGCAAAATGGAGGATGATATTGATATTTCAGAATTAGATATTGCTATCTCATAGATAGATAACTGGAGACCAATAACTCTTCTAGCAAACGACTTTAAATTGCTTTCTCATGTTTTTGCAAATAGGCTTAAAAAAGGTGTTGGTAAAATCGTCGATGAAACTCAATCTGGTTTTATCAAAGGGAGAAGTATTCACAGCCTTATTAGGTTAGACCTTGATATGCTTGACTATAATTATTTAATTCCTCAGTCAAGCTTATTTTTATTTCTAGACTTTTTCAAGGTATTTGATACCCTTGAACATCCTTTTCTGTTCAAGTCTTTTGAATTTTTTGCTTTTGGTCCTATGCTTCGCAGAGTAATTTACATATTTTATAATGATATTTATAGTAGAGTATCCCTTAATCAAGGATCATCACCCAGAATTAAAATCACATGAGGAATTCATCAAGGATGCCCTATTTCATCATTATTATTCAATTTAGCAGCAGAACTGATGTCTTTCTTCATTAAAAATGTTGAGGACAATATAGTGATTGATATTCTTGGCAGGACTTTTACAATAAGCAAATTTGTAGATGACACTGTTTTATTTCTTAAGAATGACTGACCCTAAACTTGAAAAAGTGTGAATTAATGTCAATCCATAATTGCACTCTAAAGGAAATAGTGGGTATTCCAGTGAAAGAGGAGGTTAAATACCTAGGGGTCACGATTACCAATAATTTTATTAATAGAGAAAAATGTAACTTTAATCTTAAAATAGAGGGTATGCAAAATCCTTAAATCATTGGTTGTATAGAGACCTATCTATATTGTGCAGAATTCCTCTAACTAAAACTGAGGGAATATCCAAACATACTGTATTTATTTATCCTATGCCCTGTATACTGCCACAAAAACAATCAAATCAGTGAATTCCATCTTATGTAAATTTATAAGAAAAAAACTGGTCTATGAAAAAAGGCCAATGAGAAGTTGGCAGACAGTATTTGCATACCCCGCCCCAGACATACGGTATAAAAGCGGGGAAATACGTCAAGTTCATTAAGGATTTTTCAGAGGAGCCAGAAATGGTCCGGCCACTGCTGTGGCTCAGCTCAGCGACGTGGCCGGGAGGACACGACTTCTCGTTCCCTCCATTGGGGAACGGAGGCAACATCCGTAATACCTTCAAATAATGTGTTACAAAAAGTAAATTAATCACAAACAGTATGAATATATCTACTAATGGCTGCATTTATAGGATAACATCTATGAATAATTTTTTCTATGTTTGGCACAGCCAACATACAGAGCAGAAAGCAAATGCTCATTTGTGTGTAGTACATTCAAAAATAGATAGACCGATAGGGCTAATTACATGAAGACTCACTGTGTTGTTATTACATTATATTGCTTAGAAAGTATATTCTCTAGAAACAAATGATTTTTTTTTTTTTTTCCCCAAATATATTTGGAGAAAAAAAATGCATACTTCCTGTCACAATGACACAATACAATTCACATTTTTGTTATACAAATACACTCATATATACATATATACACATACGGCTCAACATGGCTAATTCACATATATTTCTGGTTGTTTATATATTATAAAATCCAACAACAGGCAAAAATTAAAATGGGTAGGGCCTGTAACTTTAAAAAATAAGAAATGAAGGGTTGCCATTTGTGGAAAAACTTGTTAGTACATCCCCTCAATGTATACTTTATTTTCTTGAGTTTCAAAAAAACATTGTGTCCCTAAGCTACAGGGAGATGGATGGATATTTAGCAGACTTCCAATGCAACAGTAAGAAACATTTTGCTATTAAGGATGTGAATGCTATAATATCCTTTTGTATAGTACTTAATGGAAGTGAGGCATCAGGGATCCTGAATATAGCAATCAGTGGACAAGGTATTTAAGGTATCTACTCTGAGAATAGAGGACATAATAATAAAGAAACCAGTCCAAAAACCATACAGATCAGGGCAAAGGAAAAACATACACTACCGTTCAAAAGTTTGGGGTCACATTGAAATGTCCTTATTTTTGAAGGAAAAGCACTGTACTTTTCAATGAAGACAACTTTAAACTAGTCTTAACTTTGAAGAAATACACTCTATACATTGCTAATGTGGTAAATGACTATTCTAGCTGCAAATGTCTGGTTTTTGGTGCAATATGTACATAGGTGTATAGAGGCCCATTTCCAGCAACTATCACTCCAGTGTTCTAATGGTACAATGTGTTTGCTCATTGGCTCAGAAGGCTAATTGATGATTAGAAAACCCTTGTGCAATCATGTTCACACATCTGAAAACAGTTTAGGTCGTTACAGAAGCTACAAAACTGACCTTCCTTTGAGCAGATTGAGTTTCTGGAGCATCACATTTGTGGGGTCAATTAAACGCTCAAAATGGCCAGAAAAAGAGAACTTTCATCTGAAACTCGACAGTCTATTCTTGTCCTTAGAAATGAAGGCTATTCCATGCGAGACATTGCTAAGAAATTGAAGATTTCCTACAACGGTGTGTACTACTCCCTTCAGAGGACAGCACAAACAGGTTCTAACCAGAGTAGAAAAAGAAGTGGGAGGCCGCGTTGCACAACTGAGCAAGAAGATAAGTACATTAGAGTCTTTAGTTTGAGAAACAGACGCCTCACAGGTCCCCAACTGGCATCTTCATTAAATAGTACCCGCAAAACACCAGTGTCAACATGTACAGTGAAGAGGCGGCTGCGGGATTCTGGGCTTCAGGGCAGAGTGGCAAAGAAAAAGCCATATTTGAGACTGGCCAATAAAAGAAAAAGATTAAGATGGGCAAAAGAACACAGACATTGGACAGAGGAAGACTGGAAAAAAGTGTTGTGGACAGATGAATCCAAGTTTGAGGTGTTTGGATCACAAAGAAGAACGTTTGTGAGACGCAGAACAAATGAAAAGATGCTGGAAGAATGCCTGACGCCATCTGTTAAGCATTGTGGAGGTAATATAATGGTCTGGGGTTGCTTTGGTGTTGGTAAGGTGGGAGATTTGTACAGGGTAAAAGGGATTCTGAATAAGGAAGGCTATCACTCCATTTTGCAACGCCATGCCATACCCAGTGGACAGCGCTTGATTGGAGCCAATTTCATCCTACAACAGGACAATGACCCTAAACACACCTCCAAATTGTGCAAGAACTATTTAGAGCAGAAGCAGGCAGCTGGTATTCTATCGGTAATGGAGTGGCCAGCGCAGTCACCAGATCTGAACCCCATTGAGCTGTTGTGGGAGCAGCTTGACCGTATGGTACGCAAGAAGTGCCCATCCAACCAATCCAACTTGTGGGAGCTGCTTCTGGAAGCGTGGGGTGCAATTTCTCCAGATTACCTCAACAAATTAACAGCTAGAATGCCAAAGGTCTGCAATGCTGTAATTGCTGCAAATGGAGGATTCTTTGACGAAAGCAAAGTTTGATGTAAAAAAAATCTTATTTCAAATACAAATCATTATTTCTAACCTTGTCAATGTCTTGACTCTATTTTCTATTCATTTCACAACGTATGGTGGTGAATAAGTGTGACTTTTCAGGAAAACACAAAATTGTTTGGGTGACCCCAAACTTTTGAACGGTAGTGTATGACTAAGATGACAGGTAGAGCCATGACACTTATCACATTTGTCTTCCACTTCTGGATATATTACAGAAAGTCTCGACTTAGACCAATGGATCCTATACTGTATCCTATCTATAGCACTTTCCCAAAACACTTCACTTATTTGTACTCCTAATTCCATTTCCCGTGCATTCTTCATTTTGGTACTCGACTGACTGCTTAAAGCCAGAATAAAGTAATATATCTTTGAAATCATTCCTCTCTGATGAGGATTATATGAGAGCAAGCACTCCCAAGGCTGTTCTGGAGGTGCAGAGGGGAAATTAGGGAAACATCTAGAAACTAAATTTGAAAATAGTGAAACAGATGTGTAGCAAGCAGGTCATAAATAACAGGTTGGCAAAACTATCAAAGACACCATCTACATAAAATTTTTTGAATTGTTTATTGCCCTTGTCATACCACACTGAAAATGATGAGTCCAAACATGATGGAGGAAATTGCTTAAAGGACCCAAAGAGGATGCATCTATAAATTTAAAGCACTGTCTAAATTAATACCAGATCTTAAGTGTGTTACGGACAACTTGATTATTAGTATATAAAGAAAGTTTAGTAGGTATAGAAGATTCCCTACAAGAAGATAATTCCAATTTACACCAAGAAGATCCAGAAGACTCAAACCAGTAACAAAGTTTATGGATGTGCGCAGCCCAGTAATAAGATTGAAAATTAGATAATGCAAGTCCCCCACTAAGTCTATATCTCTGCAATAAGGTTTTACGAACCCTCGGTGACCCCCTCCCAAAAAACAAAACAAATTATTTTATCCAATGAATCAAAGAATTGTTTTGGCAGGAAAAGAGGAATTGACTGAAATAAGAAAATACATTTTGGTAATATATTCATTTTACAACATTGATCCTACCAATTAGAGAAAGGGGGAGTTTACCCCAACTTTGAATATTGGATTTAACTTTGGAGATAAGGGGAGTGAAATTAGCCGATGCAAGACAAGACAAAGAATGTGTCACGTTGATACCTAGGTATTTAAACCCTGACTTGCTAAACTGGAAAGGTAGAACTGATTGTTGGAGATGAAGTGCTGCAGTATTGATGGGAAAACAGTCGCATTTCTCAAAATTTAATTTAGAACCCGAGAACTGAAGATCTCCAGAACACCCAGGCATAGAAGCAATAGGATCGGTTACATACAGTAACAAATCATCCATATATAGCGACAATTTGAATTCAACACCATATCGGACTATTCCTTTAAATAAATGGGATGATCTTAATACAATAGACAGAGGCTCGATAGCAACCGCAAAGAGCAAAGGCGACAGGGGACAGCCTTGGCGACATCCATGTCCGAGAGCAAAATAATCAGAAAGAGTATCGTTAGTATGAACACTGGCTTTAGGGGATGAATAAAGGAGGCGAATCCAATAAATAAATTCATCCCCAAATCCGAATTTCCTCAAAACTGCAAACAAGTACTCCCTTTCAACCTTGTCAAATGCTTTTTCAGCATCTAAAGAAATTACAATCTCAGGAAGTTCAGCCAAATGCTTTGAATAAATGATATTAAAAAGTGTATGGGTATTAAAAAACAACTGACGTCCCTTTATAAAATCACTCTGCTCTTCAGATATAATGTAAGGGAGCACGTTCTCTAAACGAGATGCAATTACTTTTGCCAACACTTTTGCATCTGCATTAAACAGAGAAAGTGGTCAATATGAACCACAAGTCGGATCTTTACCCTCCTTAAGAGGGAGATGTGTGGTCTGTGTCTATACTTGAGAGCTATAGTGGCTTGTGTCAGAGTTGATGGCAAAGAACCACATTAAACCAACACAGATAAAAGCAATGGTGCCAATTTTCCAATAAACATTTAAAAAGAATTCAATTGGAAACCCGTCTGGATCAGGGGCTTTATTAGATTGCATGGTTTTAATTGAATTAAACATTTCTTCAAGAGAGTGTGGGGCGTCCAATAGTTCGACAGTATTAGAATCAATAACAGGGTTACAAATGTTCTGAAGAAATTCCTCTAATTTAGTATTGTCTGTAGGAAATTCAGATTTATAAAGTGAAGAGTAAAATGATTTAAAAGTAGTATTAATTTCCATGGGATCTGTAGTGATAACATTATAAGTGTTTTTATTACTGGGTATCAGACGAGACGTGGCTTGTCGCCATAGCTGATGTGCAAGTAAACGACTTGGCTTGTCGCCGTGTTCACCACGAATACGTAGTAACAAACGCTCTGCTTCTTTAGTCAAAATAAGATCAAATTCTGCTTGTATGTCAAGATGCTGTTTATGTAGTTCTGGAGAAGGCCCCAGTGAATATCTTAGTTCGAGGTTACTGATGTGAGATACGCAGATGTGAGTTCATTAAGCCGAGCATTGCGCCTTTTATTAGAGAGAGCAGCATAAAAAATTATCTGCCCTCTAAAATAGGATTTAAGTGTCTCCCATAACAATGAATAAGAAGTGGAGTCATTCTGACTGAAGGAAAGAAAATCATCAATAGAAGTTCAAATGAACTCGCAAAATTCTTTGTTTGCCAAAAGAAGAGAATTAAATCTCCAAAGCGGAGGGTTACGTTTATAAATAGAAAGTTGAATATCTAATTGTAGGCGCATGGTCAGAAAATACAATACCCAAATTGTCAGAAGAAACAACACAAGAATTAAGAGTACTGTCTATAAAAAAAATAATCAATCCTCGAATAGGAATGATGCACCTGGGAGAAGAAATAAAAAAAATTTAAGAGAGGGGTTATGGGATCTCCAAGGATCAACAAGACCATTCTGCCACATAAAATCAGAAAATGTTTTAGACATAGCGGATTGAGTCAGATTAAGGGGATTAGACTGATCCAAATTTGGGTCAAAAACACAATTTAAATCCCCTCCAAAAATCAGTATTTAAAAAGGGGAGGTTTCTCAATAATCTGTTTGCAAATGCATTTACCAACAAAACCTGTCTTTGCATTAGGGTATCAGCAACTATAAGATGTCTGCCATTCACATCAGCAATAACATTAGAAGAGGAAAAATCTGACTTTTTGCTAATTAAAATAGCAACCCCTCTTGCCTTTGAATTAAAGTTTGAGTGGAAGACCTGTCTCACCCAAGGGCAGTGTAGCCTATGTTGATTGTTAATACGAAGGTGAGTCTCCTGTAAAAATACTATATCAGAGTTTAAATGTTTCAAATGTGTAAAAATCTTAGATCTCTTGACAGGATTCCCCATACCTCTGACGTTCCAACTAATACATTTTAGAGGCATGCCTAACCCAGAGATTGCTATTTAGAGCTGAAGTAGAAAAAACAAAAAAAGAGAGCGAAAAATACGGCACTGTCATAGCTGTTACAGGTCACCCAGATGTCAAAAATTTGACATAATCCCCTGCTTCCTCCACCGAAACGAAGTCCTTCTGAACACCATCGTATGTAATGCGAAGCCTTGCTGGGTGAAGTATTCCATAGTGCCCTCAATGCCCCGAAGTTGACGCCTGACCTTGTTGAATGCGGCCCGAGCCCAGGCTATCTTGGCAGTGTGGTCAGGAAATACTGAAAGGGTCAAGTCCCCCACTTTAATCCGTTGGAGCTCTCTTGCACAGCGTAAAATGTCAACACAATAACTATGATAGTGAAGTCTACACACAGTGATAGTGAAGTCTACACACAATAGCTCGAGGTCGTTCACCAGGCTTGGGCTTAGGCTGAAGGGTCCAAAACCAGTTCCTTCTCCAGACCAAATGCTCACTTTAGCAAGGCGACTACAGCAACAGTGGTACAAGTGTCAGGCCCCTCTGGAACTCCCACTATCCTAATGTTGTTACGCCTTGACCTAGACTCCAAATCCTAACATTTATTCTCCAACTATCTACGGGAGCAGTGAGACACTCTATAGTATTTTTCATCTGAGCTATGTCATCAGTACAATCTGAGAGAGCATGCTCCATTTCCCCAACAGTACCATTGAGTGTCAGAATAGTAGCATCGGTAGCAGCTTTATCTTTAACCAGCTGTGTTTTCACGCCCTGCAGATCAAGCTTAATTGTTGACAGTACATCCTCGAGCGTCTCCTGGAGTTCCTTTTTAAAAATATCGGTGATCTCTTTCCTCAGCGAAGCCAGCCACTCGAGCTTAAGAGAGGCGATGTCAGAATCAGGCCTAGGCAAGTCGGGCTCAGCTGGAGGAGGCGATTCACTCAAGGCAGTGGTTGTGGCGCGTGCACTAGGCCTCAATTGTGTCTGAATAGTATTCCAAGTCTTCACATTCTTTCCAGACATTTTGATGTAAATCAAGGTTAAATATGAAAACAAAAACAGATTAAAGTAAGTCAAGATCAAATGTATGACTGAAAAGTGCAAGTAAATTACAATTTTAATGAAAAAACAGCAGGAGCCTCCAACTTCACATCCTACTCCATTAGCAGCTCTTATTTTAAAAAATAGATAAGCTTATAAGTTTCCACCATTAGGTAAAAGTCAGAAATGTATAAAGCTCGAGGGACAGAACTGGGTATTCAGAATGGACAGCTGGCCTACTCAGGTTTATTGGTTGCTCAATAAACTTCTAATTTTGACATCTGGAAACCTTGACTCTGAGAGTTTCCTTGCAAAGAGAGAGTGATTTTCCCACATTCAAAGCACATTTAAAAATGTATATTTGTTTGAATTTTGTTGTGACCTTTAAAACAACTCGGCTTTGAAAAACTCTTTCTACAAGAAGAACACAAGGCAGGCATCCCATCTGCATTCATTCTCATTGACCCACTAACTGATGGAAAGATACATTTTTTACCACACCGATCACAGTTAAGTGGCTTTACTCCAGAGTGAGAGCACTGGTGAATTCGGAGATTGGCTGCCTGAGCAAAACTCTTTCCACACTGATAACAAATGAAAGGCTTCTCTCCAGTGTGAGTCCTCATGTGATTCTTATCACATGAGTCCTCATGTGATTCTCTGCTGTTCTTCACAAGCTAAACCATTCTCACACAGATTACCTGTGAATGGCTTCTCTCCAGTGTGAATTCTCTGAAGGTGCTCATTATGTGTAAAACTCTTTCCACACTGAAGGCATGTCAAGGTCTCCCCAGTGTGAATTCTCATGTGAATGTTAAGGCTTCCTTTACATGTAAAACTCTTTCCACATTGGAGGCATGTGTAAGGCTTCTCTGCAGAGTGAATTTGAATGTGATTGTTAAGAGTTTTTGTGAAACTCTTTCCCCACTGAGTACAGGTTAAAGATTTCTTGGCTTTTGTTTTTTGTGCTCTTCTTTGTAAGAATTTCTTCTCAATCTTTGAGCATCTTAACATTTTTTCTTCAGTTATGAATTCATCTGGTTTCTGATACTGAGTTTTCTCATCCACTTCATTCAATTTTTGACTTTCTTCTTCCAATTCTATCAGCTCTAAAATTTGTCAAAAAGAGTGACAGATTTTGAACAAGAAATAAATGTGAAACTATCACTATCAAATCTAAAAGGTTCTGAAAACTGGCTTTCCCCGTCTGTCGCTCACTTTGACGTTGTGTCGAAGAAGCGACACTAGGGGTCTCACTTGAGCACCGAAATATGCCTCTGATCTATGAAAAAAGGCCAATGAGAGTTGGCGAACAGTATTTGCATACCTCGCCCCCGGATACGGATATAAAGGCGAGGGAAATACGCTCGTTCATTCAGTAATTTTCTTCGGAGCCGATGGTCATGTGTGCAGCCAGCTGTGAATGACACAACTGATCCTGCTTCTATCCTCTGACGCTCTGCTTTCCTGTTGGATCTATGGCGTACTTCAGCGGCTTTTCTCTTCTCTGCACGGTGTGCAGTTTGCCCCATGGCGCTTCGACAGCGCAAAGTTAAAAGAGTTTCCTTATAAAGAGTAATTTTCTCTGTGAGAGAGTTTATTTCTCTAAAAGAGCAATACACAGCGGTATCTTTATAAAGATGCCATTCAACCCCTGTGTAGTTCCTGGATGTGGTAAAGTGCTCTCTGCTTCTGACGGCCACAGGCGCTGTCTCGTGTGTCTGGGCACCGATCACACCGAGGCAGCGTTTGTGGATAGTTCATGTTCTCACTGCGAGAACATGACCATGGCAACGTTGCGGTCGCGGCTTGCTTTCAATAGAAAGCACGCCACTCCAGCCACCCCCCGTGTCGCTCCTTCTTCCCACGGGATTGAGGATGATGCGGCTGGCGATGGAGGCGATTTGGGGAGGGCAGCGGGTGCAGTTCCGCCGGGTACGCTCCCTCGGACCACCCGCCCCCCGACACGCTCGTTGACCTCCGTCCAGCCTCGAGGCAATGGCGACTCGCTTCTGAGGTGGATGAGCTCGCCGCTCCGTCGGAGAGCGTGGCGTCTGACGCTGACTCCTCCCCTGGGCTGCCGCCTTCGGGCCAGCACGCCCGGGCTGAGGTTGACGTGCAGATGTCCGACATGCTTGCCTGGGCCGCCTTCGGTGTGGGGCTGGATTGGAACCCTCCATCCTCCCCACACCCGTCAAAGTTGGATGACTGGTTCCTGGGGTCTGGGTGCCGCTCACAGCCATGCCCCCCCTGGTCCCGTTTTTCCTGGAGATGCATGACGAGCTGATGTCTTCATGGAGAGCCCCGTTCTCCATTCATCAAAAGCCCTGCTCGTCCACTCTTGCTACCCTCGATGGCAGGGCGGCCCACAGGTATACGGCGATTCCCCAGGTGGATAGGGCGGCTGCGCTCCATCTTTGTCCCGGTAACCCTACCACCTGGCGCAGGCGCCCTATACCCCCTTCCAAGGCCTGTAGGATGACATCCTCATTGAACTCCAAAGCCTACAGCACCACTGGACAAGCTGCCTCTGCCTTGCATGCCATGGCCATCCTGCAAGTCCACCAGGCCAAGGCGCTCAGGGAACTGCACCTCGATGTGCTGCAGGAACTGCGCTCAGCGACCGACCTCACCCTCAGAGCCACGAAGGTCACCACGCAGGCACTCGAGCAGGCGATGGCCACCCTTGTGGTCCAGGAACGTCATCTCTGGCTCAACCTGGTCGAGATGCGTGAGGCCGACAAAGTTCGCTTCCTCGACGCCCCTGTCTCCCAGCTTGGCCTCTTTGGCGACACCGTCGAGGACTTCGCCCAGCAGTTCTCTACGGTGAAAAAGCAGACAGAGGCCTGCCTCGCTACAAACCTGCCACCATGGCCACTGCCCCGTCTGCTCGCCGAGGGTGTCCCCCTGCGGCCAAGAAAACTGCTCCGCCTCAACCCGGGCCCAGCTCTCAGCCCCAGTGTCGAGCACACCACAGGAAGCAGACGCCCCCCGTCTCTCGGACCCCCTCAAGGACCCGTAAGGCTCCCAGGCACTCTTGAGATGGACGACCCAGTGACACAGGCGTTAGCTCCGGAGGTGGTAAGACCGCTCCGTCCCCCGGTGGAGGGCCGGGAGGAGAATCTTTTGTTTTTAAACAATTTTCATTTGCTGCCCCCCTTAGATGGAGTTGCGGTACCCACATTCTCAATGAAAGAGCTATTTCCTATGTCTCTGGGTCACCTGGCCCACAAATGCCATTCTCACAGCACTCTGCCACCAAATCTCAACAGTCCCGGCTTCCTGGACACAGACCACACATCTCCAGTCCCACAACTGTCCCCCGGCCAGCCGGTTCCGACGAGTCTGGAGGACGCCTACCCTGGACCTCCTCCTCAGTCGCTAACCCACCCCCTGCCGGGTGTGCGGAGCAAGGTAAGTGCTTTGAGTCTTTTCTCAGCACCCCAGCCACTGGTCGCCCTGTCGCCGCCCCAACGCTGCCCTTCCTGCTCCGCCCCACTGCTCCGCCCCGCCGGGTACGTCAAAATTAATCGTCCCTTTGGTGCCCCTAGCGCAGAGGTTGGACGCGTGGCTTTCACTTCCCAACCTGTCTCGCTGGCTGGCCCGGACCATCCGACTCAGTTACGCAATTCAGTTTGCCAGGCCCCTGACCCCCTTCATGGGCGTTCACTTTTCCACCTTACACGGCGAACGTACCCAGTCCCTGCGCACGGAAATCACTACTCTTTTGGCCAAAGACGCAATAGAGCCTATCCCTCCAACCGAGATGAAGAAGGGTTTCTACAGCCCTTACTTCATCGTACCCAAGAAAGGCGGCGGCTTACGACCAATCTTGGACCTGCGAGTTCTCAACCAAGCGTTGCACAAACTCCTGTTCAAAATGCTCACGCAGAGACACATCTTAACTTGCGTCCGGCATCTAGATTGGTTCGCAGCGGTAGACCTGAAGGATGCATACTTCCACATCTCTGTTCCGCCCCTTTCTAAGGTTCACGTTCGATGGCCAGGTGTACCAGTATAAGGCCCTCCCCTTCGGCATGTCTCTGTCCCCTCGCGTCTTCACGAAAGTCGCAGAGGCAGCTCTTGCCCCGCTCTGAGAAGCCAGCATTCGCATACTCAATAACCTCGACGACTGGCTCATCCTGGCCCACTTGCAGGAATTACTATGCGCACACAGAGACCAGGTGCTCAGGCACCTCAGCCGCCTAGGGCTTCAGGTCAACTGGGAAAAGAGCAAGCTCTCCCCGGTTCAGAGCATCTCTTTTCTCGGCATGGAGTTATACTCAGTCTTAATGTCAGCACGGCTCACCAACGAGCATGCTCAGTCAGTGTTGAAATGCCTCGCCTCCTTCACGCTGGACACAGCGGTCCCAGGCTCCTGGGGCATATGGCATCCTCCGCGGCGGTCGCGCTGCTGGGGTTGATGCATATGAGTCCGCTTCAGCTCTGGCTTCAGACTTGAGTCCCGAGACAAGTGTTTATCACCCCCGCCTGCCGCCAGACATTCAAACCCTGGACAGTACTCTACTTTTAAGGGCAGGAGTACCCTTGCAGCAGATGTCCTGACTCGTCCTGGTCATGACCGACGCCTCCAAATCGGGTTGGGGCAGCGTGTGCAACGGGCACGCAGCCGCGGGCCGTTGGAAAGGGGCCCCGCTGCGCTGGCACATCAATTGCCTAGAGTTGTTGACTGTTTTTCTTGCCCTCAGGAAGTTCCTCCCATTAGTTCGGGACAAACATGTCCTAGTCAAGTCAGACAGCACCGCTGTGGTAGCGTACATAAATCACCAATGCGGCGTACGCTCCCGCCACATGTCGAGACTCGCCCGTCGATTCATCCTTTGGAGCCAGCAGCAACTCAGGTCACTGCGAGCCACTCACATCCCCCGCAACCTCAATGTGATAGCGGACGCACTGCCACGACAACGCTTGCCCAGTGGAGAGTGGAGGTTCACACCCAGTCGGTCCAGCTAATTTGGGAACGATTCGGCAAGGCCCAGGTAGACCTGTTTGCCTCCCGATAAACCTCCCACTGCCCGCTCTGGTATGCCCAAATAGAGGCTCCCCTCGGGGCAGATGCACTGGCACACAGCTGGCCCGCAGGGCTGCGCAAGTACGCATTTCCCCCAGTGAGCCTTCTTACACAGGTGCTGTGCAATGTCAGGGAGGACAAGGAGCAAGTCACCCTAGTGGCTCCTTAATGGCCCACTCAGACTTGGTTCTTGGACCTCATGCTCCTCACAACAGCCCCTCCCTGGCGAATTCCCCTGACGAAGGACCTTCTTTCTCAGGGACAGGGCACGCTTTGGCATCTGCATCCAGACCTCTGGAACCTCCACATCTGGCCCCTGGTCGGGACGTGGAAGATCTAGCTGGTCTACCACCTGCTGTCGTAGACACGATCAACCAAGCCAGAGCCTCTTCTACCAGGCATCTTTACGCCCTGAAGTGGCGCTTGTTTGCAGATTGGTGTTCTTCCCGGGCTGAAGACCCACAGAGGTGTGCAGTTAGGTCAGTGCTCCTATTCCTACAGGAGAGGCTGTCCCCTTCCACCCTAAAGGTGTATGTCGCCGCTATCGCGGCCCACCATGAAACTGTAGATGGCAAGACTCTGGGTAAGCACGACTTAATCTTCAGGTTCCTAAAAGGCGCCCGGAGGGTAAATCCCTCCCGGCCAAGCCTGTTCCCCTCCTGGGATCTCTCAGTGGTCCTCGCCGGCCTCTGGAGATCTCCCTTCGAGCCGCTAGAATCAGTTGGACTAAGGGCCCTCTCTCTTATAACGGCCCTGCTGATCGGCCTCGCCTCCATCAAGAGGGTCGGGGACCTGCAAGCATTCTCTGTCAGCGACACTTGCCTGGAGTTCGGTCCGGCAGACACATATGTGATCCTAAGAACGTGAACGGGCTACGTGCCCAAGGTTCCTACCACGCCATTTAGAGACCAGGTAGTGAACCTGCAAGCGCTGCCCCGGGAGGAGGCAGACCCTGCCCTTTCGTTGCTGTGTCCGGTACGTGCTTTGCGTATCTACTTGGACCGCACACAGAGCACTAGACATTCTGAGCAGCTCTTTGTCTGCTTTGGTGGACAGCAGAAAGGGAACGCTGTCTCCAAACAGAGGTTTTCCCACTGGGTCGTCAATGCCATCTCATTGGCTTATCACACCCAGGCCGTGCCCCCCTCTTACTGGTCCGAGTGCACTCAACCAGAGGTGATGTGTCCTCGTGGGCACTGACCAGGGGCACCTCCCTAGCAGACATTTGTAGAGCAGCAGGTTGGGCAACACCCAATACCTTTGTGAGATTTTACAATCTCCAGGTTGAGTCAGTATCGTCCCATGTTTTCTCAGGTCCGATCCGGTAGAACTCGGTAACACGCTGACAAGCTGGCCAGGTGAATTGCTTGCGTCCAGCACCGCGTCTCCCTTCGGCAGTTCCAAACTGCCCTCTGGTCGCTGTAGTGTAGCAATCCCCCCCATCTAATGAGGTTGGGCCTACCTCCGCACCATTTCCACATGCCGCCTAAAAACCCATGTTTCACCACAGGTATTCACCACTTTTTCCTCCCCCTCTGGGTAGTTGTGGTCTCCGCAGTGTCTTTTTCTCCTGAAAAATTATAATTTGGTAAGACCCCCGTCCCTCGATGCGTGTAAGGGTACCGGCCGTTCTTGCTCTATGCGAGAAACATAGAGAGAAAAGAGGCCCGGCCAGGCTCGGCCCGTTCCCAGGTTGGCAAGCGTCGCCTTGTTCCCCTGTCCAGGGTAACTAGAAGGATTCTGACGACTTTTAATGGGGCATTGGGGAAGGGTACCTGCGGTCTGATACAGCTGGTCGCGTTTGCACATGAGAATATCTGCCCGCTCCTGTATCAGCGGTTCACGTACACGGCTCAGCGCATGGCACGATTAAAATTGGACACAACGTCAAAGTGAGCGACAGACGGGGAACGTCTAGGTTACGTATGTAACCCCCGTTCCCCGATGGAGGGAACGAGACGTTGTGTCCTCCCTGCCACGTCGCTGAGCCGAGCTGTAGTGGCAGGAGCATTTCCGGCTCAGAAAAATCCTGAATGAACACAGCGTATTTGCTCACCTAAATACCCATATGTCTGGGGGCGGAGTATGCAAATACTTTCTGCCAACTTCTCATTGGCCTTTTTTCATAGATCAGAGGCATATTCGGCGCTCAAGAGAGACCCCTAGTGTCGCTTCTTCGACACAACGTCTCGTTCCCTCCATCGGGGAACAGGGGTTACATAGACGTTCACCTAATTCATTATAGTGATGTCTTAAGCTCTCATGTGAAATGTGAACTAAATAAAGCACTTTACGTAAAGTAGAAAGAAAGAAAAAAATATTTATTATCATGGTTTTTCTGTCAAAATGGGATATAGTACAGACTAACTTGAATTTTACTGCCTAGTTGTATATTTTTTATTAAGATTTTATTGGCCTCAGCATATTAAGAAAAACATAAGGATCACTATTAAATAGATCCATTTAAAATCTAAAATATGTTTTCTCTGTCTACTAACAAACCCTTATTTTCAATCGATTCACTCAGAGTAATGTCAGGTATCGCCTGACTGTACTGAAAGGCTTCATTATTGTTAAGAGTCTGAAATGTCAAATGGCATGGCAGACTTTGACCTAAAACATAATGAGAAAATGCAGAAGTAGGGTCGTCTCAGGGTAGCATTAGGAGAGGCTTGCAGATATATTGCTAAAGATTTATGCATATACATTTTCTAGCCAGTCTGACAGTCTACCATGTCAAATGCATATTCTTTATCTAGGGATGGAATAATGTTGGAATCATTTTCCCTTGGAATCAATTTCCCTTTTCAGTTATCTGTTTTAAGCAGATAAATGCTATGAGGAACAAAAACACATTTTCCTCAGAACACTGAGGAAAAAAACGACAAATACATCTCCAATTCACACTTGCTGCAAAGCAACAAACACAATTCACATCTTTATGAAGCAATTCCAACAGCAATTCTGCAGTTACAGTTTAAAAGCTGGAAATGTTTTCATCAACCTGCAAATTAGATGTTTCACAATCCTGTCCAGTTGGTGGTGGTAATGCGCCTAAAGCCATTTGCAAACTTCTAAAGCTCAGAAGACGAAGAATTAACAAGGGATGAGGAAAACAACAGTACATGAATAAGGAATAAATGTGTGTATATGCAGTACGTTAAGATGGAGATTGAAGACATGAGTGACCCTGAACCATGTAGAATGACAAATGAAGATACTGAGGAACTAAAAGGTTGGTATCCATTCCTGATTCTATATTATTGACTGCCGAGGAACAATTTAAGTAATAAACAGGGTTCGTACGTTCATGAAAATCCTGGAAAATTCATGGAATGTAGATTTTTTTTTTCCAGGCCTGGAAATGTCATTGAAATTCTAACGAATACTTTCAGCAATACAAGTGTGCTAATAATTCTTCAAGTTTGGGGCGATCGCGGAGCAACGTGAATAAACTCTAATCCTAGCCCGCGCGGAGCAGCAGTAGTATGAAAAATGCATACCATGCGGTGTTCGCATTTGGCACCTCATTGATGCTAGAAAAGTTCGTTCACGAACATTTCCCCAAGCACCAGCACAGAGAGTGAGAGATGGTTTAGTGCAGCATCTCATGTTCTTGATGTGAAGAGGAACCGTCTCTCCTGCCAGAAAGCTGAGCAACTTTTGTTTTTGAAGAGAAACTTGCCACTTGTACTTAAATGGAAAGCGGTCCAATTTGCTATGTATACAATTACATAAAAATTTGTGTAGCCCTGCAACACTTGTTCTTCACTTGAGGCTACATCTGTCATTTACAGTTTGAGGTTGGATTTAGTTCTGTTACTGCCGTCTTGCACTGTTGTTTTGCACAATAATTTTCACTTAAATTGGACATACGTTTAACATAAACAGTATAGAGGCCCTCTGCTATTCTGTGTTTTTCCTGTTGTTATCATTAAAATGACTGTTGCCTATTTAAACTTTTTGAAAGATGCTGACTAAGTTACTTTCTGTAGTTTTCTAAAACTTTACAGTATTTGGATAATTGTTAATAAAATCTGTAAAATTGTATTGTTACAGAACTGAATGAAGAATAATATTTAATATTGTTTTAATATATTTTCTGTCCAATTTTGGTGTGTTATTTTCAATAAAAGTGTGATTATTTTATTGGTTTGTAGTTTTTCAATTCAGATTCATTAAATTCATGAAATTAATGAAAAAGTATAATATTAATACAATTATACACTATATATATATATATGTGTGTGTGTGTGTGTGTGTGTGTGTGTGTGTCATCAGTTAAGACTACGTGTCCCTTATGCAAACCCTTATACACACAGTGACATGAGTTAAAGACTACGTGTCCCTTAAACAAACAATGACATGAGTTAATTCTATGGAAGATAGTCAAATGTACATCCTTTTTAAAAATAGACAGGTGAGGGATTTTCCACCAATAGTTAAAGAGAAGAGACTAAAAGATAATGGCGGTAAACGAAAGGACACGGGCAGTGGGCCCATTGGTCAGAGATAGTGGATAACAAAAGGTATATAACTGAGAGCTTGGAAGTGTGTATTCAGAACGGACAGCTGACCCTTCTCATGTTTGTTGGTGATTCAATAAACTACAACTTTGGCATTTGGAACCTTGGACTCTAAGAGATTTCTTGCATCTTAAGATTCTTTGAAGATTGTCCACAACAATAGCTCGCCATGTTAATTAAGCTTATGGTGATGTTTGCTTTTGAGTCTGAGCTATTATTAACATCTTAGGGTGCTTTCAAGCTGGCAGTTTAGTTCGAAACACAGCACGATTCGCATGAAAAATTGGTAATGTGAAAGCTGTCATGCGGACCGGGGTGTGCACTGCTGTACCGAACCCGAGACTACCTGTAGGAGGAGTTTGGTTGCAATGGAACTGTAGCACGATTTGCATGAATGTGAAAGCAACTTAGACTCGGGTGCGCACTCGTTCATGAAGTAAAGTAACCTGCGCATGTGTTTTAGCCGATGACGACGTAATTAGTCTTGACAACACAGGAGGATCCACACATTCATGAAAGTCCCAAAAATGTTATGACACCACAATGACATAGAAGTACAATCAACACTATAAATTCTGTCTGTCTGTCTATACACGTTATAAATACTATATATAAATACTACTATAGGTTATAAATATATAGGGTATAATAGGAGATGACATTGGCGATAACTTCACCTTGGACACGAGTGTAAGCGTGCAGTGTAAACAAAGATGCAAATGAATTCCTTGCAATCAGCTGTCTCCTCAAAAAAATGCCTTTGCGAGCAGCAGCAAGCCACCTTCCCCTGGACATCTGATGAGTTACACCATGAAGCGCACATATGCAGTTGTCGTTAACTCTGCTGTGCATAATGGCACCAAAATAACAAAAAAACTAAAAGTATGATGAACTGTGTTGTTTTCTCCATGCGTGTTTGTGATGACATAAGATGAACGCAAATGGACCAGGGTTCGATAGAATCAAGTGTGAAACCAGACCAACTCTGCGGGGAGCACTGGGAACAATCGCATTCGGAATCGGACCGCAGCAAACAAGCCCAGTGTGAAAGCCCCCTTAATGAGCAATCATTAGAAGGCTGCATGATTATAGCAAAAATCGTAATTGTCGATTATTGGCCTTGATATTGTAATCGTGATTATTAATGTTGATTAAAATATTAAATTACTGTGACGTCACAAATTAAGCCACCTTGCGGTTCTTCAGAGTAGCAGATTTCAGTGGGGAATATGAGCTGTGCTCCAGTTCCCCTTCTGTCACTCACTCGACATTGTGTCGAATGAAGTGACACAAGAGGTCTTTCTTGAGAGCCTCGCATACCTCTGAACTTGAGAAAAGGCCAATGAGAAATTGGCAGACAGAATTTGCATGTCCCGCCCCCGGACATATGAGTATAAAGGGAAGGGGGCGTGCGTCTGTCAGTCCGGAGCAGAGTGGTTGTGCAGCAGAAGCATCACAAGCGGCTTTCTCCTTCTCTGCACACTGTACGGTCCACGCCCCTGGGCGCTTCGACAGTGCTTCCCTCTAAAAAAGAAGATTCCTCCTAAAAGTGTTTTTTTTTTCTCTAAAAGAGTTTACACAAAGAGCAATACGCAAGCAGGTGTTGAACATCCTTTTCAGGACGCGTCTTTTTAAAGATGCCCTTCCGCATCTGTGTAGTTCCTGGATGTGGTCGATATCTCTCCAAGAATGATGGTCATAGACGCTGCCTAGTGTGCCTGGGTAGCGATCACACTGAGGCAGCGTTTGTGGATGGTTCATGTACTCGCTGCAAGAACATGACCATGGCAGCATTGCGATCGCGGCTTTCATTCCTCAAGGTGAATGCCACTTCAGCCACTCCCCGCGTCGCTCCTTCTTCTCACGGGATTGAGGCGATTTGGGGATGGCAGCAGGCTCGGTTTTGTCAGGTAAATCCCCACGCACCACCCGCCCACCCAACACACTCGCTTCTGTCCGGGCTCGAGGTGAGGGAAGCTCACATCTCGGTCAGCCTGTGTTCTCCCTCAAGCCACCCATCCGGTACTTTTCTTCCCAGAGGTGCATGATGAGTTGACATGGTTGTGGAGGGCACCATTTATTGCCCAGAACCGACCCCTTCACTCATCCGCTCTCACTACCCTGATGGTGGGGTGGCCCACGGGTACATGGAGGTTCCCCATGTGGCCCGGTACTCCCCTCTAAGGCCTGTAGGATGACGTCGTTGCTTACTTTGAAAGCCTACAGCGCCACCGGCAGGACGCCTCCACCCTGCATGCCATGGCTCTCCTGCAGGTCTACCAAGCCAAGGCATTCAAAGAACTACACCTGGGTAGTCCCGACCCCGATGTGCTGCAGGAACTGTGCTCTGCCACCAACCTCGCTTTCAGAGCCAGTAAGGTCACAGCGCAGGCACTCGGGCGGGCGATGGCCACCCTCGTGATCCAGGAACGTCACATTTGGCTGGACATGGTCGAGGTGCATGAAGTTGACAGGGCACACTTTCTCAACGCCCCTGTATCCCAGCTTGGCCTCTTCGGTCGACAACTTCAGCCAGCAGTTTTCACCGGTGAAGAGGCAGACGGAGGCTATCTCTCACATCATGCCGCAGCACCGCCCCAGTGCACCCTGCGGCCAAAAAACAGGAAGCTCCGCCTCAACCCAGGCCCAGCTCTCAGCCCCAGTGTCGAGCGCCCTGCAGGCAGCATATGCCCCCCCCCCCCATCTCCAGAACCCATTCCTGGACCCGGAAAACTCCTAAGCGCTCCTGAGATGGAAGACCCGGACAGTCAGATGTTTGCTCCGGAGCTGGTACCAAGACCACTCCTGGTGGAAGGCCGAGAGTAAAACCTTTATTTTCTGTATTTTCATTTGCCATCTCCATTCTCAATAAAAGAGCGATTTCCTCACTCCCTGGGTGATTCAGCCAGTGCGTGCTGTTCTCACGGTGCCCCGGCTCCAAAATCCTACAGTCCCGGTTCCCCAGACACAGTCACCTCGCCTCCAGACCCGCGTCTGCCCAGCACCAGTAGGTAGGCCAGCGCTGACGAGTTCTGAAGACACCTTTCCAGGACCTCTTCCTCAGTCTCTAACCCACCCCCTGCCGGATGCGCTGAGGTATGTAATTGCTTTGAGTCTTTTTTCAGCACTCAAGCCTCGGGATGCACTTTTGCCTCCCGACGCACTAATACCTGCTCCCACCCGGTACGCCGAAAATATTGCCCCTCATGCGGATTCAATTCGCCAGGCTCCCGCCTCATTTCAGCAGTATTCACTCCACCTCGATGCGTGGCGAGAACGCCAGCACCTTAAGTGCAGAGATGCTCATGGACGTAATAGAGCCTGTCTCTCCAGCCGAGATGAAGAAGGGTTTCTACAGCCCTTCATCATACCCAAAAAAGGCAGTGGGTTGTGGCCAATATTACACTTGCAAGTTCTCTACCGGGCTTTACACAAACTCCCGTTCAAAATGCTCACGCAGCAACAGATTTTGACCTGCGTTCAGCATCAAGATTGGTTAGCGGCGGTAGACCTGAAGGACGCATACTTCCACGTCTCCATCTTGCCTCGGTACTTACCCTTCCTACGGTTTGTGTTCGACGGCCAGGCATATCAGTACAAGGGCCTGTCCCCTCTCGTCTTCACGATGGACGCAGTGGCAGCTCTTATCCCTAAACAGGAAGTGGGCATCCGCATATGAGACCGCTTCAGCACTGGCTTCAGACTCGAGTCCCGAGATGGGCATGGCGCCACGGCACATACCGTGTGTTAATCACCCCTTCCTGCCGTCAGACTTTCAATCCTTGGACAGACCTCTGTTTTCAGTGGACTGGAGTCCCCCTACAGCAGGTGTCCAGAAATGTCGTGGTCACCACAGATGCCTGTCAGCAGCAACACGCCAATCAGGTCAATGCACGGCACTCATATCCCCAGCAAAAACTCAACATGACAGCGGACGCGCTGTTGCGACAGGCTTCACCAGGCAGAGAGTGGAGGCTCCACCCCCAGGTGGTCCAGCTGATTTGGGACCGGTTTGGCATGGCTCAGTTAGACCTCTTTGCCTCCCAAAACAATGCACACTGCCCGCTCTGGTTCTTGACAGAGGCCCCTCTCGGGACAGACGCATTGGCACACTGCTGGTCCCTGGGGCTGCACAATTACACATTTCCCCCAGTGAGCCTTCTTGCACTGGTGCTGAGCAAGGTCAGGGAGAATGAGGAACAAGTCACCTTAGTGGCTCCTTACTGGACCACTCACACTTGGTTCTCGGATCTCACGCTCCTCGCAACAGCACCTCCCTTGCAAATTCCACTGAGGAAGGACCTTCTTTCCCAGGGAAGTGGCACACTCTGGCATCCGTTCCCAGACCTCTGGAACCTCTACGTCTGGCCCCCTGGATGTGATGCGGAAGATCTGAGTGACCTACCACTGGTGGTCGTAGACACGATCAACCAAGCCAGAGCTCCTCTACCAGGCAGCTTTATGCCCTCATGTGGCGCTTGTTCGCAAATTTGTGTTCTTCTCAGTCTGAAGACCCGAAAAGGTGCGCAGTTCAGTCAGTGCTCTTATTTCTGAACCGGAGGTTGGAGAGGCGACTGTCCCCCTCCACCTTGAAGGTGTTGTAGCCACTATACCGCCCCACCATGATGCAATGGGCACTAAGCCCTTGGAGGAGGATGACTTGGTCATCAGGTCCCTTAAGGGGTGCCCGGAGGCTGATTCCTCCCAGGCTATGCCTGTTCCCCTCATGGGTTCTCTCCGTGCTCCCTGTGGGCTGTCGGAGAACCCCCTTCGAGCCACTAGAGTCAGTTGAGCTATGTGCCCTCCTCTGAAGATGGCCCTGCCTGATTCTGCTCACTTCCATCAAGAGGGTCAGGGACCTGCATGCGCCCTCTGTAAGCAACACTTGCCTGGAGCCCGGTCCGGCAGACGCTCGCATCATCCTAAGACCTCTACCGGGCTACGTGCCCAAGGTTCCTACAGCCCCCCTTCAGGGCCAGGCAGTGAACCTGCAAGCAACTGCCCCAGGAGGAAGAAGACCAAGCCTTATCGTTGCTGTGTCTAGTGCCTGCTTTGCACACCTATTTGGACCGCTCACGGAGATCTAGATGATTCTAGATGGTTCGAGCACGCGCTATGAGGAGTGAGGCATTCTCGTGGGCACTGGCCAATGGCGCCTCTCTAGCAGCCATTGAAAGAGCAGTGGGCTGGGCAACACCCAATACCTTTGTGAGATCAATAACCTCTGAGGGTTGTGTCGGTCCTAGCCTGTGAACTCGGTAATACGGGACAGCTGATTACCGATTACCGCTTGCGCATAGCGCCTTTTCCAAAAGTTTGCTCTCCCTGGATGTCTTTCCTCCATAGCCCTCTGGCTCGCAAATTTGGTGGAAGAATTCCCGACCAGACCCACTACGAGTACTAAATATTCTGTACTGGAATAGGTGCTCCACAGGTATCGGTCATCATGATTATCCCCTGTTTTGCCTGTCGGCAGACCCGCGTCTCCCTTGGGCAGCTCCTTCTGCCCCCGGTCGCGGTGTATGTAGAGCTCCTCCCACACCAGGTAGGACCTACCACCGCGCCACTTCCATTTGGGGCTCGTAAGCCCATGTGATGTATGACCTCCCCAGCCTGGGCAGGATGTGGTATCTACAGGGTCTTTTCCCCCCTGAAAGAATAGGATCGGAAAAGAACACCTTCCCTGATGTGTGTTAGAGCGTTAGATGGCCCCAGCCGCTTCTAACAGCCCTATGGTAAACATAGAGAGAGAGAGAAAAGGCAGCGGCTGGCGTGGCCTGCTCCCATCCTTGGCAAGACACTTGTTCCCCCCCCTCAAGAGAAGAGGGAGTTCGGGAACCCAAAACTTGTATGACGTTTTTATGGGGCATTGGGGAAGGTTACGTGCAGCCTGGCACGAGATGCTCCTTTGGCATGCAACAGCTTGCTTGTTCACGTAACATGGTTCAGTGTCATGCCGATATTGGATATGGACCCCTAGTGTCACTTCACTGACACAACGTCGAGTGAGTGACAGAAAGGGAACATCTAGGTTACTGTCGTAACCCCCGTTCCCAGATGGAGAGAACGAGATGTTGAGTCCCTCTTGCCACAACATCGTACCAACCACTGTAATGGCCGTAACTTATTCTCTGCTCCTCAGTACAAAACCTGACTAAACAGATGCACTATTCCCTCCTTTTATACCCATATGTCCAGGGGAGGGAATTCTCTTTGGCCATTTCTCAAAGCTCAGAGGCAACTGAGGCTCTCAAGAGAGACCCCTATTGTCACTTCACAGACACAATGTTTCATTCCCTCCACCAGGGAACGGGGGTTACGACAGTAACCTAGACGTTTTCAGAACATTTTAGATTTGATAGTGATAGTTTCACTTTATTTCTTGTTCAAAATCTGTCACTCTTTTTGACAAATTACTATGTTCATTTTAGATCTGATGGAAGTGGAAGAAGAAAGTCAAAAATGTTATGAAGTGGATGCGAAAACTCAGTATCAGAAACCAGATGAATTCATAACTGAAGAAAAAAAATTCAGTTGCTCAAAGATTGAGAAGAATTTGTTACAAAGAAGATCACAAAAAACAAGAGCCAAGAAATCTTTAACCTGTACTCGGTGTGGAAGGAGTTTCACAAAAAAAGATACTCTGAACAATCACATGCAAATTCACTCTGGAGAGAAGCCTTTCACATGCCTCCAATGTGGAAAGAGTTTTACATGTAAAGGAAGCCTTAACATTCACATGAGAATTCACACCGGGGAGACCTTGACATGCCTTCAATGTGGAAAGAGTTTTACACAAAAAGGACACCTTACCAGTCACATGAGGATACACACTGGAGAAAGCCCTTTCACATGTCTTCTGTGTGGAAAGAGTTTTACACGTAATGAGCACCTTCGGACGCATGCAAGAATTCACACTGGAGAGAAGCCATTCACATGCCATCTGTGTGGGAATAGTTTCGCTCGTGAAGAACACCTTAAAAATCACATGAGGATTCACACTGGAGAGAAGAATTTCATGTGTTTTCAGTGTGGAAAGAGTTTTACAAAGGCAGCCAATCTCCGAATTCATCAGCGCTCTCATTCACAACACCAAAGAATCCATACTGGAGAAAAACCTTTCAAGTGTTCATATTGTGAAAAGAGTTTCAGTCAGTCAGGAACCCTGAAAAAACATGTAAGAGTGCATACTGGAGAAAGACCTTACAAGTGTTCACATTGTGAAAAGAGTTTCAGTCAGTTAGGAAACCTGAAAACACATGAAAGAGTGCACACTGGAGAAAAACCTTACAAGTGTTCACATTGTGAAAAGAGTTTCAGTCAGTCAGCACTCCTAAAATCACATGAAAAAGTGCATATTGGAGAAGAACCTTACAAGTGTTCACATTGTGAAAAGAATTTCAGGCAGTCAGCACTCCTAAAATTACATGAAAAAGTGCATACTGGAGAAAAACCTTACAAGTGTTCACATTGTGAAAAGAGTTTCAGTCAGTCAGGAAACCTGAAAAAACATGAAAGAATGCACACTGGAGAAAAACCTTACAAGTGTTCACATTGTGAAAAGAGTTTCAGTCAGTTAGTACACATGAAATCACACGAAAGAGTACACACCGGAGAAAAACCTTACAAGTGTTCACATTGTGAAAAGAGATTCAGTCGGTCAGGACTCCTAAAATCACATGAAAAAGTGCACACTGGAGAAAAACCTTACAAGTGTTCACATTGTGGAAAGAGTTTCATTCACTCAGCACTCCTGAAAACACATGAAAAAGTGCATACTGCATAAGCCACACACTGCTCTATATGAGAGTTTTAGCTCACAAATTATTTATCACAGTAAGAAATTGTAAGAAAAGTGTTTCTTCTGGTTCATTTAAACAAATAGTGTGAAATTCTGATAAACCCCAAAAGTACATTTCATCTAAGAGGGTAATTTGTTAAAATTCACTTCAAGATCAGCTGTCAAAATCTCTGTCTCTTCCATTTCATGTTATGAAGATGAACTGTTCGAGAACTGTGCTTTCAAGTATATCATGATTACTTTTAACCAGTTTTTCCAGTTGTCTGTTTTTTTTTTGATAATTGTTATTGTTTTATTTGAGTGCATTAATCTGTTTTAATATCAAGTCTGATTTTCCTCCTAAATTAGATTAAAAGCTGCATGTAAAATGCATTGTCTCACGCTAGGTTGGTTCATCAGTTTAGTTAAGTGTGAATATAATGCCATAGGGTTGGTCCTTTGTCTCCGTGATAATCAAGCCATTTGGGCTTTGTGGTTATGTTCAGGGCTGTAGCAAGTGCGGGGAAAGTTGGTGATGATTCTTGGTGCCCACAGTTCCAGGGGGGCCCCACATCAAATTATATTTTTCCTTTTTTATTTATTTATTTTTTATTCCCTTTTCTTCTAATTTGGAATGCCCAATTCCCCTCGTGGTGGCGCAGTTACTCACCTCAATCTGGGTGGCGGAGGATAAATCTCAGTTGCCTCTGCTTCTGAGACGTTAATCCACACATTTTATCATGTGGCTCGTTGTGCATGACACCGCGGAGGCTCACGACACATGAAGGATCATGCTACTCTCCGCGATCCACACGCAACTTACCATGCACCCCATTGAGAGCGAGAACCGTTAATCATGACTGCGAGGAAGTTACGCCATGTGACTCTACCCTCCCTAGCAACTGGGCCAATTTGATTGCTTAGTAGACTTGGCTGGAGTCACTCAGCACGCCCTGGATTCGAACTCACATCTCCAGGGTTGGTAGTCAGCATCAATAATAAATTATTTTGTTAATAGGGATCAGGGCTATATACAGTCAGGGGGCCCAGAATACCATGCTATGACCCTGGTTATTTTAATTAGTTTAAAAGGTCTAGAGGCACTCCCATTCAGAAGTAGTGTCCTGTAAATTAAAACAAACATTTTCCAAAAAAAAACTGCATCATGCTGGATGCAAGTTTCATGAGTGTGTGCCTAAATTCGTCAAAGAGCTCAATGTTTTTAAGATAAATGGATTAGTTTGTTTAATCACATCATCCATTGCTGTTCAAAAATAAACGGATACATATCTCCACATTTGTAAGTCCTCGGTTGTTTTTACCATGTTGTATGCCAGCCTAGCTATACTATGCAATATAGATGTGTATTCTGGACAGGGTATCATTTCACTTAAAGAACATTACACAAAGTTGTCCCCTGCCAAGTCATTAACTCATCTGTGCTTACTGAAATAGAAATACAACTAAAAACGAAATGGTTTGGTTTTCACCTAAGTGAAAGACACCTAAAAAGATATTATGCGATTGAGGGTTATCTTGATGGAAAAATTACTCTGATTTAGTGGACCTTGTTGAGTCCATCCGCAATCAACTGCAGTACTCTGGACAACTTCATGGGTACCAATGGATGTACGGCAAATGCAGAGAAAAAGGTCTGCTTGTGAGAAAAGAAGATGTGCGCTTGGTGCTGAAGGAATTGGATCCTAGATGTGTTTCCTTGAGGAGAGCCTGACGTCTCAGATGAGATTCATTCTTCTTCACATAAATTACGCAGATGAAAGACTTTGCACCTATTTGGAAGGTGCAAGTACTGCCAACCAAAGGATAGATTACTGGTGGGGGT
This sequence comes from Moxostoma hubbsi, assembly GCA_032164185.1. Lineage (NCBI taxonomy): Eukaryota > Metazoa > Chordata > Actinopteri > Cypriniformes > Catostomidae > Moxostoma > Moxostoma hubbsi. The sequence goes on from JAVLUX010000005.1 coordinate 9,993,419, forward strand.
TTCTGCGCAAGGAATGTATGGAATTTTGGATTTCCCTGTTTGCTGACCTCAGGGACAATGGATCCTTGGACAGAAGTCTGCTCCAATTCTGCTGCATGGGACTCATCCAAGTGAGTTCATCTGAAATTATGTTTTGCTGTTTGTGTGTGTGGTGAGTGAAAGAGAGAGAGACAGAGTCCTCATTAACTTCCCATTTTTCAAAAGATATATAACTTTTTTTTTCTGTGTAACTCAATTATATATTTAAAGCAGAATTTAACATCTTATTTGTTCAAGATGTTTGGAACAATGAGGCAGTAAGAAATTAAACAGGATTTCATTTTTAAGTAAACTATTCCTTTGAATTTATTAAAAGTTTTCCATCATTTTGTGTGTGTGTGTGTGGGGGGGGGGGGGGGGGGGGGGGGGGGGGTTATTGTTACGCTTTGCAGGATGAGCTGGATGACACTGCTCAGGTTTGGAATGCACGTGTGTATGTATACCATTATGCTGTCATAGAACATCAGCAACCCCAGTGGACGGCCCAGTATGATGTATGGACTGCCTGAACTCTACTTCACCAGAGACATCCTCACCTCAACTGACACTGAAAGTGTTCAACTGTGTAAGAATGAATGCACTTTCCGATGCCCCATACCATGTGATCCAGATGTAAACGAGTCTCTGAAACATTTGAACCTTCCAAGAGACCCATATCAAGCTGTGAAATTACACATGCATTTAAGAGATTTGATCAGGGCATTACTGTAACAACTGCAAGGTTCTTTTTTTTTTTATCTGAAATGTGCTTACATAATTAGTAGACAATACTCCTGCAGAAATCCTGCAATATCGTAGAATGTTTTTATGAAGAATTAGAAATTATCAAACCTCAATATTGATACATGAAGAATTTCCACATTACAATATTGATACATTAAACTAATTAAAGAATGACACCAACATTTGCAAAAGTGTTTATTGTGCACAACGTTTTGTATAACTGGACAGAAAAGCTACAGAAGAAATCTGTCAATTTCAGCCAAATTTTAACATGTAACACCATATAAACAGATTTTGTGTTTAGAGTTTATGGAATAAATAAAGAGGTTAAAGATTCTGAGTTATTTCCTCACTAACAACCAACCAGGTATTGCATAGAATGAGACTGAATTCACTAAAAAACTTTGCAAAGCCTAAAGACCATGAATCCATATTTCAAAACAATATACTCACATTAAAAAATAAGAATCATATAACAATTTATCAGTATTAATGGCTGCAGTGATGTGTTTTTAATGAAAACAAACTGACCACTTATTGTTTGTGGTTCAATGTTACATTTTATGTAATTAAAGGGATAGTTCACCTAAAAATGATAATTCTGTCATCAACTTGTATGAGTTTCATTCTTCTGTGGAACATAAAAGAAGTATTTTGAAGAATATTGGTAACCAAACAGTTGCTGGTCCCAATTTATTAACATAGTCTTTTTTTTCATACTATGGATGTCAATGGGGACCAACAACTATTTGGTTTCCAACATTCTTCAAAGTATCCCCATGTTCAACAGAAGAAAGTAACTCATACAGGTTTGAAACAACTTGAGGGTGACTAAATGGTTTTGGGTGAACTATCCCTTTAACAAACAGGATAAAAATGGAGTACTTGGAATAGAATAGCCATCTGTTTCAATACTTTGCATCTGCAGCCTAAATTAAACATACTGGTAAAGAGTATATTTCAAAATATTATACTCAAATTTATTCTTTTCTGTGTAAACAAAATACACGCAACAATAAAACTCAATTTCAACAGTACTTTGAGTACAGTTCTGGTGCTATGCTTTGAGGAGAACAAACCGTATGTTACCATATAAGAGAACATTACGGTTACTGTTGTAACCTCTGTTCCCTGAGGGAGGGAACGAGACATTGTGTCGAATTAAGTGATACAAGGGGTCTTCCTTGGGAGCCTCGCATACCTCTGAACTTGAGAAACTTGAGGCCAATGAGAAATATGCAGACAGAATTTGCTTGTCCTGCTCCCGGACATACGGGTATAAAGGGAAGCGGGCGTGTGTATGTCGGTCAGTAAGGTACGGCTGTTTACAGTGGTAGGTCTAGTGTCGTGGCAGAAGGGACACAACGTCTTGTTTCCTCCCACAGGGAACGGAGGTTACAACAGTAACCGTGACGTTCCCCTTCTGTCACTCACTCGACATGGTGTCGAATTAAGTGACACAAGGGGTCCCATTCAAAGGCACCATGCACTAGCCCGTGTTACGTGAACTGCTGACACAGGTGCAAGCAGGCTGCTGCGTGCTAGAAGCAACTGTATCAGCCGCACGTAACCCTCCCCAACACCCCTAGAAAAAGTGTCATATACAGACCTTAGGTTCCCAGCACCTCTGAGGGGGGAACTGGTGCTACGTGACCAGCATGGGAGCAAGCCCAGCAGCCGCGGCCTTTTCTCTCTCTATGTCTCTCACATAGAGTGTAAAGTGGCTGGGGCTATCTTAACGCTATGAAATGCATCGGGAAAGGTGGTCATTCCCGGTCCTATTCTTTCAGGGGGAAAAGACCCTGAGGAGGACACATCCTGCCCAGACAAGGGGGAGGTGATATGTGGCTAATACACCCATGTGGGTTGTCAAGCCATATGCGGGAGCTGCGCGGTGGTAGGTCCTACCTGATGAGGGAGGAGCTCTACAAACACAGCTACCGGGGGCAGTGGGACTGCCCAAGGGAGACGCGGGTCCGCTGACAGGGGGACTGTACATAGGAAAATACATCACAGGTAGTTGCTTGAAGAGGGAATTAAGCCTGTGGATTCCTACCACATTACAGAACACTTGTGGCTCGTAGTGGGTCTGGTTGTGAATTGCTTCGCTGAATTCGCAGGCCAGAAGGCTAGGGAGGAAGAACATCCAGGAAGCGAAACTTATTGGCTAACCTGGGAGAGAAAGCATGCTGGATCAACTTGGTGAAGGGCGCTAGGCGCAAGCGGAACACACGGTCGGCAGGTCCATATTACCGAGTTGTACCGGCTCGGACCTGACAAAACACGGGACGAGACCCGCTGCTCTGCAGATGTCTGCTAGGGAGGTGCCTTTGGTGTGCTCGAACCCGCACGGGGGTGGGCACGGCCTGGGACTGGTAGGCCAAAGAGATCAAGCCATCAAGGGTAGTGAGAGCGGACGAGCTGTGGGGAGGACGGGGGGGGGGTTCCAGTCCAAGCCCATGCTCACGGCAGACCAGGCCAGCATGTCGGCCATCTGCGTGTCAGCCTCAGACTGGGCGAGCTGACCCGAAGGTGGCAGCCCAGTCGAGTCCTCTGCGTCAGATGCCTGAATGTTCTCCGATGCAGCGGCAACATCCTTATCCAATTCCAGGGGCTCAAGGGAGAATGCAGGCTGGCACTTACGGAAGCAAGCGAGCATGCCGGGGGGGGGCGGTTGGTTTGTGGGGATTTACCTGGTGAAACCGAGTCCGCCCAAATTCTGTCTGGCAATTTCTCATTGGCCTTTTCTCAAGTTCTGAGGTATGTGAGGCGCCCAAGGAAGATCCCCTGTGTCACTTCATTCCACACAACTTCGTGTGAGTGACAGAAGGAGAACCAGGGGCCATGATTGGTAAAAGTGTGCATTTGGGACAGACTTCAAGACTTCAATCAGATGATGCACAAGTCATGGCATTGATAGATTGGGTAAAGGAAGACACTTTAAACTAACTATTGAATATTTGTTTTTATTAAATAATTTCAAGCAACACACTGAAAATAAAGCATTAGATAATAAAGAACCTCTGAAAAACAAAGTGCACATATGACTACAGCAACAAAATCCCATTGTTTAATATCTTTAGAGAACAAATAAACATTATTCAGACACATGGATGGTTACAGCTTAGAACACAGTAAAATGTATAGAAAGAACGTACCACCATATTCGCAAAAATAGTTCTAAAATACACACAGCCACACTTCTGCAGGTATAAATAGCACTGTTAGGCTGAATGTTGCTATATCAATAAATACAAGCAAAAGGGCGCAAGACCACCTCAAATCATCATTCAATTTGGCATGAGAACTGTTCGTGATATGGTATGGAGAATGTCCAAAAATGCACCGCTCTGTATGGAGAGAAAAATCTGCTTCAGAGAGGACCTCCGCAAGGACGAAATGGAGGCACATGCTCGACTATGGCCCAAAGCTGAAGAGGCAAGGAAGAAGAACTTGAAAGCATACCTACACGATGGATATGCAGTGATAAATGGTCAAAAGGTGACGGAGTAAACTTCCGAACATGGTGACGTGATCTTTTTTTTGTTAGTTCTTTTTTATGACTGTACTTTAAATTAAGGCACATAAGTACCTTAATCAAGATTCAACAATGAACTGAAACCAGGTACTTTATTCAACTAAATATTAAGAAGGTTATAGCGAAATTATTATCTGAAAGTTTTTTTTTATTGTATGTTTTCATGGTAGGCTGTATCTGCGAGTTAGCATGCTTATGTTCATAAGGTTATACAAGTCAATTTTATTATATATTTTTTCCTTTTGTTTCAACATATGTCTTTTTCTCTGTTATCTTTAAATGTTTGAGGGATAAGGTGTAATGTTAAACGTAAGACACTTTTTCTTTTTAGCAGGGAGCAAGTAAAAGTTAATTGTTTCTTTCTTCAAGAGACTCATTCAAGTGATGTGGATGTTAAATTTGGGAAGTCACAATGGGGTGGAGAGGCCTAATTCTCTCATGGAACTTCCCACTCAGCAGGGGTCGCCTTTTTGTTTAATCGATTGGACAGCAAAACTATCGCCTCTGCATGTGATAATGAGGGTCACTGGATTATGGTTGTTCTTGAATTTAACAAGTGTAATTAAATTTTGATGTAAGTTTATGTTTAAATGAACAAGGCCACTAATAGGTTGGCAGGATAAACATCCCACCCCTTTTAACGCATTTTCCTATAACACTCTAATTTCTAATATATCTCAGTTTCTTGATTTGGTTGATATTTGGCGCTTGAAAAACCTACATAAAAAACTATTCACATGGGGGTCTTCTTCAGGGCGTATTCAGCGTTCTAGATAGATTTTTGGTTAATAACCACTTATCTCCTTCCTTTCTCATATGACTGTGATATTTCTCCATCTATTTTAACTGATCATAGTGTCATATTACTTTCTGCTAGGAGAAATAGTTCAGTTTGATCGCACTGGAAATCTTATAGTAATCTGTTCAAGTGTAAATCTTTTTGTAATTCTGTTCTGTTATTGCTTAACGATGTTAAAATATGTCAGAGTTAACTCCAACTGGTAAATGGGAATGGGTTAAATTTTGCATTAAAAGACTGGCAATAAAAGAGGGGAACCATATTGCAAATACTAGAAAATCAAGGCAGTTTTTAATCTTATCACAATTAAACTACTTTGATAATAAAGCTATTCTTAATGAGAGTGAGCAGAGAGAACTTCACCTTCTTCAATCTGAGCTGGATGATTTCTATACTGAAAAGGCTAAAAGGACATTCATATGCCAGATGGATTGAAGAGGGAGAAAAAATTCTTCATATTTTTTCAATTTAAAAAATACAAACAAGCTTTAAAAACTATCAATAAACTCAGTATTAATAACCATATAAGTGAAGAGCAAACGCTGAGTGATGATTATGTATACTCCTTTTATGGTCATTTATATAAATCAAGATATAGAGTACAGAGAGCAATTGTGATTTTTTTCTTCTCCTTCTTAAAGGAGAAAGTACCTATTATAGATAGTGATTTTAAAAGCAAAATGGAGGATGATATTGATATTTCAGAATTAGATATTGCTATCTCATAGATAGATAACTGGAGACCAATAACTCTTCTAGCAAACGACTTTAAATTGCTTTCTCATGTTTTTGCAAATAGGCTTAAAAAAGGTGTTGGTAAAATCGTCAATGAAACTCAATCTGGTTTTATCAAAGGGAGAAGTATTCACAGCCTTATTAGGTTAGACCTTGATATGCTTGACTATAATTATTTAATTCCTCAGTCAAGCTTATTTTTATTTCTAGACTTTTTCAAGGTATTTGATACCCTTGAACATCCTTTTCTGTTCAAGTCTTTTGAATTTTTTGCTTTTGGTCCTATGCTTCGCAGAGTAATTTACATATTTTATAATGATATTTATAGTAGAGTATCCCTTAATCAAGGATCATCACCCAGAATTAAAATCACATGAGGAATTCATCAAGGATGCCCTATTTCATCATTATTATTCAATTTAGCAGCAGAACTAATGTCTTTCTTCATTAAAAATTTTGAGGACAATATAGTGATTGATATTCTTGGCAGGACTTTTACAATAAGCAAATTTGTAGATGACACTGTTTTATTTCTTAAAAATAAAGAGGTGGTTCCAATGGTTATTGACAGAATTTAAATGTTTTCAAAAGCTTCATGACTGACCCTAAACTTGAAAAAGTGTGAATTAATGTCAATCCATAAGGAAATAGTGTATGCATAAATCACTCTAAAGGAAATAGTGGGTATTCCAGTGAAAGAGGAGGTTAAATACCTAGGGGTCACGATTACCAATAATTTTATTAATAGAGAAAAATGTAACTTTAATCTTAAAATAGAGGGTATGCAAAATCTTAAATCATTGGTTGTCTAGAGACCTATCTATATTGTGCAGAATTCCTCTAACTAAAACTGAGGGAATATCCAAACATACTGTATTTATTTATCCTATGCCCTGTATACTGCCACAAAAACAATCAAATCAGTGAATTCCATCTTATGTAAATTTATAAGAAAAAAACTGGTCTATGAAAAAAGGCCAATGAGAAGTTGGCAGACAGTATTTGCATACCCCGCCCCAGACATACGGTATAAAAGCGGGGAAATACATCAAGTTCATTAAGGATTTTTCAGAGGAGCCGGAAATGGTCCGGCCACTGCTGTGGCTCAGCTCAGCGACGTGGCCGGGAGGACACGACGTCTCGTTCCCTCCATCAGGGAACGGAGGTTACATCCGTAATACCTTCAAATTATGTGTTACAAAAAGTACATTAATCACAAACAGTATGAATATATCTACTAATGGCTGCATTTATAGGATAACATCTATGAATAATTTTATAATTATAGCCAACATACAGAGCAGAAAGCAAATGCTCATTTGTGTGTAGTACATTCAATAATAGATAGACCGATAGGGCTAATTACATGAAGACTTCACTTCCCAACCCGTCTCGCTGGCTGGCCCGGACCATCCGACTCAGTTATGCAATTCAGTTTGCCAGGCCCCTGACCCCCTTCATGGGCGTCCGCTTTTCCGCCTTACACGGAGAACGTACCTAGTCCCTGCGTATGGAAATCGCTACTCTTTTGGCCAAAGACGTGATAGAGCCTGTCCCTCCAACCGAGATGAAGAAGGGTTTCTACAGCCCTTACTTCATCTTACCCAAGAAAGGCGGCGGCTTACGACCAATCTTGGACCTGCGAGTTCTCAACCAAGTGTTGCACAAACTCCTGTTCAAAATGCTCACGCAGAGACACATCTTAACTTGCGTCCGGCATCTAGATTGGTTCGCAGCGGTAGACCTGAAGGATGCTTACTTCCACATCTCTGTTCCGCCCCTTTCTAAGGTTTGCGTTCGATGGCCAGGCTTACCAGTACAAGGCCCTCCCCTTCGGCATGTATCTGTCCCCTCGCGTCTTCACGAAAGTCGCAGAGGCAGCTCTTGCCCCGCTCTGAGAAGCCAGCATTCGCATACTCAATTACCTCGACGACTGGCTCATCCTGGCCCACTTGCAGGAATTACTATGCGCACACAGAGACCAGGTGCTCAGGCACCTCAGCCTCCTAGGCCTTCAGGTCAACTGGGAAAAGAGCAAGCTCTCCCCGGTTCAGAGCATCTCTTTTCTCGGCATGGAGTTATACTCAGTCTCAATGTCAGCACGGCTCACCAATGAGCATGCTCAGTCAGTGTTGAAATGCCTCGCCTCCTTCACGCTGGACACAGCGGTCCCTTTAAAACTTTTCCAGAGGTTCCTGGGGCATATGGCATCCTCTGCGGCGGTCGCGCTGCTGGGGTTGATGCATATGAGACCGCTTCAGCTCTGGCTTCAGACTCGAGTCCCGTGTGTTTATCACCCCCGCCTGCCGCCAGACATTCAAACCCTGGACAGTACTCTGCTTTTTACGGGCAGGAGTACCCTTGCAGCAGGTGTCCCGACTCGTCCTGGTCATGACCGACGCCTCCAAATCGCGTTGGGGCGGCGTGTGCAATGGGCACGCAGCCGCGGGCCGCTGGAAAGGGGCCCCGCTGCGTTAGAACATCAATTGCCTAGAGTTGTTGACTGTTTTTCTTGCCCTCAGGAAGTTCCTCCCATTAGTTCGGGACAAACATGTCCTAGTCAAGTCAGACAGCACCGCTGTGGTAGCGTACATAAATCGCCAAAGCGGCGTACACTCCCGCCGCATGTCACGACTCGCCCATCGTCTCCTCCTTTGGAGCCAGCAGCGACTCAGGTCACTGCGAGCCACTCACATCCCCAGCAACCTCAATGTGATAGCGGACGCACTGTCACAACAACGCTTGCCCAGTGGAGAGTGGAGGTTCACACCCAGTCGGTCCAGCTAATTTGGGAACGATTCGGCAAGGCCCAGGTAGACCTGTTTGCCTCCCGATAAACCTCCCACTGCCCGCTCTGGTATGCCCGAATAGAGGCTCCCCTCGGGGCAGATGCACTGGCACACAGCTGGCCCGCAGGGCTGCGCAAGTACGCATTTCCCCCAGTGAGCCTTCTTGCACAGGTGCTGTGCAAGGTCAGGGAGGACAAGGAGCAAGTCACCCTAGTGGCTCCTTATTGGCCCACTCGGACTTGGTTCTCGGATCTCATGCTCCTCACGACAGCCCCTCCCTGTTGAATTCCCCTGAGGAAGGACCTTCTTTCTCAGTGACAGGGCACGCTTTGGCATCCGCATCCAGACCTCTGGAACCTCCACATCTGGCCCCTGGTCGGGACGTGGAAGATCTAGCTGGTCTACCACCTGCTGTCGCAGAGCCTCTTCTACCAGGCATCTTTATGCCCTGAAGTGGTGCTTGTTTGCAGATTGGTGTTCTTCCCGGGCTGAAGACCCACAGAGGTGCGCAGTTAGGTCAGTGCTCCTATTCCTACAGGAGAGGCTGTCCCCTTCCACCCTAAAGGTGTATGTCGCCGCTATCGCGGCCCACCACGACACTGTAGATGGCAAGTCTGTGGGTAAGTACGACTTAATCTTCAGGTTCCTAAAAGGCGCCCGGAGGGTAAATCCCTCCCGGCCAAGCCTGTTCCCCTCCTGGGATCTCTCAGTGGTCCTCGCTGGCCTCTGGAGATCTCCCTTCGAGCCGCTAGAATCAGTTGGACTAAAGGCCCTCTCTCTTATAACGGCCCTGCTGATCGGCCACGCCTCCATCAAGAGGGTCGGGGACCTGCAAGCATTCTCTGTCAGCGACACTTGCCTGGAGTTCGGTCCGGCAGACACATATGTGATCCTAAGAACGTGACCGGGCTACGTGCCCAAGGTTCCTACCATGCCCTTTAGAGACCAGGTAGTGAACCTGCAAGCGCTGCCCCAGGAGGAGGCAGACCCAGCCCTTTCGTTGCTGTGTCCGGTACGTGCTTTGCGTATCTACTTGGACCGCACACAGAGCACTAGACGTTCTGAGCAGCTCTTTGTCTGCTTTGGTGGACAGCGGAAAGGGAACGCTGTCTCCAAACAGAGGTTTTCCCACTGGGTCGTCGATGCCATCTCATTGGCTTATCACGCCCAGGCCGTGCCCCCCTCTTACTGGTCCAAGCGCACTCAACCAGAGGTATTGCATCCTCGTGGGCACTGACCAGGGACACCTCCCTAGCAGACATTTGTAGAGGAGCAGGTAGGGTAACACCTAATACCTTTGCGAGATTTTACAATCTCCGGGTTGAGTCAGTATCGTCCTGTGTTTTCTCAGGTCCGAGCCGGTAGAACTCAGTAACACGCTGACAAGCTGGCCGGGTGAATCGCTTGCGTCCAGTGCCCTTTCTCTCAGCCGAGGTAAAACCGTGCGCCTTTTTTCCAAGATGATCCCATCTTTCGGATCCCTGGATCATTCCTCCCTAGCCCTTACGGGTCTGAAGTTCAGCGGAGGAACTTGCAGACCCATTCCACTGTGGGTACCTAGTTTACCCTGTACTGGAAGAGGTGCTCCACAGATCAGGACTCCTGCATGGACTCCCCCTGTGTGTATTATCCACGGCACGGTCCCCTTACGAGTGGATCCGCGTCTCCCTTCGGAAGTTCCAAACTGCCCTCTGGTCGCTGTAGTGTAGCAATCCCCCCATCTAATGAGGTTGGGCCTACCTCCGCTCCATTTCCACGTAACGCCTAAAAACCCATGTTTCACCACAGGTATTCACCACTTTTTCCTAACCCTCTGGGTAGTTGTGGTCTCCGCAGTGTCTTTTTCTCCTGAAAAATTATAATTTGGTAAGACCCCCTTCCCTCGATGCATGTAAGGGCACCGGCCGTTCTTGCTCTATGCGAGAAACATAGAGAGAAAAGAGGCCAGGCTCGGCCCGTTCCCAGGTTGGCAAGCGTCGCCTTGTTCCCCTGTCCAGGGTAACTAGAAGGATTCCGACGACTTTTAATGGGGCATTGGGGAACAGTACCTGCGGTCTGATATGGCTGGTCGCGTTTGCACATGAGAATACCTGGGAATACGGGGAACGTCTAGGTTACGTATGTAACCCCCGTTCCCCGATGGAGGGTACGAGACGTTGTGTCCTCCCTGCCACGTCACTGACCTGAGCTGTAGTGGCAGGAGCATTTCCGGCTCACAAAAATCCTGAATGAACACAGCGTATTTGCTCACCTAAATACCCATATGTCTGAGGGCGGAGTATGCAAATACTGTCTGCCAACTTCTCATTGGCCTTTTTTCATAAATCAGAGGCATATTCGGCGCTCAAGAGAGACCCCTAGTGTCGCTTCTTCGACACAACGTCTCGTTCCCTCCATCAGGGAACAGGGGTTACATACATAACCTAGACGTTCACCTAATTCATTATAGTGATGTCTTAAGCTCTCATGTGAAATGTGAAATAAATACACTTTACGTAAAGTAGAAAGAAAGAAAAAAATATTTATTATCATGGTTTTTCTGTGTCAAAATGGTATATAGTACAGACTAACTTGAATTTTACTGCCTAGTTGTATATTTTTTATTAAGATTTTATTGGCCTCAGCATATTAAGAAAAACATCAGGATCACTATTAAATAGATCCATTTAAAATCTAAAATATGTTTTCTCTATCTTCCAACAAACCGTTATTTTCTATTGATTCACTCAGAGTAATGTCAGGTATCTCCTGACTGTACTGAAAGGCTTCATTATTGTTAAGAGTCTGAAATGTCAGATGGCATGGCAGATTTGCACCTAAAACATAATGAGAAAATGCAGAAGTAGGGGGGTCTCAGGGTAGCATTAGGAGAGGCTTGCAGATATATTGCTAAAGATTTATGCATATACATTTTCTAGCCAGTCTGACAGTCTACCATGTCAAATGCATATTCTTTATCTAGGGATGGAATAATGTTGGAATCATTTTCCCTTGGAATCCATTTCCCTTTTCAGTTATCTGTTTTAAGCAGATAAATGCTATGAGGAACAAAAACACATTTTCCTCAGAACACTGAGGAAAAAACGACAAATACATCTCCAATTCACACTTGCTGCAAAGCAACAAACACAATTCACATCTTTATGAAGCAATTCCAACAGCAATTCTGCAGTTACAGTTTAAAAGCTGGAAATGTTTTCATCAACCTGCAAATTAGATGTTCCACAATCCTGTCCAGTTGGTGGTGGTAATGCGCCTAAAGCCATTTGCAAACTTCTAAACCTCAGAAGACGAAGAATTAACAAGGGATGAGGAAAACAACAGTACATGAATAAGGAATAAATGTGTGTATATGCAGTACGTTAAGATGGAGATTGAAGACATGAGTGACCCTGAACCATGTAGAATGACAGATGAAGATACTGAGGAACTAAAAGGTTGGTATCCATTCCTGATTCTATATTATTGACTGCCGATGAACAATTTAAGTAATAAACAGGGTTCGTACTTTCATGAAAATCCTGGAAAAGTCATGGAATGTAGATTTTTTTTCCAGAACTGGAAATGTCATTGAAATTCTAACAAATACTTTCAGCAATACAAGTGTGCTAATAATTCTTCAAGTTTGGGGCGATCGCGGAGCAACGTGAATAAACGCTAATCCTAGCCCGCGCGGAGCAGCAGTAGTATGAAAAATGCATACCATGCGGTGTTCGCATTTGGCACCTCATTGATGCTAGAAAAGTTCGTTCACGAACATTTCCCCAAGCACCAGCACAGAGAGTGAGAGATGGTTTAGTGCAGCATCTCATGTTCTTGACGAGAAGAGGAACCGTCTCTCCTGCCAGAAAGCTGAGCAACTTTTGTTTTTGAAGAGAAACTTGCCACTTGTACTTAAATGGAAAGCGGTCCAATTTGCTATGTATACAATTACATAAAAATTTGTGTAGCCCTGCAACACTTGTTCTTCACTTGAGGCTACATCTGTCATTTACAGTTTGAGGTTGGATTTAGTTCTGTTACTGCCATCTTGCACTGTTGTTTTGCACAATAATTTTCACTTAAATTGGACATACGTTTAACATAAACAGTATAGAGGCCCTCTGCTATTCTGTGTTTTTCCTGTTGTTATCATTAAAATGACTGTTGCCTATTTAAACTTTTTGAAAGATGCTAGCTAAGTTCATTACTTTACTGTTGTTTTGCAAATAATAGTTTTCTAAAACTTTACATTATTTGGATAATTGTTAATAAAATCTGTAAAATTGTATTGTTACAGAACTGAATGAAGAATAATATTTAATATTATTTTAATATATTTTCTGTCCAATTTTGGTGTTATTTTCAATAAAAGTGTGATTATTTTATTGGTTTGTAGTTTTTCAATTCAGATTCATTAAATTCATGAAATTAATGAAAAAGTATAATATTAATACAATTATACACTATATATATATATATATATATATATATATATATATATATATATATATATAGTGTATAATTGTATTAATATTATACTTTTTCATTAATTTCATGAATTTAATGAATCTGAATTGAAAAACTACAAACCAATAAAATAATAAAACTTTTATTGAAAATAACACACCAAAATTGGACAGAAAATATATTAAAATAATATTAAATATTATTCTTCATTCAGAAGAATTCATTCTTCATTATATATATATATATATACATTCCTGAAAGTCCCAAAAATGTAATGACACCACAATGACATAGAAGTACAATCAACACTATAAATTCTGTCTGTCTGTCTATACACGTTATAAATACTATATATAAATACTACTATAGGTTATAAATATATAGGGTATAATAGGAGATGACATTGGCGATAACTTCACCTTGGACACGAGTGTAAGCGTGCAGTGTAAACAAAGATGCAAATGAATTCCTTGCAATCAGCTGTCTCCTCAAAAAAATGCCTTTGCGAGCAGCAGCAAGCCACCTTCCCCTGGACATCTGATGAGTTACACCATGAAGCGCACATATACGCAGTTGTCGTTAACTCTGCTGTGCATAATGGCACCAAAATAACAAAAAAACTAAAAGTATGATGAACTGTGTTGTTTTCTCCATGCGTGTTTGTGATGACATAAGATGAACGCAAATGGACCAGGGTTCGATAGAATCAAGTGTGAAACCAGACCAACTCTGCGGGGAGCACTGGGAACAATCGCATTCGGAATCGGACCGCAGCAAACAAGTAGGAGTGTAAATATTAATCGATTTGTATCGATGCATCGATTATACAGCCGACGATTCAATGCATCGATACGTCCGCAAGTGTATCGATTAATGTGTTTATTTTGCCGCCTGTCTGTTCGCTCGGAGTTTACCACTCCGTCTCCGACATATGCGTACAACCTACTCCTAAGCTGCGGGTGGCACTAACCTCATTATTATCTTCTACTTCACACGCGTTACTTACGTATGTTCACACACACATTGTTGAGTCTGAAAGAGCGATGGAACCGTCAGCGCGAGCTGGCAATGAAAGTCAAATGTTACATACACCAGTCGGCATCAAGTCATGGGTGTGGAAGTATTTTGGCTTCAGGAAAACAGATGGAGCAGTGGTAAAAGATGTTGCCGTTTGTAAAGAGAAAGACTGTCAGTGTGAGATAAGATACTGCGGCAATACGTCGAATCTATCCGCACACCTGAAAAGGCGCCATGGTATTGATGGCGACTCCGAGTGTAAAGAAAGAACACAGGCTTCCACGCCCGCCAAATCACTGACAACATTTTTTCCTTCCAAGTTGTCGAGCACTTCAAAACGAGCAAAAACATCACCAAAGGCATTGCGTTTTTTATGTGCAAAGACATGAGGCCCTATTGCGTCGTAGAGAACTAAGGCTTTAGATACCTGCTCGAAGTTCTTGAGCCGAGGTACAACATCCCCTCATGTCAACATTTCAGCGAGTCCTATATTCCGAACTTCTACGCCAAAGTACGTGATGAAGTTATTCAGGGTCTTATGAGTGCAGAGCGAGTACTTTTGATTCTTACTGCATTTAAACTGTTTTGTGTAGTAACTGTTCTATTTGCAGTTCATCTACTGCAGAGGATGTGTGACCATTACCTCTTAATAAGATGCAAATTATATTTTCAAAATGTAGCAAATTTTGTATAAAAGAAACGTGCAGGATTGCACTTTATTGTAACTGTAGATGCAGTAACTTATATTTGCTGTTCTATTTGCAGTGCATTGAGCACAACTGCTATAGTGTAAAATAACATACACATTGTGAATACAATACTGTTTCTGTATTCTCAATAAAAGGCAAATAATTCATTTTTTTGTTGATTTATTTGAAAACTTAATAGATATCATGTAAAAATATCTAGTATTGAATCGTATCGAATTGAATCGTATCGCGGGGAATTCTGAAGTATCGAAAATAATCGAATCGTTGGCTTAAGAAATCGGTATCGTATCGAATCATCATGAAGGCTCCGATTTACACCCCTACAAACAAGCCCCCTTAATGAGCAATCATTAGAAGGCTGCATGATTATAGCACAAATCGTAATTGTCGATTATTGGCCTTGATATTGTAATCGTGATTATTAATGTTGATTAAAATATTAAATTACTGTGACGTCACAAATTAAGCCACCTTGCGGTTCTTCAGAGTAGCAGATTTCAGTGGTGGATATGAGCTGTGCTCCAGTTCCCCTTCTGTCACTCACTCGACATTGTGTCGAATGAAGTGACACAAGAGGTCTTTCTTGAGAGCCTCGCATACCTCTGAACTTGAGAAAAGGCCAATGAGAAATTGGCAGACAGAATTTGCATGTCCCGCCCCCGGACATATGAGTATAAAGGGAAGGGGGCGTGCGTCTGTCAGTCCGGAGCAGAGTGGTTGTGCAGCAGAAGCATCACAAGCGGCTTTCTCCTTCTCTGCACGCTGTACGGTCCACGCCCCCTGGGCGTTTCGACAGTGCTTCCTACCTTATAGATTCCATTTAAAATATATATTAATCCTTTTCCTCATCAATCGACGCACAATACATCATAATGACAAAGCAAAAACAGAAATTAGATCTCAGGTTTCTCCTCCTGACTAACTCTTCCATAGAGGAAAATCAGTCCAGTTACTCCTTAAATTGATCTGAATCTATTTCTGACCTCTGTTCTCATAGAGATCATGACATGCAGATATGTTTTAGTATCTCTTGTGAGTGTCCCTGAAAATCAGATATAAAGCGTGTGGTGATGTTGATGGGTGTGTAAAGCCTGTAGCTTCATACATGAGGAATCCAGGCTGGAATTACTTCCAAAGGTGCTTAAACAGTGTACTGAGAAAATGGTTCATTAACTTGTGTGAATGTGATATTTCAGTTTTTAATTTTTATTAAATTTGCTACAATTTCCAAAAACCTGTTTTTGCTTTGTCATTATGATGTAATGTGTGTAGACTGATGACGAAAAAGATTAATATTACTATTTTAAATTGAATATATAATGCAACAATGTTTTGAAAAAGTGCAGGGGGTGTGTAGACTTTCTGAAGGCATCGTATGAGTGCTCAAGCCACCCAGCCGTCTGTGTCATACCAGTCTTTTGTTTCTATGTGTTATACTTAGTTTGTAGCAATTAACATTTAATGTGCAACGCAAAAATAGGGTTTCTTAAATCGATTTTCAACACAATTCACCTTGCGGTTCTTCAGAGTAGCAGATTTCAGTGGTGGATATGAGCTGTGCTCCAGTTCCCCTTCTGTCACTCACTCGACATTGTGTCGAATGAAGTGACACAAGAGGTCTTTCTTGAGAGCCTCGCATACCTCTGAACTTGAGAAAAGGCCAATGAGAAATTGGCAGACAGAATTTGCATGTCCCGCCCCCGGACATATGAGTATAAAGGGAAGGGGGCGTGCGTCTGTCAGTCCGATTTTTTTAAAAAAAAAATTTTCTCATCGGCGCAGAGCAGTTGTGCAGCAGAAGCATCACAAGCGGCTTTCTCCTTCTCTGCACGCTGTACGGTCCACACCCCTGGGTGCTTCGACAGTCCTTCCCTCTAAAAAAGATTACTCATCCGCTCTCACTACCCTGATGGTGGGGTGGCCCACGGGTACATGGAGGTCCCCCATGTGGCCCGGTACTCCCCTCTAAGGCCTGTAGGATGACGTCGTCGCTTACTTTGAAAGCCTACAGCGCCACCGGCACTGACCAAGACCACTCCTGGTGGAAGGCAGAGAGTAAAACCTTTGTTTTCTGTATTTTCATTTGCCATCTCCATTCTCAATAAAAGAGCGATTTCCTCACACCCTGGGTGATTCAGCCAGTGCGTGCTGTTCTCACGGTGCCCCGGCTCCAAAATCCTACAGTCCCGGTTCCCCAGACACAGTCACCTCGCCTCCAGACCCGCGTCTGCCCAGCACCAGTAGGTAGGCCAGCGCTGACGAGTTCTGAAGACACCTTTCCAGGACCTCTTCCTCAGTCTCTAACCCACCCCCTGCCGGATGCGCTGAGGTATGTAATTGCTTTGAGTCTTTTCTCAGCACCCAAGCCTCGGGATGCGCTTTTGCCTCCCGACGCACTATTACCTGCTCCCACCCGGTACGCCGAAAATATTGCCCCTCATGCGGATTCAATTCGCCAGGCTCCCGCCTCATTTCAGCGGTATTCACTCCACCTCGATGCGTGGCGAGAACGCCAGCACCTTAATTGCAGAGATGCTCATGGACGTAATAGAGCCTGTCCCTCCAGCCGAGATGAAGAAGGGTTTCTACAGCCCTTCATCATACCCAAAAAAGGCAGTGGGTTGTGGCCAATCTTACACTTGCTCAAGTTCTCTACTGGGCTTTACACAAACTCCCGTTCAAAATGCTCATGTAGCAACAGATTTTGACCTGCGTTCAGCATCAAGATTGGTTAGCGGCGGTAGACCTGAAGGACGCATACTTCCACGTCTCCATCTTGCCTCGGTACTTACCCTTCCTACGGTTTGTGTTCGACGGCCAGGCATATCAGTACAAGGGCCTGTCCCCTCTCGTCTTCACGATGGACACAGTGGCAGCCCTTATCCCTAAACAGGAAGTGGGCATCCGCATATGAGACCGCTTCAGCACTGGCTTCAGACTCGAGTCCCGAGATGGGCATGGCGCCACGGCACATACCGTGTGTTAATCACCCCTTCCTGCCGTCAGACTTTCAATCCTTGGACAGACCTCTGTTTTCAGTGGACTGGAGTCCCCCTACAGCAGGTGTCCAGAAATGTCGTGGTCACCACAGATGCCTGTCAGCAGCAACACGCCAATCAGGTCAATGCACGGCACTCATATCCCCAGCAAACTCAACATGACAGCGGACGCGCTGTTGTGACAGGCTTCACCAGGCAGAGAGTGGAGGCTCCACCCCCAGGTGGTCCAGCTGATTTGGGACCGGTTTGGCATGGCTCAGGTAGACCACTTTGCCTCCCAAAACAATGCACACTGCCCACTCCGGTTCTTGACAGAGGCCCCTCTCGGGATAGACGCATTGGCACGCTGCTGGTCCCTGGGGCTGCACAATTACACATTTCCCCCAGTGAGCCTTCTTGCACTGGTGCTGAGCAAGGTCAGGGAGAATGAGGAACAAGTCACCTTAGTGGCTCCTTACTGGACCACTCAGACTTGGTTCTCGGATCTCACGCTCCTCGCAACAGCACCTCCCTTGCAAATTCCCCTGAGGAAGGACCTTCTTTCCCAGGGAAGTGGCACACTCTGGCATCCGTTCCCATACCTCTGGAACCTCTACGTCTGGCCCCCTGGATGTGATGCGGAAGATCTGAGTGACCTACCACTGGTGGTTGTAGACACGATCAACCAAGCCAGAGCTCCTCGACCAGGCAGCTTTATGCCCTGATGTGGCGCTTGTTCGCAAATTGGTGTTCTTAGTCTGAAGACCCGAATAGGTGCGCAGTTCAGTCAGTGCTCTTATTTCTGAACCGGAGGTTGGAGAGGCGACTGTCCCCCTCCACCTTGAAGGTGTTGTAGTCACTATACCGCCCCAGCATGATGCAATGGGCACTAAGCCCTTGGAGGAGGATGACTTGGTCATCAGGTCCCTTAAGGGGCGCCCGGAGGCTGATTCCTCCCAGGTTATGCCTGTTCCCCTCACGGGTTCTCTCCGTGCTCCCTGTGGGCTGTCGGAGAATCCCCTTCGAGCCACTAGAGTCAGTTGAGCTATGTGCCCTCCTCTGAAGATGGCCCTGCCTGATTTTGCTCACTTCCATCAAGAGGGTCAGGGACCTGCATGCGCCCTCTGTAAGCAACACTTGCCTGGAGCCCGGTCCGGCAGATGCTCACGTCATCCTAAGACCTCTACTGGGCTACGTGCCGAAGGTTCCTACAGCCCCCCTTTAGGGCCAGGCAGTGAACCTGCAAGGAACTGCCCCAGGAGGAAGAAGACCAAGCCTTATCGATGCTGTGTCTGGTGCCTGCTTTGCACACCTATTTGGACCGCTCACGGAGATCTAGATGATTCTAGATGGTTCGAGCACGCGCTATGAGGAGTGAGGCATTCTTGTGGGCACTGGCCAATGGCGCCTCTCTAGCAGCCATTGAAAGAGCAGTGGGCTGGGCAACACCCAATACCTTTGTGAGATCAATAACCTCTGAGGGTTGTGTCGGTCCTAGCCTGTGAACTCGGTAATACGGGACAGCTGATTACCGCTTGCGCATAGCGCCTTTTCCAAAAGTTTGCTCTCCCTGGATGTCTTTCCTCCATAGCCCTCTGGCTCGCAAATTTGGTGGAAGAATTCCCGACCAGACCCACTACGAGTACTAAAAACTCTGTACTGGAATAGGTGCTCCACAGGTATCGGTCATCATGATTATCCCCTGTTTTGCCTGTCGGCAGACCCGCGTCTCCCTTGGGCAGCTCCCTCTGCCCCCGGTCGCTGTGTATGTAGAGCTCCTCCCACACCAGGTAGGACCTACCACCGCGCCACTTCCATTTGGGGCTCGTAAGCCCATGTGACGTATGACCTCCCTAGCCTGGGCAGGATGTGGTATCTACAGGGTCTTTTCCCCCCTGAAAGAATAGGATCGGAAAAGAACATCTTCTCTGATGTGTGTTAGAGCGTTAGATGGCCCCAGCCGCTTCTAACAGCCCTATGGTAAACATAGAGAGAGAAAAGGCAGCGGCTGAAGTGGCATGCTCCCATCCTTGGCAAGTCACTTGTTCCCCACCTCAAGAGAAGAGGGAGTTCGGGAACCCAAAACGTGTATGACGTTTTTATGGGGCGTTGGGGAAGGTTACGTGCAGCCTGGCACGGGATGCTCCTTTGGCATGCAACAGCTTGCTTGTTCACATAACATGGTTCAGTGTCATGCCGATATTGGATATGGACCCCTAGTGTCACTTCACTGACACAACGTCGAGTGAGTGACAGAAGGGGAATATATAGGTTACTGTCGTAACCCCCGTTCCCAGATGGAGAGAACGAGATGTTGAGTCCCTCTTGCCACATCATCGTACCAACCACTGTAATGGCCGTACCTTATTCTCTGCTCCTCAGTACAAAACCTGACTAAACAGATGTACTATTCCCTCCTTTTATACCCATATGTCCGGGGGAGGGAATTCTCATTGGCCATTTCTCAAAGCTCAGAGGCAACTGAGGCTCTCAAGAGAGACTCCTATTGTCACTTCACAGACACAATGTTTCATTCCCTCCACCAGGGAATGGGGGTTACGACAGTAACCTAGACGTTTTCAGAACATTTTAGATTTGATAGTGATAGTTTCACTTTATTTCTTGTTCAAAATCTGTCACTCTTTTTGACAAATTACTATGTTCATTTTAGATCTGATGGAAGTGGAAGAAGAAAGTAAAAAATGTTATGAAGTGGATGCGAAAACTCAGTATCAGAAACCAGATGAATTCATAACTGAAGAAAAAATTTTCAGTTCCTCAAAGATTGAGAAAAATTTGTTACAAAGAAGATCACAAAAAACAAGAGCCAAGAAATCTTTAACCTGTACTCAGTGTGGAAAGAGTTTCACAAAAAAAGATACTCTGAACAGTCACATGCAAATTCACTCTGGAGAGAAGCCTTTCACATGCCTCCAATGTGGAAAGAGTTTTACATGTAAAGGAAGCCTTAACATTCACATGAGAATTCACACCGGGGAGACCTTGACATGCCTCCTATGTGGAAAGAGTTTTACATATAAAGGAAACCTTAACATTCACATGAGAATTCACACCGGGGAGACCTTGACATGCCTCCAATGTGGAAAGGGTTTTACACAAAAAGGACACCTTACCAGTCACATGAGGATACATGCTGGAGAAAGCCCTTTCACATGTCTTCTGTGTGGAAAGAGTTTTACACGTAATGAGCACCTTCAGAGGCACGCAAGAATTCACACTGGAGAGAAGCCATTCACATGCCATCTGTGTGGGAATAGTTTCGCTCGTGAAGAACACCTTAAGAATCACATGAGGATTCACACTGGAGAGAAGCCTTTCATGTGTTTTCAGTGTGGAAAGAGTTTTACACAAGTAGCCAATCTCCAAATTCACCAGCGCTCTCATTCACAACACCAAAGAATCCATACTGGAGAAAAACCTTTCAAGTGTTCACATTGTGAAAAGAGTTTCAGTCAGTCAGGAACCCTGAAAAAACATATAAGAGTGCATACTGGAGAAAGACCTTACAAGTGTTCACATTGTGAAAAGAGTTTCAGTCAGTTAGGAAACCTGAAAACACATGAAAGAGTGCACACTGGAGAAAAACCTTACAAGTGTTCACATTGTGAAAAGAGTTTCAGTCAGTCAGCACTCCTAAAATTACATGAAAGAGTGCACACTGGAGAACCTTACAAGTGTTCACATTGTGAAAAGAGTTTCAGTCAGTCAGCACTCCTAAAATCACATGAAAAAGTGCATATTGGAGAAGAACCTTACAAGTGTTCACATTGTGAAAAGAGTTTCAGGCAGTCAGCACTCCTAAAATTACATGAAAAAGTGCATACTGGAGAAAAACCTTACAAGTGTTCACATTGTGAAAAGAGTTTCAGTCAGTCAGGAAACCTGAAAAAACATGAAAGAGTGCACACTGGAGAAAAACCTTACAAGTGTTCACATTGTGGAAAGAGTTTCAGTCAGTTAGTACACATGAAATCACACGAAAGAGTGCACACTGGAGAAAAACCTTACAAGTGTTCACATTGTGAAAAGAGTTTCAGTTGGTCAGGACTCCTAAAATCACATGAAAGAGTGCACACTGGAGAAAAACCTTACAAGTGTTCACATTGTGGAAAGAGTTTCATTCACTCAGCACTCCTGAAAACACATGAAAAAGTGCATACTGCATAAGCCACACACTGCTCTATATGAGAGTTTTAGCTCACAAATTATTTATCACAGTAAGAAATTGTAAGAAAAGTGTTTCTTCTGGTTCATTTAAACAAATAGTGTGAAATTCTGATAAACCCCAAAAGTACATTTCATCTAAGAGGGTAATTTGTTAAAATTCACTTCAAGATCAGCTGTCAAAATCTCTGTCTCTTCCATTTCATGTTATGAAAATGAACTGTTCGAGAACTGTGCTTTCAAGTATATCATGATTATTTTTAACCAGTTTTTCCAGTTAAATGCTTCTGTCTGTTTTTTGTTTTTTTTTATAATTGTTATTGTTTTATTTGAGTGCATTAATCTGTTTCAATAACAAGTCTGTTTTTTTTTCTTCCTAAATTAGATTAAAAGCTGCATGTAAAATGCATTGTCTCATGCTAGGTTGGTTCCTCAGTTTAGTTAAGTGTGAATATAATGCCATAGGGTTGGTCCTTTGTCTCCGTGATAATCAAGCCATTTGGGCTTTGTGGTTATGTTCAGGGCTGTAGCAAGTGCGGGGAAAGTTGGTGATGATTCTTGGTGCCCACAGTTCCAGGGGGGCCCCACATCAAATTATATTTTTCCTTTTTTATTTATTTATTTTTATTCCCTTTTCTTCCAATTTGGAATGCCCAATTCCCCTCGTGGTGGCGCAGTTACTCACCTCAATCTGGGTGGCGGAGGATAAATCTCAGTTGCCTCTGCTTCTGAGACGTTAATACACACATCTTATCATGTGGCTCGTTGTGCATGACACCGCGGAGGCTCGCGACACGTGAAGGCTCATGCTACTCTCCGCGATCCAGACGCAACTTACCATGCACCCCATTGAGAGCGAGAACCACTAATCATGACCGCGAGGAAGTTACGCCATGTGACTCTACCCTCCCTAGCAACTGGGCCAATTTGATTGCTTAGTAGACTTGGCTGGAGTCACTCAGCATGCCCTGGATTCGAACTCACATCTCCAGGGTTGGTAGTCAGCATCAATAATAAATTATTTTGTTAATAGGGATCAGGGCTATATACAGTCAGGGAGCCCAGAATACCATGCTACGGCCCTGGTTATTTTAATTAGTTTAAAAGGTCTAGAGGCACTCCCATTCAAAAGTAGTGTCCTGTAAATTAAAACAAACATTTTCCAAAAAAAAAAAACTGCATCATGCTTATACTGGATGTGAGTTTCATGAGTGTATGGCTAAATTTGTCTAAGAGCTCAATGTTTTAAGATAAATGGATTAGTTTGTTTAATCACATCATCCATTGCTGTTCAAAAATAAACGGATACATATCTCCACATTTGTAAGTCCTCGGTTGTTTTTACCATGTTGTATGCCAGCCTAGCTATACTATGCAATATAGATGTGTATTCTGGACAGGGTATCATTTCACTTAAAGAACATTACACAAAGTTGTCCCCTGCCAAGTCATTAACTCATCTGTGCTTACTGAAATAGAAATACAACTAAAATAAAATTAATTTAAATTCTAAAACTAACAAACACAGTTGGTAAATTAACTGAAACGAAACAAAATAATTATTTGAAAGTGAAATAAAAATTACAACTAAATTAAAACCCAAAACTATAATAACCTTGGGCTAACCTTTATTTTTCTCCTTTCTCTTTTCCTAACTCAAAAAGGGCTAGACAACAAATCCACACCTGCACATTGTTCACCCACTACTTAATGTCCTCATTATCATGGGTAATCTTTGCATGATTAATAGAGAAAATTATTTACAAAAGGTTTGTGATTTTAATACTATGTGCAAACTTGATAGCACATGCAAAAATGTCAGAGCTTATCTACTAACATAGTCTACTAAGTATTGCAGGCTCTATTTATGTGACCGTGCTAGGCGTAGCACTACATGCTCTGCGTCTTATCCAAGTTTTGTTAAATGCTAATATAGATAGATAGATTTCAACAATTTTCGTTAATTTTGTGTTTTCATATATTTGAAAACACAAAACTTTCGGTGTGTATCTTCCTCCATTATATGGACTCTTGTTTTATGTAGCCCTAAAGGGACATGGTGGTGCAAAAATTATAAGATGGGAGGATTATAAGATGTTCTCTCACAAAGATATTTGTGTTCCCTCGTAAAAGTTTTGTGCTCTCTCACAAATATATTTACGCTCTCTCGCAAAACCTGTTTTGAGCTTGAACAAACAGTACTTCTTGAATAAAGTATAAAGAAATGTACATAATTAAATTAAATAAAGAAATGAAGTTAGTTCTCAACTCAAGGCATGGTTTTCACCTAAGTGAAAGACACCTAAAAAGATATTATGCGATTGAGGGTTATCTTGATGGAAAAATTACTCAGATTTAGTGGACCTTGTTGAGTCCATCCGCAATCAACTGCAGTACTCTGGACAACTTCATGGGTACCAATGGATGTACGGCAAATGCAGAGAAAAAGGTCTGCTTGTGAGAAAAGAAGATGTGCGCTTGGTGCTGAAGGAATTGGATCCTAGATGTGTTTCCTTGAGGAGAGCCAGACGTCTCAGATGAGATTCATTCTTCTTCACATAAATTACGCAGATGAAAGACTTTACAGCTATTTGGAAGGTGCAAGTACTGCCAACCAAAGGATAGATTACTGGTGGGGGTTTCTGCACAAGGAATGTATGGAATTTTGTATTTCCCTGTTTGCTGACCTCAGGGACAATGGATTCTTGGACAAAAGTCTGCTCCAATTCTGCTGCATGGGACTCATCCAAGTGAGTTCATCTGAAATTATGTTTTGCTGTTTGTGTGTGTGGTGAGTGAAAGAGAGAGAGACAGAGTCCTCATTCACGTCCCATTTTTCAAAAGATATATAACTTTTTTTTCTGTGTAACTCAATTATATATTTAAAGCAGAATTTAACATCTTATTTGTTCAAGATGTCTGGATGTTTGGAACAATGAGGCAGTGAGAAATGAAAACAGGATTTAATTTTTAAGTAAACTATTCCTTTGAATTTATTAAAAGTTTTCCATAATTTTGTGTGTGTGTGGGGTGGGGGGGTTATTGTTACGCTTTGCAGGATGAGCTGGATGACACTGCACAGGTTTGGAATGCACATGTGTGTATGTATACCATTATGCTGTCATAGAACATCAGCAACCCCAGTGGACGGCCCAGTATGATGTATGGACTGCCTGAACTCTACCTCACCAGAGACATCCTCACCTCAACTGACACTGAAAGTGTTCAATTGTGTAAGAATGAATGCACTTTCCGATTCCCCATACCATGGGATCCAGATGTAAATGAGTCTCTGAAACATTTGAACCTTCCAAGAGTCCCATATCAAGCTGTGAAATTACACATGCATTTAAGAGATTTGATCAGGGCATTACTGTAACAACTGCAAGGTTATTTTTTTAATCTGAAATGTGCTTACATAACTAGTAGACAATACTCCTGCAGAAATCCTGTAATATCGTATTGTATCGTTTTTATGAAGAATTAGAAATTATCAAACCTCAATATTGATACATGAAGAATTTCCACATTACAATATTGATACATTAAACTAATTAAAGAATGACACCAACATTTGCAAAAGTGTTTATTGTGCACAACGTTTTGTATAACTGGACAGAAAAGCTACAGAAGAAATCTGTCAATGTCAAATTTTAACATATATATATATACACATATACACCATATAAACAGACTTTGTGTTTAGACTTTATGGAATAAACAAAGAGGTTAAAGATTCTGAGTTATTTCCTCACTAACAACCAACCTGGTATTGCATAGAATGAGACTGAATTCACTAAAAAACTTTGCAAAGCCTTAAGACAATGAATCCATATTTCAAAACAATATACTCACATTAAAAAATAAGAATCATATAACAATTTATCAGTGATGTGTTTTTAATGAAAACAACCTGACCACTTATTGTTTGTGGTTCAATGTTACATTTTATGGAATTAAAGGGATAGTTCACCTAAAAATGATAATTCTGTCATCATTTAGTCACCCTCAAAATGTTTCAAACGTATAAGCTCATCACTCATATCCCTGGTGACCCTTGGACAGACCTCTGTTTTCTGTGGACAGGAGCCCCCCTACAGCAGGTGTCCAGACATCTCATGCTCACCACAGATGCCTCTCAACTGGGTTGGGGCACCATGTGCAACGGGCATGCAGCTGCTGGATCCTGGACAGGGCCCCACCTGTGTTGGCACATCAACTGCCTCGAGTTGTTGGCTGTACTCCTTGCCCTGCAGAGGTTTCTCCTGCTGATTCAGGGCAAGCATGTCTTGATCCGTTCAGACAGAACCGCCATGGTAGTGTACATAAATCGCATCACAATCACGTCACAACTCGCCCGCCATCTCCTTTGGAGTCAACCGTGACTCAGCTCGCTGCTCATCACTCATATCCCTGGTGACCGCAAACACAATGGCGCGACAGGTTTCACTCATCGGAGAGTGGAGGCTCCACCCCGAGGTGGTCCAGCTGATTTGGGGCCGCTTTGGCAGGGCAGAGATAGATCTCATTGCCTCCCATGACAACTCCCACTGCCTGCTCTGGTACTCCCTAACGGAGGCCCCTCTCAGCACAGACGCACTGGCACACAGCTGGCCCCGGGGGCTGTGCAAGTACGCGTTTCCCCCAGTGAGCCTTCTTGCACTGGTGCTGTGCAAGGTCAGGGAGGACGGGGAACAGGTCACCTTGGTAGCTCCTTATTGGCCCACCCGGACCTGGTTCTCGGATCTCACGCTCCTCATGACAGCACCTCCCTGGCAAAGTCCCCTGAGGAAGGACCTTCTTTTTCAGGGACAGGGCACCCTCTGGCACTGCGGAAGACTTAAGCTGTCTACCACCTGCGGTTGTAGACATGATAAACCAAGCCAGAGCTCCTTCTACCAGGCAGCTTTACCCCCTCAAGTGGCGTCTTTTCGCAAATTGGTGTTCTTCCAGATCTGAACACCCGCAGAGATGTGCAGTTCGGTTGGTGCTTTCATTCCTCGGAGGCTGTCCCCCTCCACCTTGAAGGTGTATGTCGCTGCTATCGCAGCCCACCACGATGCAGTAGATGGCAAGTCTCTTGGTAAGCATTCCCTCAGGCATTCAGAGACCCCCCTTCGAGCTGCTTGAGTCAGCTGCCTGATCGCGCTCACTTCCATCAAGAGGGTCGGGGACGTGCAAGCATTCTCTGTCAGCGACTCTTGTCTGGAGTTCAGTCCGGCTGATGCTCACATCATCCTAAGACCTCAACCGGGCTACGTGCCCAAGGTTCCTACGACTCCCTTCAGGGACCAGGTCGTGAACCTGCAAACACTGCCCTGGGAGGAGACAGACCCAGCCTCTTCGTTGCTGTGTCCGGTACGTGCTTTGCGTATCTATGTGGACTGCTTACAGGGCTTTAGATGCTCTGATCAGCTCTTTGTCTTCTTTGGCAGACGGCGGAAAGGGAACGCCATCTCCAAACTGAGGTTAGCTTATTGGGTTGTTGACGCTGTTTCCCAACTTCAGGGTTGAGTCGGTCTTGTCCCGTGTTTTGTCAAGTCCGAGCCGGTAGAACTCGGTAATACGGAACAGCTTACCGGGTGTTCCGCTTGCACTTTGCGCCCTTCACCAAGCTGATCCTGTGCTCCTTCTCTCCCAGGTTAGTCAGTAAGCTCTTGCTTCCTGGATGCTATTCCTCCCTTTCATCACCAGACCCACCACGAGTCGAGTGCTCCGTGTTGGGCTTGGGCTCCACAGGCAAAGTTCCCGCTTCAGGCAAACTCCCTGTGATGTGTTTTCCACGGTACGGTCCCCCTGCTGGCAGGACCCGCATCTCCCTTGGGCAGTCTCTGCTGCCCCCTGGTCGCCGTGTCTGTAGCAACTCCTCCCTTTTCAGGCAGGATCTACCACCGCACCATGTCCACGGCTGGCTTGACAACCCCTGTGTGTATTGGCCACGAGTTACCTCCCCCCAGTCTGGGCAGGTCGAGGCCTCCGCAGGGCCTTTTCCCCATGAAAGAATAGGAACGGGAAAGGACGCCTTCCCTGACGCATCTATAGTGTTAAGATAGCCCAAGCCGCTTTTTATCTCTATGACGAGAAACATAGAGGGAGAAAAGGCCGCGGCTGGCTGGCTGGCTCCCATACAAGTCATGTTGACCTGTTCCCGTATGGGTACTGAGAACCTAAGAGAATTATATGACACCTTCATTGATGTCAGCAGCCTGCTTGCACCTGGTTCGACAGTCACGTAACACGGGTAGTGCATGGCGTTTTTAAAGTGGGACCCGTTGTGTCATTACAGTCAACACAACATTGAGTGAGTGACAGAAGGGGAACGTCATGGTTACTGTTGTAACCTCTGTTCCCCGATGTAAGGAACGAGACATTGTGTTCCCCTTGCCACGTCACTATCCCTATCCCTGTAACCGTATTGTCGTCTCCTCAGTCCCCTTTATACCTGTATGTCCAGGGGTGGGGCATGCAAATTCTGTCTGCTAACTTGACATTGGCCTTTTCTCAAGAACAAGTTCAGAGGAATACAAGGCTCTCAGAAGAGACCCCTTGTGTCACTACGATCGACACAACGTCTCGTTCCTTTGACGTTTTTTTTACTCACATCTGTCACAGATCAGATATTGTTGCACTCGTGTAAATGCACAAATCTGCTCAAGATCAGATTTGTTCTCATCCGATCTGAGCCACTTCCAGTTGTGGTTTTAAATCAGATACATATCTGATATCTGGACATCTGAACTAAGTCTAAATGGGTATATCCTATTACACTGGTCTTTTCTTAAAAAAGTGTGTCCTTATGAAGTGGACGTGCCTGTAGGCGCTCGCACAAAAACTCAAACCGTCTCACTACCTGTAGTCAAATGAGTGGACTTGGTCCCACCACTCCTGACTTCTAGTCCTATTTGGATGGGATTAGTTTTATATGGGGTCATGGGGTAATGTAAAAATTACTAGAGCTTCTCAGTAATTTTAATCCCGTGTGAATCGGTCATATCAGTAATTTTCCCTGACCTTTTCCAGGCTGTGCGTTCCCATGCCAGTAAAAATTACAGCGTGATTCCCAACAATAAAACGGCCTGTAAAAATAATCCCTATATTAATCCAGTGCTAATTAATAAAAAGCCTGTAATGTCCAGCACATTAAATGTTAATCATTTACACATGTTAAAGAGAAATATAATACAAGAGAAAAATCATTTTTTATAATGATTTGAGCAGATAGAGTGCAAGGAAATATGTTGAGCCCAGCGTTTCAGAACATAAATTTACATAATGTGAAGGGATTGACCATATTTTTATTTCAAGAGTGTAATACAAAATTACAGGCTTGATAATGTCACCAGTTTTGTTGTATTTAGCTAGATATTCCAATCAATTTCTATTTATTATCACAGACACATTATATGATCTTGATTAATATGCATAATTGCATAATTAATTAGCACAGTATAGGTCAGCTGCATGTGACAGCAGTGTGTAAATGTTGTAGACACATCCATCTACTATATGTGATTTTTCACTTATCCTGTTCATGGAAATTGACTAAATATTACAGATGTCTGCCGTAATAATCTTGTCTGAATAGTGCTTTGGCAATTGAATTATTTGAGTTTGGGCAGGAGATAAATGTAAACACGGATATCATATATGAGTTCAGTCTTCAGTGAATGTAAACAGGTGGAACAAAAAAATCATATACGGTCAAAAGATTGGATCTGTGCATTAAGTCTTGCAGTGTAAACGCAGTCTAGATTTCAGTGGCAGCATACTCACCACTAAGTTGGAGGTACTCTAGACAGACAAAGAAGAGTGGTTGTCAGTTGTCATGTGAAGACCAAAATTGGAATAAAAACACAAGTGAATTAAAACAGTTTTCTTTATAATTCCAAGAAAAATTATGTGCTAACAGGAGTGGTAATGATCGCTAACTGCCATCATGGAACGTGTAAAACCACCTGACAGTGTGAACTGGACTGGTAATATTGAATGTGAGGGGCGAACATTTAAACAGTAATTCACAATGTATCTGAGAGCATTTGGACTTTATAGGGAGTCAGAAGCACAGAGTATAGAATTGCAATTTACTGTTGCAGGACCACAGGCAATAGAGGTGTTCAACATGTTCATATCTGACCAAAGAGAAGACAAGGATAAATATGAAGTGGTAATTGAAAGGTTTGATGCACACTGTTTATCTGTTAGTCTGTTACAGGAATGCTAAATGATGAAATCCAGTTGCCTCCTAAGGCCCATATAAGTTAGAGAATTTGGAGGCTCATTGCTAAACCACCAGACACCAATAGAATTTCGACGTGGGAAGCACAATTGTGTGACCATTTCCTTGAAGGACTGAGATCTAAAATAATAGAATGTGAGAAATCATTGTGTAAACTGTGAAATGAGAAGGTTGCAGGACATAGAAAATCAAGCTATGCATGCTGAGGAACCGTTGAATGAGAAAACACAGAAGAGAGAGAAAGCTATGACTGTGAGATTGCAAGCATACAAGGAACAGAGACAGAGAGGGTGCAAGCAGTGCAGAGGCAGAAACCGAGGAAGGAAAAAAAAAAGGCTGTTTTAAATGCGGAGCAACAGATCACTGGATTAAAAACTGTCCAGAATTTAGAAAAGTTATTAAAGAGCGCCCACATCCACATATTAATCAAAAGGAGGATTGACTCACTGGGGGACCAAGGACAGGGGATGGTGACCCAAGGACACGTGAGTCAGAGTATAACACACACACAGACATGAAAAACAAT
Organism: Moxostoma hubbsi; assembly: GCA_032164185.1. Classification (NCBI taxonomy): domain Eukaryota; kingdom Metazoa; phylum Chordata; class Actinopteri; order Cypriniformes; family Catostomidae; genus Moxostoma; species Moxostoma hubbsi. The sequence goes on from JAVLUX010000005.1 coordinate 10,024,143, forward strand.
GTATGCAATGCTTTCCAATTCAGCCTACAAAATGACACATTGACAGTTGGAAACAAATCATTTACATTTTTAGTAGATTCGGTGCCACAGAATCTGTAATCATGAACAAAGAATTCACTCCCCCTCCCAAATTTAGTGGTCGATATATTAGAACGATTGGGGCGACTGGTAATTCAGTAAAAAAGTTTTATAAAGTGCCACTTTCAATCAAAGATGATATGAAGGGAATTATAAAACATTCATTCCTACTGTCAAAATGCTGCCCAATAAAGTTGTTGGGACGTGATTTATTGTGTACTTTGGGCATTATGTTAAAGGTTAATGAAGAAGGGGTAGTACTGACCAGAAATACTGAATTGAACTTGCTTACACCATGCTGAATAAAACTGTCCCTACCCCCATTCTGTATGCCTATGAATGGCACCTCACAGAAGCATCACAGGACATGGTAGGCAGAGATTTATTGCAACATGCACACAAACACACACCACAGGAAACATTAGGTTTCTTACAAGGGGGTGACTTGCATTGTACTGCTTATGTGTCAGAAGGAAGTGATGAAGATTTTGAGAAAAAAATAGTTTTTAATTGTGTGAACAATGATTTTCCACAGACAGATTGGCTTTGTTGGAAAGATAACGTGTGTGGCCGGAATTCAGCTACCAGAGCCTCTAAGAGCAAAATTTTACAATGTTCTGGAGGCTAGCCCACATATTTCATTAGCTAAGTCAGCTAATGTTAAATGGGAAGATTTAGGACCGTGGGTGCGTAATTGTATATTTGAAACAGATTGGAAAAACACCTCTAAAAAAGGTGTTCAACACAATGTTAAACATGCTACCCACAGATTACAGATGCCCTAAGGCATTATTGTAGACAGAACTGTTCAGATTGTTGAGGAGACATGTTTAATGGTCAACCACAAGTCTGGTGAAGACCCTCCTGAGCTCTCTGATATACCAAGTTCTCTTTGGGCCCAAAGTAAATATGATGTTGGATTAATGAAAGGCGCTGAACCGGTTGTGATCACACCAAAATCCACTTTTCGGCCATGTAGAGCACAATATCCAATAAAAACCGAAGCAGTGGAAGGATTTCAACCAGTATTTCATTCATTATTAAAATTATTCATAATTGTGTCATGCCAAACATCACCGGTGCGTACTCCAATTTTTCCAGTTAAAAGAGATGCTGGCCAGCTGGTAGAATGGAGATTTGTTCAAGATTTACAAGCTGTGAGGACTTGCGGTTGACATGTGTGGTGAGTAAGTGCATCTCGATCACACTCCCACAGTTTTCATTTTAAAGTTTTTTTGGCTAATTAATGACTTAATAACACAGTTTATTGGTCAGATTATTACTCTGTAACTTTCTGAGTGAAAATTGCTTCGAAATCTAAACACAGCACTAAGAAATAAGTTGTTAAGAAAGACGAAGAAGTTAAGAAAAGTGCGATATGGCCACTCTGACGATGCTGCTGGAAGAACACATAATATTAATTATATATATATATATATATACACTACCGTTCAAAAGTTTGGGGTCACATTGAAATGTCCTTATTTTTGAAGGAAAAGCACTGTACTTTTCAATGAAGACAACTTTAAACTAGTCTTAACTTTGAAGAAATACACTCTATACATTGCTAATGTGGTAAATGACTATTCTAGCTGCAAATGTCTGGTTTTTGGTGCAATATGTACATAGGTGTATAGAGGCCCATTTCCAGCAACTATCACTCCAGTGTTCTAATGGTACAATGTGTTTGCTCATTGGCTCAGAAGGCTAATTGATGATTAGAAAACCCTTGTGCAATCATGTTCACACATCTGAAAACAGTTTAGGTCGTTACAGAAGCTACAAAACTGACCTTCCTTTGAGCAGATTGAGTTTCTGGAGCATCACATTTGTGGGGTCAATTAAACGCTCAAAATGGCCAGAAAAAGAGAACTTTCATCTGAAACTCGACAGTCTATTCTTGTCCTTAGAAATGAAGGCTATTCCATGCGAGACATTGCTAAGAAATTGAAGATTTCCTACAACGGTGTGTACTACTCCCTTCAGAGGACAGCACAAACAGGCTCTAACCAGAGTAGAAAAAGAAGTGGGAGGCCGCGTTGCACAACTGAGCAAGAAGATAAGTACATTAGAGTCTCTAGTTTGAGAAACAGACGCCTCACAGGTCCCCAACTGGCATCTTCATTAAATAGTACCCGCAAAACACCAGTGTCAACATGTACAGTGAAGAGGCGGCTGCGGGATTCTGGGCTTCAGGGCAGAGTGGCAAAGAAAAAGCCATATCTGAGACTGGCCAATAAAAGAAAAAGATTAAGATGGGCAAAAGAACACAGACATTGGACAGAGGAAGACTGGAAAAAAGTGTTGTGGACAGATGAATCCAAGTTTGAGGTGTTTGGATCACAAAGAAGAACGTTTGTGAGACGCAGAACAAATGAAAAGATGCTGGAAGAATGCCTGACGCCATCTGTTAAGCATGGTGGAGGTAATATAATGGTCTGGGGTTGCTTTGGTGCTGGAAAGGTGGGAGATTTGTACAGGGTAAAAGGGATTCTGAATAAGGAAGGCTATCACTCCATTTTGCAACGCCATGCCATACCCAGTGGACAGCACTTGATTGGAGCCAATTTCATCCTACAACAGGACAATGACCCTAAACACACCTCCAAATTGTGCAAGAACTATTTAGAGCAGAAGCAGGCAGCTGGTATTCTATCGGTAATGGAGTGGCCAGCGCAGTCACCAGATCTGAACCCCATTGAGCTGTTGTGGGAGCAGCTTGACCGTATGGTACGCAAGAAGTGCCCATCCAACCAATCCAACTTGTGGGAGCTGCTTCTGGAAGCGTGGGGTGCAATTTCTCCAGATTACCTCAACAAATTAACAGCTAGAATGCCAAAGGTCTGCAATGCTGTAATTGCTGCAAACGGAGGATTCTTTGACGAAAGCAAAGTTTGATGTAAAAAAAATCTTATTTCAAATACAAATCATTATTTCTAACCTTGTCAATGTCTTGACTCTATTTTCTATTCATTTCACAACGTATGGTGGTGAATAAGTGTGACTTTTCAGGAAAACACAAAATTGTTTGGGTGACCCCAAACTTTTGAACGGTAGTGTATATATATATATATTATATTTTTTTATGGGAAGTTGTAGGTTGTTGATTTGGGGGGGTTCTAACTGGGGTATCAATAGGGTGAAATGATAATGTCATAAAATCATTGTTTTTTTGATGTTCCATGCAGAAACATTCAATAAAAAATAAAAAATAAAAAGATTTACAAGCTGTGAATGCAGCCATACATGCATGTGCCCAAAATGTGCCCAACCCACACACCATTCTGTCCCAGGTCCCATTAAATGGCAAGTTGTTCTCTGTTGTCGACCTGTCTAATGCTTTCTTTAGCATACTGGTTGATAAAGACTCACAATATTGGTTTGCATTTCCCTTCAAGGGGAAAACATGCACCTGGACAAGATTGGCACAGGGTTATTGTGAAAGCACTGCAGTTTAGAATGCGGCAATGAAAGATAACTCGGAAGGCCTTGAGCTCTCGCAAAATAGTGCACTGCTCCAGTACGTTGATGATTCATTTATCTGCTCTCCCACAGAGGAGGCATACAAAGCTGACACTAACCCTTTTGAAACACTTGGCTGAGAATGTCCACAAAGTAAGCAAAACAAAATTGCAATGGGTAAGGCCGCAGGTTACAATGCTGGGCCATGTGATCCCAGCAGAGGGTAAATCCCCCTCGCCCAAAAGAATTTTGGCGATACAAAACATTCCATGTCCTATTACTAAAAAACAGGTTATTTTTTATCATTTTGCAGGCAGTGGATCCCTAATTATGCAGAAATCAAGGCTTCACTGTCTGCAATAAAGGATTGAAAAGCACATGATGAACTAGTTTGGACTGAATCCGGACATGACAATTTAATTATCTGAAGGAGGCTTTACAATCTGCCCCGACATTGGGACTGCCTGACATGACTAAGCCATTTGTACAGAATGTGGATGAAAAAGGAGGTTACATGTACGCCTGTCACGATAACAAATTTTGCTGGACGATAAATTGTCCAAGAAATTATTGCGATAAACAATAATATTGTCGTTCTGCGACCATTTTCATCTAAAATAATAGTAATGGCATAATAATGCAGGTACACCTTTTCAAAGATCAATAAACTTTTATTTCTAAAGACTATTTAACACTGAAAACGGAAAACATTTTAAATATCCGCAATAAATGAACAAAACAAAAGCAATGGACTCTCAGTCTCGGTTAACAAAAATGCACTTGAATAAATACCAAAAACAATAAATAAAATGGATGTAATCAAAATTGCACTTAGGCTCAGACATAAATAGTGATACATTCCATAACTGCCAGTTAGGACCTTTGTAAACAAACAATAATTTGAAAAATAATTTCTCCAGCATATAGCTTTGTTCAAATAAAGTAAAAGTGAATTGCAGTCTATGTCCACCAAGGATGAGAGAGAGAGAGAGAGAGAGAGAGATTTTATGGCAGATTCCGAGCAAGAAATACCAACATGTTGACTTTGTGTGGCTTAAGGCAGGATCACTCAGGATTAGCAATGTTGCCAGCTGTGCTGAACATTCTCTCTGAGCTGGTGCTTGTTGCACAAATGCACATGTATTTTTGGGCCAACTTGGCCATCAAAGGATATCTTCTTTGATTGTCATGCCACCACATCAAGGGATCACAAGCTGCATCAACTGCATCTTCTTGGAGGAACTTGGTCAGCTCTGCATCAGCCTGCACTCTTTTTGGAAATGCAGCCTGGGCCTGACTGAGATTACGAGCTCTTCTGTTTTGAAGACGGTCACTCTGCCTCTTCTTCTTGGTGAGTTCAGCAGCAGTAGGTTCATCCTCGTTTCCTCCAGCGGCTTTGCTGCAGCTCTCACCACTGGTACCTTCTCCACTTTCTTCTGGTCCTAAGTCCAGTAGCTCTTGCACAAGCTGATGTTTGACATCATCCAATGCACCTGCATCCTCCATGCTGCCACGATACCATGGATCCAAGATGGTGGCCTTTCTCAGGAGGACATGGATTGCAGGTGAGCTGTATTTTTTAGTCAGTACCCTGCACATGTTTTGTTTAATACTGGCTGTCAGTGCAGTGTCATCAGGGCCTGGAGAGAGAAGGTCGTCTTTAATCAGTTCCAACACAGGTTTAACTGAGGACACCGTGACATATTTTTCCCCTGAGAGGATGTTTGTGAAGTCAGCCCGTGGTTTGATTGCTGCGTTGATGGACTCCAACACAGATACATCCTGCCAGGTTGGGTTGAGGTGGCTATGTTTTTTGTCTTCAACCAGGACACATCGTATGGCTGGGAGTTGCTCCAGCACCCTCTCTACCGTCTTCTGCTTAGTGCCCCATCGTGTGACAACATCCTGTGTGAAAGATAATATTGTTCTTGTTCATTAGTTAGTCTATCAACATTCTTAAACAAAATAACTACATTTTACATGTCCATTATTTATCATTATTCATTTGTATGTTATATTATGTTTATATGGGATGCTCATATTGACCGTTTAACCGTTAACCGAAAGTAAACATTTTGACCGATTAATACTGATTAATATTAGTTAAACTTTTTAATTTTTTTGCTGCATGGTAGCCTAATATATATATATATATATATATATATATATATATATATATATATATATATATATAGCCTATATTTGTCAACTCACTGGGCGCGTTGACGTGCAACCACAAGCCTACAGACATATTTAGCTGAGCAAGCCAAATGAAGCGAGCGAAAAGTAGGCTACTATATGTGGGACCATTTCGACAGAAAGAGCAACGAAGTTACTTGCAAAATATGCTACGCGGTATTAAAATAATGCAGTAGTGCTAGTACAAGTACAATGCGACGCAAACATCCACAAGCAAATGAAAGGCGCTTCCCAAAGCTGGCCACTTCCCAAAGCTAGCGAGACGTTATCTCTGTGTTCCCAAACATCTGTGCCATCATAGAGGGTGTTTTCTGCCGCGGGCTGTCCACAGGCTGCGCTCCAGACTAACCCCAAATCATGACATGTTACATTTTTTAAATAAAAACTAGACAAGGTGTGGATTGAGGTAGGCCTGCTATTTTTATTTGATGAAAAAACTTTTTTTTGAAAAAATTGCAGTTTTTTTACAGCTTCAAAATGATTCAGTGTTTTCTTTTTGTCGTCATAATTTGTTAATTATTTAAGTTAATAAAATATATTTATTGTAGACCTATCGTATGTTTTTTATTTATATTATTATATTGTTTTTCTCTGTCACTGTCAGAAATGCTGCAGGTGCATGAAAATTTTGTGTGAATGCAGGTTCTGTTGTTGATCTGTTCTGCATGTTTGCACATTAAAATAAACACGTGATTTTTATTTTTAACAGGTCACAGACACTTGTCAATTTTATTTTTTAATTCAATATTATAATCTTATCAGTTAACGGTTAATAATCGGATAACGAGCGGCGGTTGTCGGTTGGGAAAATTAACCGAAATGAGCATCCCTCCAGTGCATACTAAAATACTAGATACTGGGTTATTCTACAGGCTACTATAAAAATAAAAAACTCTTTAAATATTTTAAGTTGCAAATTAAACTATCAATGAATTAAACACCACTCACCAGTATTAGACTGTGTTGGGGGAGATTAGCCTCACTCTGTGCCTTCCTCAGGTCTCTCCACTTAAGCCAGCTCAGGTTGAATGTGTTGACCAAACCTTTACAGAGTCCTATGGCACGCGCTGTCCGATCTTTGTTGCTGTCCAGACCATGGGACACAGCGAGATGGAGGTTGTGACCAAAGCAATTGAGCCATGGCCAGCCAAGATCCCTTATTGCAGCAACAATGTTAGCACCATTGTCTGTAGTGATGCAAACTAGTTTGTGCTCATCCAGTCCCCAGTCTGCTACAGTAGACTTCAGGTTTTCTCCAAGGGTGTCAGCAGTATGGTTGTCAGGGACATATCTGGTCTCTAAACACTTGGAGTGCAGGCTCCAGTCAGCAGTTATATAGTGTATAGTCAAGCTCTATAGTATATTTTTAAATAGTATAGTATGTTTTTATATCAAAGTACTTATGTGAGTTTCCTGGCCTTGTGTGACTCAGGAAAGAGCATTTGAGGTTACAAAAAGTGTTGATGCTGCAAAAACCACAGAAAGTACACAGTTGTAACAAAATAAGGGAGGTTATGGATAAGGAGTAAAAACAACAGGTGGTCAAATTAATTAAAAAGATAAATTAAAGCCAAGTTTCTACCAGTATGGTAAATAGTATCCATTGATTACAAAAAAAAAACACTGACCTGTAGATCAAGGGTAAAGGATATGTGATGAGGACATGGCTGTTTTTCTCATACATGGGTGTTTCTTGATTAGGAGTGCCCTTTCCATGAACTATGAGATATGTCCAAATAACCAGCTGAATATGAAAGAAATATGTTTTTTTTAAATAGATAAGTGAGGAATTTTCCACCAATATTTAATTAGCGAAGAACATAAAACATATTGGTGGCGAGGGGAGTGACAAAGGCACTGACCACATTGGCTAGAGATCAGGGACGTCACTAGGATTGGAAGACAGCCCGGGGGCTTAGCCCCCAGGGTATTTGTAACTTGCGTTTGCAAAATCTTAGCACTCACATCTAGAGCTACACTTATGTCAACAACCAGTCAATAAACCAAGATGTTAACAAGTAAAACGTGACAGACATATCCTCTTCTTCCATTTCTACTCTGTTAAAGAAAAGTTACTGTAATGTTGCTTTTAGACACATCAAAGCTGCATGTGGGAATTTACTTAGGCCAGACTTTGCTCCTGATGAGTTATTCTATAAGCAATGACTTAAATGCTATCTGTCTGCTCATGTAAATGTATGATAAAGTAATAGCATACTATATCTAATTCCTCTCTATATAAGATAAGTTGTCCACAGAACGCTGTTTAATTACTGTAACTGCGCTGTGGATTGGTTCAATCAGAGTGTAATTTCGCTGTGTAGTTTGGCTTGCATACAGTTTAACCCAAGAACCAGAACTTTAAGGTCATAGTGAAATTTGACAACACAGGTTTGAGCAATTCTCAATTAAAGATGATTTATTCTGCCCAATGTATGATATAAATCAACAACAAAAAGGCAGTATTCAATTAAAGGAATTCTATGGGGATTAATATTGTTTATGCCTATTATAGAGATAGGTTATATTATTGGCAAAGAATAAAGAGTTGTGATTAGCTTGCTAAGTTCACCATTTCTTGTATTTTGCTTGTTCACTCTAGCTAGACTACAGTTTTCCATAGCAAACCAAAATATCCCCTTTCCTTTACCTCAAGAAAACGTAGCTAAAGGTAAGCAGGTCATTAAAAACAACTTTTCACTCAGTATCACGACACTTACAATCTTCCTTTCACCATTAGCGTGTGTATCGGTGTGTGTGGGCGGGAGCATGCATAGCGAGTTCAACTTCAGACCAAACTAGAGTAACGACGAGACGAGATAAATCCTCCAGTTACGTGCAGCGCTCCTGTCTGCAACGCTCTCAAAGCTGCTGAAGTTCACACCAATGCAACGAGACGGTGCGGTGCATCATCTTGATAGCACAACGACTCTTTGTACTTCTGTCCAACTTCCGACTTTTCGGCTATTTTTTGTAGCTGGATATATATCATTTGTTGCGTCTAATTCTAAATATGAACGAGGATACGGTTATTGATAAATCGAATTGTTATTGTTGTTCTTATTATCATTTAGGGGGGGCTTAGGAACATTTTGGGGTAGCTTCAGCCCCCCTAAAATAGGCCTAACGACGTCCCTGCTAGAGATAATGAGTAGAAAGATAACAAAAAGGTATATAACTGGGAACTTAGGATAATGAAGTCAGAACGGACAGCTGACCGGTCTCATGTGGTTTGTTGGTGTTCAATAAACTATAACTTTGGCATCTGGAACTTGGGAGAGTTTTCTTACAACTTAGAGAGAATCATCGTGAATATTCCACGACATATTCAGACGAAGGGACGGCATTGAGGTCAAGGGGCCAGAGGTTACTGACAGGACGCTTGCAATGATCGCACAAAAAATCACTGGCGCCATAAATCGAGGTAAGCGTTTTGCTTAAGGTGTTTTTGTGTGATCTGTGATAGCAAGTCCCAGTAAGTAGCTTCCCTAAGACTTTTGCCGGTCCGAACATAGAAAAATTTGGACTAATTGGCTAAAATAGAGGTGAGTTCCAGATTTCAAAAAATTGGGGAGGGGGGGGTAATTATTTAGAGAAGGAAGAAAAAGCCTGAGAGGTGTGGAAGTGCGAAAGTCAGAAGAGCGACGCGCGTGTAAATTCCCGTGTTAGGTGCATTTAATCAAGTGTTTGCCCAGAAGTGAGGCATGTGAAGACCTGTACAGGCAAAAATCCTAACGCGGGTGGAGTGAAAATTCGCGTCATAATTCCTCCAGGGGGTAGATTAGATTATTTATTGCAGTGTTTTGACGGAACCCGGACTGAGCAGAAAACGGGGAATTGTTGAACTCTGTGTGTGTTTGAGATAATAAATAATGTGCACGACTAACTATGTTGTTAGTGCCTGTGTACTTACAAATACTAATTGAGCTGGTTTTGTGTGTTTGTTTAAATGCATGATTCTAGTGTTGATGAGGTATTGTGTGCAGAGGCGGAGTGGCGCGGAGAATCAGATACAATAAAGAAATGCCCAAGAGTGAAATGGGAGAAATGAACTGCAACAAATTGACTAAGTAAAATTGACTTGAGTAAAATGACTGTTGAAAATTATAGAAACAAATGGTATCTGATTCTCTGTCATTTCCTTGCCCTGCTCTTACACACTGGAGGCTGAACGGACAGCCCCATGGGAGGGAGAGACACTGCTCTTTCCCACCTGGAAAAAAGGAACACATATGTGAGAATGCTGTTTGTAGACTACAGCTCAGCATTTAACACCATAGTGCCCTCCAAACTTGATGTGAAACTCCGGGCTCTGGGCTTAAACAGCTCGCTGTGCAGCTGGATCCTGGATTTCCTGTCAGGCAGACGTCAGGTGGTTAGAATGGGCAGCAACATCTCCTCATCACTGACCCTCAACACTGGAGCCCCGCAGGGCTGTGTTCTCAGCCCACTCCTGTATTCCCTTTACACACATGACTGTGAGGCGACACATAGCTCCAATGCCATCATTAAGTTTGCTGACGATACGACGGTTGTAGGTCTGATCACTGACAATGATGAAACAGCCTACAGAGAGGAGGTGCACACTCTGACGCGCTGGTGTCAGGAGCACAACCTCTCCCTCAACGTCAGTAAAACCAAGGAGCTTGTGGTGGACTTCAGGAAGAAAGACAGAGAACACAGCCCCATCACCATTAATGGAGCACCGGTGGAGAGAGTCAGCAGCTTCAAGTTCCTCGGTGTCCACATTACTGAGGAACTCACATGGTCCGTCCACACTGAGGCCGTTGTGAAGAAGGCTCACCAGCGCCTCTTCTTCCTGAGACGGCTGAGGAAGTTTGGAATGAACCACCACATCCTCACACGGTTCTACACCAGCACCGTAGAGAGCATCCTGACTGGCTGCATCACCGCCTGGTACGGCAATAGCACCGCCCACAACCGCAAAGACCTGCAAAGGGTGGTGCGAACGGCCAGAAATATCATCGGAGGTGAGCTTCCCTCCCTCCAGAATATATATAACAGACGGTGTGTGAATAAAGCTCTGAGGATTATCAAAGACTCCAGCCACCCGAGTCATGGGCTGCTCTCACTGCTTCCATCAGGCAGGCGGTATCGCAGCATCAGGACCCGCACCACCCGACTACATGACAGCTTCTTCCCACAAGCAATAAGACTTTTGAACACATGATCCCTCATGATCAACAATCAGCACTGCACTTTATTAATCCTCATTCTGTCAATATATTCTCCCATTCAATTAGTGTTTATATATATTTATACCTGTATCTAGTGTATGTGTATTCTACATTGTGTGTATTGTGTACATTTGTTATGTAAATTGTTGTGTAGGTATGTGTACATTTGTTATGTAAATTGTTTTGTGTAAATATGTTGTTATTGTCACTGTCATTACTGCATTGTTGCACGGAACTGCACACAAGAATTTCACCTGCTGTTGCACTCGTGTACACAGTAGTGTGACAATAAAGTGATTTGATTTGATTTGATTTGATTTGAGAAAGAGAGAGGAAACTTAGAATAGACAAATTGAATAATTGGAAAAAGATAAAGAAAAGGCAAAATGTTTTCCATTGCAGTGAACAAGACTAGAGAAAAATGCAGAGGCAGGAGAGTTTTATCCGTTTGTTGTCTGGAAAGAAATCGCAGCAGGTAACATCTCTCATATACAGTACTAGAGACTGAGTGCTGTGAAGAGTTGTAGGGGAGGGGCTGCTGAGCAGAGACGGGGCTGTAAGGGGAGGGCTGTGAGCATGCACAGAAACGGAGAAGACTTTTTTTTTCTTGTCTCAGTTTTCCTCATGAAACAGAAATCCTAATTTGGTGGCAGGCTGAGAGGAGAAAATAAGTAGAATTAAAAAGATTAATAATAGAAACACAAGGAATTAGTGATCATTTCTGGAGTTATGAACAAATTAACTACAAAAAAGAAAGGAAGAAAAAAAAAAAGTTTAAGGTGATTTTTAATAGAGAGTAAAGGAGAATTAGCACCAATGAAGAAATTGTCTTGAACAGAGACCCAAAATGGATGAGACAGCTGTGGGTGGAAGTATATGGGTTTTAATATAAAACCGAAGAAGTAACAGATATAGTAATCAACCACTGTAAATAATGAGTGATTTTTATGGAAATAAAGGAGAGGGATAAAAAGAGGAGAGCAAAAGGAGGGGCAGAAGTAATAGGTTTGCTTTAGTATAATCAAAATTCTAGAATTTGGGATCCAGATAGAGAGATTGATCCTCTGCTGTGTAATTGATGAGGAGTATGTGTGCAATTTACAGCAAAGAAAATCTATTTAGGCTATTTTCAAACTTCCATCAATACAAGAGGCAGAAGAGATCTGATGATTAAAAACAAAAAGGGCAATTAATGAATATTCTGGTTGTAGAATTAAAACCAATGATAAAAAAAATATGTGTATGTATGATGAATGTATGTATGTGTGCATGTATGAATATATATGTATGTATAAGGATAAATATAATACAGTATAAACAAACAAATACCTGTAAAACATGTTTATTGTTGGGCTGTTCTTTTCATGCCATGAAGGAAGCCTGATGTGAGACTAACTAAACTGAGAGAGAGCAGCTGTTGAATGGACATGTGCCAGATCATAACTCCTTTTATATCAAAGTGACGAGTAAGAATATTTAGATTTTATATATATATATATATATATATATATATATATATATATATATATATATATATATATATATATAAAGGTGATCACTTTAAAGCGATTGAATATTTGGGAAATCACATTATCTGGAGAAACAATAAAGCTTTGAGTCAAGTGTATTGCATTAAACTAAAGTCAAATAAGTAATTGGATTTTAAACAAAGGTTCTATATAAGATAAGTGTTGTTATATTCAAGCAAATGGCAAAAGAGGGCCAATGATATGATGATAAAATAACTAATAAGAAAATTATATTTTGCATCTTATGAAATCATGTGTCTGTTTTATGTTCTGTCCGGTCCAGTTTATGAGAAAAAAATTATTTTAACATTATTAAATTATACACTAGAAAGTTGTTTTAGATTTTTCTATGATTTTAAAAATGTCTGGAGAACAATATAAATGTGAGTGCAGCGCTGTCGGTGTAGACTTGATCAACCAACAAAAGACAGACAGAGATTTTTATTTTTGTTAGGAACTGTCTGATGAAGGCATTGAGGATGATTTTGAGGGGAAACAGGCCTCTCTTGGTGTCTTCAGACAGACAGAAAGGGGCCCCGACTTTAGAAAAAGATAGATAGCAGATAGATAGATATTTTATTTTTCTTTTATGTTTTTTTGTTTGGTATACACAGAATAGGTCTTGGTTGATCATGAGTACACTGAGAAGCTGCATTTGAGACTAAAATTAAAGATAAATAAATGTAAGAATGATTTGGAACATTTAAAAATTGGTCTATGGGGCAGGTGAAGCCCATGGAGAAAGGTTAAGATTAAATTGAACATCATAACGTCCTCAAATATGAATGTTAATAACTTCATATTCATGTCTATTCTGTGTTTCTTTTGTCATCATTATGTGTATGTTGTTTCACTAACTCATTCTGGAACTAGTTTCTCACCATTGCAGACGGCTGGGCAAGATGATTTTATAGAAGTTACTAATACTGCAGAAGGAAATCCGGAGACAAAGACTGAAAATGATGTGGACCATTATCTGATTGATCCTCCTGCGCTCATTACTGCTGGTAATCATTACTGATCTGCCATTTATGATGTGGATTCAAATTTCTCTGGAAAAATTGATTTCAGTCTTATACAATCACTTTATAATTTTCCAGAATGCCATCAATGGGGTTCAAACCCGTGTCTAAATTTTTCTGAGGGTCTAAATTTAAATCCAGCAGCTAACCAATGGTTTATTGATTTGAAGAGTAAATATTACAAACGTATGGCAAAGTTATAGAGTTACCTATTGGATTGGTTACTCCCCCAAATTTACCAGAGAATACCCTCATTATTAAAAATAAAAGAGGTTTGTGGGTTCTAAAAAGAGTTGCTTGAGTGTCTATTTGTTATAGTTAATACATGAAAGTATAATTTTAGAGGTATAATAATGATAACTGTTAAATGATGCTGAAACATTTGGATAAAAAAAAAAAAAAAGAGTAATGAGAAATTAAAAGGGCATAGTGTAGAATGTATTTTACTGAGCAATTATTTCAAAACACAAGACAAGAGATATGTTTGAATTTCCATTGTGCCTCTTTATGACTTTATTCTGTTTAGACTTTTACTTTTCTGTTAGTTTAAAATCTTGATTTATATTATTTTATTAGACAGAATGGAAGTTCCTTAACCTGAGAAAGTGTAAGAAATGGAGAAAGCAGTAATAGTGAGTTATTACTTAATAGGATTAATGGGATTATAATAAATCAATAATAAGATATGTGTTGTAAATGTAAAGCTCTGCTTGAACAGAAAGCTAAAAGTAAGTTGAATTGATTATATAGAGAATGTCAAAAAAGACATTGTGTTCTGTTTTATTAAAGATTTGAAGGTTATGTATGTTGTTTGAATGGACAAAATTAAGTAGGTTGAGAGTAGTTTTTGGTTTTTAAATGGTGTGAGATGAGAAAGTTTGAAAGCAGTTAATATAATCAATTATTATAAATATCACTATTTTTACTGTTGAAGAATAAATCAAATATATTATTGTGAGATTCTAAAACGAAAGAAGAGGAAATGGCTGTAAAGACATTAGAAACAGTGTGAGGGAGTGGAATGCCCCCCCTCACTCCTCACTCTTGGTCTAAAATTGATAAGCGTCTGCTTGGAACAGAAACACAAGAGCAGATTTTGAAGAAATATCTCTTAAGTTGTTTTATTTTATTTTGATTTGATTTTTATATGTAAAATGATGTGCTTTAACAATAACGTTAGATAGAGTGATATGAAGATTGGACTAAAGATAGGAGATTTAGTTGAAAATTCATTTGAAAGAATAAATGTAGGTTAAAAAACGATCTAGAGACTATTATTGAATTAAGGTGATGTTTTTAAATTAAGCTTCCTAGAAGCTTGACAGGGCTTTGTTCTGATGTTATTCCCAACCATGATGCATGGTCTTTTGTGACATTTGCTAAAATAGCAGAAATACAACGGAAATTAGTGATCTATAAATGAGTTCAATTTTAGCATATTTTACTTTTAATTTGGACAATTTGAATAGATTGATGAATTTTTAATAATGCTTTTTGAATTTAACCATGTTTTGAACTGTCTCCATATTTAAGCATTTGTAGATGGTTCCATTGGCTGTGTCGGTTCTCTGGTGATACTCCCTGAAAAAGAAAATATCTGTTTACTGATACCAAATTATTAAGGATTGAGGACAGTGCAGTATCAAGACCAGTGGCAAGAGGTGACGGTCTGATGACGGGTAAGACTTGACAATGGCAAAAAATGTTGAGCGACCTAAGGCAGGGCGTCACCGCCCTGGAAACCTGCCCAAGAAGGTTTGAAAGGGGTTTAAGGAAGTGGATGAATGCTCTTAGATCAGAAGCATCAAAAGGGAGGTCTAGAAGAGACCTGCCCGAAAATGGAAAGTTCCACTGAACCCGACTGCATTTTAATAACAAAGTATTCTGTCACTGTGTTATCAGGGGATCATACCCTGTGTAGAGGATTATTTATAGATTGGTTTTGGGGGTAAAGTTTTGAGAACCGTTGCAGACAAAGGAGTGCCTGACTTTTTATAGAAGTATTAAACAAACATGGGAATGTTTGTATGATAATTAATTTAGACTGGAAGATGATTTATTACTTTTACTTATGCTTTAATTGAACTCATGTACATTTTAAAAGTAATGAAGTATGGAAAAGAAACATGTTGGTGACTAAAGTTAAGATTGCTTGTCTTGTTTGCTTATAACAATTTAAATGGAATTATTAAAGAAATAGGGTGCAGGGTTGGCTAAAATTGATATCATATTTGAAACAGCAATTCTTGTGAGGGGAATAATTTTCTATTGTGTGTTACCATTGATTAGATAATTATTTATCCAAACAAGCAGATGACACTGATCAATGTGAATGGTCCAATGCAACAGAAAGACCAAACTGGGAGGAAATTGATTCCTCCAATAAAGATATGTATGAGGAGATGAATCATATGTTACATCTTTGATCATTCTTTTATTGATTTAATAATCTGAATTACTCTGATGCAGTCTGAAGCTATGAAAAACAGCTTAGCTTGCAGGGAAAATTAATTAATATGATACAGACATTGAGAGACCTTGGGAAACAGGAGGAAATTAAATGTATGTGATAAGTGCATGAGTTGGGAGTTTTAAGATAAGGAACACCTGTGGTAGTTTCCCTCTTCTGGGGAGAATTATAGCCTCTCTGTGAATGGCCCTTTCTGTGAATGACCATGAAAAATGTTGTGTATAGATACTAAAGGGATGATCTAATGTTTTTAATTGAAACAAAGCCAGACTCTGCCTGGCACATGCCTGGAGGAGGCAGAGGACCCATGTGTAATTCAGTGCTAGAAATGAGATGCAACAAATGTATGTGAGTGTGCACACATTTCCTATCTTACAAGAATGTGTATAGCAAATGACTGTAACAAGGGAAATCATTTAATATACTAATCAAATGAATGCAGAAAGTAATGATTGTTAGTTAATATAAAACATATAACCATATGAGTTGATTACAGTGTGCTTTATGCATATAAAATGAAATAGTAATGCTGTTGCCATCATTGAAGCAAGTTGGGACAGGATGACCCGCTGAAGTAGAGAAGGTGGAAAACAATTGTGGCCTACAATACCAATGAATTAGAAAGACATATTAATATGGATGATGTTATTACTGACATACTTGGGACAAGTTTTGCCCCCAATACAAGGCCTACCGCAGAAACGTCCCAAGAATGACCAGGATCCCCAGATGAACAATTCTAAGAAAGGTTCCATGAACAGATCACAGAAATCACACATTGAGGTATTAAAAAATACATGTGACACCATCGCTTTGGAGAAGTAAATGCTCATCTGTCCTGATGTGTCCTGACTCCTGCTGCTGGACCGCATTGAAGCAACACCCATTCGCCTGCCAATCCAGGAGCTTGTTTTTTGTGTGTGCAAAAACTGCGTCAAAGAGTTCAATTCTGGTGACTTTGCGAGAACCATCGTTTCACTCATATTCTTACGTTTTTTTAAGTTCATATTCAACAATTTTTGTAACATTAAAGAATAAAAATTCTCTCATCGTTTACTCACCCTCATTCCATCCCAGATGTGTATGACTTTCTTCTGCTAAACACAAATTAAGATTTTTAGAAGAATATTTCAGCTGCTCTATAGATCCTCACAATGCAATTGGATGGTGATCAGCAATTTAAAGTTACAAAAAGCACAGACAATCATACTAAAAGTAATCCATACAACTGCAGTATTGCTTCTAAAGCAATACAATCACTTTGGGTGAGAAAAGATCAATATTTTAGTGATTTTCACTGATTGTTTACTTCCGGTCGCTCTCCAGTGCGCGTCCATGAGGGGAATCAGTTCACAGCCTCTTGGGTGATGCATTTTTTCATTTGGCAGACGCTTTTAACCAATGCAAGTGGATAAATGCAATTTATTCAATGCAAGCATGTTGGCATGTTCATACAAGAACTGATGCAATACAACTGGAAGTGTAGCTCGATTTGTTTACAACAGAGCACTGTTCACAAACTTCATTGTTTTTTTGCTTTCATTTGAACATGCAAGTGCATTTCCGTCACACGAGAGGCTGTAAACTGATTCACCTCATGGACGCACACTGGAGAGCGATTAGAATGAATCATAGTGAAAAGGATTAAATGTGACCGTATCGCTTTAGAAGACATTTAATTTATCCACTGGAATCATATGATTTAATTTTACTATGGATTGTCTGTTCTTTTTGGAGCTTTAAAGTGCTGTTCACCTTCTACTTGCATTGTGAGGACCTACAATGGTTCTAACATCAGGAAGCTCTTATTTATTGCTGTTTATTTGTTGTTAAAATTAAAAATACTTTTTGTAATTTTCTTTTTTGCCATCTGTTTCTTATTGAAAATTGCTTACTGTTGCTGTTTTAATTATAATAATGATAATTGTAGTAATACATCTGTTCATAAATGTATATAAATTATACAAATTAACCTTTCCCACCAAACTTTATTTGGTGCACGAGAGGCCTTAATAATAAATAAATAATAATAAACCGCAGGATTTAGACTCGCCTACAGGACAAAATTGACCCTATTTTTGGAGTATCTCTCTGCTTATGGCTGTCTACTATCTTATATATGAGGACGAATGTAAACAAAATCAAAATATCAGTCCCAAGTGGAGTTAAAAGTCCTGCGTTGTGTATCAAAAATCTCTTGTAGCCTCTGTCTTGGGTGCCTTGTCACAGGAAGGAAAGAACAATTTTGAACACATTTCTAAACACACACACATATATATATGAATATGTGTTAGGGCTGCACAATTTGAAAAAAAATTATATTTCGATTATTTAGAAAAATATCACGATTTGAACTGCAATGCGATAAACAAAAACTTGTAAGTGATTTGTTCTGACCAAAATTTTGTAATGTTTTGACCATGTTCTTCACTTTTCTAAAAGGCTAGTCTTTTTCTGATTAACACTTTTTATTGATTCACACAACACAGAAAAGCAAAACACATATTCACAGAATCAACATTTAACCCCCAATCACCAACACCACCCTGACCCTCAACAGATATCCCTGTGGTCACACTTGAGTATAGACACACAAAAAAGAAAATTAATAATAATAATAACACACATTTAAAACTACACTTCTCTCTCCACTGTCCCTCCATGAGAGTCCTCCAAAAAAGGCCAAATAGCTGCTCATTTTTTATTGAATAAATCTATATTGTTTACACGTATCAGGTGACTGACTTGAAAGGGAACAAGCATTTCAAAAATGTTCTCTCAGCACTTTTTGGAATTTGAAATGTTCAATTTGGAATGCCCACTTCCCAATGCACTCTAGGTCCTCGTGATGGCATAGTGACTCGTCTCAATCCGGGTGGCGGAGGACGAATCTCAGTTGCCTCCTTGTGACTTGTTGACATAGGCTTCACACTATTCTCTGCGGCATCCACGCACAACTCACCACGACCCCACCGAGAGCGAGAACCGCATTATACCGACCACGAGGAGGTTACCCCATGTGAACCTACTCTCCCTAGCAACCAATCCAATTTGGTTGTTTAGGAGACCTGGCTGGAGTGACTCAGCACACACTGGATTCGAACTCGAGACTCCAGGTGTGGTAGTCAGCATCTTAAAAATTGACTTTTTAACAGCGGATAACTTTTGAACCATATTGCCTACAGACGTTGTCTTCTAATTAACTTCTAACTCAACTATCACTCCTGTCCACCATGTTTTTGTCAGCCATCTTGAAATTTGACAAAAATATACTGTAATTCTGCAAACTTGTCCCACAGCCTTCATCTGAAATTTTTGTCAGAGCACCTAGAGACATTGCTGGCAAAAATTTATCAAAAGCTTTTTGATAAACCATATTTTATTTTATGCATCAACAAATTCAGCAGCAAAGACTTCGGCAACACTTTGTCCTATTGAATCAAAAGTTGGACTTCATGAGGACAGTGATCTGAGGGTACAAGTTTGGTGATGATACCACCTATGGGTCAATAAATAAAACAAATGGCTGTTTTTGGCCATAACTTTGAACAATTTGTCATATATACATGACTTTTTAGATTCCTTATCATACTAAAACAATGAAACCCATCTATCCAAAGACTGCTATATTACATTTGGATTTTCCCTTTTTTGTTGATTGCCATTAAATTGTGGTTGACTTTGTCAATCTTTTTTGAAAAAAATATCTGTTCATTTTAGACCTGACGGAAGTGGAAGAAGAAAGCCAAAAACTGAATGAAGTGGAGGAGAAAAATCAGGATCAGAAACCAGAAAAAAAGTCTTTAACCTGCCTTCAGTGTGGAAAGAGTTTCACATGGAAGGAAAGCCTTAACCGTCACATGAGAATTCACACTGGAGAGAAGCCTTTTACATGCCTTCAATGTGGAAAGAGTTTTACATATAAAGAGAGCCTTCATGTTCACATGAGAATTCACACTGGTGAGAAGCCTTTCACATGTCTTCAGTGTGGTAAGTGTTTTACACGTAATGAGCACCTTCAGAGGCACGCAAGAATTTACACTGGAGAGAAGCCATTCACATGCCATCTGTGTGGGAATAGTTTCGTTCGTGAAGAACACCTTAAGAATCACATGAGGATTCACACTGGAGAGAAGCCTTTCATGTGTTTTCAGTGTGGAAAGTGTTTTTCACAGGCAGCCAATCTCCAAATTCACCAGCGCTCTCACTCAGGAGTAAAGCCACTTAAACGTGAACATGAAAAAGTTCATATGTGTTTTGAGTGTGGGAAAACCTTTAACAGACCCTACCGCTTGATGAGCATCAAAGCATCCATACTGGAGAAAAACTGTACAAGTGTTCACATTGTGAAAAGAGTTTCAGTCAGTCAGGATACCTGAAAACACATGAAAGATTGCACACTGGAGAGAAGCCATACCACTGCTCTTTATGTGAGATGAGTTTCAGCACATCAATTTCTCTTAAGAAACACATGATTCATCACAGTAAGAGATTATGAGAAGCGTTCGTCTTCTGGTCCAACATATTCAAATAAATTGAGAAATTCGGATAAACCCCAAAAATGGGGTAATATGCAAAAATTGTAAGTTGACATGACGTTTGCATTTGTTTGACAAGGGAAATTAAGGGGAGGTGAATTTGTGTATCGCTTTGTGGTGAATGAGAAGGTTTAAGATTGTTTTGGAGAAGAAAGTTATATTTTTAATTTAAGTTCTTCTATAGAATAAGCATATCATCTTGTAGTGACAAATATTGTTTTTAACAAAAGTTGTTTTTAGATACTTTTTTCATATTATGTCATGCTCATTTAGAGTTCAGCAGAGGTCGACAGCTGATGGATTTTACCGATAACTAAGCTGGTGAAAAAGGGTTATCAACGATTAGTTGGCCGATAGTTTTATAAATCGATTTGAATGTTAAATTTTTTTCTTTCCGTACTGTAATGTGCACAGACATAGAGGTAACACGAGTAAATTTATAAAATCCCACTACAATTGTACAACCAAAATTCCAATAATAACCAGAAAAAAAAGATTTAGTGCATAATGTGGGACTTTTAACTATGAAACTCAAAATACAATGAAGACTCTTATTTTGAAACGTCAGTTCTCCCAACTCACACGCACTTAAACACATTCTGACGATCATCTACAATGTATCACAATAAAAACACTGTAAAGAAAACATTGTCATGAAGGCTAATAAAGTCGGTATGAGCAGTAATTTATCAACCGTAGACCATCAGCATTCTGTCAGTTAAGATCAGTCAAAAAGAGCCTACATCTGTACGATCGTTCACGTAGATTGTCCATGAACATGTCATGCCATTTTTTTGTTTGTTTAATTAGTCTACAAAAATAATAAAATATACTCAAGTGCCCATTCACTCTGTTTGATATGCTATTTTATTCATGTGTCTTCTGAAGTCGAAAACTATTTGCACATCTGCCCAAAATGATGCCTCTCATCATCATTCTTTTGTCTGTTTTAACACTCTTTTATACTCCCACCTTTACAGTAGGATCAGTGTCATCACAAATTACAATAACAGAGTGTATCGGTGCAATTTATGGCCACGCATAAAGTTTTAGCGCATTAGTGCCATGAATGCAGGATGTAAACATAACAAATTACACATCATCTACTGCATTTATTTTTTACTTTATATCATTGAGTGGTTAAAACAGCTTCTTTTACTAATATGGTGTGAATTATGCTAATGGAATTAGGTAATTGATAACACATTTTAATGTCAATTTAGTTGCATAATATGTTATATACTATTTTAAAACTAATATATTGGTCAACCACAAGGTTTGAAGTAAATCCAGAAGATCACGTCTACATGATTTTTTTTTGAGGACAGAATGTCTGCAGCCTTTTTTTCTTAGAGTTAAGGCCAAGTTCACATGTTTCTGATGTTCTCTTTTCTCTTCAGCTCATCCCACAGGTATTTTGTGGGGTTTATGTTAAAGGACTGGGATGGTCATGACCAAACCTTGATTCTGTGGCCAGTGAACCATTTTTGTGCTAATTTTGAGGTGTAAATGGAAGCTTTAGCATAAGTTCTGCCAGGAAGACTCAATTGTTACGTCACTCATTACCTTCTCATCTATCCAATCGCGTTCTAACACTTGCAGTATAAAAGATGGGTACTTACACATGTCTGAGTTCACAGATGCTGATGCTTTCGTTCTCCTCCACCCTCCCCACCACCAAGATGATTCCTTCATTCCTACCCACCACCACCAGGATGGTCCCTTCCCATACCTCACTGGGGGTCGGCTGCGCCCCTGCCTTCATCGCCAGGCAGGAAATGCAGAGTCCGGACCCCCGGATTGCTAGCTACAGACGGGGCCTACGCCAAAGAACCTTTATCTTTATATTGTTTGCCGAGCTGTAAATAAATGGTTAATTGTTCAGTATTATTCTCCCGAGTCTTTCTGGTTGAAATTGGATCGGTGTCCTGCTGGAGGATCCAGCCAGTCAGGTGTTTGATTTAATATCTGCTGGTTCTTGAAGTCCACGATATCAAGTATCCCAACAAGTTTTGAAGTGCCTTTGAAAGAAAAACAGCCTCACAACATTAAAGATCCACCGTCATATTTCACAGTGTGGATGAAATACTTTTCTGCATGGCTATCTTTCTGTCTAAACTGAATCCACCTCTGGTTTTTGTTTCCAAACAGCTCTATTTTGATTTCATCTGACCATAGATTGTCTCAAGACTGATATGTATAAAGGTTAATTTATAACCAAACAAAAATGTAAAACATGCTTGAAAGTTCCATGCTCATTATTTTACTACAATATTAGCAATGCTATTAATCCCTGTGATAGTTAAAATGATGTCTTCCTGGTGTGTATTCAAACGTTTTGAGCATTGATTCCCATGGTATATCACGTACTGTATGTTTACTAAGAAAACATTTATCAATTAATTTCTGGAGCATTTCTGGAACGAGTGTGTCTCGGGTGATCCGATCACGTTAGTTTAAATGCGTCTCCTGTGACCACATGTTAACGGATTTGGAGGGGAGGGGTGTCGTGGAATATTCACGATGTTTCTCTCTCTAAGTTGTAAGAAAACTCTCGGAGTCCCAAGTTCCAGATGCCAAAGTTATAGTTTATTGAACACCAACAAACTACATGAGACCGGTCAGCTGCTCGTTCTGACTTCATTCTCCTAAGTTCCCAGTTATATACCTTTTTGTTGTCATTCTGCTCCTTATCTCTAGCCAATGGGATTATTTCCCTCAATTCTTTCTCCTGCCACCAATATGTTTTATGTTGCTTGCTAATTAAATATTGGTGGAAAATCCCTCACTCATCTATTTTTAAAAAAACATGTATCTTTCACATTCAGCTGGTAACTCCTCAATTTTTGACAAAGTCACTGTTCAAGGAAAGAATGCTTTTAACTTAGAAATATGTGTGTAAGAGAAAAACAGCCGTGTCCTCAGCACACATCCCTAGCCCTTGATTTAAACATCTGTGTACGAGAAATAACAGCCATGTCCTCCTCACACATCCCTAGCCCTTGATTTAAACATCTGTGTACCCTCTTAATGAGGGGGCTTCTTTTGCTCACACACACAATATTCTTAGATCAAATGAAAAGGAGTACAAGCTCTAAAGATATTCATTATACTTTCAGTTTGCTAGAGCAGACACCATGACTGGTCGAGAGATATACAACTAGCCTAATTAAAAGAAACACAGAAATACACCATATATCTGTTTTTAGAGTAGTACACAGAGAAACACAGAGAAATACACCATATACTAGCCCCTTTGAGACTTACAAAAAGTCTCAAACACTAATGCCCTCAACCAGAGTGCAGTCACACAAGCCAGCCTGTCTTATTCCATCATGTGGCCAAAATAGGCCACGCAATTTCTTTATCCAATACTGTCTCTATGGGGCTGCACTCTGCAGGACTTGGAGTAAAAGAACCCAATCCTCTAGCTATCACTGTTCTTGGGGAGGGTGACAACAAATTAACTTTGTGATATAAGCATGTGCATGAAATTGTAAAGCCTTGCGTGATGTAGAATACAATTGATTACATACTGTCTAGATACATTAACAATCACTAGAATAACTGATATAGTAATATGCATCCATCGGTGCCAGAGGAACTCACAGACATTTCTGGTAGCCTGGAGTGCTATCTGGTGGCGTGTTGGAGCAGACAGCGTGTTTTTAAACCATCAGTTGAGTCTATTTGCTCTTGCAGCTAAGCACTGAGGTGCTCGTCGCTCGATCCTTCATGTCTTCTTGTTGTAGCCATTCTTGTTCTCTCTGGGCAAATACTCACAATAATAGTTGTCATACATATTGAAACATAAGTAGTAATCCCACTATCTCTACTTGATTAAATCTATCAAGGTGTTTTACAGGCACCTTCCTCTATATTATTAAATCAAAGGATAACTTTAATAAAAGAACAAAAAGATGTCAAAAACAGAAAACAGAAAATACAATTACCAAGAAATGTCCCTCTTTAACAATCACATGAGAAAAGATGTTAAGTACTCAGGCTCTTCTTGTAAGCTTAAATATCGCTTTTGTTTCCCCCTTTATTTTTATTTTATTTTATTTATTTTTTTATGGTCTTCAGGAATGTTTTCAATGGCTTTCAAAACTCGTCAAGTTCATCCAATTCCTGCCCTAAGCTATATTGTCTGGTTTCCATACTTGTTCCCAATGGCGTCATTGAAACAATCACCATTTGCTTAGCTACTGTTTGAGTCATTATAGATCTTAGAATGGGAATAACACAACAGAACAATAAGCCAAATAAAGTCACTCCTACAAGTATCATTATCCCTATCTTCATGAGCCCCATCTTCCATGATCCAAAAAGATCATCAAACCATCTCCCAAACGACTGTTCTCGTCCTGCATTAACTTTAACTTCTTTGCGCAAGTTATGCAGTTTCTTCATTGCCTGGGTTACTCAACAATGCCAAACATTTTGCTGGACAAAACACAATTCTGTCTGAGACCACAATTTTTGGCATAATGTGCAGCACATCCCTTGTCGCCCCCTTTGTTGCCATTGAGCTTGCTCAGGTTGACCAGCTTGTTGTTGTATCCGTGCTATATCTGTTAAATTTGGCTGAACCTGCAATATTACTTGTGGAGCCATTATCGCTACTTTGCAACCTGAGGCTTCTCGAGCAAATTCATCTGCAGCATTATTTCCTCTTATCACAAAGTCTTTGCCTTTCTTGTGGGCCTGGCATTTGATTATGGCCAACTTTTTTGGATGCATCATTGCTGAAATCAATTTAATTATCTGATCATTATGCTGAATTGGAGTTCCATCACTCTTTTTGAACCCTCTTTGTTTCCACACTGCACCAAACAAATGACACACTCCATGTGCATAAGCAGAATCTGTATATATTTTAATTTTTTGATCTTTCGCCAGCAAACAGGCTTTGGTCAATGCCCTTAATTCTGCCAGTTGTGCTGAGCATGGCTGTTCACAATGCTGAACCACAACTGACACAAATGTGTCACCCTGCTTTTTTATTACCGCAAATCCAGCATGATTTCCCAAGTGGTCCTTAAAGCAGGAGCCATCAACGAAGTATTCTACTTCTGCCTCGACCATTGGTGTTGATTCCAGGTCAGGCCTCAAACGTGTGAAAGCTAACGAATTTGCCACACAATCATGTGGTGTTCCTTCATCTTCCAAGGGAATATAGTTTGCTGGATTAACAGTGATACACCTTTTTATAGTTACATCTGTGTATGTCAGCAGTGTTGAATATGCTAAGCATCTTGCCTGCGTGAGTACAAACTTCCAATTTTCTATTAGCTCTATTATCTTATGGTGAGCGTAGATCACCACTGGGTATCCCATGGTCACTGTGGAGGCTTTTTCATAAGCAAAATAAACCGCAGCCAACCCTTGATAGCATGGCAGATATCCTTGAGCTACACTATCCAGCTTTGCACTATAATATGCTATAGGTTGTTTTCGTGTTTCACTACAGAGTTCTTGCATCAAAACTGCTGATGCATAACCACTTTTTCTCTCTGCTATATACAAATGGAACGGTTTAGCGTAGTCTGGGGTGGCTAGTGCAGGTGCTGTTTGTAGTTCCTTCTTTAGTGACTCAAATGCTACTAGTGCATCTGCATCCCAAGTTAGCTTACTTCTAAGATTTTGCTATCCGGTTTGTTTCATCAATGCTCGCAAGGGGTTTGTTTTAATAGCATAATCTTCTATCCAATCGGAACTAAATCCTGTCATTCCTAAAAAGGTCATCATTTGTCCCACAGTTTGCAGTTGTGGCGCTTTGCTTATGCCTTTTAGTTGGCTTGGCGATATTGCCTTGGTTTGATGCGCAATAATTCGTCCCAGGTATTCCACCTGCGGTAAACAGTACTGTAACTTGTCTTTTGACACTTTATGTCCTCCCTCAGCCAATTTAGTGAGGACTGTAATTGTGTCCTGGTGACACTGCTCTAGTGTTGGTGAGCAAATCAGTAAGTCATCCACATACTGAATTAATGTGCTATCAATTCTAAGATCTTCTAGGTCCGCTTTTAATACCTGGTTGAACACATGAGGGGAATGCTTGAACCCCTGTGGTAATCGTGTGTATGTGAATTGTTTACCTTGATAGGTGAATGCAAAGAGTTGTCTGCTTTCTTCTGCTAGAGGAATACTAAAAAAGGCAGAACACAAGTCAATCACAGTGAAATAATTAGTAGCAGGGGGAACATTAGTCAACAGTGTATGCGGATTGGGCACTTCTGCTGGCCAATCCTCTACTATTTCATTGACTGCCCTTAAATCATGTACTAATCTCCATTTCGTCTTGTTTGCCTTTGCTACCGGTAGTATAGGTGTATTACAACAACTTGATGTCTCAATTAGTACACCTGCCTTAAGCAACCCATCAATAGTACTTCTAATCCCTAACTCTGCTTCTGATTTTATTGGGTATTGCCGCTTTCGTGGGGGGTGTGTCCCTGGTTTTATTCTTATTTGAATCGGATTCGCAGACACTACTAACCCTACGTCTGTGTAATGTCGTGACCATAATTGTGCTGGTACCAGTTTTTCCATTTCTGTCATTAACTCTATCATTTTTGAATTTAGCTTTTCTTCAGGGGCAATAACTACTATTTTGGGCGTTCCTATCATTTCTGTAGTACATAAGATTTTAAAGTACATTTTGTCTGGTGATTCCATAATAAGAGGATTCTCTGTCTCTTTCCATTGTACCCTTTCTGCCCTTTTCATCATTTGTCCTAAGTCTTTTTGCTCCTTGCCCTTGCTCACATAGATTGTTACATGTGGAACAGACTCTGGTATCCGAAACCATGTGTCTATAAAGTCATTGTTTTCTACCTTAAGTGCAGCTCCTTCCTGTCCTACAATGATATTTTTTGATGTCAATGAGATTTTATGCTGCTTTGCTTTGTTCAACCATTCTGTCTCTAAATCTGTGTTTCTTGTTTCATCATAATTAGTGTGCAATGATGTTCTGCTCCCGGCACATTTGGTTCACCTAACTGCGCCCTAATGTATTTTCCCCATTTATCTATTGTTTCTTTCACCTCTTGTCCTAGATCTCCCAACCAGTACACATTTGCTTGTGGATACTGAGGTTCTGGTTGTTGAGTCACTGTCATTTGTTTCACCCCTCTGTCATCGATATAGATTCCTTCTGGTCCACCATATTTGTAAATTCATTTTGCATATAGCATCTCTTCCCAACAAGTTCACTGGCGTGTTTTCTGATTTTAAGATTGGAATTTTTACTGCTTTGCCTTTTACTTCTATATTTACTGGAGCCGTCATTGGAATCAACTGCGTTTGTCCCGAGAATCCTACTGTCTTCACATATTTTCCAGACTGGGGGAGGTGAGAGGCATAATTTGGACTTATACACGTGAATGTGGCTCCAGTGTCTAATATAACCGGTGTTACTTTGCCCTCTATTTTAACCTGCAGTATAGGTTCTTGATCAGCATCAGTTGATATCATTGGAAGCTGACCCCTCCCCGTAGGATTCTCTGGGCATCCCTAGTAGCCCTGTGGTGGTCCACGCCACGGATTGAGTGGACCTTGAGCCTGCTGCTGCTGCTTCTGCTGTTGTGGGCCTTGCTGCCAGTTTTCAGCATTTGCCTGGTTCGTCTGTATCCAAGGATTTACTGGACACTCTCTCCTCATGTGTCCCACTTGGTTGCACCCCCAGCATGCATATGTTTACCTGTTGTCATAGTTCTGTCTTCCTTGTTCTCTTCCTCTTCCCCCTTGAAATTGTCGGTTCCATCCTCTGTTCATTTGACTTGGGAAGTTATACATCATGGCTGGCATAGGTTGTTACATTATCTGACCCTGGATTGGCATCAAATTTGGAACGTTGGGTGCAGGAAGCGTTGATGCTGTCTGGACAACTGGTGCTGGTTGATACATGGGCACAGGTGGTGCATATGAGGCCATGGGTGTAGCTGGCACACCTGGAGTCACTTGGGCTTGTGCACCATTCACAACTTGTTGTGCAGTGTTGACTGGTGCCATTACAGTGGTGGATGTTTATTTTTCTTTCAATGCTGCTTGAAGATTTTTCTTCCTTCCTGTTAGTTCTTCTAGTTGTAGTTGCTCCAATTTCTTGCGTATGTCTTTTTCCTGTTGCTTTATTTTTTCTTCATTTTTTTTGTGTTGTTCCACTGCATGAACCACGTAAGCACAGAATTCTTTTGAGGGTTTGGTAGTTAATCCAACCACATCTTCTAGTTTGGCTCTTACTAGTCCAGGCATGGCTTCCACTATGGAGATTCGGAAAATGGATGTCAACCAGGGATCTTGCTCTGGGTCTTTTTCCATTTCCAGTTTCCATCTTTTTATTTCCCGATCAATGTAGGCTTTTGGGTTTTCTGTTTCTCCCAGTGGTTCTCCTTTTATGGACTTTGGATCTAAACTGGTGGGAAATTCTTCTCTCAGGGCACCCCATACCTCATTTCGGCATTCGTTGAATGGCACCTCGTCATATTCTGAGCTTACTGCCGCATTTTCTATTTTTGCTTTTTCCAATATTTCCACCATTTTGTTCCGTCCAACACATCTGGAAAGAAGTGCTTTGATGTCTCCTAGGGCTAAATTATTTCCTGTTGTTCATTCTTCAGCGTCTCTGATCCATTTTCCTGCTCCTTCGTATATTTGGGAGTGCTGCTAATAGTCCTTCAAGGTCTCTGTTGGCCCAGGGTACATAACAGTTGTATTCTCCTTTCACTATTATGGGGCATTGTTTTTTCACTGTTTTATCGAATCGTTTAAACAGTTGCTTTCTTTGCGGCGTCTCTTTTTCTTCGCCGTCATCTGATGATTCTCCACTGTAGTCACTAGGTGCCTTATTCTTGTTGATTAGTCTTTCAGATCTTCTCCTTTTCCTTTCCCCTTCAGAGTCTTCGGATACTTTTTCAAGATAAAACTTGCCTGACGCCTGTTTTAGCGCTCCTTTGAACTTGCTGCCCATTGCGCTTAGATCTGGAAGAACATGCTTTCTTAATCTTGTTCCATTTTTTACACTTTTCATGCTTTCAGACAGTCTTTGTGTCCTGCTTCTGAGTTCTTGTAGCTCCCTTTGTGTTCTTTGTTGTTTTTTCATTGCTCAGTTCCAACACTGCCGTACCGTTGTCTTCTGCCAGTTGTGTCAGTTCATCATCATCATCATTGAAGTGTATCAACTCTTCAGTCTCACCAGTCTTATGATCAAGATCTTCTTTGATGCCACTGGCCCTTGCTTGTTCTTTCCACTCCATTTCCTGCCTTTTTTTATATTCTGACAGTCCTTCCTGCAATGCCTGATGACAGGCGTCTTTTACTTGTTCACTAATTTCTTTTTTTGTCAGCATTCCTTCCTTTATGTCACTGCATTGTCCACCCAGTTCATCTTGTAGTTTAGTTTCACTTGGTGTGCTGTCATCTGATTTTTCTCCATCACTGTCTTTGTTTAGTCCCAACAGCCCTGTCTGGGGTGACTTCATTAGGTCCTCTTGATTCTGACTGTGGTATTTCATTTATTTCTATTTCTCCTTCCACCTGGAGTTGTCCTTTAAATCCTACCAGGGGCATCTGCATCTTTTCTTCCATCTCCATTAGTGGCGCATAGGGAGGAGGCCTTTCCACTTTTTCTTCATCCATCTTTTTTCTTTCTCTTTCCTGTTTTTAATATTTTTATCCCTTTGGTTTTGAACATTTGTAATATCATTAGTTCCCTATCTCGTTTCATTATCCTCACCTGGCTCTTTTCTTTTGGTTTATGATTTTTTTATTGTGCTCCCATCTCCCTGCATACCCCCACATCAAATGTGCCCTCTGCTGGCCATTTTGTGTTCAGCCCTTTTGTTCTTCTCTCCCATTTTTTAGACATTTCTTTTATCAGGTCTCTATACATTGGAAACTCCATGCATATTTGATCTATTGGTGTTGGTGCCATTTTGTTATCCCTATATGTTTATTATTCTTATTAATTCAGTACCTCTTTAACCCCAGCGTGTTCTTAACTTATTATGCTAATCTTCACCAGGCTGGTCAGACGAGGACCACTAAAAGTATCCGACCCCTGACTTCCCCTGGGCTTTCTCTGGGTTGAGGACTTTTTCTGACGAATGTTTCTTAACTTTTCTTAAATACTTCAGTACTGCCTTCACTTGCTTTCTGCTTAGTGGCCTTTTATTGGGGGCAACACTTATCCCTAGTTTGTTAGTAATAACATCATCCAAATTAATCTGTCTTTCTAATTCATTGGTATTGTAGGCCACAATTGTTTTCCACCTTCTCTCCTTCAACGGGTCATCCTGTCCCAACTTGCTTCAATGATGGCAACAGCATTACTATTTCATTTTATATGCATAAAGCAGACTGTAATCAACTCATATGGTTAAATGTTTTATATTAACTAACAATCATTACTTTCTGCATTTGTTTGATTAGAATATTAAATGATTTCCCTTATTACAGTCATTGGCTACACACATTCTTGTAAAATAGTAAATGTGTGCACAACCACATACATTTGTTTCATCCCGCTTTTAGCAATAAATAACACACGGGTCCTCTGCCTCCTCCAGTCAGGTGCCAGGCAGAGCCTGACTTTGCTCCAATTAAGAACATTACATCATCCTTTAGTATCTCTACACAAAATTTACAGGGTCGTTTACCAGAAGGCTATAATTCTCCTCAGAGGAGGAAAACTACCACGGGTGTTCCTTGTCTTAAAACTCCCTATTCATTCCTTTATCACATACATTCCATTCCCTCCTGTTTCCAAAGTTATCTCACTCTCTGTATCACATTAATACATTTTCCCTTAACTCTGAACGTCCTTACAAACTGCAAGCTCCGCTGTTTTCCATAGTTTCAGACTGCATCAGAGTAATTCAGAGTATCAAATCAATAAAAGACAATAAAAAAAATCAAATATATAACATATCATTCATCTCCTCATACATATCTTCATTGGAGGAATCAATTTCCTCCCAGTTTGGTCTTTCTGTTGCATTGGACCATTCATATTGATCAATGTCATGTACTTAGTTATTGCTTTGATAAAGATTAATTTTATCAATGTTAACACACAATACAATATTATTCCCCTCACAAGAATTGCTGTTTCAATCATTATACCAATTTTAGTCAACCCTGCACCCTTTTTCTATATCCAAACAAGACAAGCAATCTTAACTTTAGTCACCAACATGTTTCTTTTTCCATACTTCATTACTTTTAAAATGTACATGAGTTCAATTAAAGCGTAAGTAATAAATCATCTTCCAGTCTAAATTAATTATCATACAAACATTCCCATGTTTGTTTAATACTTTTATAAAAAGTCAGGCACTCCTTTGTCTGCAATGGTTCTCAAAACTTTACCCCCAAAACCAATCTATAAATAATCCTCTATACAGGGTATGATCCCCTGATAACACAGTGACAGAATACTTTGTTATTAAAATGCAGTCGGGTTCAGTGGAACTTTCCATTTTCGGGCAGGTCTCTTCTAGACCTCCCTTTTGATGCTTCTGATCTAAGAGCATTCATCCACTTCCTTAAACCCCTTTCAAACCTTCTTGGTCAGGTTTCCAGGGCAGTGACGCCCTTGCCACTGGATATTCTTACCCCTTGCCACTGGTCTTGATACTGTTCAGTCCTCAATCCTTAATAATTTTGTGTCAGTAAACAGATATTTTCTTTTTCAGGGAGTATCACCAGAGAACCGACACAGCCAATGGAACCATCTACAAATGCTTAAATATGGAGACAATTCAAAACATAGTTAAATTCAAAAAGCATTATTAAAAATTCATCAATCTATTAAAATTGTCCAAATTAAAAATAAAATATGCTAAAATTGAACTCATTTATAGATCACTAATTTCCATTCAGGTTGTATTTCTGCTACTTTAGCAAATGTCACAAAAGACCATGCATCATGGTTGGGAATAACATCAGAACAAAGCCCTGTCAAGCTTCTAGGAAGCTTAATTTAAAAACATCACCTTAATTCAATAATAGTCTCTAGATCGTTTTTTAACCTACATTTATTCTTTCAAATGAATTTTCAACTAAATCTCCTATCTTTAGTCCAATCTTCATATCACTCTATCTAACGTTATTGTTAAAGCACATCATTTTACATATAAAAATCAAATCAAAATAAAATAAAACAACTTAAGAGATATTTCTTCAAAATCTGCTCTTGTGTTTCTGTTCCAAGCAGACGCTTATCAATTTTAGACCAAGAGTGAGGAGTGAGGGGGGGCATTCCACTCCCTCACACTGTTTCTAATCTCATTACAGCTATTTCTTCTTACTTAGCCTTCTATTCAAGCAAAACTTTACATTTACAACACATATCTTATTATTGATTTATTATAATCCCCTTTTTACTATTAAGTAATAACTCACTATTACTGCTTTCTCCATTTCTTACACTTTCTCAGGTTAAGGAACTTCCATTCTGTCTAATAAAATAATATAAATCAAGTTTTTAAACTAACAGAAAAGTAAAAGTTTAAACAGAATAAAGTCATAAAGAGGCACAATGGAAATTCAAACATATCTCTTGTCTTGTGTTTTGAAATAATTGCTCTGTAAAATACAATCTAAAATACACTACGCTCTTTTATTTATTTTTTTTATCCAAATGTTTCAGCATCATTTAACAGTTATCATTATTATACCTCTAAAATTATACTTTCATGTATTAACTATGGCAAATAGACACTCAAGCAACACTTTTTTAGAACCTACTAACCTCTTTTTTTTTTAATTATGAGGGTATTCTCTGGTAAATTTGGGGGAGTAACCAATTCGATAGGTAACTCTATAACTTTGCCATACGTTTGTAATATTTACTCTTCAAATCAATAAATCATTGGTTAGCTGCTGGATTTAAATTTAGACCCTCAGAAAAATTTAGACACGGGTATTGAACCCCATTGATGGCATTCTGGAAAATCATAAAGTGATCGTATAAGACTGAAATCAATTTTTCCAGAGAAATTTGAATCCACATCATAAATGGCAGATCAGTAATGATTACCAGCAGTAATGAGCGCAGGAGGATCAATCAGATAATAGTCCACATCATTTTCAGTCTTTGTCTCCGGATTTCCTCCTGCAGTATTAGTAACTTCTATAAAATCATCTTGCCCAGCCGTCTGCAATGGTGAGAAACTAGTTCCAGAATGAGTTAGTGAAACAACATACACATAATGATGACAAAAGAAACGCAGAATAGACACATGAATATGAAGTTATTAACATTCATATTTGAGGACGTTATGATGTTCAATTTAATCTTAACCTTTCTCTTAAAGGGTTACTTCAGGATTTAGCATTAAGCTTTGTATCAGTAGAAAACGAGTAGTATTTTCTAATTACCGAGCTCCCCCCCCCCTCATATCCCCCTGAGACGAGAGATTTATTTATTTTTAGTCTGGAAAAAAAATCCTCCGATGACGCAAAAATCGTCATTTTGCGTCATCGGAGGATTTTTGGTCCAGAGGCTTAAAACTACAGCCAGTATTCCGCATGTTTTCACCACGCCCATATGGGGCGGGATCTCACTCACAGAAGGTGAAGATGGTGTCAGCCATCTTTCTGTAGAAGCTAAGAAAACAGGCTCTTGCTCTGTGTAGAAAGTTTGTATACAAGTAGGTTAATCACGATGGCTGAAGGTAGTTTTGAAGTTGAAATGGCAGAAGGGGATTTCGAAGATCTGTTGCGAGAATCTGATGCTCGCGCTACCGGTACGTGCTGTATTGTTCAGTACACAATAAATAAAGATCAAAAGAAAAGCTGGTACTGGTGTCTTTATTCCATGTTCATCAGATAACATATCTCCATTACAACAACCTCCTCTAGCAAATGCACTTCCTCTTATACCACACATTACTGACACCAGCAAGAATCAATCAGTGCTCATCACATAACAATCAGTGCTAATCACCTAATTAGCATACTCATTACATCTTTTCCTCTTAATTTTTTTTTTTTTTATTATTTTTTTTATTTTTTTTTTTTTTTAAATTTTTTTTTTTTTTTTTTCTTTTCTTTTTCATTAAAATTATAAGTCCATTCGAACAGGTGGTTTTCGAACTCGATCAGACCTGCTTAAGACAGGAATATCAGTCTTTTGTATAGATGAGTCAAGTTCAGGAATATGTGCTGCAGAGTAAAGCATATCTGAAGACATCATTTCATCATGTTGTAGATCAACAGAAGGCATTTCACAAGATTGCATTTCTGGTGACAGAATTGGCTTATCCAAAGGACATTTCTCTGCAGTCTTAAGCAAACTCTGTCGATTTCTCCGTAACGTCTGCCCATCTTCTGTTTGAATTTTATAGGTAAAAGGCAATGTGCCTTGACCTTCAAAAACATCTAGAAATTGTTTGACAATGTCAGTTACATTGTCACAAACAGTCTGTAGAACGACAGTTTCCTTGTTGACTTGGTACACTCTTTTAACTAACTGAAGGTCTTCACAAGCCTCATCTCCCAAAATAGATTCATGGCCATTGGGAACTACAACAAACATCAAACTTTCATCTTTCCTTTGACTTGTATCTTTAATCTACATACTCCTCGTGTTTCAATTGATTGTCCATTATAGGCTTTAAGGGAAACTGTGCGTTTTTTAATTAGAGGTTTTTCTTTCAATGCCTTCACATCTCTGATGTTAATCAAATTAACTTTTGCACCTGTATCTAATTTAAAAGGCACAATGGTCCCATTAGCCACAAGAGGAACAATCCACTTTGAAAACTTGACTGGGAAGCGAGGCGCCGGACAGGCTGTTTTTGGAATGGCAAGACGATTGGATCCCAAGGCGGTTGGCAACAACTGGAATGTGAATGGACAGGAGAATGCTGAAGGAAGTGACGGTTCAGGAAATGAATTAGACGAGATGGAAGTAGGCAGCGGGAAAAATGAAAAATGGGATATGGTTAGAAATAATACACGGAAAAAGAAACGAAAGAATAAGTCAGATGAAAGTGATTCTGAAAGAGGATTAACTGTAGAGGAAATGGAGAGAGAGCAGTTTAAGGTATTTGTAAAACTTGAGCATGTGGGGGATTCGTTTGGTGTTATGAATCCAATACAGATAACAAAAACTCTAAACAAGGAAATTGGCGAAATAACGAGTGCTAAAATACTAAGAAATGGATCTTTGCTGATTATATGCAAGGACGAGAAACAGCAAATGAAGGTAATCAAAATGAACAAAATAAATGGAAAGAAAGTACAATGCTCTAAGACTAATGGTAAAAAATTTGTCAAAGGAGTTATCACAGGGATTCCGGTAAACGTCTCAGTAGAAGAGGTGAAAGGAAATATAAAAAATGCAAATGTGAGTGAAGTAAGACGTCTTAAAATAAGCAGGAATGGAAGTACAACTGATAGTCTTTCAATAGTGATCACTTTTGATGAGGAGAAACTCCCGAATAAGGTCTTTATTGGATATATGTGTTATGACGTGAGGCTATATATACCCCCACCACTTAGATGTTTTAAATGTCAGAGATTTGGACATGTGGCGGCGGTGTGTAAGGGAAAACAGAGATGTGGTAGATGCAGTGGTGATCATGAGTACGGTAAATGTGAAGAGGGTGCAAAGCTGAAGTGTTGTAATTGTGGAGGGGAACATAGTTCAGCATACCGAGGATGTGAGGTTAGCAAGAGGCAGGCTGAAGTGCAACGAGTCAAGGTTGTTCAAGGAATCAGTTATGCAGAGGCTGCAAAGACGGTGTCAGGAATTGGGACCATGGATAAACAAATTGGAGTTAAAAACAAAAACATTGATAAGTGTCAGAAATGTGATAAATTGAAAGAGGAAACTTTGTTAGTGAGTTAAAATGATTTTGTATTGTTTATGGCAGAGATAATAAATTGTTCAGCACAAACAAAAAGCAGAAATGAGAGGATCAAAATCATTGTTAAATCAGCAGAGAAGTATCTAGATGTGAATGGGTTGCTCTGGGAAACAATTAGAGACATCCTCAATGAAGAGACTCAATCCTCTCAGACATTGGCTGGATCATCTTCATGACGCTGATCATTTTACAGTGGAATGCAAGGAGTTTAATTGCAAATGGTCAAGAATTTAAAAAGTATATTGATAACCTGATAGAGAAACCTCATATAATATGTATACAGGAAACATGGTTAAAACCACAATTGGATTTCATAATAAAGGGATATAATGTAATAAGAAACGACAGAGAATATGGTAGAGGAGGAGGAATAGCAACATTTATACAGAATGGGATGAAATATAAGGACGTAAAAATAAATACAGAATATGAATCAATTATAAATAAAATATGGACTGAAAAAGGTTGTATAGATATAATTAATTATTATAATCCGTGTAAAAAATTGAGTCAGAACATTTTAGAGGACGTAGTAGGGCCAATACAAGACAGTGTTATATGGTGTGGTGATTTTAATTCACAAAATTCATTATGGGGGGGTAATAGTACTGATGCAAATGGCATACTTATTGAAGAATTTATTGATATTAAGAATTTGGTGTGTATTAATAATGGAGAAGGAACACGATATAATAGCAAAAACAACACAGAAACGGCTCTTGATCTGACATTTGTATCTAGTTCAATAGCAGGGGTTAGCACATGGAGCGTGGTCAAACATACTTCGGTAGGGAGCGACCATTACCCGGTAATGACTAAAATTGGTACAAAGATATGCTATGAAAAGGTAGAGAGAATTCCTAGATGGAATCTGGAGAAAGCAAATTGGGAAAGTTTTCAAGGAATTTGTGAAAAGAGATGTTTGACACCTCAAGTAGTGATTCAAATGGATGTAAATATATTTAATAATAAACTAGTTAATGAAATAATTCAGTCGGCTGAGGAAGTGATACCTAAAAGCACAGGAGTAAGATGTACCAAGAGTGTACCCTGGTGGAATAATGACTGTAAAGAAGCTATAAAAGCAAGAAATAAGGCATTCAGGCAACTCAAAAAACATCATTCTCAGGATACTTTGATCTTGTATAAAAGGGCCCAGGCAAAAGTAAGGAAAACAATAAAAGCACAAAAACGTTCATTTTGGAGGCAATATTGTAATAGCATTGGAAGAGAAGTACAACTATCAGATATATGGGGCATGATTAGAAGAATGGGGGGGATCAGAAGGAATTATGAATTGCCAGTGTTGTATAGTGGGGATAAAATAGCTGTCAGCAATCTAGAAAAGGCTGAACTCCTGGTTCAAATATTCAAGAAGGTTCATAGTTCAGATAATCTTTCTGAAGAGGATAGGCAGTGTAGGATTAAAACCTTAATGGAATTCCCTAATATTTTAAAGAAAAATAAGATGTCGGAAAATCCTTTAGACTTACCTTTAAATATGTTTGAGTTGAGAAGAGCAATCATTAGTACTAAACAGACTACTCCGGGGAAAGATGGAGTGTGTTATAAAATGTTAGCACAAATGACAGAGAAAACACTGGAAATAGTATTAAAACTGTTTAACCAAATTTGGGATACTGGACAACTCCCTTTGGTATGGAAAGAAGCAATAATAGTACCAGTTCTTAAACCAGGGAAAGACCCATCAGATCCTTGTAATTATAGACCCATTGCCTTGACCTCCCATTTATGTAAAATCATGGAACGAATGATCACAGAAAGATTAACATATTTCCTAGAAAGTAAAGCTCTTTTATCTCCTTGTCAGAGTGGGTTTCGTAGGGGTCGTAACACAATGGACTCTGTATTATGTCTAGAGTCAGATATTAGGAAAGCACAGACCAATAAAGAAGTAGTTATAGCTGTCTTCTTTGATGTGGAAAAAGCTTATGATATGCTCTGGAAAGAAGGATTATTGATAAAGCTAAAAGCATTAGGAATTGGCGGTAGAGCATATAATTGGATTATGGATTTTTTATTTGACAGGAAAATTCAAGTAAGGGTAGGTAAAGAATATTCCAAAGTATATTCAGCAGAGAATGGAACTCCTCAAGGTAGTGTGTGTAGTCCGATATTATTCAACATTATGATTAATGACATTTTCAATCAGGTTGAACGTAATGTAGGAAAATCTTTGTATGCAGATGATGGGGCTTTGTGGATTAGAGGCCGCAATATATCATATGTGAATAACAAAATGCAAGCTGCAATTTTAGAGGTGGAAAAATGGACAAAAAAATGGGGATTTAAATTATCAGTTACAAAAACACAAGTCATTTGCTTTTCGAGGAGGTGTAAAATCTTACCTCTTTCTTTAAAACTTTATGGGCGACCTCTGGAGCAGGTAAAAGCTGTTAGGTTTCTTGGGGTATGGTTTGATGTTAAACTGACATGGAAAGTTCATCTGGATAAAATTAATGACAAAAGTAAAAAGGTCATCAACATTCTTCGTTGTTTATCAGGACGGGAATGGGGAGCAAGTAGATCATCTTTGCAAAATATATATTGGGCACTCATGAGATCTGTTTTTGATTATGGAAGTATAGTTTACATGTCAGCAGCAGAATCAAACCTCAAGAGATTAGATGTTTTGCAAGCTCAGGCTTTGAGAATATGCAGTGGTTCATTTAAAACATCTCCGGTATCATCGATGCAGGTGGAAATGGGAGAAATGCCTTTAAGAATAAGAAGATTGAAATTAATGATGGCGTACTGGGTTAATCTCCAGGGACATAATGAGTTGCATCCTGTTAAAAGTGTATTAACAGAATGTTGGGAACATAATGAAACAAATTATAATAGTTTTGGATGGATAGGTAATGCAAAGGCAAGAAATATAGGGTTAAACCAATTACAGTACAGCAATACAGTTTCAATTTCTCCCATTCCTCCTTGGTTATTTCCTTTACCAAACGTTGACCTTAGTATACAGCAGGAATTGAAAGATAATTTGGTACAACTTCCAACATGGTTTATAGTCCAGAATTATTTTAAGGAACATTATCCAGAATCAGTGTTTTTATTTACAGATGGATCCAAAGATCCTGAAACAGGATTTGCAGGTGCAGCAGTTTATATTCCAATGAGAGATTGTTTTATTAAGAAAAGAGTAACCAATCATTTGTCAGTTTATGCAACAGAAATGTTGGCAATATTACTGGCCCTGCAGTGGATAGAGGAGAAGAAAATTAAAAATACTGTCATTGCATCAGATAGCTACTCATCACTTGAAAGTATACGATCTGGTAGATCATTAGTTAGGATGGATATTATTAATGAGATATTCTGTAAGTTGTATAATATGAAAGTTTTGGGTATTTCTCCTCATTTCATTTGGGTTCCTGCTCATGTTGGTGTGGAAGGAAATGAGAAGGTGGATATTCTGGCTAAACAAACTTTAAGTATAAAGCAAGTAGATTATCAAGTTCCATTAAGTAAAGCAGAAGTTAAAGTACTCATAAGAACATATGTACAATTAGTATGGCAGGTATATTGGGATGATAATGAAACTGGTAGACATTTATATAATATACAAAAACAAGTTGGTGCTGGGAGAAAGGAGAGCAGGAATCGAAGAGAAGAAAGTATAATAACTCGGATGAGAATAGGTCATACTGGACTTAACAGTACACTATATAAAATTGGAAAACATCCAACTGGGGAATGCATTCACTGTAGCCAACAAGAAACTGTTGAGCATGTATTAATCCATTGTAAGAAATATAATAATGAGAGATGTCACCTTATTCAATCATTGAAGAAAGTAAAACATCATGATCTTTCTTTATCAGGTCTATTAAGGGAAACAGATAGTAAGGTGTATGATGAGATTATTAAATTTGCGAAAGAATGTAATTTATATAATAGAATATAGCGGTTTTTGTTTTGTTTTTTGTTAATTTGTTATGTTTTATTTTTCAGTTTGTTTATTTGTTTTGCTTGGTTTTTATGTTTGTTTATATATAGTATAAAAGCAAAAACCTGATCCATATTCCATTTCAGTTGGTGGCGGTAATGCACCAATAAGTTAGGTTGCCAACCGCCAATAAAAACCAAAGAAGAAGAAGAAGAAGAAGAAGAAAACTTGACTGATTCTTCACTTGACACACATGTTGCAGCATCCTGATTTATTTTCTCTTCGGAAACTATGTTCACATAAAATGAGTCACTCAAGTCACTGTCATCCTCCACTACGTAAACTTTACTTTCCCTCTTCATGTCTTTTGAAAAACACATTTTTGCAAAGTGATTCGGGCCGTTACACTTCGAACATCGTTTCCCAAAAGCTGGGCACTGTCTGAACTTATGTTTGGTCCCACAACGCTTGCAAGAGAATGTTTCATTGTCATCATCTCTGAAACTTCTTGAATTATTTCTTCTCTTATCTCTAAATGCAATGGCATCTACTTCTGTGTTCTGAAAGGATATCGCTGCCAAATTAGTCCCATCAAACTGCTTCACTTGCTGTTTTGCTACTTCACTGGACTGGCACAATTTTACAGCATAATCCAAGGTGAGTTCTGATTCTCGTAACAATCTTTCTCTCAGTTTCTTCTCATGGACACCAAAAACAATCTGATCACGGATCATTGAATCTCTCAATTCATTAAAATTACAAGTCTTTGCCTTTATCTTGAGATCTGTCAAAAAGTAATCAAAAGCCTCTCCTTCATGCTGCACTCTTGTTCTGAATACATATCGTTCATATGTCTCATTCTTCCTTGACAAACAATGAGCATCAAATTTTTCCAGTACCTTATCCAGTTTCTTCTTGTCTGCCTCATCTTCAAAATTAAAGGTGTTATAGACCTCCACGGCATCAGCTCCAGCAATGGTAAGTAACAGAGCAATCTTTCTTTCGTCCACAGCAGCTCCTTGTCCAATAGCGACAACATACAACGCAAACTGCTGTTTGAAAGTCCTCCAGTGTGCATCAACATTTCCACATAACTTCAACAATCCCGGTGGTTTAATGG
This sequence comes from Moxostoma hubbsi, assembly GCA_032164185.1. NCBI lineage: Eukaryota > Metazoa > Chordata > Actinopteri > Cypriniformes > Catostomidae > Moxostoma > Moxostoma hubbsi. The sequence goes on from JAVLUX010000005.1 coordinate 10,065,556, forward strand.
CATCCATTGCTTTTTTCGGACCCCACTCCTGGTACCATGTATTGTTCAGTACACAATAAATAAAGATCAAAAGAAAAGCTGGTACTGGTGTCTTTATTCCATGTTCATCAGATAACATATCTCCATTACAACAACCTCCTCTTCTTCTTCTGTTGTTTAAATGGCGGTTGGCAAACCAACTTAAAGGTGCATTGTCCGCCACCTACTGGATTGGAGTATGGAGCACTACTTGGTTGAATACACTTTGTTTAAAAAAAAAAAAAAAAAACCCAAAACAATTATATCCTTTTTACCAGTTCTGTATCATTTAAAAATTTTAATACTTTATCCTGTATTATATAATTTGTTCCTTCTCCTAATATTTCCTTAAGTGAATAATTGCTTATACCCCTATCCTTTAGTGACGGATTAATTCAAGTCTTTTTCTATTGTATGCTACACATTCTAGTAATATATGATTTACTGTTTCTGGATATCCACATTTATCGCAATTACCACTTTCGTGTTTACCTATTTTATGTAAACTTTGATTTAATGCTGTATGTCCAATACGTAATCTCGTCATTATCATATCCTTTTTCCTATTATTAACAGTTGTTCTTTCCACCCCCACATTTCTTTGTATACTATACAGATGTCTTCCTCTTGTTTCATTGTCCCATATCCTCTGCCACCTCTTTTTTACTTCAGTCCCAATCAGCCCCTTAACTTCCACTTTACTCATCTTTACTCTAATGTTAATCTCAGGATCTTTCAATGACTTCTTTGCCAGTTCATCTACTTCCTCATTCCCCTTTACTCCGACATGGGCTGGCACCCACAAAAAACTCACCCTTATGCCTAAGTGCTTTATGCTATATAATTTCTGTAATATTTCATTTAAAATATCTTGTCTTGCTAAAGATGTTCCACTTTCTAAACTTTGCAAAGCTGATAGTGAGTCTGTACATATCACACTACTATTAGGCTGCTCTCCTTCTATCCATTGTAAGGCTAATGATATGGCTATCAGTTCTGTTGTAAAAACAAATATATGATCTGTTACTCTTTTTGATATTTTAATATTGTACTGAGGAATATATACTGCAGCAGCTGCTCTACCTGTTTTTGGATCTTTTGATCCATCTGTGAATATTTGCGTCATGTTGTTGTATGTTTGATTTATGTATTGATGAACGATTACTTTTAATGGCAAATTATGTTCATTCTTGTGTATCTCATTGTGTATGAATAAATCTATTTCTGGCATTGGATATAACCAAGGGGGTATAGAGGGAATTATGACAGAGGGAGCTACTTCTATCTCGGTTATACCCATTTCCTGTGCCTCCTTATTTGCTACCCAGCCAAAACTATTTATTCTTCCATACTCATACTCCCAACAGTTTTCCAGTACCTTTTTAACTGGATGTCTTTCATCATGTCCTTTAACATTAATCCAGTATCTCATTCTTAACTTTCTCCTACGAACTTCTAGTGGCATTTCTCCCATCTCAACTTGAATTGACGGTACTGGAGATGTTCTAAATGCTCCACAGCTGATCCTTAGAGCTTGAGTCTGAATTACCTCAATCTTTTTGAGCCATGTTTCTGATGCAGAACAGTATATCATACTACCATAATCTATTGCCGGTCTTGTTAATGAGCTATATATTCTTCTTAAAGACTGTCTACTTGCTCCCCACTCAACCCCAGCCAAGCACCTCATTACATTAATTCCTTTTTTACATTTGTCTATAAGCTTTTGAATGTGAATACCAAATGTTAATTTAGAGTCCATCCACATACCTAAAAATCTTACCATTTAACTTGTTCCAATTCCTGACCATACATTTTTATATTTACTTTAATGTTTTTTCTCCTTTTTGTGAAACAGATTACCTTAGTTTTTGCAATTGAGAACCGGAAACCCCACTCATTTGCCCAGTTTTCAACCTTATTTACTGCCCCCTGCATACTTTTAACTACAAATATTTCATTTCTTCCCCTCTTCCATATTGCGCCATCATCTGCATACAGTGACCTCCCTATTCCTGTGTCAATTTGTGTATAAATATCATTAATCATAATGTTAAAAAGTATTGGACTACATACGCTACCTTGGGGAGTTCCATTTTCTATAGAATATATTTGTGAATATGTTGTCCCAATTCTAACTGTATTGTCCTATTCAATAAGAAATCCTTGATCCAATCATACATCTTTCCTGCAATTCCCATTTTATCTAGTTTTATTAACAAACCCTCTTTCCACAACATATCGTAAGCCTTCTCTATATCGAAGAACACTCCAACTACTACCTCCTTATTAACTTGAGCCTTCCTTATTGCTGCTTCCAGACTTACTACAGAATCCATAGTACTACGCCCCTTCCTAAAACCACTTTGGTATTGTGAAAATAACCCCCTTTTCTCAATAAAATATACTAACCTTGCCATTACCATTCTCTCCATTAGCTTACATAAGTTTGATGTCAATGCTATTGGCCTATAGCTGCTTGGTTGAGCTTTGTCTTTCCCTGGCTTAGCAATTGGCACTATGACCCCATGTTTCCACTCAGAAGGAAGTTTCCCTGTTTCCCATACTTTATTAAACAATCCTAGAATTATTTTTAATGATGTTTCTGATAAATTTTTTATCAACTCTACACAAATTTCATCCTTTCCTGGAGAAGTTTTTCTTACCCCAGAGAGTGCTCTCTTCATTTCATACATTGTAAACTCAGCCTCTATTACACTACCCGAATGCCCTCTTTTTTCCAAAATTTTAGGATTTTCTCTAATTTGTTGTCTCCTATATTTCCTCATTTCCTCAGGAATATTATCATTACTATGCACCTTCATAAATGTTTCCACTAATACTTCTGCTTTTTCTTTATCTGAAACTGCTGATTTTTCTTTATCTGTTAAAACTGGTATGCTACTATATCTCTGAATTCCACTCATCTTTCTAATCATCCCCCATATTTCGTTAATTTCAACATCTTCACCAATACTTTCACAAAATTCCCTCCAATATTTCCTCTTTGCTATTCTTATTACACGCCTCACTTTTGCTTGTGCCTTTTTATAGTATATTAAATCATTAAAATTAATACTTCTTACTTTCCTAAGAGCTTTATTTCTTATATAAACTGCCTCACTACATTCCTCATTCCACCATGGAACTACCTTTTTTCTATTCCCTGATTTCTTTTTCCCTATTGCTTCTACTGCTGCTTTCCGTATTGCTTTACAAATATTTTTATTCAACTCATCTACATCCTCTATTACACCCAAAGACCCCTCCAAATATTCTTCACAAATCTCCTTAAATTGCTCCCAATTTGCATTTTTAAAAGCCCATCTTTGTATTCTCTCTACCTTTTCTTTTTGAATATCTATTCCTATTTTACATAATATTGGAAAATGGTCGCTTCCTATGTTGTTGTGAGATATTACTTTCCACATACTTTTCCTTGCTAAATTATCTGATACCAAAGTTAAATCGATAGCTGACATCTTTCCACTTCCTATATCAATTCTGGTGCCTGATCCATCATTTATACACACTAATCCTCTTAAATCTAACATTTCTTCCACTACCAGTCCATTATGATCTGTATTTTCACTCCCCCACAATGTATTATGAGAGTTAAAATCTCCACACCATACCATCTTTTGTCTACCATTCTCATCTATTTTTTCCAAATCTCCTATATTTAGTTTCTTACATGGATTATAAAGATTCACTATCTTTATACTTTCTGTTCCTTCCCATATTTCAACTACCATTACCTCATGTTCCTGATTAATCTCAACTATCCTGTATCCAATATCTTGTTTTATGAAAGTAACTATCCCCCCTCCATTTCCACCTGGTCTGTCTCTATGTATTGCAATATATCCTTGTAATGTAAAATTAAGACATGGTTTCAACCAAGACTCCTGAACACATATTATATCTGGGCATCTTTCTTGTTTTAATATAAAGTTCTTAAATTCCTGTCCGTTTGCAATCAAACTTCTTGCGTTCCATTGCAATATTAATAACACCATTATGAACCACCACATGTTGTCTGGGTGTTTCCTACCTGTACTTTTAGTTTTTCATTTATCATCTCCACACTGATTCCCTCTAGTTCCAAATACTTTTCTGCGGCTCTCACTATGATTTTAATTCTCTCTGTTCGACTTTCCGTTTGTGCTGAGCAATTTACCACTTCAACTATAAATGCTACAAAAGACACTTTATCAATCTCCACTGGATCCTTCTCAGTTTTTTCTATGCATTTATTCATTTTCTGAGGTACAACTTTCTCAATTTCTTTCATTTTTGTTTCCTGTTCCACTCTCTTCAGGGCCTCAGCATATGTTAACCCATCTTCCACTCTAACATTTTGTACTTTCAAGACTTTTTGTCTCGCTTGGCATCCTCCGTACCCTGCGCTGTGCTCTCCCCCACAGTTACAACATTTGGGATTTACTCCTTGTTCGCATTTACCATAATCGTGCTCTCCTCCACATCTTGCACATCTTTGCTTCCCTCTACAAACTGCTGCAACATGACCAAATCTTTGACATTTGAAACATCTTAACGGGGGAGGTACATAGGGTCTAACCATATAACTCATATATCCTAGATGTACTCTTTCCGGTAATTTATCCTCATCAAAATGAATCATCACAGATAGACTATCCTTCCTTTCTTTGTCTTTGACATACTGAAGTCTTCTCACTTCCTTCACTTCTGCTCCAGAAATATTCTTTTTGATTCTTTCTGTTGTCATGTCAATCGGAATGCCTGTTATTACCCCTCTTACCCATTTCTTCTCTTCTAGAATTGAACTAACTTTTTTTCCCCAGTAACATCTTTATTCCTAGTGCCTTTTTCTGTTGCTTGTTATCTTTACAAAATAATAACAATTTACCACCCCTCAACATTTTTGCATTTTCAATCTGCCCTATCTCGTCATTAATCGCTTAATTCAGCGATAGTTAATTTCAGCGGATTTATTGCAGATTCAAATTCGGATGCGAATTTTATCATTACCTTATATTCCTCTTTTCTTCTTCTTAACTGATGTCTTCCGTTTTCACTATCAGAATCCGAAATCTGACCCCAGTTTTTCTTTCTTTTTCGATTTTCAACTACTTTCCATTCATTACCACCATCCTCCACGCCTGACACTTCTTCCTCCATTTCCGGATCGCTTCCGGAGTCAACTAAACTTCCTACCATGCGCACTCCACTCACAATCCAGCTGTTGCTAAAAACCGCCACCCTTCCGGGTTACCAAGCCCAGCAATCGCCGTCTTCCAACAACCTCCTCTAGCAAATGCACTTCCTCTTATACCACACATTACTGACACCAGCAAGAATCAATCAGTGCTCATCACATAACAATCAGTGCTAATCACCTAATTAGCATACTCATTACACGTGCCACAATACAGCGATGAACAGAGGCTGGAGCAGCTGCTGTAGCAGGGGAGCAAAACTTGCTTGGCAGGCAGGAGGAAGAGTGTGTTAAATTATATTCAGACTCGAGTTGGGGCGGACTGATGGTGTCAGTGCTCTCGCTGTGCTCCTATGGAAACAGATAGAGAGTCCTATTGCTGTCACGAATTTCAGCTATACTGGACGAGATCGCTGAATCCGGTGATGAAACTGCACCAATAACATGAGCATGTATAACTGAGCACCCAAGTTTTGTATCACACATGGACAGGGGAGTCCTGGAAACTTATTTTAGGATCCCGAAGATAAATTGGAAACACCAGCCAAAGCAGGGACAAACGGACAGCTTAGTGTAAAGTGAGTATTTTGTTTGTTTTTCTTTTTGTTACTAAGACGTCATGTACAGAGTTTGGACACAAGGAATTATAATGTTCTTCCCGTGTAGTCAGTCAATTTATCAACTAACTCACGATTTATAGAGGTACGATGTAGCATAGTTGTATCATATGCATTGCGTTCATATTCTGGGCTCATCTTATTTTTTTATACATATATGGTTTATTAAGGGGCGTGTTCACAAAAGGGCGTTGAGGAAAAGTTTTTTTTTTTACTCCACAGCGTTTTCTTATGGTTTTCTATGGGAAGAAAATGCTTAACGTGTAATTAAACGCGCTGCGTTCATATTCTGGGCTCATCTTATTTTTTTATACATAGTATGGTTTATTAATATGATGTGTACTGAGATTGGTCTTTTAATATCACTGTCTTAGTACAATAAGCCACGTTAAGCGTTTTCTTATAACGATTTTCTATGGGAAGAAAATGCTTAACGTGTAATTAAACGCGTTGCGTTCATATTTTGGACTCATCTTGTTTTTTTATACATAGTATGGTTTATTAATATGATGTGTACTGAGTTTGGTCTTTTAATATCACTGTCTTAGTACAGTAACCCACGTTAAGCGTTTTTCACGTTAAGCGTTTTAGAATGTCCTTATCATATTTTCAGATACTGCCGCCTGTAACCGGTAGGCGTGGTTTGGGAGTGGCCTCGTAAGGGCAGCAAAGCAAGTGCATTCTGGGAGTTGTTGTCTTTCAGCCACATGTGTAAAAAATACATTTTCTGCCTTTTCTCTGTCTAGAATGCTTCAAATTCAAAAATAATTTCACATTTATACTATATAAATGACCAATTTTAAATACACATTCATCTTCCCAGAGGTGAAGTATCCCTTTAAGATGGGCTTCACCTGCCCCATAGACCAATTTTTAAATGATCCAAATCATTCTTACATTTATTTTTCTTTAATTTTAGTCTCAAATGCAGCTTCTCAGTGTACTCATGATCAACCAAGACCTATTCTGTGTATACCAAACAAAACAAAAACCAAATAAGAGAAAAATAAAAGAAAAATGAAATATCTATCTATCTGCTATCTATCTTTTTCTAAAGTCGGGGCCCCTTTCTGTCTGTCTGAAGACACCAAGAGAGGCCTGTTTCCCCTCAAAATCATCCTCAATGCCTTCATCAGACAGTTCCTAACAAAAATAAAAATCTCTGTCTATCTTTTGTTGGTTGATCAAGTCTACACCGACAGCACTGCACTCACATTTATATTGTTCTCCAGACATTTTTAAAATCATAGAAAAATCTAAAACAACTTTCTAGTGTTTAATTTAATAATGTTAAAATATTTTTTTCTCATAAACTGGACCGGACAGAACATAAAACAGACACATGATTTCATAAGATGCAAAATATAATTTTCTTATTAGTTATTTTATCATCATATCATTGGCCCTCTTTTGCCATTTGCTTGAATATAACAACACTTATCTTATATAGAACCTTTGTTTAAAATCCAATTACTTATTTGACTTTAGTTTAATGCAATACACTTGACTCAAAGCTTTATTGTTTCTACAGATAATGTGATTTCCCAAATAGAATTCAATCGCTTTAAAGTGATTTTATTTTTTATATAATCTAAATATTCTTACTCGTCACTTAGATATAAAAGGAGTTATGATCTGGCACATGTCCATTCAACAGCTGCTCCCTCTCAGTTTAGTTAGTCTCACATCAGGCTTCCTTCATGGCATGAAAAGAACAGCCCAACAATAAACATCGTCCAGTCAGCTAAGAGTTAACTTTTTGATTTCATGCACATTTTTGTTTTACATGTATTTGTTTGTTTATACTGTATTATATTTATCCTTATACATACACACACACACACACACACACACACACACACACACACACACACACACACACATATATATATATATATATATATATATATATATATATATATATATATATATATATATATATATATATATATATATATATATATATATATATATATATTTATATATTCATACATGCACACATACATACACATATACATACATACATACATACATCATCATACATACACACATTTTTTATCATTGGTTTTAATTCTACAACCAGAATATTCATTAATTGCCCTTTTTGTTTTTAATCATCAGGTCTCTTCTGCCTCTCGTATTGATGGAAGTTTGAAAATAGCCTAAATAGATTTTCTTTGCTGTAAATTGCACACATACTCCTCATTAATTACACAGCAGAGGATCAATCTCTCTATCTGGATCCCAAATTCTAGAATTTTGATTATACTAAAACAAACCTATTACTTCTGCCCCTCCTTTTGCTCTCCTCTTTTTATCCCTCTCCTTTATTTCCATAAAAACCACTCATTATTTACAGTGGTTGATTACTATATCTGTTACTTCTTCGGTTTTATATTAAAACCCATATACTTCCACCCACAGCTGTCTCATCCATTTTGGGTCTCTGTTCAAGACAATTTCTTCATTGGTGCTAAATCTCCTTTACTCTCTATTAAAAATCACCTTAAACATTTTTTTTTCTCCTTTCTTTTCTGTAGTTAATTTGTTCATAACTCCAGAAATGATCACTAATTCCTTGTGTTTCTATTATTAATCTTTTTAATTCTACTTATTTTCTCCTCTCAGCCTGCCACCAAATTAGGATTTCTGTTTCATGAGGAAAACTGAGACAAGAAAAAAAGTCTTCTCAGTTTCTGTGCATGCTCACAGCCCTCCCCTTACAGCCCCATCTCTGCTCAGCAGCCCCTCCCCTACAACTCTTCACAGCACTCAGTCTCTAGTACTGTATATGAGAGATGTTACCTGCTGCGATTTCTTTCCAGACAACAAACGGATAAAACTCTCCTGTCTCTGCATTTTTCTCTAGTCTTGTTCACTGCAATGGAAAACATTTTGCCTTTTCTTTATCTTTTTCCAATTATTCAACTTTTTCTTTTCTGAGTTTCCTCTCTCTTTCTCTCCCTCCCAGGGGGCTGTCCGTTCAGCCTCCAGTGAGTAAGAGCAAGACAAGGAAATAACAGAGAATCAGATACCATTTGTCTCTAATTTTACAACAGTCTTTTTACTCAGTAAATTTGTTGCAGTTTATTTGTCCCATTTCACTCTTGGGCATTTCTTTATTGTATCTGATTCTCCGCTCCACTCCGCCTCTGCACACAATACCTCATCAACACTAGAATCATGCATTCAAATAAACACAAAACCAGCGCAATTAGTATTTGTAAGTACACAGGCACTAACAACATAGTTAGTCATGCACATTATTCATTATTTCAAACACACACAGAGTTCAACAATTCCCCGTTTTCTGCTCAGTCCGGGTTCCGTCAAAACACTGCAATAAATAATCTAATCTACCCCCTGGAGGAATTATGACGCAAATTTTCACTCCACCCGCGTTAGGATTTTTGCCTGTACAGGTCTTCACATGCCTCACTTCTGGGCAAACACTTGATTAAATGCACCTAACACGGGAATTTACACGCGCCGTCGCTCTTCCGACTGTCGCACTCCCGACACACCTCTACAGGCTTTTTCTTTCTTCTCTAAATAATTACCCCCCCTCCCCAATTTTTGAAATGTGGAACTCACCTCTATCTTAGCCAATTAGTCCAAATTATTCTATGTTCGGACCGGCAAAAGTCTTAGGGAAGCTACTTACTGGGACTTGCTATCACAGATCACACAAAAACACCTTAAGCAAAACGCTTACCTCGATTTATGGCGCCAGTGATTTTTTTGTGCGACCCGTTCAGCGTCCTGTCAGTAACCTCTGGCCCCTTGACCTCAATGCCGGCCCCACATTGGGCGCCAAAGAATATGTCGTGGAAATATTCACAATGTTTCTCTCTCTAAGTTGTAAGAAAACTCTCGGAGTCCCAAGTTCCAGATGCCAAAGTTATAGTTTATTGAACACCAACAAACTACATGAGACCGGTCAGCTGTCCGTTCTGACTTCATTATCCTAAGTTCCCAGTTATATACCTTTTTGTTGTCATTCTGCTCCTTATCTCTAGCCAATTGGATTATTTCCCTCAATTCTTTCTCCTGCCACCAATATGTTTTATGTTGCTTGCTAATTAAATATTGGTGGAAAATCCCTCACTCATCTATTTTTAAAAAAACATGTATCTTTCACATTCAGCTGGTAACTCCTCAATTTTTGACAAAGTCACTGTTCAAGGAAAGAATGCTTTTAACTTAGAAATATGTGTGTAAGAGAAAAACAGCCGTGTCCTCAGCACACATCCCTAGCCCTTGATTTAAACATCTGTGTACGAGAAATAACAGCCATGTCCTCCTCACACATCCCTAGCCCTTGATTTAAACATCTGTGTACCCTCTTAATGAGGGGGCTTCTTTTGCTCACACGCACAATATTATTAGATCAAATGAAAAGGAGTACAAGCTCTAAAGATATTCATTATACTTTCAGTTTGCTAGAGCAGACACCATGACTGGTCGAGAGATATACAACTAGCCTAATTAAAAGAAACACAGAAATACACCATATATCTGTTTTTAGAGAAGTACACAGAGAAACACAGAGAAATACACCATAGGGGCTCATGACATCATACATCAATCACTACCCACTGCGCAACGTGACGTCGGCGTGACGTCTTTTTCATGTCATTTTTGGACGTCCAATTTCAGTCCACTGAAGGGGTTGTTTTGTAACGCCAGGTGACGTCTTTTTTTCGACGTCTATCACACGTCTAATTTTAACGTCTGTGGGACCGCCGTATAAGGGCTATTTATAGTCCAAATGTGGTCATTTGTGGACGTCTTTTTAACGTAAATTTAGACTTATTTTAGACGTCGTTTTTATAACTTCTATAACTGTAGTCCCATGTTTCTCCGGAAACATGGGACTACATACATACATGCATACAACACTACAGTTATACACATACAAATAAATCACAATTCAATGTCACCATTTTCATCTTTATTCAAAAATACAAAAATACATTGCCCTGAATGGCATCAGAAGGGTACCAGACATATCAAGCACAATTATGAACAAATAACTAGAATGTACATTTCCTGAAGAAAATGTGAGTGGTGCTTGCCGTGGCAAAATTTCTTACCACAATGTCCCACATACTGCCCAAAGTTGAAAGAGGCCACCCCCATGACAGTAGGATGTTCTGGTGCAGAGATATTGGTGTTGTTCCATGGTTGCTAGGGAAACCCATCTGGTTGATATGCAGTTACTAAGGTGACAGCCACCAATGCTACTTGCCATCCTGAGTGAAATAAGTCAACCCGGAAGTCTGTACGATTTTCTAGTACAGAGATATGTGATTTGTTACTTGGTTGCTAGGGTAACCCCATCTGGTTGCTAGGCAGTTAACAAGGGGCAAGCCAACAATGCTCCTTGCCATCCTGAGTGAAATAAATCAACCCGGAAGTCTCTGTGATTTTCTTGTGCAGAGATATGTGATTTGTTTCTTGGTTGCTAGGGTAACCCCATCTGGTAGCTAGGCAGTTACCAAGGTGACAGACAACAATGCTCCTTGCCATCCTGAGTGAAATAAGTCAACCCGGAAGTCTCTGTGATTTTCTAATACAGAGATATGTGATTTGTTTCTTGGTTGCTAGGGTAACCCCATCTGGTCGCTAGGCAGTTACCAAGGTGACAGCCAACAATGCTCCTTGCCATCCTGAGTGAAATAAGTCAACCCGGAAGTCTCTGTGATTTTCTTGTGCAGAGATATGCTATTTGTTTCTTGGTTGCTAGGGTAACCCCATTTGGTTGCTAGGCAGTTACCAGGGTGATATTTATCAAGTCTACTTTCCATCCTGAGTGAAATAAGTCAACCCGGAAGTCTCTACGTCATTCTGATCCTAAGATACACATCTTAGTGATTTTGAATGGATGTCAATGGTTCTTTGTTGCTAGGGTGCTTTAAATGGTTGCTAGGGCGTGGCTAAGTAGTTCACATGATGAAAGCTGAAGACTGATTACTCACCCAATGAAAACAAAGCAACTATCATGTCTCTAGGACATTCTGATCTGAAGATATCTTACTGTAATTGAAATCAATAAATGTGGTTGCTAGGGTGCTCTAAATTGTTGCTAGGGAGTGGCTTGGCAGCTGCCAATGTTGAATCTCCAAAGGCTGCTTGTCAGTATGAATGATATAAACCAACTCCCATGCTTCTGTTACATTCAGAATGGAAGATATCTCTCTTTGGATTTTGGTTGCTAAGGTGCTCAAAAATGGTTGCTAGGGAGGGGCTAGGAAGTGTTGAGGGGATTCATGATTGGCTGTTTTACTGCCCCAAGTCAAACGAGACCACCCTCGTGTTTCTATGATAATTCAGTCCGGAGAAATCCCTTTGATCTCTTTCAATGGAAGTCTATGGGAGTTGTTGCTAAGGTACTGTAAATGGTTGCTAGGGCGTGGCTTGATAGCTTCACAATCATCCTGAGAGACTGATTGGTCGTCTGAGTAAAATGAGCCCGCCCCCTTGTCTCTAAGACACTGTGATCCAGAGTTATGTTCAATACAAAATCTACCATAGACTTAACATTGGGGCAACTTTGGGCAGCTCATGCCCCCAAGGGGTGCAACTTTTACCCCATTGTGAGGTATGTTCTCACAGAGCCTGTCAGCCTCTTAAAATGTGGTAAATCACACGTCTCTGCGAAATCCTCGCTCTGAGCTATGACTCGTCAAAGTTCGGCGCAATGTTAAGTCAATGGGATTTTTTGCCCAATTTTTTGCCCCTGGGGCAATCACCGTACCCCCGATCGCTTATAAAAGTCATAGCACACCATTCACAAATAATCCGCACGATTTGACGCCTCATTTGTGGCTTCTGCGACCAAAAAATTTTGAAAAAAATTCCATTGACTTACATTGGGGCAACTTTGGGCAGCTCCTTCCCCCCAGGGGTGCAACTTTTACCCCATTGTGAGGTATGTTCTCACAGAGCCTGTCAGCCTCTTCAAATGTGGTAAATCACACGTCTCTGCAAAATCCTCGCTCTGAGCTACGACTCGTCAAATTTCGGCTCAATGTTAAGTCAATGGGATTTTTTGCCCAATTTTTTGCCCCTGGGGCAAACACCGTACCCCCAATCGCTTATAAAAGTCATAGCACACCTCTCCTCAATGAGCCGCACGATTTGACACCTCATTCTTGGCTCTACGCCAAAAGGTGCGGGACGAGTTAGGCGCCGAAATTTTGTACGGAAGAAGAAGAAGAAGAAGAAGAAGAAAAATAAGTATGTGAGATTACAATAGTGTTGCTTTGCAAGCACCACTAACTAGAATGTACATTTCCTGAAGAAAATGTGAGTGGTGCTTGCCATGGCAAAACTCGTCAAATAGTATTTTCTAACTTGTTTCTAAGCACTAAAATAAAGGTCATAGAATGTTGCTAACACGTGTTTTTCATGATGGTAGCACGTTTTTAGAATGTTTTAGCACTTCGCTAGGTGAAGCTAGCATGTGTTAGCATGATACTAGCATGTTTTTAGCATGTTTTAGCACTTCGTTTGGCAATGCTAACATGTGTTAGCATGATGCTAGCACATTTTTAACATGTTTTAGCAATGCCCTCGGCAATGCTAACATGTGTTAGCATGATGCTAGCACATTTTTAGCATGTTTTAACAATTCCCTAGGCAATGCTAACATGTATTAGCATAATGCTAGCACGCTTTAGCATGTTTTAACACTTCGCTAGGCGATGCCAACATGTGTTAGCATGATGCTAGCACATTTTTAGCATGTTTTAGTACTTCACTATGCGATACTAGTATGTGTTAGCATGTTGCTAGCACGTTTTTAGCATGTTTTAGCACTTATCTAGGCGATGCCAGCATGTGTTAGCATGATGCTAGCACATTTTTAGCATGATTTAGTACTTCACTATGCGATACTAGTATGTGTTAGCATGTTGCTAGCACGTTTTTAGCATGTTTTAGCACTTATCTAGGCGATGCCAGCATGTGTTAGCATGATGCTAGCACATTTTTAGCATGTTTTAGTACTTCGCTAGCCGAAGCCAGCATGTTAGCATGATGCTAGCATATTTTTAGCATGTTTTAGTACTTCGCTATGCGATACTAGTATGTTTTAGCATGTTGCTAGCATGTTTTTAGCATGTTTTAGCACTTCGCTATGCAATTCTAATATGTTTTAGCATGTTGCTAGCATGTTTTTAGCATGTTTTAGCACTTCGCTAGGCGATGCCAGCATATGTTAGCATGATGCTAGCACGTTTTTAGCATGTTTTAGCACTTTGCTAGGCGATACCAGCATGTGTTAGCATAATGCTAGCACATTTTTAGCATGTTTTAGCACTTCGCTATGCGATACCAGTATGTTTTAGCATGTTGCTAGCACATTTTTAGCATGTTTTAGCACTTCGCTATGCAATACTAATATGTTTTAGCATGTTGCTAGCATGTTTTTAGCATGTTTTAGCACTTCGCTATGCAATACTAATATGTTTTAACATGTTGCTAGCATGTTTTTAGCATGTTTTAGCACTTCGCTAGGCGATGCCAGCATATGTTAGCATGATGCTAGCACATTTTTAGCATGTTTTATGTTGTGGCTATGAAGATTTTTATTGGCTGCTTGATAAAAGAAATCCTCTGAGGGAGAGAGAGAGAGAGACGCAGGGCTGACAGGCCCTTTTTTGTCTGTGTGTGTGAAAATGTCAGTTGGGATTTAAATTTCTGAACATTCCGCAATGTAAAGTCAATGGGACATTTTTGGCCGCTTTTTCGTCCGCTGTGCGAACATCGTACACCCGATCGCTTATAAAAGTCATAGCACACCTCTCCTCAATGAGCCGCACGATTTGACACCTCATTCATGGGTCTACGCCAAAAGGTGCGGGACGAGTTAGGCGCCGAAGTTTTGTACGGAAGAAGAAGAAGAAGAAGAAGAAGAAGAAAAATAAGTATGTGAGATTACAATAGTGTTGCTTTGCAAGCACCACTAACTAGAATGTACATTTCCTGAAGAAAATGTGAGTGGTGCTTGCCGTGGCAAAATTTCTTACCACAATGTCCCACCTACTGCCCAAAGTTGAAAGAGGCCACCCCCATGACAGTAGGATGTTCTGGTGCACAGATATAGGTGTTGTTCCATGGTTGCTAGGGAAACCCCATCTGGTTGCTAGGCAGTTACCAAGGGGCAAGCCAACAATGCTCCTTGCCATCCTAAATGAAATAAGTCGACACAGAATCACTACAATTTTGTGGTTCAGAGATATATGATTTGTTACTTGGTTGCTAGGGTAACCCCATCTGGTTGCTAGGCAGTTACCAAGGTGACAGCCAACAATGCTCCTTGACATCCTGAGTAAAATAAGTCAACCCGGAAGTCTCTGTGATTTTCTTGTGCAGAGATATGTGATTTGTTTATTGGTTGCTAGGGTAACCCCATCTGGTTGCTAGGCAGTTACCAAGGTGACAGGCAACAATGCTCCTTGCCATCCTGAGTAAAATAAGTCAACCCGGAAGTCTCTGTGATTTTCTTGTGCAGAGATATGCGATTTCTTTCTTGGTTGCTAGGGTAACCCCATCTGGTTGCTAGGCAGTTACCTACGTGATACTCATAAGGGCCCTTGCAATCCTGAGTGAAATATTTCAACCCCTATGTCTCTACGATGTTCTGGTTCAAAGATATGTGATTTGTTATTTGGTTGCTAGGGTAACCCCATCTGGTTGCTAGGCAGTTACCAAGGTGACAGGGAACAATGCTCCTTGCCATCCTGAGTGAAATAAGTCAACCCGGAAGTCTCTACGTCATTCTGATCCTAAGATACACATCTTAGTGATTTTGAATGGATGTCAATGGTTCTTTGTTGCTAGGGTGCTTTAAATGGTTGCTAGGGCGTGGCTAAGTAGTTCACATGATGAAAGCTGAAGACTGATTACTCACCCAATTAAAACAAAGCAACTATCATGTCTCTAGGACATTCTGATCTGAAGATATCTTACTGTAATTGATATCAATAAATGTGGTTGCTAGGGTGCTCTAAATTGTTGCTAGGGAGTGGCTTGGCAGCTGCCAATGATGAATCTCCAAAGGCTGCTTGTCAGTATGAATGATATAAACCAACTCCCATGCCTCTGTGACATTCAGAATGGAAGATATCTCTCTTTGGATTTTGGTTGCTAAGGTGCTCGAAAATGGTTGCTAGGGAGGGGCTAGGAAGTGTTGAGGGGATTCATGATTGGCTGTTTTACTGCCCCAAGTCAAACGAGACCACCCTCGTGTTTCTATGATAATTCAGTCCGGAGAAATCCCTTTGATCTCTTTCAATGGAAGTCTATGGGAGTTGTTGCTAAGGTGCTCTAAATGGTTGCTAGGGCATGGCTTGATAGCTTCACAATGATCCTGAGAGACTGATTGGTCGTCTGAGTAAAATGAGCCCGCCCCCTTGTCTCTAAGACACTGTGATCCAGAGTTATGTTCAATACAAAATCTACCATAGACTTAACATTGGGGCAAATTTGGGCAGCTCCTGCCCCCCAGGGGTGCAACTTTTACCCCATTGTGAGGTATGTTCTCACAGAGCCTGTCAGCCTCTTCAAATGTGGTAAATCACACGTCTCTGCGAAATCCTCGCTCTGAGCTATGACTCGTGAAAGTTTGGCGCAATGTTAAGTCAATGGGATTTTTTGCCCAATTTTTTGCCCCTGGGGCAAATACCGTACCCCCGATCGCTTTTCAAAAGTCATAGCACACCATTCCCAAATAATCAAACGATTTGACGCCTCATTCGTGGGTCTGTGACAAAAGCTGCGGGAGGAGTAGCGCGCCAAACTTTTGTCCGGAATAATAATAATAATAATAATAATAACTAGAATGTACATTTCCTGAAGAAAATGTGAGTGGTGCTTGCCGTGGCAAAACTCGTCAAATAGGATTTTCTAACTTGTGTCTAAGCACTAAAATAAAGGTCACAGAATGTTGCTAACACGTGTTTTTCATGATGGTAGCACGTTTTAACATGTTTTAGCACTTCGCTAGGTGAAGCTAGCATGTGTTAGCATGATACTAGCATGTTTTTTGCATGTTTTAGCACTTCGTTTGGCGATGCTAACATGTGTTAGCATGATGCTAGCACGTTTTTAACATGTTTTAGCAATCCCCTAAGCAATGCTAACATGCATTAGCA
Organism: Moxostoma hubbsi; assembly: GCA_032164185.1. Classification (NCBI taxonomy): domain Eukaryota; kingdom Metazoa; phylum Chordata; class Actinopteri; order Cypriniformes; family Catostomidae; genus Moxostoma; species Moxostoma hubbsi. The sequence continues at coordinate 10,082,553 of JAVLUX010000005.1, forward strand.
TAATGCTAGCACGTTTTAACATGTTTTAGCACTTCGCTAGGTGAAGCTAACATGTGTTAGCATGATACTAGCACGTTTTTAGCATGTTTTAGCACTTCGTTTGGCGATGCTAACATGTGTTAGCATGATGCTAGCACGATTTTTAACATGTTTTAGCAATCCCCTAAGCAATGCTAACATGCATTAGCATAATGCTAGCACGTTTTAACATGTTTTAACACTTCGCTAGGTGAAGCTAGCATGTGTTAGCATGATACTAGGACGTTTTTTGCAGGTTTTAGCACTTTGCTAGGCGATGCTAACATGTGTTAGCATGATGCTAGCACGTTTTTAACATGTTTTATCAATCCCCTAAGCAATGCTAATGTGCATTAGCATAATGCTAGCACGTTTTAACATGTTTTAGCACTTCGCTAGGCGATGCCAGCATGTGTTAGCATGATGCTAGCACGTTTTTAGCATGTTTTAACACTTCGCTAGACAATACTAGCATGTGTTAGCATGTTGTTATCACGTTTTAAGCATGTTTTAGCACTTCGCTAGGCAATGCCAACATGTGTTACCATGTTGCAAGCACGTTTTTAGCATGTTTTAGCACTTCGCTAGGCGATGCCAGCATGTGTTAGCATGTTGCTAACATGTTTATAGCATGTTTTAGCACTTCGCTAGGTGATGCCAGCATATGTTAGCATGATGCTAGCACATTTTTAGCATGTTTCAGGGTGTGGCTATGAAGATTTTTATTGGCTGCTTGATAAAAGAAATCCTCTGAGGGAGAGAGAGAGAGAGAGACGCAGGGCTGACAGGCCCTTTTTTGTCTGTGTGTGTGGAAATGTCAGTTGGGATTTAAATTTCTGAACATTCCGCAATGTAAAGTCAATGGGACTTTTTTGGCCGCTTTTTCGTCCGCTGTTCGAACATCGTACACCCGATCGCTTAGAAAAGATATAGCACACCTCTCCTCAATGAGCCGCACGATTTGATGCCTCACTCAGGGGTCTGTGACAAAAGCTGCGGGAGGAGTAGCGCGCCAAACTATGTGTGGAATAATAATAATTATAATAATAATAATAAGTATGCAAGAGAACAATAGTGATGCTTTGCCTATGGCAAGCACCACTAATAATAACTAGAATGTACATTTCCTGAAGAAAATGTGAGTGGTGCTTGCCGTGGCAAAACTCATCAAATAGCATTTTCTAACTTGTTTCTAAGCACTAAAATAAAGGTCATAGAATGTTGCTAACATGTGTTTTTCATGATGGTAGCACGTTTTTAGAATGTTTTAGCACTTCGCTAGGTGAAGCTAGCATGTGTTAGCATGATACTAGCACATTTTTAGCATGTTTTAGCACTTCGTTTGGCAATGCTAACATGTGTTAGCATGATGCTAGCACGTTTTTAACATGTTTTAGCAATCCCCTAAGCAATGCTAACATGCATTAGCATAATGCTAGCACGTTTTAACATGTTTTAGCACTTCGCTAGGTGAAGCTAGCATGTGTTAGCATGATACTAGCTCGTTTTTAGCATGTTTTAGCACTTCGCTAGGCAATGCCAGCATGTGTTAGCATGTTGCTAGCATGTTTTTAGCATGTTTTAACACTTCGCTAGGCAATACTAGCATGTGTTAGCATGTTGTTAGCACGTTTTTAGCATGTTTTAGCACTTCGCTAGGCGATGCCAACATGTGTTAGCATGTTGCTAGCACGTTTTTAGCATGTTTTAGCACTTCGCTAGGCGATGCCAGCATGTGTTAGCATGTTGCTAACACGTTTATAGCATGTTTTAGCACTTCGCTAGGTGATGCCAGCATATGTTAGCATGATGCTAGCACATTTTTAGCATGTTTTAGGGTGTGGCTATGAAGATTTTTATTGGCTGCTTGATAAAAGAAATCCTCTGAGGGAGAGAGAGAGAGAGAGATGCAGGGCTGACAGGCCCTTTTTTGTCTGTGTGTGTGAAAATGTCAGTTGGGATTTAAATTTCTGAACATTCCGCAATTTAAAGTCAATGGGACTTTTTTGGCCGCTTTTTCGTCCGCTTTTCGAACATCGTACACCCGATCGCTTAGAAAAGTCATAGCACACCTCTCCTCAATGAGCCGCACGATTTGACACCTCATTCATGGGTCTACGCCAAAAGGTGCGGGACGAGTTACGCGCCGAAGTTTTGTACGGAAGAAGAAGAATAACTAGAATGTACATTTCCTGAAGAAAATGTGAGTGGTGCTTGCCGTGGCAAAATTTCTTACCACAATGTCCCACCTACTGCCCAAAGTTGAAAGAGGCCACCCCCATGACAGTAGGATGTTCTGGTGCAGAGATATTGGTGTTGTTCCATGGTTGCTAGGGAAACCCATCTGGTTAATATGCAGTTACTAAGGTGACAGCCACCAATGCTACTTACCATCCTGAGTAAAATAAGTCAACCCGGAAGTCTCTACGATTTTGTAGTACAGAGATATGTGATTTGTTTCTTGGTTGCTAGGGTAACCCCATCTGGTTGCTAGGCAGTTACCAAGGTGGCAGGCAACAATGCTCCTTGCCATCCTGAGTGAAATAAGTCAACCTGGAAGTCTCTGTGATTTTCTAGTACAGAGATATGTGATTTGTTTCTTGGTTGCTAGGGTAACCCCATCTGGTCGCTAGGCAGTTACCAAGGTGACAGCCAACAATGTTCCTTGCCATCCTGAGTGAAATAAGTCAACCCAGATTTCTCTGTGATTTTCCAGTACAGAGATATGTGATTTGTTTCTTGGTTGCTAGGGTAACCCCATCTGGTTGCTAGGCAGTTACCAAGGTGGCAGGCAACAATGCTCCTTGCCATCCTGAGTGAAATAAGTCAACCTGGAAGTCTCTGTGATTTTCTTGTGCAGAGATATTTGATTTGTTTCTTGGTTGCTAGGGTAACCCCATCTGGTTGCTAGGCAGTTACCAAGGTGACAGCAAACAATGCTCCTTGCCATCCTGAGTGAAATAATTCAACCCGGAAGTCTCTGTGATTTTCTTTTGCAGAGATATGTGATTTGTTTCATGGTTGCTAGGGTAACCCCATTTGGTTGCTAGGCAGTTACCAAAGTAACATCCAACAATGCTCCTTGCCATCTTGAGTGAAATAAGTCAACTCGGAAGTCTCTACGATTTTGTAGTGCAAAGATATGAGATTTGTTACTTGGTTGCTATGGTAAACCCATCTGGTTGCTAGGCAGTTACCAGGGTGATATTTATCAAGTCTACTTTCCATCCTGAGTGAAATAAGTCAACCCGGAAGTCTCTACGACATTCTGATCCTAAGATACACATCTTAGTGATTTTGAATGGATGTCAATGGTGTTTTGTTGCTAGGGTGCTTTAAATGGTTGCTAGGGCATGGCTAAGTTGTTCATATGATGAAAGCTGAAGACTGGTTACTCACCCAATGAAAACAAAGCAACTATCATGTCTCTAGGACATTCTGATCTGAAGATATCTTACTGTAATTGAAATCAATAAATGTGGTTGCTAGAGTGCTCTAAATTGTTGCTAGGGAGTGGCTTGGCAGCTGCCAATGATGAATCACCAAAGGCTGCTTGTCAGTATGAATGATATAAACCAACTCCCATGCTTCTGTGACATTCAGAAAGGAAGATATCTCTCTTTGGATTTTGGTTGCTAAGGTGCTCGAAAATGGTTGCTAGGGAGGGGCTAGGAAGTGTTGAGGGGATTCATGATTGGCTGTTTTACTGCCCCAAGTCAAATGAGACCACCCTCGTGTTTCTATGATAATTCAGTCCGGAGAAATCCCTTTGATCTCTTTCAATGGAAGTCTATGGGACTTGTTGCTAAGGTACTGTAAATGGTTGCTAGGGCGTGGCTTGATAGCTTCACAATGATTCTGAGAGACTGATTGGTCATCTGAGTAAAATGAGCCCGCCCCCTTGTCTCTAAGACACTGTGATCCAGAGTTATGTTCAATACACAATTTACCATAGACTTAACATTGGGGCAAATTTGGGCAGCTCCTGCCCCCAAGGGGTGCAACTTTTACCCCATTGTGAGGTATGTTCTCACAGAGCCTGTCAGCCTCTTCAAATGTGGTAAATCACACGTCTGTGTGAAATCCTCGCTCTGAGCTATGACTCGTCAAAGTTCGGCGCAATGTTAAGTCAATGGGATTTTTTGCCCAATTTTTTGCCCCTGGGGCAAATACCATACCCCCGATCGCTTATAAAAGTCATAGCACACCATTCCCAAATAATCCGCACGATTTGACGCCTCATTCGTAGGTCTGTGACCAAAAAATTTTGCAAAAAATTCCATTGACTTACATTGGGGCAACTTTGGGCAGCTCCTGCCCCCCAGGGGTAAAAGTTTTACCCCATTGTGAGGTATGTTCTCACAGAGCCTGTCAGCCTCTTCAAATCTTGTAAATCACACGTCTCTGTGAAATCCTCGCTCTGAGCTATGACTCGTCAAAGTTCGGCTCAATGTTAAGTCAATGGGATTTTTTGCCCAGTTTTTTGCCCCTGGGGCAAACACCGTACCCCCGATCGCTTATAAAAGTCATAGCACACCTCTCCTCAATGAGCCGCACGATTTGACACCTCATTCATGGGTCTATGCCAAAAGGTGCGGGACGAGTTAGGTGCCGAAGTTTTGTACGGAAGAAGAAGAAGAAGAAGAAGAAGAAGAAAAATAAGTATGTGAGATTACAATAGTGTTGCTTTGCAAGCACCACTAACTAGAATGTACATTTCCTGAAGAAAATGTGAGTGGTGCTTGCCGTGGCAAAATTTCTTACCACAATGTCCCACCTACTGCCCAAAGTTGAAAGAGGCCACCCCCATGACAGTAGGATGTTCTGGTGCACAGATATAGGTGTTGTTCCATGGTTGCTAGGGAAACCCCATCTGGTTGCTAGGCAGTTACCAAGGGGCAAGCCAACAATGCTCCTTGCCATCCTAAATGAAATAAGTCGACACAGAATCACTACAATTTTGTGGTTCAGAGATATATGATTTGTTACTTGGTTGCTAGGGTAACCCCATCTGGTTGCTAGGCAGTTACCAAGGTGACAGCCAACAATGCTCCTTGACATCCTGAGTAAAATAAGTCAACCCGGAAGTCTCTGTGATTTTCTTGTGCAGAGATATGTGATTTGTTTATTGGTTGCTAGGGTAACCCCATCTGGTTGCTAGGCAGTTACCAAGGTGACAGGCAACAATGCTCCTTGCCATCCTGAGTAAAATAAGTCAACCCGGAAGTCTCTGTGATTTTCTTGTGCAGAGATATGCGATTTCTTTCTTGGTTGCTAGGGTAACCCCATCTGGTTGCTAGGCAGTTACCTACGTGATACTCATAAGGGCCCTTGCAATCCTGAGTGAAATATTTCAACCCCTATGTCTCTACGATGTTCTGGTTCAAAGATATGTGATTTGTTATTTGGTTGCTAGGGTAACCCCATCTGGTTGCTAGGCAGTTACCAAGGTGACAGGGAACAATGCTCCTTGCCATCCTGAGTGAAATAAGTCAACCCGGAAGTCTCTACGTCATTCTGATCCTAAGATACACATCTTAGTGATTTTGAATGGATGTCAATGGTTCTTTGTTGCTAGGGTGCTTTAAATGGTTGCTAGGGCGTGGCTAAGTAGTTCACATGATGAAAGCTGAAGACTGATTACTCACCCAATTAAAACAAAGCAACTATCATGTCTCTAGGACATTCTGATCTGAAGATATCTTACTGTAATTGATATCAATAAATGTGGTTGCTAGGGTGCTCTAAATTGTTGCTAGGGAGTGGCTTGGCAGCTGCCAATGATGAATCTCCAAAGGCTGCTTGTCAGTATGAATGATATAAACCAACTCCCATGCCTCTGTGACATTCAGAATGGAAGATATCTCTCTTTGGATTTTGGTTGCTAAGGTGTTCGAAAATGGTTGCTAGGGAGGGGCTAGGAAGTGTTGAGGGGATTCATGATTGGCTGTTTTACTGCCCCAAGTCAAACGAGACCACCCTTGTGTTTCTATGATAATTCAGTCCAGAGAAATCCCTTTGATCTCTTTCAATGGAAGTCTATGGGACTTGTTGCTAAGGTACTGTAAATGGTTGCTAGGGCGTGGCTTGATAGCTTCACAATCATCCTGAGAGACTGATTGGTCGTCTGAGTAAAATGAGCCCGCCCCCTTGTCTCTAAGACACTGTGATCCAGAGTTATGTTCAATACAAAATCTACCATAGACTTAACATTGGGGCAACTTTGGGCAGCTCATGCCCCCAAGGGGTGCAACTTTTACCCCATTGTGAGGTATGTTCTCACAGAGCCTGTCAGCCTCTTAAAATGTGGTAAATCACACGTCTCTGCGAAATCCTCGCTCTGAGCTATGACTCGTCAAAGTTCGGCGCAATGTTAAGTCAATGGGATTTTTTGCCCAATTTTTTGCCCCTGGGGCAATCACCGTACCCCCGATCGCTTATAAAAGTCATAGCACACCATTCACAAATAATCCGCACGATTTGACGCCTCATTTGTGGCTTCTGCGACCAAAAAATTTTGAAAAAAATTCCATTGACTTACATTGGGGCAACTTTGGGCAGCTCCTTCCCCCCAGGGGTGCAACTTTTACCCCATTGTGAGGTATGTTCTCACAGAGCCTGTCAGCCTCTTCAAATGTGGTAAATCACACGTCTCTGCAAAATCCTCGCTCTGAGCTACGACTCGTCAAATTTCGGCTCAATGTTAAGTCAATGGGATTTTTTGCCCAATTTTTTGCCCCTGGGGCAAACACCGTACCCCCAATCGCTTATAAAAGTCATAGCACACCTCTCCTCTATGAGCCGCACGATTTGACACCTCATTCATGGCTCTACGCCAAAAGGTGCGGGACGAGTTAGGCGCCGAAATTTTGTACGGAAGAAGAAGAAGAAGATGAAGAAGAAGAAGAAGAAGAAAAATAAGTATGTGAGATTACAATAGTGTTGCTTTGCAAGCACCACTAACTAGAATGTACATTTCCTGAAGAAAATGTGTGGTGCTTGCCGTGGCAAAACTCGTCAAATAGCATTTTCTAACTTGTTTCTAAGCACTGAAATAAAGGTCATAGAATGTTGCTAACACGTGTTTTTCATGATGGTAGCACGTTTTTAGAATGTATTAGCACCTCGCTAGGTGAAGCTAGCATGTGTTAGCATGATACTAGGACGTTTTTAGCATGTTTTAGCAATTTGTTTGGCAATGCTAACATGTCTTAGCATGATGCTAGCACATTTTTAACATGTTTTAGTAATCCCCTAAGCAATGCTAACATGCATTAGCATAATGCTAGCACGTTTTAACATGTTTTAGCACTTCGCTAGGTGAAGCTAGCATGTGCTTGCCGTGGCAAAATTTCTTACCACAATGTCCCACCTACTGCCCAAAGTTGAAAGAGGCCACCCCCATGACAGTAGGATGTTCGTGTGCAGAGATATAGGTGTTGTTCCATGGTTGCTAGGGAAACCCATCTGGTTGCTAGGCAGTTACTAAGGTGACAGCCACCAATGCTAATTGCCATCCTGAGTAATATAAGTCAACCCGGAAGTCTCTACGATTTTCTAGTACAGAGGTATGTGATTTGTTACTTGGTTGCTAGGGTAACCCGATCTGGTTGCTAGGCAGTTACCAAGGGGCAAGCCAACAATGCTCCTTGCCATCCTGAGTGAAATAAGTCAACGCCGATTTTCTTGTGCAGAGATATGTGATTTTTTTCTTGGTTGCTAGGGTAACCCCATCTGGTTGCTATGCAGTTACCAAGGTGACAGGCAACAATGCTCCTTGCCATCCTGAGTGAAATAAGTCAACCCAGAAGTCTCTGTGATTTTCTTGTGCAGAGATATGTGATTTGTTACTTGGTTGCTAGGGTAACCCCATCTGGTTGCTAGGCAGTTACCAAGGTGACAGCCAACAATGCTCCTTGCCATCCTGAGTGAAATAAGTCAACCCGGAAGTCTCTGTGATTTTCTTGTGCAGAGATATGTGATTTGTTTCTTGGTTGCTAGGGTAAGCCCATCTGGTTGCTAGGCAGTTACCTAGGTGACAGGCAACAATGCTCCTTGCCATCCTGAGTGAAATAAGTCAACCCAGAAGTCTCTGTGATTTTCTTGTGCAGAGATATGCGATTTCTTTCTTGGTTGCTAGGGTAACCCCATCTGGTTGCTAGGCAGTTACCTACGTGATACTCATAAGGCCCCTTGCAATCCTGTGAGAAATATTTCAACCCCTATGTCTCTACGATGTTCTGGTTGAAAGATATGTGATTTGTTACTTGGTTGCTAGGGTAACCCCATCTGGTTGCTAGGCAGTTACCAAGGTGACAGCCAACAATGCTCCTTGCCATCCTGAGTGAAATAAGTCAACCCGGAAGTCTCTGTGATTTTCTTGTGCAGAGATATTTGATTTGTTTCTTGGTTGCTAGGGTAACCCCATCTGGTTGCTAGGCAGTTATCAAGGTGACAGGGAACAATGCTCCTTGCCATCCTGAGTGAAATAAGTCAACCCGGAAGTCTCTACGTCATTCTGATCCTAAGATACACATCTTAGTGATTTTGAATGGATGTCAATGGTTCTTTGTTGCTAGGGTGCTTTAAATGGTTGCTAGGGCGTGGCTAAGTAGTTCACATGATGAAAGCTGAAGACTGATTACTCACCCAATTAAAACAAAGCAACTATCATGTCTCTAGGACATTCTGATCTGAAGATATCTTACTGTAATTGAAATCAATAAATGTGGTTGCTAGGGTGCTCTAAATTGTTGCTAGGGAGTGGCTTGGCAGCTGCCAATGATGAATCTCCAAAGGCTGCTTGTCAGTATGAATGATATAAACCAACTCCCATGCCTCTGTGACAGTAAAAATGGAAGATATCTCTCTTTGGATTTTGGTTGCTAAGGTGCTTGAAAATGGTTGCTAGGGAGGGGCTAGGAAGTGTTGAGGGGATTCATGATTGGCTGTTTTACTGCCCCAAGTCAAACGAGACCACCCTCGTGTTTCTATAATAATTCAGTCTGGAGAAATCCCTTTGATCTCTTTCAATGGAAGTCTATGGGACTTGTTGCTAAGGTACTGTAAATGGTTGCTAGGGCGTGGCTTGATAGCTTCACAATGATCCTGAGAGACTGATTGGTCGTCTGAGTAAAATGAGCCCGCCCCCTTGTCTCTAAGACACTGTGATCCAGAGTTATGTTCAAATCAAAATCTACCATAGACATAACATTGGGGCAAATTTGGGCAGCTCCTGCCCCCAAGGGGTGCAGCTTTTACCCCATTGTGAGGTATGTTCTCACAGAGCCTGTCAGCGTCTTCAAATGTGGTAAATCACACTTGTCTGTGAAATCCTCGCTCTGAGCTATAACTCGCCAAAGTTTGGCGCAATGTTAAGTCAATGGGATTTTTTGCACAATTTTTTGCCCCTGGGGCAAATACCGTACCCCCGATCACTTATAGAAGTCATAGCACAGCATTTCCAAATAATCCGCACGATTTGACGCCTCATTTGTGGGTCTGCGACCAAAATTTTTTTCAAAAATTCCATTGACTTACATGGGGCAGCTTTGGGCAGCTACTGCCCCCCAGGGGTAAAACTTTTACCCCATTGTGAGGTATGTTCTCAGAGAGCCTGTCAGCCTCTTCAAATGTGGTAAATCACACGTCTCTGTGAAATCCTCGCTCTGAGCTATAACTCGTCAAAGTTCGGCTCAATGTTAAGTCAATGGGATTTTTTGCCCAATTTTTTGCCCCTGGGGCAAACACCGTACCCCCGATCGCTTAGAAAAGATATAGCACACCTCTCCTCAATGAGCCGCACGATTTGATGCCTCACTCAGAGGTCTGTGACAAAAGCTGCGGGAGGAGTAGCGCGCCAAACTATGTGTGGAAAAATAATAATAATTATAATAAAAACTAGAATGTACATTTCCTGAAGAAAATGTGAGTGGTGCTTGCCGTGGCAAAATTTCTTACCACAATGTCCCACCTACTGCCCAAAGTTGAAAGAGGCCATCCCCATGACAGTAGGATGTTCTGGTGCAGAGATATTGGTGTTGTTCCATGGTTGCTAGGGAAACCCATCTGGTTGATATGCAGTTACTAAGGTGACAGCCACCAATGCTACTTGCCATCCTGAGTAAAATAAGTCAACCCGGAAGTCTCTACGATTTTCTAGTACAGAGATATGTGATTTGTTACTTGGTTGCTAGGGTAACCCCATCTGGTTGCTAGGCAGTTAACAAGGGGCAAGCCAACAATACTCCTTGCCATCCTGAATGAAATAAGTAAACCCGGAATCTGTACAATTTTCTGGTTCAGAGATATGTGATTTGTTACTTGGTTGCTAGGGTAACCCCATCTGGTTGCTAGGCAGTTACCAAGGTGACAGCCAACAATGCTGCTTGCCATCCTGAGTGAAATAAGTCAACCCGGAAGTCTCTGTGATTTTCTTGTGCAGAGATATGTGATTTGTTTCTTGGTTGCTAGGGTAACCCCATCTGGTTGCTAGGCAGTTACCAAGGTGACAGACAACAATGCTCCTTGCCATCCTGAGTGAAATAAGTCAACCCGGAAGTCTCTGTGATTTTCTTGTGCAGAGATATGTGATTTGTTTCTTGGTTGCTAGGGTAACCCCATCTTGTTGCTAGGCAGTTACCAAGGTGACAACCAACAATGCTCCTTGCCATCCTGAGTGAAATAAGTCAACCCGGAAGTCTCTGTGATTTTCTAGTACAGAGATATGTGATTTGTTTCTTGGTTGCTAGGGTAACCCCATCTGGTCGCTAGGCAGTTACCAAGGTGACAGCCAACAATGCTCCTTGCCATCCTGAGTGAAATAAGTCAACCCAGATTTCTCTGTGATTTTCTAGTACAGAGATATGTGATTTGTTTCTTGGTTGCTAGGGTAACCCCATCTGGTTGCTAGGCAGTTACTAATGTGACAGCCAACAATGCTCCTTGCCATCCTGAGTGAAATAAGTCAACCCGGAAGTCTCTGTGATTTTCTTGTGCAGAGATATTTGATTTGTTTCTTGGTTGCTAGGGTAACCCCATCTGGTTGCTAGGCAGTTACGAAGGTGACAGGCAACAATGCTCCTTGCCATCCTGAGTGAAACAAGTCAACCCGTAAGTCTCTGTGATTTTCTTGTGCAGAGATATGTGATTTGTTTCTTGGTTGCTAGGGTAACCCCATCTGGTTGCTAGGCAGTTACCAAGGTGACAGCCAACAATGCTCCTTGCCATCCTGAGTGAAATAAGTCAACCCGGAAGTCTCTGTGATTTTCTTGTGCAGAGATATGCTATTTGTTTCTTGGTTGCTAGGGTAACCCCACTTGGTTGCTAGGCAGTTACCAGGGTGATATTTATCAAGTCTACTTTCCATCCTGAGTGAAATAAGTCAACCCGGAAGTCTCTACGTCATTCTGATCCTAAGATACACATCTTAGTGATTTTGAATGGATGTCAATGGTTCTTTGTTGCTAGGGTGCTTTAAATGGTTGCTAGGGCATGGCTAAGTAGTTCACATGATGAAAGATGAAGACTGATTACTCACCCAATTAAAACAAAGCAACTATCATGTCTCTAGGACATTCTGATCTGAAGATATCTTACTGTAATTGAAATCAATAAATGTGGTTGCTAGGGTGCTCTAAATTGTTGCTAGGGAGTGGCTTGGCAGCTGCCAATGATGAATCTCCAAAGGCTGCTTGTCAATATGAATGATACAAACCAACTCCCATGCCTCTGTGACATTCAGAATGGAAGATATCTCTCTTTGGATTTTGGTTGCTAAGGTGCTCGAAAATGGTTGCTAGGGAGGGGCTAGGAAGTGTTGAGGGGATTCATGATTGGCTGTTTTACTGCCCCAAGTCAAACGAGACCACCCTCGTGTTTCTATGATAATTCAGTCCGGAGATATCCCTTTGATCTCTTTCAATGGAAGTCTATGGGAGTTGTTGCTAAGGTGCTCTAAATGGTTGCTAGGGCGTGGCTTGATAGCTTCACAATGATCCTGAGAGACTGATTGGTCGTCTGAGTAAAATGAGCCCGCCCCCTTGTCTCTAAGACACTGTGATCCAGAGTTATGTTCAATACAAAATCTACCATAGACTTAACATTGGGGCAACTTTGGGCAGCTCATGCCCCCCAGGGGTGCAACTTTTACCCCATTGTGAGGTATGTTCTCACAGAGCCTGTCAGCCTCTTCAAATGTGGTAAATCACACGTCTCTGCGAAATCCTCGCTCTGAGCTATGACTCGTCAAAGTTCGGCGCAATGTTAAGTCAATGGGATTTTTTGCCCAATTTTTTGCCCCTGGGGCACTCACCGTACCCCCGATCACTTATAAAAGTCATAGCACACCATTCCCAAATAATCCGCACGATTTGACGCCTCATTTGTGGGTCTGCGACCAAAAAATTTTGAAAAAAATTCCATTGACTTACATTGGGGCAACTTTGGGCAGCTCCTGCCCCCCAGGGGTGCAACTTTTACCCCATTGTGAGGTATGTTCTCACAGAGCCTGTCAGCCTCTTCAAATGTGGTAAATCACACGTCTCTGCGAAATCCTCGCTCTGAGCTATGACTCGTCAAAGTTCGGCTCAATGTTAAGTCAATGGGATTTTTTGCCCAATTTTTTGCCCCTGGGGCAAACACCGTACCCCCGATCGCTTATAAAAGTCATAGCACACCTCTCCTCAATGAGCCGCACGATTTGACACCTCATTCATGGGTCTACGCCAAAAGGTGCGGGACGAGTTAGGCGCCGAAGTTTTGTACGGAAGAAGAAGAAGAAGAAGAAGAAGAAGAAAAATAAGTATGTGAGATTACAATAGTGTTGCTTTGCAAGCACCACTAACTAGAATGTACATTTCCTGAAGAAAATGTGAGTGGTGCTTGCCGTGGCAAAATTTCTTACCATAATGTCCCACCTACTGCCCAAAGTTTAAAGAGGCCACCCCCATGACAGTAGGATGTTCTGGTGCAAAGATATTGGTGTTGTTCCATGGTTGCTAGGGAAACCCATCTGGTTGATATGCAGTTACTAAGGTGACAGCCACCAATGCTACTTGCCATCCTGAGTAAAATAAGTCAACCCGGAAGTCTCTGTGATTTTCTAGTAGAGAGATATGTGATTTGTTACTTGGTTGCTAGGGTAACCCCATCTGGTTGCTATGCAGTTACCAAGGTGACAGGCAACAATGCTCCTTGCCATCCTGAGTGAAATAAGTCAACCCAGAAGTCTCTGTGATTTTCTTGTGCAGAGATATGTAATTTGTTTCTTGGTTGCTAGGGTAACCCCATCTGGTTGCTAGGCAGTTACCAAGGTGACAGCCAACACTGCTCCTTGCCATCCTGAGTGAAATAAGTCAACCCGGAAGTCTCTGTGATTTTCTTGGGCAGAGATATGTGATTTGTTTCTTGGTTGCTAGGGTAAGCCCATCTGGTTGCTAGGCAGTTACCTATGTGACAGGCAACAATGCTCCTTGCCATCCTGAGTAAAATAAGTCAACCTGGAAGTCTCTGTGATTTTCTTGTGCAGAGATATGTGATTTGTTTCTTGGTTGCTAGGGTAACCCCATTTGGTTGCTAGGCAGTTACCAAAGTAACATCCAACAATGCTCCTTGCCATCTTGAGTGAAATAAGTCAACTCGGAAGTCTCTGTGATTTTGTAGTGCAAAGATATGAGATTTGTTACTTGGTTGCTATGGTAAACCCATCTGGTTGCTAGGCAGTTACCAGGGTGATATTTATCAAGTCTACTTTCGATCCTAAGTGAAATAAGTCAACCCCGAAGTCTCTGTGATTTTCTTGTGCAGAGATATGTGATTTGTTTCTTGGTTGCTAGGCTATCCCCATCTGGTTGCTAGGCAGTTACTAAGGTGACAGCCAACACTGCTCCTTGCCATCCTGAGTGAAATAAGTCAACCCGGAAGTCTCTGTGATTTTCTTGGGCAGAGATATGTGATTTGTTTCTTGGTTGCTAGGGTAAGCCCATCTGGTTGCTAGGCAGTTACCTAGGTGACAGGCAACAATGCTCCTTGCCATCCTGAGTAAAATAAGTCAACCTGGAAGTCTCTGTGATTTTCTTGTGCAGAGATATGCGATTTCTTTCTTGGTTGCTAGGGTAACCCCATCTGGTTGCTAGGCAGTTACCTACGTGATACTCATAAGGCCCCTTGCAATCCTGTGAGAAATATTTCAACCCCTATGTCTCTACGATGTTCTGGTTGAAAGATATGTGATTTGTTACTTGGTTGCTAGGGTAACCCCATCTGGTTGCTAGGCAGTTACCAAGGTGACAGCCAACAATGCTCCTTGCCATCCTGAGTGAAATAAGTCAACCCGGAAGTCTCTGTGATTTTCTTGTGCAGAGATATTTGATTTGTTTCTTGGTTGCTAGGGTAACCCCATCTGGTTGCTAGGCAGTTATCAAGGTGACAGGGAACAATGCTCCTTGCCATCCTGAGTGAAATAAGTCAACCCGGAAGTCTCTACGTCATTCTGATCCTAAGATACACATCTTAGTGCTTTGAATGGATGTCAATGGTTCTTTGTTGCTAGGGTGCTTTAAATGGTTGCTAGGGCGTGGCTAAGTAGTTCACATGATGAAAGCTGAAGACTGATTACTCACCCAATTAAAACAAAGCAACTATCATGTCTCTAGGACATTCTGATCTGAAGATATCTTACTGTAATTGAAATCAATAAATGTGGTTGCTAGGGTGCTCTAAATTGTTGCTAGGGAGTGGCTTGGCAGCTGCCAATGATGAATCTCCAAAGGCTGCTTGTCAGTATGAATGATATAAAACAACTCCCATGCCTCTGTGACATTCAGAATGGAAGATATCTCTCTTTGGATTTTGGTTGCTAAGGTGCTTGAAAATGGTTGCTAGGGAGGGGCTAGGAAGTGTTGAGGGGATTCATGATTGGCTGTTTTACTGCCCCAAGTCAAACGAGACCACCCTCGTGTTTGTATGATAATTCAGTCTGGAGAAATCCCTTTGATCTCTTTCAATGGAAGTCTATGGGACTTGTTGCTAAGGTACTGTAAATGGTTGCTAGGGCGTGGCTTGATAGCTTCACAATGATCCTGAGAGACTGATTGGTCGTCTGAGTAAAATGAGCCCGCCCCCTTGTCTCTAAGACACTGTGATCCAGAGTTATGTTCAATACAAAATCTACCATAGACTTAACATTGGGGCAAATTTGGGCAGCTCCTGCCCCCAAGGGGTGCAACTTTTACCCCATTGTGAGGTATGTTCTCACAGAGCCTGTCAAACTCTTCAAATGTGGTAAATCACACGTGTCTGTGAAATCCATGCTCTGAGCTATGACTTGTCAAATTTGGCGCAATGTTAAGTCAATGGGATGTTTTGCACAATTTTTTGCCCCTGGGGCAAATACCGTACCCCCGATCACTTATAGAAGTCATAGCACACCATTCCCAAATAATCCGAACGATTTGACGCCTCATTTGTGGGTCTGCGACCAAAAAATTTTTCAAAAATTCCATTGACTTACATTGGGGCAACTTTGGGCAGCTACTGCCCCCCAGGGGTAAAACTTTTACCCCATTGTGAGGTATGTTCTCAGAGAGCCTGTCAGCCTCTTCAAATGTGGTAAATCACACGTCTGTGTGATATCCTCGCTCTGAGCTATGACTCGTCAAAGTTCGGCGCAATGTTAAGTCAATGGGATTTTTTGCCCAATTTTTTGCCCCTGGGGCAAATACCATACCCCCGATCGCTTATAAAAGTCATAGCACACCATTCCCAAATAATCCGCACGATTTGACGCCTCATTCGTGGGTCTGCGACCAAAAAATTTTGCCAAAAATTCCTTTGACTTACATTGGGGCAACTTTGGGCAGCTCCTGCCCCCCAGGGGTAAAAGTTTTACCCCATTGTGAGGTATGTTCTCACAGAGCCTGTCAGCCTCTTCAAATCTCATAAATCACACGTCTCTGCGAAATCCTCGCTCTGAGCTATGACTCGTCAAAGTTCGGCTCAATGTTAAGTCAATGGGATTTTTTGCCCAGTTTTTTGCCCCTGGGGCAAACACCGTACCCCCGATCGCTTATAAAAGTCATAGCACACCTCTCCTCAATGAGCCGCACGATTTGACACCTCATTCATGGGTCTACGCCAAAAGGTGCGGGACGAGTTAGGTGCCGAAGTTTTGTACGGAAGAAGAAGAAGAAGAAGAAGAAGAAGAAAAATAAGTATGTGAGATTACAATAGTGTTGCTTTGCAAGCACCACTAACTAGATTAAAAAGTTTGAGTACAAACTTTAGGTTGGCTTGAGAAAGCCTAGCATAAAGTTTGAAGTAGTTGTAAAAGTTTGAAGATTTACGGTTTCTAGTTTGATGTAATTATAAGTAGTAGTTTTCAAAGTTCAAAGTTTAGAGATTATAAAACTTTTCAGTCTATCAAATAGATTAGATAGATAGATAGATAGATAGATAGATAGATAGATAGATAGATAGATAGATAGATAGATAGATAGATAGATAGATAGATAGATAGATAGATAGATATTGACCCTCAGATAGATAGATAGATAGATAGAGTATGACCCATAGATAGATAGATAGATAGATAGATATTGACCCTCAGATAGATAGATAGATAGATAGATAGATAGTTATTGACCATCAGATAGATAGATAGATAGATAGATAGTTATTGACCATCAGATAGATAGATAGATAGATAGATAGATAGATAGATATTGACCATTAGATAGATAGATAGATAGATAGATAGATAGATATTGATCCTCAGATAGATAGATAGATATTGACCCTCAGATAGATAGATAGATAGAAAGATAGATTGATAGTCATTGACCCTTAGATAGATAGATAGATAGATATTGAACGTCAGATATATAGATAGATAGATAGTCATTGACCCTGAGATATAGATAGATAGAGTATGAACCACAGATAGATAGATAGATAGATAGATAGTTATTGACCCGCAGATAGTTAGATAGATAGATAGATATTGACCCTCAGATAGATAGATAGATAGATAGATAGATAGATAGTCATTGACTCTTAGATAGATAGATAGATATTGACCGTCAGATATATAGATAGATAGATAGATAGTCATTGACCCTGAGATATAGATAGATAGAGTATGACCCACAGATAGATAGATAGAGTTATTGACCCGCAGATAGTTAGATAGATAGATAGATAGATATTGACCCTCAGATAGATAGATAGATAGATAGATAGATAGTTATTGACCATCAGAAAGATATTTAGATAGATAGATAGATAGATAGATAGATAGATAGATAGATAGATAGATAGACAGATAGACAGATAGATATATCATTTTTTACTTGGTTGCTAGGGTAACCCAATCTGGTTGCTAGGCAGTTTCCAGGGTGATCCTTATCAAGCCTCCTTTTCATTCTGAGTGAATAAAGTCAACCCGTTAGTCTCTTTGATTTTCTGTTGCAGAGATATGTGATTTGTTACTTGGTTGCTAGGGTAATCACATCTGGTTGCTAGGCAGTTACCAGAGTGATACATATCAAGGCTACTTTCCATCCTGAGTGAAATAAGTGAAACAGGAAGTCTCCACGATTTTCTGGTGCAGAGATATGTGATTTGTTAGTTGGTTCCTAGGGTAACCCCGTCTGGTTGCTAGGCAGTTACCAGAGTGATACATATCAAGGCTACTTTCCATCCTGAGTGAATAAAGTCAACCCGGAAGTCTCTATGATTTTCTGTTGCAGAGATATGTGATTTGTTACTTGGTTGCTAGGGTAATCACATCTGGTTGCTAGGCAGTTACCAGAGTGATACATATCAAGGCTACTTTCCATCCTGAGTGAAATAAGTCAACCCGGAAGTCTCTCTGATTTTCTGTTGCAGAGATATGTGATTTGTTACTTGGTTGCTAGGGTAATCACATCTGGTTGCTAGGCAGTTACCAGAGTGATACATATCAAGGCTACTTTCCATCCTGAGTGAAATAAGTGAAACAGGAAGTCTCTACGATTTTCTGGTGCAGAGATATGTGATTTGTTAGTTGGTTGCTAGGGTAACCCCATCTGGTTGCTAGGCAGTTACCAAGGTGATACTCATAAGGCTCCTTGCAATCCTGTGTGAAATATGTTAACCCCTAAGTCTCTACGATGTTCTGGTTCAAAGATATGTGATTTGTTACTTGGTTGCTAGGGTAACCGCATCTGGTTGCTAGGCAGTTACCAGAGGGATACATATCAAGGCTACTTTCCATCCTGAGTGAAATAAGTGAAACAGGAAGTCTCTATGATTTTCTGGTGCAGAGATATGTGATTTGTTACTTGGTTGCTAGGGTAAACACATCTGGTTGCTAGGCAGTTACCAAAGTGATACTCATAAGGCTCCTTGCAATCCTGTGTGAAATATGTCAACCCCTAAGTGTCTACGATGTTCTGGTTCAAAGATATGTGATTTGTTACTTGGTTGCTAAGGTAACCCTGTCTGGTTGCTATGCAGTTACCAGAGTGATACATATCAAGGCTACTTTCCATCCTGAGTGAAATAAGTGAAACAGGTAGTCTCTACGATTTTCTGGTGCAGAGATATGTGATTTGTTACTTGGTTGCTAGGGTAACCCCGTCTGGTTGCTAGGCAGTTACCAGAGTGATACATATCAAGGCTACTTTCCATCCTGAGTGAATAAAGTCAACCCGGAAGTCTCTATGATTTTCTGTTGCAGAGATATGTGATTTGTTACTTGGTTGCTAGGGTAATCACATCTGGTTGCTAGGCAGTTACCAGAGTGATACATATCAAGGCTACTTTCCATCCTGAGTGAAATAAGTCAACCCGGAAGTCTCTCTGATTTTCTGTTGCAGAGATATGTGATTTGTTACTTGGTTGCTAGGGTAATCACATCTGGTTGCTAGGCAGTTACCAGAGTGATACATATCAAGGCTACTTTCCATCCTGAGTGAAATAAGTGAAACAGGAAGTCTCCACGATTTTCTGGTGCAGAGATATGTGATTTGTTAGTTGGTTCCTAGGGTAACCCCATCTGGTTGCTAGGCAGTTACCAGAGTGATACTTATCAAGCCTCCTTTCCATACTGAGTGAATCAAGTCAACCTGGAAGCTACTATACTGTGGCTATGAAGATTTTAGGTCATTACTTATTGGCTGCTTGATAAAAGAAATCCTCTGAGGGAGAGAGAGAGGGAGAGACGCAGGGCTGACAGGCCCTTTTTCGTCTGTGTGTGTGAAAACGTCAGTTGGGATTTAAATTTCTGAACATTCCGCAATGTTAATCAATGGGAGTTTTTCCGAGTTTTGATCGTCATTTTTAGGAAAACCGTAAGTCCGATCAGTTAGAAAAGATATAGCACACTATTCGGGATTAGTCTGAAGGTCTGTGCCGAGTTTGGTGCATGTAGCTTAAAAGCTCTAGGAGGAGTTACATTTAGAAATTTAGTCTCAGAAGAATAATAATAATAACTAGAATGTACATTTCCTGAAGAAAATGTGAGTGGTGCTTGCCGTGGCAAAACTCGTCAAATAGCATTTTCTAACTTGTGTCTAAGCACTAAAATAAAGGTCACAGAATGTTGCTAACACGTGTTTTTCATGATGGTAGCACGTTTTAACATGTTTTAGCACTTCGCTAGGTGAAGCTAGCATGTGTTAGCATGATACTAGCACGTTTTTTGCATGTTTTAGCACTTTGTTTGGCGATGCTAACATGTGTTAGCATGATGCTAGCACATTTTTAACATGTTTTAGCAATCCCCTAAGCAATGCTAACATGCATTAGCATAATGCTAGCACGTTTTAACATGTTTTAGCACTTCGCTAGGTGAAGCTAGCATGTGTTAGCATGATACTAGCACGTTTTTTGCAGGTTTTAGCACTTTGCTAGGCGATGCTAACATGTGTTAGCATGATGCTAGCACGTTTTTAACATGTTTTAGCAATCCCCTAAGCAATGCTAACGTGCATTAGCATAATGCTAGCACATTTTAACATGTTTTAGCACTTCGTTAGGCGATGCCAGCATGTGTTAGCATGATGCTAGCACGTTTTTAGCATGTTTTAACACTTCGCTAGACAATACTAGCATATGTTAGCATGTTGTTATCACGTTTTTAACATGTTTTAGCACTTCGCTAGGCGATGCCAACATGTGTTACCATGTTGTGAGCACGTTTTTAGCATGTTTTAGCACTTCGCTAGGCGATGCCAGCATGTGTTAACATGTTGCTAACACATTTATAGCATGTTTTAGCACTTCACTAGGTGATGCCAGCATATGTTAGCATGATGCTAGCAAATTTTTAGCATGTTTCAGGGTGTGGCTATGAAGATTTTTATTGGCAGCTTGATAAAAGAAATCCTCTGAGTGAGAGAGAGACGCAGGGCTGACAGGCCCTTTTTTGTCTGTGTGTGTGGAAATGTCAGTTGGGATTTAAATTTCTGAACATTCCGCAATGTAAAGTCAATGGGACTTTTTTGGCCGCTTTTTCGTCCGCTGTTCGAACATCGTACACCCGATCGCTTATAAAAGTCATAGCACACCTCTCCTCAATGAGCCGCTCGATTTGACACCTCATTCATGGGTCTACGCCAAAAGGTGCGGGACGAGTTAGGTGCCGAAGTTTTGTACGGAAGAAGAAGAAGAAGAAGAAGAAGAAAAATAAGTATGTGAGATTACAATAGTGTTGCTTTGCAAGCACCACTAATAAGTTTAAATAGGATTTCAGTAAGTTGGCTTTCTCAAGCCAACCTAACTAGAATGTACATTTCCTGAAGAAAATGTGAGTGGTGCTTGCCGTGGCAAAACTCGTCAAAATAGCATTTTCTAACTTGTGTCTAAGCACTAAAATAAAGGTCACAGAATGTTGCTAACACGTGTTTTTTATGATGGTAGCACTTTTTAACATGTTTTAGCACTTCACTAGGTGAAGCTAGCATGTGTTAGCATGATACTAGCACGTTTTTTGCATGTTTTAGCACTTTGTTTGGCGATGCTAACATATGTTAGCATGATGCTAGCACGTTTTTAACATGTTTTAGCAATCCCCTAAGCAATGCTAACATGCATTAGCATAATGCTAGCACGTTTTAACATGTTTTAGCACTTCGCTAGGTGAAGCTAGCATGTGTTAGCATGATACTAGCACGTTTTTAGCATGTTTTAGCACTTCGTTTGGCGATGCTAACATGTGTTAGCATGATGCTAGCACGATTTTTAACATGTTTTAGCAATCCCCTAAGCAATGCTAACATGCATTAGCATAATGCTAGCATGTTTTAACATGTTTTAGCACTTCGCTAGGTGAAGCTAGCATGTGTTAGCATGATACTAGCACGTTTTTTGCATGTTTTAGCACTTTGCTAGGCGATGCTAACATGTGTTAGCATGATGCTAGCACGTTTTTAACATGTTTTAACAATCCCCTAAGCAATGCTAACATGCATTAGCATAATGCTAGCACGTTTTTAGCATGTTTTAGCACTTCGCTAGGCGATGCCAGCATGTGTTAGCATGATGCTAACACGTTTATAGCATGTTTTAGCACTTCGCTAGGCGATGCTAGCATATGTTAGCATGATGCTAGCCCATTTTTAGCATGTTTTAGGGTGTGGCTATGAAGACTTTTATTGGCTGCTTGATAAAAGAAATCCTCTGAGGGAGAGAGAGAGAGAGAGACGCAGGGCTGACAGGCCCTTTTTTGTCTGTGTGTGTGAAAATGTCAGTTGGGATTTAAATTTCTGAACATTCCGCAATGTAAAGTCAATGGGACTTTTTTGGCCGCTTTTTCATCCGCTGTTCGAACATCGTACACCCGATCGCTTAGGAAAGATATAGCACACCTCTCCTCAATGAGCCGCTCGATTTGATGCCTCACTCAGGGGTCTGTGACAAAAGTTGCAGGAGGAGTAGCGCGCCAAACTATGTGTGGAATAATAATAATTATAATAATAATAATAATAAGTATGCAAGAGAACAATAGTGATGCTTTGCCTTTGGCAAGCACCACTAATAATAATACGTTTAAATAGGATTTCAGTAAGTTGGCTTTCTCAAGCCAACCTAACTAGAATGTACATTTCCTGAAGAAAATGTGAGTGGTGCTTGCCGTGGCAAAACTCGTCAAATAGCATTTTCTAACTTGTTTCTAAGCACTAAAATAAAGGCCATAGACTGTTGTTAGCACATGTTTTTCATGATGGTAGCACGTTTTTAGAATGTTTTAGCACTTCGCTAGGCGATGCTAGCATGTGTTAGCATGTTTTAGCAATTCCATAGGCAATGCTAACATCTGTTGGCATAATACTAGCATGTTTTAGCACTTCGTTAGGCGATGCTAGCATGTGTTAGCATGATTCTAGCAAGTTTTTAGCATGTTTAGCACTTTGTTAGGTGATGCTAGCATGTGTTAGCATGTTTCTAGAATGTTTTTAGCACTTCACTAGGCAATGCCAGTATGTGTTAGAATGATGCTAGCATGTTTTAGCATTTTGCTAGGCAATACTAGCATGTGTTAGCATAATACTTGCATGTTTTAACACTTCGCTAGGCGATGCCAGCATGTGTTATGATGTTAGCATGTTTTTAGTATGTTTTAGCACTTCGCTAGGTGATGCCAGCATGTGTTAGCATGATGCTAGCACGTTTTTAGCATGTTTTAGTACTTCGCTAGGTAATGCCAGTATGTGTTAGAATGATGCTAGCACGTTTTTAGCATGTTTTAGCATTTTACTAGGCAATACTAGCATGTGTTAGCATGTTGTTAGCATGTTTTTAGCATGTTTTAGCACTTCGCTAGGTGATGCCAACATGTGTTAGCATGATGCTAGCACGTTTTTAGCATGTTTTAGCACTTTGCTAGGCAATACTAGCATGTGTTAGCATGTTGTTAGCACGTTTTTAGCATGTTTTAGCACTTTGCTAGGTGATACTAGCATGTGTTAGGATGATGCTAGCACGTTTTTAGCATGTTTTAACACTTCAGTAGGCAATACTAGCATGTGTTAGCATGTTGTTAGCACGTTTTTAGCATGTTTTAGCACTTCGCTAGACAATGCCAACATGTGTTAGCATGATGGTAACACGTTTATAGCATGTTTTAGCACTTCGCTAGACAATGCCAACATGTGTTAGCATGATGGTAACACGTTTATAGCATGTTTTAGCACTTCGCTAGGCGATGCCAGCATATGTTAGCATGATGCTAGCACATTTTTAGCATGTTTTAGGGTGTGGCTATGAAGATTTTTATTGGCTGCTTGATAAAAGAAATCCTCTGAGAGAGAGAGAGAGGGAGAGACGCAGGGCTGACAGGCCCTTTTGTGTCTGTGTGTGTGAAAACATCAGTTGGGATTTAAATTTCTGAACATTCCGCAATGTAAAGTCAATGGGACTTTTTTGGCCGCTTTTTCGTCCGCTGTTCGAACATCGTACACCCGATCGCTTAGAAAAGATATAGCACACCTCTCCTCAATGAGCCGCACGATTTGATGCCTCACTCAGGGGTCTGTGACAAAAGCTGTGGGAGGAGTAGCGCGCCAAACTTTGTGTGGAATAATTTATGCAAGAGAACAATAGTGATGCTTTGCCTTTGGCAAGCACCACTAACTAGATTAAAAAGTTTGAGTACAAACTTTAGGTTGGCTTGAGAAAGCCTAGCATAAAGTTTGAAGTAGCTTTAAAAGTTTGAAGATTTAAGGTTTTTAGTTTGATGTAATTATTAGTAGTTTTCAAAGTTCAAAGTTTAGAGATTATAAAACTATTCAGTCTATCAAATAGATTAGATAGATTAGATAGATAGATAGATAGATAGATAGATAGATAGATAGATAGATAGATAGATAGATAGATAGATATTGACCCTCAGATAGATAGATAGATAGATAGATAGATAGATAGATATTGACCATCAGATAGATAGATAGATAGATAGTTATTGACCCTCAGATAGATAGATAGATATTGATTGATTGTTGCTAGGGTAACCCAATCTGGTTGCTAGGCAGTTACCAGAGTGATGCATATCAAGGCTACTTTCCATTCTGAGTGAAATAAGTCAAACAGGAAGTCTCTATGATTTTCTTGTGCAGAGATATGTGATTTGTTACTTGGTTGCTAGGGTAACCCCATCTGGTTGCTAGGCAGTTACCAAAGTGATACTCATAAGGCTCCTTGCAATCCGGTGTGAAATATGTCAACCCCTAAGTCTCTACGAAGTTCTGGTTCAAAGATATGTGATTTATTACTTGGTTGCTAGGGTAACCCTGTCTGGTTGCTATGCAGTTACCAGGGTGATAACTTGTCAAGCCTCCTTTCCATCCTGAGTGAATAAAGTCAACCCGCAAGTCTGTATGATTTTCTGGTGCTGAGATATGTGATTTGTTATTTGGTTGCTAGGGTAACCCTGTCTGGTTGCTATGCAGTTACCAGGGTGATACTTATCAAGCCTCCTTTCCATCCTGAGTGAATTAAGTCAACCCAGATGTCTCTACGATTTTCTGGAGCAGAAATATATGATTTGTTACTTGGTTGCTAGGGTAACCCAATCTGGTTGCTAGGCAGTTACCAGAGTGATGCATATCAAGGCTACTTTCCATCCTGAGTGAAATAAGTGAAACAGGAAGTCTCTACGATTTTCTGGTGCAGAGATATGTGATTTGTTAGTTGGTTGCTAGGGTAACCCCATCTGGTTGCTAGGCAGTTACCAAGGTGATACTCATAAGGCTCCTTGCAATCCTGTGTGAAATATGTCAACCCCTAAGTCTCTACGATGTTCTGGTTCAAAGATATGTGATTTGTTACTTGGTTGCTAGGGTAACCGCATCTGGTTGCTAGGCAGTTACCAGAGGGATACATATCAAGGCTACTTTCCATCCTGAGTGAAATAAGTGAAACAGGAAGTCTCTATGATTTTCTGGTGCAGAGATATGTGATTTGTTACTTGGTTGCTAGGGTAAACACATCTGGTTGCTAGGCAGTTACCAAAGTGATACTCATAAGGCTCCTTGCAATCCTGTGTGAAATATGTCAACCCCTAAGTCTCTACGATGTTCTGGTTCAAAGATATGTGATTTGTTACTTGGTTGCTAAGGTAACCCTGTCTGGTTGCTATGTAGTTACCAGAGTGATACATATCAAGGCTACTTTCCATCCTGAGTGAAATAAGTGAAACAGGTAGTCTCTACGATTTTCTGGTGCAGAGATATGTGATTTGTTACTTGGTTGCTAGGGTAATCACATCTAGTTGCTAGGCAGTTACCAGAGTGATACATATCAAGGCTACTTTCCATCCTGAGTGAAAAAAGTCAACCCGGAAGTCTCTCTGATTTTCTGTTGCAGAGATATGTGATTTGTTACTTGGTTGCTAGGGTAATCACATCTGGTTGCTAGGCAGTTACCAGAGTGATACAAATCAAGGCTACTTTCCATCATGAGTGAAAAAAGTCAACCCAGAAGTCTCTCTGATTTTCTGTTGCAGAGATATGTGATTTGTTACTTGGTTGCTAGGGTAACCCCATCTGGTTGCTAGGCAGTTACCAGAGTGATACATATCAAGGCTACTTTCCATCCTGAGTGAAATAAGTGAAACAGGAAGTCTGTATGATTTTCTGGTGCAGAGATATGTGATTTGTTATTTGGTTGCTAGGGTAACCCTGTCTGGTTGCTATGCAGTTACCAGGGTGATACTTATCAAGCCTCCTTTCCATACTGAGTGAATCAAGTCAACCTGGAAGCTACTATACTATGGCTATGAAGATTTTAGGTCATTACTTATTGGCTGCTTGATAAAATAAATCCTCTGAGGGAGAGAGAGAGGGAGAGACGCAGGGCTGACAGGCCCTTTTTTGTCTGTGTGTGTGAAAACGTCAGTTGGGATTTAAATTTCTGAACATTCCGCAATGTTAAGTCAATGGGAGTTTTTCCGAGTTTTGATCGTCATTTTTAGGAAAACAGTAAGTCCGATCAGTTAGAAAAGATATAGCACACTATTCGGGATTAGTCTGAAGGTCTGTGCCGAGTTTGTTGCATGTAGCTTAAAAGCTCTAGGAGGAGTTAGATTTAGAAATTTAGTCTCAGAATAATAATAATAACTAGAATGTACATTTCCTGAAGAAAATGTGAGTGGTGCTTGCCGTGGCAAAACTCGTCAAATAGCATTTTCTAACTTGTTTCTAAGCACTAAAATAAAGGTCATAGAATGTTGCTAACACGTGTTTTTCATGATGGTAGCACGTTTTTAGAATGTTTTAGCACTTCGCTAGGTGAAGCTAGCATGTGTTAGCATGATACTAGCACATTATTAGCATGTTTTAGCACTTCGTTTGGCAATGCTAACATGTGTTAGCATGATGCTAGCATGTTTTTAACATGTTTTAGCAATCCCCTAAGCAATGCTAACATGCATTAGCATAATGCTAGCACATTTTAACATGTTTTAGCACTTCGCTTGGTGAAGCTAGCTTGTGTTAGCATGATACTAGCACGTTTTTAGCATGTTTTAGCACTTCGCTAGGCGATGCTAACATGTGTTAGCATGATGCTAGCACGTTTTTAACATGTTTTAGCAATCCCTTAAGCAATGCTAACATGCGTTAGCATAATGCTAGCACGTTTTAACATGTTTTAGCACTTCGCTAGGCGATGCCAGCATGTGTTAGCATGATGCTAGCACATTTTTATCATGTTTTAACACTTCGCTAGGCAATACTAGCATGTGTTAGCATGTTGTTAGCACGTTTTTAGCATGTTTTAGCACTTCGCTAGGCGATGCTAACATGTGTTAGCATGATGCTAGCACGTTTTTAACATGTTTTAGCAATCCCCTAAGCAATGCTAACATGCGTTAGCATAATGCTAGCACGTTTTAACATGTTTTAGCACTTTGCTAGGTGAAGCTAGCATGTGTTAGCATGATACTAGCACGTTTCTAACATGTTTTAGCACTTTGCTAGGCGATGCTAACGTGTGTTAGCATGATGCTAGCACGTTTTTAACATGTTTTAACAATCCCCTAAGCAATGCTAACATGCATTAGCATAATGCTAGCACGTTTTAACATGTTTTAGCACTTTGCTAGGTGAAGCTAGCATGTGTTAGCATGATACTAGCACGTTTCTAGCATGTTTTAGCACTTTGCTAGGCGATGCTAACATGTGTTAGCATGATGCAAGCACGTTTTTAACATGTTTTAGCACTTCGCTAGGCGATGCCAGCATGTGTTAGCATGATGCTAGCATGTTTTTAGCATGTTTTAACACTTCGCTAGGCAATACTATCATGTGTTAGCATGTTGTTAGCACGCTTTTAGCATGTTTTAGCACTTCGCTAGGTGATGCCAACATGTGTTAGCATGTTGCTAGCACGTTTTTAGCATGTTTTAGCACTTCGCTAGGTGATGCCAGCATATGTTAGCATGATGCTAGCACATTTTTAGCATGTTTTAGGGTATGGCTATGAAGATTTTTATTGGCTGCTTGATAAAAGAAATCCTCTGAGGGAGAGACAGAGAGAGAGACGCAGGGCTGACAGGCCCTTTTTTGTCTGTGTGTGTGTGAAAAAGTCAGTTGGGATTTAAATTTCTGAACATTCCGCAATGTAAAGTCAATGGGATTTTTTTGGCCGCTTTTTCGTCCGCTGTTCGAACACCGTACACCCGATCGCTTAGAAAAGATATAGCACACCTCTCCTCAATGAGCCGCACGATTTGATGCCTCACTCAGGGGTCTGTGACAAAAGCTGCAGGAGGAGTAGCGCGCCAAACTTTGTGTGGAAAAATAATAATAACTAGATTAAAAAGTTTGAGTACAAACTTTAGGTTGGCTTGAGAAAGCCTAGCATAAAGTTTGAAGTAGTTGTAAAAGTTTGAAGATTTACGGTTTCTAGTTTGATGTAATTATAATTAGTAGTTTTCAAAGTTCAAAGTTTAGAGATTATAAAACCATTCTGTCTATCAAATAGATTAGATAGATAGATAGATAGATAGATAGATAGATAGATAGATAGATAGATAGATAGATAGATAGATAGATAGATAGATAGATAGATAGATAGATATTGACCCTCAGATAGATAGATAGATAGATAGATAGAGTCTAACCCATAGATAGATAGATAGATAGATAGATAGATAGATAGAGAGTATGACCATCAGATAGATAGATAGATAGATAGATAGATATTGACCATCAGATAGATAGATCGATAGATAGATAGATAGATAGTTATTGACCATCAGATAGATAGATAGATAGATAGATAGATAGATAGATAGATAGATAGATAGATATTGATCCTCAGATAGATAGATAGATATTGACCCTTAGATAGATAGATAGATAGATAGATAGATAGATAGATAGATAGATAGATAGTCATTGACCCTTAGATAGATAGATAGATATTGACCGTCAGATATATAGATAGATAGTCATTGACCCTGAGATATAGATAGATAGAGTATGACCCACAGATAGATAGATAGATAGTTATTGACCTGCAGATAGTTAGATAGATAGAAATTGACCCTCAGATAGATAGATAGATAGATAGATATTGACCCTCAGAAAGATAAATAGATAGATAGATAGATAGATAGATAGATAGATAGATAGACAGATAGATATATCATTTTTTACTTGGTTGCTAGGGTAACCCAATCTGGTTGCTAGGCAGTTTCCAGGGTGATCCTTATCAAGCCTCCTTTTCATTCTGAGTGAAAAAGTCAACCCGGAAGTCTCTATGATTTTCTGTTGCATAGATATGTGATTTGTTACTTGGTTGCTAGGGTAACCATATCTGGTTGATAGGCAGTTACCAGAGTGATATATATCAAGGCTACTTTCCATCTTGAGTAAAATAAGTCAAACAGGAAGTCTCTACGATTTTCTGGTGAAGAGATATATTATTTGTTACTTGGTTGCTAGGGTAACCCCATCTGGTTGCTATGCAGTTACCAGGGTGATACTTATCAAGCCTCCTTTCCATCCTGAGTGAATTATGTCAACCCGGAAGTCTCTACGATTTTCTGTTGCAGAGATATGTGATTTGTTACTTGGTTGCTAGGGTATCCCTGTCTGGTTGCTATGCAGTTACCAGGGTGATACTTATCAAGCCTCCTTTCCATCCTGAGTGAAATAAGTGAAACAGGAAGTCTCTACGATTTTCTGGTGCAGAGATATGTGATTTGTTAGTTGGTTGCTAGGGTAACCCCATCTGGTTGCTAGGCAGTTACCAAGGTGATACTCATAAGGCTCCTTGCAATCCTGTGTGAAATATGTCAACCCCTAAGTCTCTACGATGTTCTGGTTCAAAGATATGTGATTTGTTACTTGGTTGCTAGGGTAACCGCATCTGGTTGCTAGGCAGTTACCAGAGGGATACATATCAAGGCTACTTTCCATCCTGAGTGAAATAAGTGAAACAGGAAGTCTCTATGATATTCTGGTGCAGAGATATGTGATTTGTTACTTGGTTGCTAGGGTAAACACATCTGGTTGCTAGGGAGTTACAAAAGTGATACTCATAAGGCTCCTTGCATCCTGTGTGAAATATGTCAACCCGGAAGTCTCTACGATGTTCTAGTTCAAAGATATGTGATTTGTTACTTGGTTGCTAAGGTAACCCTGTCTGGTTGCTATGCAGTTACCAGAGTGATACATATCAAGGCTACTTTACATCCTGAGTGAAATAAGTCAACCCGGAAGTCTGTATGAATTTCTGGTGCAGAGATATGTGATTTGTTATTTGGTTGCTAGGGTAACCCTGTCTGGTTGCTATGCAGTTACCAGGGTGATGCATATCAAGGCTACTTTCCATCCTGTGTGAAATATGTCAACTCCTAAGTCTCTACGATGTTCTGGTTCAAAGATATGTGATTTGTTACTTGGTTGCTAGGGTAACCACATCTGGTTGCTAGGCAGTTACCAGAGTGATACATATCAAGCCTCCTTTCCATCCTGAGTGAAATAAGTGAAACAGGAAGTCTCTACGATTTTCTGGTGCAAAGATATGTGATTTGTTACTTGGTTGCTAGGGTAACCCCATCTGGTTGCTAGGCAGTTAACAAGGTGACAGCCAACAGTGCTCCTTGCCATCCTGAGTGAAATAAGTCAACCCGGAAGTCTCTGTGATTTTCTAGTACAGAGATATGTGATTTGTTTCTTGGTTGCTAGGGTAACCCCATCTGGTCGCTAGGCAGTTACCAAGGTGACAGCCAACAATGCTCCTTGCAATCCTGAGTGAAATAAGTCAACCCAGATTTCTCTGTGATTTTCTAGTACAGAGATATGTGATTTGTTTCTTGGTTGCTAGGGTAACCCCATCTGGTTGCTAGGCAGTTACCAAGGTGACAGGCAACAATGCTCCTTGCCATCCTGAGTGAAATAAGTCAACCCGGAAGTCTCTACGTCATTCTGATCCTAAGATACTCATCTTAGTGATTTTGAATGGATGTCAATGGTTCTTTGTTGCTAGGGTGCTTTAAATGGTTGCTAGGGCGTGGCTAAGTAGTTGACATGATGAAAGCTGAAGACTGATTACTCACCCAATGAAAACAAAGCAACTATCATGTCTCTAGGACATTCTGATCTGAAGATATCTTACTGTAAATGAAATCAATAAATGTGGTTGCTAGGGTGCTCTAAATTGTTGCTAGGGAGTGGCTTGGCAGCTGCCAATGATGAATCTCCAAAGGCTGCTTGTCAATATGAATGATATAAACCAACTCCCATGCTTCTGTGACATTCAGAATGGAAGATATCTCTCTTTGGATTTTGGTTGCTAAGGTGCTCGAAAATGGTTGCTAGGGAGGGGCTAGGAAGTGTTGAGGGGATTCATGATTGGCTGTTTTACTGCCCCAAGTCAAACGAGACCACCCTCGTGTTTGTATGATAATTCAGTCCGGAGAAATCCCTTTGATCTTTTTCAAAGGAAGTCTATGGGAATTGTTGCTAAGGTGCTGTAAATGGTTGCTAGGGCGTGGCTTGATAGCTTCACAATGATCCTGAGAGACTGATTGGTCGTCTGAGTAAAATGAGCCCGCCCCCTTGTCTGTAAGACACTGTGATCCAGAGTTATGTTCAATACAAAATCTACCATAGACTTAACATTGGGGCAAATTTGGGCAGCTCCTGCCCCCCAGGGGTGCAACTTTTACCCCATTGTGAGGTACGTTCTCACAGAGCCTGTCAGCCTCTTCAAATGAGGTAAATCACAAGTCTCTGCGAAATTCTCGCTCTGAGCTATGACTCGTCAAAATTCGGCTCAATGTTAAGTCAATGGGATTGTTTGCCCAATTTTTTGCCCCTGGGGCAAACACCGTACCCCCGATCGCTTATAAAAGTCATAGCACACCATTCCCAAATAATCCGCACGATTTGACGCCTCATTCGTGGGTCAGCGACCAAAAATTTTTTCAAAAAATTCCATTGACTTACATTGGGGCAATTTTGGGCAGCTCCTGCCCCCCAGGGGTAAAACTTTTACCCCATTGTGAGGTATGTTCTCACAGAGCCTGTCAGCCTCTTCAAATGTGGTAAATCACATGTCTCTGCGAAATCCTCGCTCTGAGCTATGACTTTTCAAAGTTCGGCTCAATGTTAAGTCAATGGGATTTTTTGCCCAATTTTTTGCCCCTGGGGCAAACACCGTACCCCCGATCGCTTAGAAAAGATATAGCACACTATTCGGGATTAGTCTGAAGGTCTGTGCAGAGTTTGGTGCATGTAGCTTAAAAGCTCTAGGAGGAGTTAGATTTAGAAATTTAGTCTCAGAATAATAATAATAATAATAATAAGTTTAAATAGGATTTCAGTAAGTTGGCTTTCTCAAGCCAACCTAATTATAATAATAATAATAAGTATGCAAGAGAACAATAGTGATGCTTTGCCTATGGCAAGCACCACTAACTAGATTAAAAAGTTTGAGTACAAACTTTAGGTTGGCTTGAGAAAGCCTAGCATAAAGTTTGAAGTAGTTGTAAAAGTTTGAAGATTTACGGTTTCTAATTTGATGTAATTATAAGTAGTAGTTTTCAAAGTTCAAAGTTTAGAGATTATAAAACCATTCAGTCTATCAAATAGATAGATAGATAGATAGATAGATAGATAGATAGATAGATAGATAGATAGATAGATAGATAGATAGATAGATAGATAGATAGATATTGACCCTCAGATAGATAGATAGATAGATAGATAGATAGATAGATAGATAGATAGATAGATATTGACCCTCAGATAGATAGATAGATAGATAGATGATAGATAGATAGATAGATAGATAGATAGATAGATAGATAGATAGATAGATAGATATTGACCCTCAGATAGATAGATAGATAGATAGATAGTTATTGACCATCAGATAGATAGATAGATAGATAGATAGATAGATAGATAGATAGATAGATAGATAGATAGATAGTTATTGACCATCAGATAGATAGATAGATAGATAGATAGATAGATATTGACCATTAGATAGATAGATAGATAGATATTGATCCTCAGATAGATAGATAGATATTGACCCATAGATAGATAGATAGAAAGATAGAAAGATAGAAAGATAGATTGATAGTCATTGACCCTTAGATAGATAGATAGATATTGACCGTCAGATAAATAGATAGATAGATAGTCATTGACCCTGAGATATAGATAGATAGAGTATGAACCACAGATAGATAGATAGATAGATAGATAGTTATTGACCCTCAGATAGATAGATAGATAGATAGATAGTTATTGACCATCAGATAGATAGATAGATAGATAGATAGATAGATAGTTATTGACCATCAGATAGATATATAGATAGATAGATAGATAGATAGATATTGACCATTAGATAGATAGATAGATAGATAGATAGATAGATAGATAGATAGATAGATAGATATTGATCCTCAGATAGATAGATAGATATTGACCCTCAGATAGATAGATAGATAGATAGAAA
Organism: Moxostoma hubbsi; assembly: GCA_032164185.1. Classification (NCBI taxonomy): domain Eukaryota; kingdom Metazoa; phylum Chordata; class Actinopteri; order Cypriniformes; family Catostomidae; genus Moxostoma; species Moxostoma hubbsi. The sequence goes on from JAVLUX010000005.1 coordinate 10,115,535, forward strand.
GATAGAAAGATAGATTGATAGTCATTGACCATTAGATAGATAGATAGATATTGACCGTCAGATATATAGATAGATAGATAGTCATTGACCCTGAGATATAGATAGATAGATAGAGTATGAACCACAGATAGATAGATAGATAGATAGTTATTGACCCGCAGATAGTTAGATAGATAGATAGATAGATATTGACCCTCAGATAGATAGATAGATAGATAGATAGTCATTGACTCTTAGATAGATAGATAGATAGATATTGACCGTCAGATATATAGATAGACAGATAGTCATTGACCCTGAGATATAGATAGATAGATATTGACCCTCAGATAGATAGATAGATAGATAGATATTGACCATCAGAAAGATAGATAGATAGATAGATAGATAGATAGATAGATAGATAGATAGATAGACAGATAGACAGATAGATATATCATTTTTTACTTGGTTGCTAGGGTAACCCAATCTGGTTGCTAGGCAGTTTCCAGGGTGATCCTTATCAAGCCTCCTTTTCATTCTGAGTGAATAAAGTCAACCCGGAAGTCTCTATGATTTTCTGTTGCATAGATATGTGATTTGTTACTTGGTTGCTAGGGTAACCATATCTGGTTGATAGGCAGTTACCAGAGTGATATATATCAAGGCTACTTTCCATCTTGAGTAAAATAAGTGAAACAGGAAGTCTCTACGATTTTCTGGTGCAGAGTTATGTGATTTGTTACTTGGTTGCTAGGGTAAGCCCTTGTCGTTGCTAAGCAGTTACCAGAGTGATACTTATCAAGCCTCCTTTCCATCCTGAGTGAATTATGTCAACCCGGAAGTCTCTACGATTTTCTGGTGCAGAGATATGTGATTTGTTAGTTGGTTGCTAGGGTAACCCCATCTGGTTGCTAGGCAGTTACTAAGGTGATACTCATAAGGCTCCTTGAAATCCTGTGTGAAATATGTCAACCCCTAAGTCTCTACGATGTTCTGGTTCAAAGATATGTGATTTGTTACTTGGTTGCTAGGGTAACCGCATCTGGTTGCTAGGCAGTTACCAGAGGGATACATATCAAGGCTACTTTCCATCCTGAGTGAAATAAGTGAAACAGGAAGTCTCTATGATTTTCTGGTGCAGAGATATGTGATTTGTTACTTGGTTGCTAGGGTAAACACATCTGGTTGCTAGGCAGTTACCAAAGTGATACTCATAAGGCTCCTTGCAATCCTGAGTGAAATAAGTCAACCCGGAAGTCTCTCTGATTTTCTGTTGCAGAGATATGTGATTTGTTACTTGGTTGCTAGGGTAATCACATCTGGTTGCTAGGCAGTTACCAGAGTGATACATATCAAGGCTACTTTCCATCCTGAGTGAAATAAGTGAAACAGGAAGTCTGTATGATTTTCTGGTGCAGAAATATGTGATTTGTTATTTGGTTGCTAGGGTAACCCTGTCTGGTTGCTATGCAGTTACCAGGGTGATACTTATCAAGCCTCCTTTCCATACTGAGTGAATCAAGTCAACCTGGAAGCTACTATACTGTGGCTATGAAGATTTTAGGTCATTACTTATTGGCTGCTTGATAAAAGAAATCCTCTGAGGGAGAGAGAGAGGGAGAGACGCAGGGCTGACAGGCCCTTTTTTGTCTGTGTGTGTGAAAACGGCAGTTGGGATTTAAATTTCTGAACATTCCGCAATGTTAATCAATGGGAGTTTTTCCGAGTTTTGATCGTCATTTTTAGGAAAACCGTAAGTCCGATCAGTTAGAAAAGATATAGCACACTATTCGGGATTAGTCTGAAGGTCTGTTCCGAGTTTGGTGAATGTAGCTTAAAAGCTCTAGGAGGAGTTACATTTAGAAATTTAGTCTCAGAAGAATAATAATAATAACTAGATTAAAAAGTTTGAGTACAAACTTTAGGTTGGCTTGAGAAAGCCTAGCATAAAGTTTGAAGTAGTTGTAAAAGTTTGAAGATTTAAGGTTTTTAGTTTGATGTAATTATAAGTAGTAGTTTTCAAAGTTCAAAGTTTAGAGATTATAAAACCATTCAGTCTATCAAATAGATAGATAGATAGATAGATAGATAGATAGATAGATAGATAGATAGATAGATAGATAGATATTGACCATCAGATAGATAGATAGATAGATACATAGATAGATATTTACCCTCAGATAGATAGATAGATAGATAGATAGATAGATAGATAGATATTGACCCTCAGATAGATAGATAGACAGATAGATAGATAGAGTATGACCCACAGATAGATAGATAGATAGATAGATAGATATTGACCCTCAGATAGATAGATAGATAGATAGATAGATAGATAGATAGATAGATAGATATTGATCCTCAGATAGATAGATAGATAGATAGATAGATAGATAGATAGATAGATAGATAGTCATTGACCCTTAGATAGATAGATAGATAGATAGATAGATAGATAGATAGATAGATAGATAGATAGAGTATGACCCACAGATAGATAGATAGATAGTTATTGACCCTCAGATAGATAGATAGATAGATAGATAGATAGATAGATAGATAGATAGATAGATAGATAGATAGATAGATAGATAGATAGATAGATAGATATTGACCCTCAGAAAGATAGATAGATAGATAGATAGAGTATGACCCACAGATAGATAGATAGATAGATAGATAGATAGACAGATAGATAGACAGATAGATAGATAGATAGATAGATAGATAGATAGATAGATAGATAGATAGATAGATAGATAGATAGTCATTGACCCTTAGATAGATAGATAGATAGATAGATAGATAAATAGATAGAGTATGACCCACAGATAGATAGATAGATAGATAGAAAGATAGATAGATAGATAGATAGATCGATAGATAGATAGATAGAGTATGACCCACAGATAGATAGATAGATATTGACCCTCAGATAGATAGATAGATAGATAGACAGATAGATATTGACCCTCAGAAAGATAGATAGATAGACAGATAGATAGATATATTATTTTTTACTTGGTTGCTAGGGTAACCCAATCTGGTTGCTAGGCAGTTTCCAGGGTGATCCTTATCAAGCCTCCTTTTCATTCTGAGTGAATAAAGTCAACCTGGAAGTCTCTACGATTTTCTTTTGCATAGATATGTGATTTGTTACTTGGTTGCTAGGGTAACCATATCTGGTTGATAGGCAGTTACCAGAGTGATACATATCAAGGCTACTTTCCATTCTGAGTGAAATAATTCAAACAGGAAGTGTATACGATTTTCTGGTGCAGAGATATGTGATTTGTTACTTGGTTGCTAGGGTAACCCCATCTGGTTGCTAGGCAGTTACCAACGTGTTACTCATAAGGCTCCTTGCAATCCTGTGTGAAATATGTCAACCCCTAAGTCTTTATGATTTTCTGGTTCAAAGATATGTGATTTGTTACTTGGTTGCTAGGGTAACCACATCTGGTTGCTATGCAGTTACCAACGTGTTACTCATAAGGCTCCTTGCAATCCTGTGTGAAATATGTCAACCCCTAAGTCTTTATGATTTTCTGGTTCAAAGATATGTTATTTGTTACTTGGTTGCTAGGGTAACCCCATCTGGTTGCTATGCAGTTACCAGGGTGATACTTATCAAGCCTCCTTTCCATCCTGAGTGAATTATGTCAACCCGGAAGTCTCTACGATTTTCTGTTGCAGAGATATGTGATTTGTTACTTGGTTGCTAGGGTAACCGCATCTGGTTGCTAGGCAGTTACCAGAGTGATACATATCAAGGCTACTTTCCATCCTGAGTGAAATAAGTGAAACAGGAAGTCTCTACGATTTTCTGGTGCAGAGATATGTGATTTGTTACTTGGTTGCTAGGGTAAACACATCTGGTTGCTAGGCAGTTACCAAAGTGATACTCATAAGGCTCCTTGCAATCCTGTGTGAAATATGTCAACACCTAAGTCTATATGATGTTCTGGTTCAAAGATATGTGATTTGTTACTTGGTTGCTAGGGTAACCCCGTCTGGTTGCTAGTTAGTTACCAAAGTGATACTCATAAGGCTCCTTGCAATCCTGAGTGAAATATGTGAAACAGGAAGTCTCTACGATGTTCTGGTTCAAATATATATGATTTGTTACTTGGTTGCTAGGGTAACCATATCTGGTTGCTAGGCAGTTACCAGAGTGATACATATCAAGGCTACTTTCCATCCTGAGTGAATAAAGTCAACCCGGAAGTCTCTATGATTTTCTGTTGCAGAGATATGTGATTTGTTACTTGGTTGCTAGGGTAATCACATCTGGTTGCTAGGCAGTTACCAGAGTGATACATATCAAGGCTACTTTCCATCCTGAGTGAAATAAGTGAAACAGGACGTCAGTATGATTTTCTGGTGCAGAGATATGTGATTTGTTACTTGGTTGCTAGGGTAACCCCATCTGGTTGCTAGGCAGTTACCAGAGTGATACATATCAAGGCTACTTTCCATCCTGAGTGAAATAAGTGAAACAGGAAGTCTGTATGATTTTCTGGTGCAGAAATATGTGATTTGTTATTTGGTTGCTAGGGTAACCCTGTCTGGTTGCTATGCAGTTACCAGGGTGATACTTATCAAGCCTCCTTTCCATACTGAGTGAACAAAGTCAACCTGGAAGCTACTATACTGTGGCTATGAAGATTTTAGGTCATTACTTATTGGCTGCTTTATAAAATAAATCCTCTGAGGGAGAGAGAGAGGGAGAGACGCAGGGCTGACAGGCCCTTTTTTGTCTGTGTGTGTGAAAACGTCAGTTGGGATTTAAATTTCTGAACATTCCGCAATGTTAAGTCAATGGGAGTTTTTCCGAGTTTTGATCGTCATTTTTAGGAAAACCGTAAGTCCAATCAGTTAGAAAAGATATAGCACACTATTCGGGATTAGTCTGAAGGTCTGTGCCGAGTTTGGTGCATGTAGCTTAAAAGCTCTAGGAGGAGTTAGATTTAGAAATTTAGTCTCAGAAGAATAATAATAATATTAAGTTTAAATAGGATTTCAGTAAGTTGGCATTCTCAAGCCAACCTAACTAGATTGAAAAGTTTGAGTACAAACTTTAGGTTGGCTTGAGAAAGCCTAGCATAAAGTTTGAAGTAGTTGTAAAAGTTTGAAGATTTACGGTTTCTAGTTTGATGTAATTATAAGTAGTAGTTTTCAAAGTTCAAAGTTTAGAGATTATAAAACCATTCAGTCTATCAAATAGATTAGATAGATAGATAGATAGATACATAGATAGATAGATAGATAGATATTGACCCTCAGATAGATAGATAGATAGATAGATAGATAGATAGATAGATAGATAGATAGATAGATAGATAGAGTATGACCCATAGATAGATAGATAGATAGATAGATAGATATTGACCCTCAGATAGATAGATAGTTATTGACCATCAGATAGATAGATAGATAGATAGATAGTTATTGACCATCAGATAGATAGATAGATAGATAGATAGATATTGACCATTAGATAGATAGATAGATAGATAGATAGATAGATATTGATCCTCAGATAGATAGATAGATATTGACCCTCAGATAGATAGATAGATAGATAGAAAGATAGAAAGATAGATTGATAGTCATTGACCCTTAGATAGATAGATAGATAGATATTGAACGTCAGATATATAGATAGATAGATAGTCATTGACCCTGAGATATAGATAGATAGAGTATGAACCACAGATAGATAGATAGATAGATAGTTATTGACCCGCAGATAGTTAGATAGATAGATAGATAGATATTGACCCTCAGATAGATAGATAGATAGATAGATAGATAGTCATTGACTCTTAGATAGATAGATAGATATTGACCGTCAGATATATAGATAGACAGATAGTCATTGACCCTGAGATATAGATAGATAGAGTATGACCCACAGATAGATAGATAGATAGTTATTGACCCGCAGATAGTTAGATAGATAGATAGATAGATATTGACCCTCAGATAGATAGATAGATAGATAGATAGATAGATAGATAGATATTGACCATCAGAAAGATAGATAGATAGATAGATAGACAGATAGATATATCATTTTTTACTTGGTTGCTAGGGTAACCCAATCTGGTTGCTAGGCAGTTTCCAGGGTGATCCTTATCAAGCCTCCTTTTCATTCTGAGTGAATAAAGTCAACCCGGAAGTCTCTATGATTTTCTGTTGCATAGATATGTGATTTGTTACTTGGTTGCTAGGGTAACCATATCTGGTTGATAGGCAGTTACCAGAGTGATATATATCAAGTCTACTTTCCATCTTGAGTAAAATAAGTGAAACAGGAAGTCTCTACGATTTTCTGGTGCAGAGTTATGTGATTTGTTATTTGGTTGCTAGGGTAAGCCCTTGTCATTGCTAGGCAGTTACCAGAGTGATACTTATCAAGCCTCCTTTCCATCCTGAATAAATTATGTCAACCCGGAATTCTCTACGATTTTCTGGTGCAGAGATATGTGATTTGTTAGTTGGTTGCTAGGGTAACCCCATCTGGTTGCTAGGCAGTTACTAAGGTGATACTCATAAGGCTCCTTGCAATCCTGTGTGAAATATGTCAACCCCTAAGTCTCTACGATGTTCTGGTTCAAAGATATGTTATTTGTTACTTGGTTGCTAGGGTAACCGCATCTGGTTGCTAGGCAGTTACCAGAGGGATACATATCAAGGCTACTTTCCATCCTGAGTGAAATAAGTGAAACAGGAAGTCTCTATGATTTCCTGGTGCAGAGATATGTGACTTGTTACTTGGTTGCTAGGGTAAACACATCTGGTTGCTAGGCAGTTACCAAAGTGATACTCATAAGGCTCCTTGCAATCCTGTGTGAAATATGTCAACCCCTAAGTCTCTACGATGTTCTGGTTCAAAGATATGTGATTTGTTACTTGGTTGCTAAGGTAACCCTGTCTGGTTGCTATGCAGTTACCAGAATGATACATATCAAGGCTACTTTCCATCCTGAGTGAAATAAGTGAAACAGGTAGTCTCTACGATATACTGGTGCAGATATATGTGATTTGTTACTTGGTTGCTAGGGTAACCCCGTCTGGTTACTAGGCAGTTACCAGAGTGATACATATCAAGGCTACTTTCCATCCTGAGTGAATAAAGTCAACCCGGAAGTCTCTATGATTTTCTGTTGCAGAGATATGTGATTTGTTACTTGGTTGCTAGGGTAATCACATCTGGTTGCTAGGCAGTTACCAGAGTGATACATATCAAGGCTACTTTCCATCCTGAGTGAAATAAGTCAACCCGGAAGTCTCTCTGATTTTCTGTTGCAGAGATATGTGATTTGTTACTTGGTTGCTAGGGTAATCACATCTGGTTGCTAGGCAGTTACCAGAGTGATACATATCAAGGCTACTTTCCATCCTGAGTGAAATAAGTGAAACAGGTAGTCTCTACGATTTTCTGTTGCAGAGATATGTGATTTGTTACTTGGTTGCTAGGGTAACCCCGTCTGGTTGCTAGGCAGTTACCAGAGTGATACATATCAAGGCTACTTTCCATCCTGAGTGAATAAAGTCAACCCGGAAGTCTCTATGATTTTCTGTTGCAGAGATATGTGATTTGTTACTTGGTTGCTAGGGTAATCACATCTGGTTGCTAGGCAGTTACCAGAGTGATACATATCAAGGCTGCTTTCCATCCTGAGTGAAATAAGTCAACCCGGAAGTCTCTTTGATTTTCTGTTGCAGAGATATGTGATTTGTTACTTGGTTGCTAGGGTAATCACATCTGGTTGCTAGGCAGTTACCAGAGTGATACATATCAAGGCTACTTTCCATCCTGAGTGAAATAAGTCAACCCGGAAGTCTCTCTGATTTTCTGTTGCAGAGATATGTGATTTGTTACTTGGTTGCTAGGGTAATCACATCTGGTTGCTAGGCAGTTACCAGAGTGATACATATCAAGGCTACTTTCCATCTTGAGTGAAATAAGTGAAACAGGAAGTCACTACGATTTTCTGGTGCAGAAATATGTGATTTGTTACTTTGTTGCTAGGGTAACCCCATCTGGTTGCTAGGCAGTTACCAGAGTGATACATATCAAGGCTACTTTCCATCCTGAGTGAAATAAGTGAAACAGGAAGTCTGTATGATTTTCTGGTGCAGAGATATGTGATTTGTTACTTGGTTGCTAGGGTAACCCCATCTGGTTGCTAGGCAGTTACCAGAGTGATACATATCAAGGCTACTTTCCATCCTGAGTGAAATAAGTGAAACAGGATGTCTGTATGATTTTCTGGTGCAGAAATATGTGATTTGTTATTTGGTTGCTAGGGTATCCCTGTCTGGTTGCTATGCAGTTACCAGGGTGATACTTATCAAGCCTCCTTTCCATACTGAGTGAATCAAGTCAACCTGGAAGCTACTATACTGTGGCTATGAAGATTTTAGGTCATTACTTATTGGCTGCTTGATAAAAGAAATCCTCTGAGGGAGAGAGAGAAGGAGAGACGCAGGGCTGACAGGCCCTTTTTCGTCTGTGTGTGTGAAAACGTCAGTTGGGATTTAAATTTCTGAACATTCCGCAATGTTAATCAATGGGATTTTTTCCGAGTTTTGATCGTCATTTTTAGGAAAACCGTAAGTCCGATCAGTTAGAAAAGATATAGCACACTATTCGGGATTAGTCTGAAGGTCTGTGCCGAGTTTGGTGCATGTAGCTTAAAAGCTCTAGGAGGAGTTACATTTAGAAATTTAGTCTCAGAAGAATAATAATAATAATAAGTTTAAATAGGATTTCAGTAAGTTGGCTTTCTCAAGCCAACCTAACTAGATTAAAAAGTTTGAGTACAAACTTTAGGTTGGCTTGAGAAAGCCTAGCATAAAGTTTGAAGTAGTTGTAAAAGTTTGAAGATTTATGGTTTCTAGTTTGATGTAATTATAAGTAGTAGTTTTCAAAGTTCAAAGTTTAGAGATTATAAAACCATTCAGTCTATCAAATAGATTAGATAGATAGATAGATAGATAGATAGATAGATAGATAGATAGATAGATAGATAGATAGATAGATAGATAGATAGATAGATAGATAGATAGATAGATATTGACCCTCAGATAGATAGATAGATATTGACCCTCAGATAGATAGATAGATAGATAGATAGATAGATAGAGTATGACCCATAGATAGATAGATAGATAGATAGATAGATATTGACCCTCAGATAGATAGATAGATAGTTATTGACCATCAGATAGATAGATAGATAGATAGATAGATAGATATTGACCATTAGATAGATAGATAGATAGATAGATATTGATCCTCAGATAGATAGATAGATATTGACCCTCAGATAGATAGATAGAAAGATAGAAAGATAGATTGATAGTCATTGACCCTTAGATAGATAGATAGATAGATATTGACGTCAGATATATAGATAGATAGATAGTCATTGACCCTGAGATATAGATAGATAGAGTATGAACCACAGATAGATAGATAGATAGATAGATAGATAGATAGTTATTGACCCGCAGATAGTTAGATAGATAGATAGATAGATATTGACCCTCAGATAGATAGATAGATAGATAGTCATTGACCCTTAGATAGATAGATAGATATTGACCGTCAGATATATAGATAGACAGATAGTCATTGACCCTGAGATATAGATAGATAGAGTATGACCCACAGATAGATAGATAGATAGTTATTGACCCGCAGATAGTTAGATAGATAGATAGATAGATATTGACCCTCAGATAGATAGATAGATAGATAGATAGATAGATAGATAGATATTGACCATCAGAAAGATAGATAGATAGATGCAGTTGGTTGCTAGGGTAACCCCGTCTGGTTGCTAGGCAGTTACCAGAGTGATACATATCAAGGCTACTTTCCATCCTGAGTGAATAAAGTCAACCCGGAAGTCTCTATTATTTTCTGTTGCAGAGATATGTGATTTGTTACTTGGTTGCTAGGGTAATCACATCTGGTTGCTAGGCAGTTACCAGAGTGATACATATCAAGGCTGCTTTCCATCCTGAGTGAAATAAGTCAACCCGGAAGTCTCTTTGATTTTCTGTTGCAGAGATATGTGATTTGTTACTTGGTTGCTAGGGTAATCATATCTGGTTGCTAGGCAGTTACCAGAGTGATACATATCAAGGCTACTTTCCATCCTGAGTGAAATAAGTCAACCCGGAAGTCTCTCTGATTTTCTGTTGCAGTTGGTTGCTAGGGTAACCCCGTCTGGTTGCTAGGCAGTTACCAGAGTGATACATATCAAGGCTACTTTCCATCCTGAGTGAATAAAGTCAACCCGGAAGTCTCTATGATTTTCTGTTGCAGAGATATGTGATTTGTTACTAGGTTGCTAGGGTAATCACATCTGGTTGCTAGGCAGTTACCAGAGTGATACATATCAAGGCTGCTTTCCATCCTGAGTGAAATAAGTCAACCCGAAAGTCTCTTTGATTTTCTGTTGCAGAGATATGTGATTTGTTACTTGGTTGCTAGGGTAATCACATCTGGTTGCTAGGCAGTTACCAAAGTGATACATATCAAGGCTACTTTCCATCTTGAGTGAAATAAGTGAAACAGGAAGTCACTACGATTTTCTGTTGCAGAGATATGTGATTTGTTACTTGGTTGCTAAGGTAACCCTGTCTGGTTGCTATGCAGTTACCAGAGTGATACATATCAAGGCTACTTTCCATCCTGAGTGAAATAAGTGAAACAGGTAGTCTCTACGATTTTCTGGTGCAGAGATATGTGATTTGTTACTTGGTTGCTAGGGTAACCCCGTCTGGTTGCTAGGCAGTTACCAGAGTGATACATATCAAGGCTACTTTCCATCCTGAGTGAATAAAGTCAACCCGGAAGTCTCTATGATTTTCTGTTGCAGAGATATGTGATTTGTTACTTGGTTGCTAGGGTAATCACATCTGGTTGCTAGGCAGTTACCAGAGTGATACATATCAAGGCTGCTTTCCATCCTGAGTGAAATAAGTCAACCCGGAAGTCTTTTTGATTTTCTGTTGCAGAGATATGTGATTTGTTACTTGGTTGCTAGGGTAATCACATCTGGTTGCTAGGCAGTTACCAGAGTGATACATATCAAGGCTACTTTCCATCTTGAGTGAAATAAGTGAAACAGGAAGTCACTACGATTTTCTGTTGCAGAGATATGTGATTTGTTACTTGGTTGCTAGGGTAACCCCATCTGGTTGCTAGGCAGTTACCAGAGTGATACATATCAAGGCTACTTTCCATCCTGAGTGAAATAAGTGAAACAGGAAGTCTGTATGATTTTCTGGTGCAGAGATATGTGATTTGTTACTTGGTTGCTAGGGTAACCCCATCTGGTTGCTAGGCAGTTACCAGAGTGATACATATCAAGGCTACTTTCCATCCTGAGTGAAATAAGTGAAACAGGATGTCTGTATGATTTTCTGGTGCAGAAATATGTGATTTGTTATTTGGTTGCTAGGGTAACCCTGTCTGGTTGCTATGCAGTTACCAGGGTGATACTTATCAAGCCTCCTTTCCATACTGAGTGAATCAAGTCAACCTGGAAGCTACTATACTGTGGCTATGAAGATTTTAGGTCATTACTTATTGGCTGCTTGATAAAAGAAATCCTCTGAGGGAGAGAGAGAGGGAGAGACGCAGGGCTGACAGGCCCTTTTTCGTCTGTGTGTGTGAAAACGTCAGTTGGGATTTAAATTTCTGAACATTCCGCAATGTTAATCAATGGGAGTTTTTCCGAGTTTTGATCGTCATTTTTAGGAAAACCGTAAGTCTGATCAGTTAGAAAAGATATAGCACACTATTCGGGATTAGTCTGAAGGTCTGTGCCGAGTTTGGTGCATGTAGCTTAAAAGCTCTAGGAGGAGTTACATTTAGAAATTTAGTCTCAGAATAATAATAATAACTAGATTAAAAAGTTTGAGTACAAACTTTAGGTTGGCTTGAGAAAGCCTAGCATAAAGTTTGAAGTAGTTGTAAAAGTTTGAAGATTTACGGTTTCTAGTTTGATGTAATTATAAGTAGTAGTTTTCAAAGTTCAAAGTTTAGAGATTATAAAACCATTCAGTCTATCAAATAGATTAGATAGATAGATATATAGATAGATAGATAGATAGATAGATAGATAGATAGATAGATAGATAGATAGATAGATAGATAGGTAGATAGGTAGAGTATGACCCACAGATAGATAGATAGATAGATAGATAGATAGATAGATAGATAGATAGATAGATAGATAGATAGATAGATAGATATTGACCATCAGATAGATAGATCGATAGATAGATCGATAGATAGATAGATAGATAGATAGAGTATGACCCACAGATAGATAGATAGATAGATATTGACCATCAGATAGATAGATCGATAGATAGATAGATAGAGTATGACCCACAGATAGATAGATAGATAGATAGATAGATAGATAGATAGATAGATAGAGTATGACCCACAGATAGATAGATAGATAGATAGATAGATAGATAGATAGATAGATAGATAGATAGATATTGACCATCAGATAGATAGATAGAGTTATTGACCATCAGATAGACAGATAGATAGATAGATAGATAGATAGATAGATAGATAGATAGATAGATATTGACCCTCAGATAGATAGATAGATAGATAGATAGATATTGACCCTCAGATAGATAGATAGATAGATAGATAGATAGATAGATATTAACCCTCAGATAGATAGACAGTTCGAAAGATAGATATAGATAGACTGATAAATAGACAGACAGACAGACAGACAGATAGATAGATAGATAGATCCTTGCTACCCTGAGTCCCATGAACAAAACCAGAAGTCTTTATGTTGTTCTGGTGCAGAGATATGTAATTTGTTACTTGGTTGCTATGGTAACCCCATCTGGTTGCTAGGCAGTTACCAGAGTAATACATATCAAGGCTACTTTCCATCATGAGTGAAATAAGTCAACCCGGAAGTCTCTACGATTTTCTGTTAAATAGATATGTGAAATGTTACTTGGTTGCTAGGCTATCCCCATCTGGTTGCTAGGCAGTTACCAAAGTGTTACTCATAAGGCTCCTTGCAATCCTGTGTGAAATATGTCAACCAATAAGTCTCTACGAAGTTTTGGTTCAAAGATATGTGATTTATTACTTGGTTGCTAGGGTAACCCTGTCTGGTTGCTATGCAGTTACCAGGGTGATAACTTGTCAAGCCTCCTTTCCATCCTGAGTGAATAAAGTCAACCCGCAAGTCTGTATGATTTTCTGGTGCAGAGATATGTGATTTGTTATTTGGTTGCTAGGGTAACCCTGTCTGGTTGCTATGCAGTTACCAGGGTGATACTTATCAAGCCTCCTTTCCATCCTGAGTGAATTAAGTCAACCCAGATGTCTCTACGATTTTCTGGTGCAGAAATATATGATTTGTTATTTGGTTGCTAGGGTAACCCATCTGGTTGCTAGGCAGTTACCAGAGTGATGCATATCAAGGCTACTTTCCATCCTGTGTGAAATATGTCAACCCCTAAGTCTCTACGATGTTCTGGTTCAAAGATATGTGATTTGTTACTTGGTTGCTAGGGTAACCACATCTGGTTGCTATGCAGTTACCAGAGTGATACATATCAAGCCTACTTTCCATCCTGAGTGAAATAAGTGAAACAGGAAGTCTCTATGATTTTCTGTTGCAGAGATATGTGATTTGTTACTTGGTTGCTAGGGTAACCACATACGGTTGCTAGGCAGTTACCAGAGTGATACATATCAAGGCTACTTTCCATCCTGAGTGAAATAAGTGAAACAGGAAGTCTCTACGATTTTCTGGTGCAGAGATATGTGATTTGTTACTTGGTTGCTAGGGTAATCACATCTGGTTGCTAGGCAGTTACCAGAGTGATACATATCAAGGCTACTTTCCATCCTGAGTGAAATAAGTCAACCCTGAAGTCTCTCTGATTTTCTGTTGCAGAGATATGTGATTTGTTACTTGGTTGCTAGGGTAATCACATCTGGTTGCTAGGCAGTTACCAGAGTGATACATATCAAGGCTACTTTCCATCCTGAGTGAAATAAGTGAAACAGGAAGTCTCTACGATTTTCTGGTGCAGATATATGTGATTTGTTACTTGGTTGCTAGGGTAACCCCATTTGGATGCTAGGCAGTTACCAGAGTGATACATATCAAGGCTACTTTCCATCCTGAGTGAATCAAGTCAATCCGGAAGTCTCTATGATTTTCTGATGCAGAGATATGTGATTTGTTACTTGGTTGCTAGGGTAATCACATCTGGTTGCTAGGCAGTTACCAGAGTGATACATATCAAGGCTACTTTCCATCCTGAGTGAAATAAGTCAACCCGGAAGTCTCTCTGATTTTCTGTTGCAGAGATATGTGATTTGTTACTTGGTTGCTAGGGTAATCACATCTGGTTGCTAGGCAGTTACCAGAGTGATACATATCAAGGCTACTTTCCATCCTGAGTGAAATAAGTGAAACAGGAAGTCTCTACGATTTTCTGGTGCAGATATATGTGATTTGTTACTTGGTTGCTAGGGTAACCCCGTCTGGTTGCTAGGCAGTTACCAGAGTGATACATATCAAGGCTACTTTCCATCCTGAGTGAAATAAGTCAACCCGGATGTCTCTCTGATTTTCTGTTGCAGAGATATGTGATTTGTTACTTGGTTGCTAGGGTAATCACATCTGGTTGCTAGGCAGTTACCAGAGTGATACATATCAAGGCTACTTTCCATCCTGAGTGAATAAAGTCAAACAGGAAGTCTCTACGATTTTCTGGTGCAGAGATATGTAATTTGTTAGTTGGTTGCTAGGGTAACCCCATCTGGTTGCTATGCAGTTACCAGGGTGATACTTATCAAGCCCCCTTTCCATCCTGAGTGAATTATGTCAACCCGGAAGTCTCTACGATTTTCTGTTGCAGAGATATGTGATTTGTTACTTGGTTGCTAGGGTATCCCTGTCTGGTTGCTATGCAGTTACCAGGGTGATACTTATCAAGCCTCCTTTCCATCCTGAGTGAAATAAGTGAAACATGAAGTCTCTACGATTTTCTGCTGCAGAGATATGTGATTTGTTAGTTGGTTGCTAGGGTAACCCCATCTGGTTGCTAGGCAGTTACCAAGGTGATACTCATAAGGCTCCTTGCAATCCTGTGTGAAATATGTCAACCCCTAAGTCTCTACGATGTTCTGGTTCAAAGATATGTGATTTGTTACTTGGTTGCTAAGGTAACCCCGTCTGGTTGCTAGGCAGTTACCAGAGTGATACATATCAAGGCTACTTTCCATCCTGAGTGAATAAAGTCAACCCGGAAGTCTCTCTGATTTTCTGTTGCAGAGATATGTGATTTGTTACTTGGTTGCTAGGGTTATCACATCTGGTTGCTAGGCAGTTACCAGAGTGATACATATCAAGGCTACTTTCCATCCTGAGTGAAATAAGTGAAACAGGAAGTCTGTATGATTTTCTGGTGCAGAGATATGTGATTTGCTATTTGGTTGCTAGGGTAACCCTGTCTGGTTGCTATGCAGTTACCAGGGTGATACTTATCAAGCCTCCTTTCCATACTGAGTGAATCAAGTCAACCTGGAAGCTACTATACTGTGGCTATGAAGATTTTATGTCATGACTTATTGGCTGCTTGATAAAAGAAATCCTCTGTGGGAGAGAGAGAGGGAGAGACGCAGGGCTGACAGGCCCTTTTTTGTCTGTGTGTGTGAAAACGTCAGTTGGGATTTAAATTTCTGAACATTCCGCAATGTTAAGTCAATGGGAGTTTTTCCGAGTTTTGATCGTCATTTTTAGGAAAACCGTAAGTCCGATCAGTTAGAAAAGATATAGCACACTATTCGGGATTAGTCTGAAGGTCTGTGCCGAGTTTGGTGCATGTAGCTTAAAAGCTCTAGGAGGAGTTAGATTTAGAAATTTAGTCTCAGAATAATAATAATAATAATAATAAGTTTAAATAGGATTTCAGTAAGTTGGCTTTCTCAAGCCAACCTAACTAGATTAAAAAGTTTGAGTACAAACTTTAGGTTGGCTTGAGAAAGCCTAGCATAAAGTTTGAAGTAGTTGTAAAAGTTTGAAGATTTACGGTTTCTAGTTTGATGTAATTATAAGTAGTAGTTTTCAAAGTTCAAAGTTTAGAGATTATAAAACCATTCAGTCTATCAAATAGATTAGATAGATAGATAGATAGATAGATAGATAGATAGATAGATAGATAGATAGATAGATAGATAGATAGATAGATATTGACCCTCAGATAGATAGATAGATATTGACCCTCAGATAGATAGATAGATAGATAGATAGATAGATAGATAGATAGATAGATAGATAGATAGATAGATAGATAGATAGATAGAGTATGACCCATAGATAGATAGATAGATAGATAGATAGATAGATAGATATTGACCCTCAGATAGATAGATAGATAGATAGATAGATAGATAGATAGTTATTGACCATCAGATAGATATATAGATAGATTGTTATTGACCATCAGATAGATAGATAGATAGATAGATAGATAGATAGATAGATAGACAGATATTGACCATTAGATAGATAGATAGATAGATAGATATTGATCCTCAGATAGATAGATAGATATTGACCCTCAGATAGATAGATAGATAGATAGATAGAAAGATAGAAAGATAGATTGATAGTCATTGACCCTTAGATAGATAGATAGATATTGACCGTCAGATATATAGATAGATAGATAGTCATTGACCCTGAGATATAGATAGATAGAGTATGAACCACAGATAGGTAGATAGATAGATAGATAGTTATTGACCCGCAGATAGCTAGATAGATAGATAGATAGATATTGACCCTCAGATAGATAGATAGATAGATAGATAGTCATTGACCCTTAGATAGATAGATATTGACCGTCAGATATATAGATAGACAGATAGTCATTGACCCTGAGATATAGATAGATAGAGTATGACCCACAGATAGATAGATAGATAGATAGTTATTGACCCGCAGATAGTTAGATAGATAGATAGATAGATAATGACCCTCAGATAGATAGATAGATAGATATTGACCATCAGATAGATAGATAGATAGATAGATAGATAGATAGATAGATATATCATTTTTTACTTGGTTGCTAGGGTAACCCAATCTGGTTGCTAGCCAGTTTCCAGGGTGATCCTTATCAAGCCTCCTTTTCATTCTGAGTGAATAAAGTCAACCCGGAAGTCTCTATGATTTTCTGTTGCATAGATATGTGATTTGTTACTTGGTTGCTAGGGTAACCATATCTGGTTGATAGGCAGTTACCAGAGTGATATATATCAAGGCTACTTTCCATCTTGAGTGAAATAAGTGAAACAGGATGTCTCTATGATTTTCTGGTGCAGAGATATGTGACTTGTTACTTGGTTGCTAGGGTAAACACATCTGGTTACTAGGCAGTTACCAAAGTGATACTCATAAGGCTCCTTGCAATCCTGTGTGAAATATGTTAACCCCTAAGTCTCTACGATGTTCTGGTTCAAAGATATGTGATTTGTTACTTGGTTGCTAAGGTAACCCTGTCTGGTTGCTATGCAGTTACCAGAGTGATACATATCAAGGCTACTTTCCATCCTGAGTGAAATAAGTGAAACAGGTAGTCTCTACGATATACTGGTGCAGATATATGTGATTTGTTACTTGGTTGCTAGGGTAACCCCGTCTGGTTACTAGGCAGTTACCAGAGTGATACATATCAAGGCTACTTTCCATCCTGAGTGAATAAAGTCAACCCGGAAGTCTCTATGATTTTCTGTTGCAGAGATATGTGATTTGTTACTTGGTTGCTAGGGTAATCACATCTGGTTGCTAGGCAGTTACCAGAGTGATACATATCAAGGCTGCTTTCCATCCTGAGTGAAATAAGTCAACCCGGAAGTCTCTTTTATTTTCTGTTGCAGAGATATGTGATTTGTTACTTGGTTGCTAGGGTAACCCCATCTGGTTGCTAGGCAGTTACCAGAGTGATACATATCAAGGCTACTTTCCATCCTGAGTGAAATAAGTGAAACAGGAAGTCTGTATGATTTTCTGGTGCAGAGATATGTGATTTGTTACTTGGTTGCTAGGGTAACCCCATCTGGTTGCTAGGCAGTTACCAGAGTGATACATATCAAGGCTACTTTCCATCCTGAGTGAAATAAGTGAAACAGGATGTCTGTATGATTTTCTGGTGCAGAAATATGTGATTTGTTATTTGGTTGCTAGGGTAACCCTGTCTGGTTGCTATGCAGTTACCAGGGTGATACTTATCAAGCCTCCTTTCCATACTGAGTGAATCAAGTCAACCTGGAAGCTACTATACTGTGGCTATGAAGATTTTAGGTCATTACTTATTGGCTGCTTGATAAAAGAAATCCTCTGAGGGAGAGAGAGAGGGAGAGACGCAGGGCTGACAGGCCCTTTTTCGTCTGTGTGTGTGAAAACGTCAGTTGGGATTTAAATTTCTGAACATTCCGCAATGTTAATCAATGGGAGTTTTTCCGAGTTTTGATCGTCATTTTTAGGAAAACCGTAAGTCCGATCTGTTAGAAAAGATATAGCACACTATTCGGGATTAGTCTGAAGGTCTGTGCCGAGTTTGGTGCATGTAGCTTAAAAGCTCTAGGAGGAGTTACATTTAGAAATTTAGTCTCAGAAGAATAATAATAATAACTAGATAGGTACATTTCCTGAAGAAAATGTGAGTGGTGCTTGCCGTGGCAAAATTTCTTACCACAATGTCCCACCTACTGCCCAAAGTTGAAAGAGGCCATCCCCATGACAGTAGGATGTTCTGGTGCAGAGATATAGGTGTTGTTCCATGGTTGCTAGGGAAACCCATCTGGTTGATATGCAGTTACTAAGGTGACAGCCACTAACGCTACTTGCCATCCTGAGTAAAATAAGTCAACCCGGAAGTCTCTACGATTTTCTAGTACAGAGATATGTGATTTGTTACTTGGTTGCTAGGGTAAACCCTTCTGGTCGCTAGGAAGTTACCAAGGGGAAAGCCAACAATGCTCCTTGCCATCCTGAGTGAAATAAGTCAACCCGGAAGTCTCTGTGATTTTCTTGTGCAGAGATATGTGATTTGTTTCTTGGTTGCTAGGGTAACCCCATCTGGTTGCTAGGCAGTTACCAAGGTGACAGGCAACAATGCTCCTTGCCATCCTGAGTGAAATAAGTCAACCCGGAAGTCTCTGTGATTTTCTTGTGCAGAGATATGTGATTTGTTTCTTGGTTGCTAGGGTAACCCCATCTGGTTGCTAGGCAGTTACCAAGGGGCAAGACAACAATGCTCCTTGCCATCCTAAATGAAATAAGTCAACACGGAATCACTACAATTTTCTGGTTCAGAGATATATGATTAGTTACTTGGTTGCTAGGGTAACCCCATCTGGTTGCTAGGCAGTTACCAAGGTGACAGCCAACAATGCTCCTTGCCATCCTGAGTGAAATAAGTCACCCCGGAAGTCTCTGTGATTTTCGTGTGCAGAGATATGTGATTTGTTTCTTGGTTGCTAGGGTAACCCCATCTGGTTGCTAGGCAGTTACCAAGGTGGCAGGCAACAATGCTCCTTGCCATCCTGAGTGAAATAAGTCAACCTGGAAATCTCTGTGATTTTCTTGTGCAGAGATATGTGATTTGTTTCTTGGTTGCTAGGGTAACCCCATTTGGTTGCTAGGCAGTTACCAAAGTAACATCCAACAATGCTCCTTGCCATCTTGAGTGAAATAAGTCAACTCGGAAGTCTCTACGATTTTGTAGTGCAAAGATATGAGATTTGTTACTTGGTTGCTATGGTAAACCCATCTGGTTGCTAGGCAGTTACCAGGGTGATATTTATCAAGTCTACTTTCCATCCTGAGTGAAATAAGTCAACTCGGAAGTCTCTATGACATTCTGATCCTAAGATACACATCTTAGTGATTTTGATCCATTCAATGGTGTTTTGTTGCTAGGGTACTTTAAATGGTTGCTAGGGCATGGCTAAGTAGTTCATATGATGAAAGCTGAAGACTGGTTACTCACCCAATGAAAACAAAGCAACTATCATGTCTCTAGGACATTCTGATCTGAAGATATCTTACTGTAATTGAAATCAATAAATGTGGTTGCTAGGGTGCTCTAAATTGTTGCTAGGGAGTGGCTTGGCAGCTGCCAATGATGAATCACCAAAGGCTGCTTGTCAGTATGAATGATATAAACCAACTCCCATGCTTCTGTGACATTCAGAATGGAAGATATCTCTCTTTGGATTTTGGTTGCTAAGGTGCTCGAAAATGGTTGCTAGGGAGGGGCTAGGAAGTTTTGAGGGGATTCATGATTGGCTGTTTTACTGCCCCAAGTCAAATGAGACCACCCTCGTGTTTCTATGATAATTCAGTCCGGAGAAATCCCTTTGATCTCTTTCAATGGAAGTCTATGGGACTTGTTGCTAAGGTACTGTAAATGGTTGCTAGGGCGTGGCTTGATAGCTTCACAATGATCCTGAGAGACTGATTGGTCGTCTGAGTAAAATGAGCCCGCCCCCTTGTCTCTAAGACACTGTGATCCAGAGTTATGTTCAATACACAATTTACCATAGACTTAACATTGTGGCAAATTTGGGCAGGTCCTGCCCCCAAGGGGTGCAACTTTTACCCCATTGAGAGGTATGTTCTCACAGAGCCTGTCAGCCTCTTCAAATGTGGTAAATCACACGTCTGTGTGATATCCTCGCTCTGAGCTATGACTCGTCAAAGTTCGGCGCAATGTTAAGTCAATGGGATTTTTTGCCCAATTTTTTGCCCCTGGGGCAAATACCATACCCCCGATCGCTTATAAAAGTCATAGAACACCATTCCCAAATAATCCGCACGATTTGACGCCTCATTCGTGGGTCTGTGACCAAAAAATTTTGCAAAAAATTCCATTGACTTACATTGGGGCAACTTTGGGCAGCTCCTGCCCCCCAGGGGTAAAAGTTTTACCCCATTGTGAGGTATGTTCTCACAGAGCCTGTCAGCCTCTTCAAATCTCGTAAATCACACGTCTCTGCGAAATCCTCGCTCTGAGCTATGACTCGTCAAAGTTCGGCTCAATGTTAAGTCAATGGGATTTTTTGCCCAGTTTTTTGCCCCTGGGGCAAACACCGTACCCCCGATCGCTTATAAAAGTCATAGCACACCTCTCCTCAATGAGCCGCATGATTTGACACCTCATTCATGGGTCTACGCCAAAAGGTGCGGGACGAGTTAGGTGCCGAAGTTTTGTACGGAAGAAGAAGAAGAAGAAGAAGAAGAAGAAAAACTAGAATGTACATTTCCTGAAGAAAATGTGAGTGGTGCTTGCCGTGGCAAAATTTCGTACCTCAATGTCCCACCTACTGCCCAAAGTTGAAAGAGGCCAGCAACATGACAGTAGGGTGTTCTGGTGCAGAGATTTGGGATTTGTTACTTGGTTGCTAGGGTAACCCCATCTGGTTGCTAGGCAGATACCAATTTGACAGGCAACAATTCTACTTGCCATCCCGAGTGAAAAAATTCAAACCGGAAGTCTCTTCGATTTTGTAGTGCAGAGATATGTGATTTGTTACTTGGTTGCTAGGGTAACCCCATCTGGTTGCTAGGCAGTCACCAAGGTGACAGCCAACAATGCTCATTGCCATCCTGAGTGAAATAAGTCAACCCGGAAGTCTGTACGATTTTCTAGTACAGAGATATGTGATTTGTTACTTGGTTGCTAGGGAAACCCTATCTGGTTGCTAGGCAGTTACCAAGGGGCAAGCCAACAATGCTCCTTGCCATCCTGAGTGAAATAAGTCAACCCGGAAGTCTCTGTGATTTTCTTGTGCAGAGATATGTGATTTGTTTCTTGGTTGCTAGGGTAACCCCATCTGGTTGCTAGGCAGTTGCCAAGGTGACAACCAACAATGCTCCTTGCCATCCTGAGTGAAATAAGTCAACCCGGAAGTCTCTGTGATTTTCTTGTAAAGAGATATGTGATTTGTTTCTTGGTTGCTAGGGTAACCCCATTTGGTTGCTAGGCAGTTACCAGGGTGATATTTATGAAGTCTACTTTCCATCCTGAGTGAAATAAGTCAACCCGGAAGTCTCTACGTCATTCTGATCCTAAGATACACATCTTAGTGATTTTGAATGGATGTCAATGGTTCTTCGTTGCTAGGGGGCTTTAAATGGTTGCTAGGGCGTGGCTAAGTAGTTCACATGATAAAAGCTGAAGACTGATTACTCACCCAATTAAAACAAAGCAACTATCATGTCTCTAGGACATTCTGATCTGAAGATATCTTACTGTAATTGAAATCAATAAATATGGTTGCTAGGTTGCTCTAAATTGTTGCTAGGGCATGGCTAGCCAATGAACAGAGTGATTCTTATTGGCTGCTTACTATCCTGACTCAAGAGTCAATTCCCAAGTTTCTATAATATTGTGTTCTTAAGATATCCATCTGAGGCATTTTGAATGGAAGTGTATGGGGGCTGTTGCTAGGGTGTTGTAAATGGTTGCTAGGGTGTGGCTACTTCATTTCCAAGCTGATAGTTAAAGCTGACTGATTGGTAGCCTGAGTGAAATGAGCCTGCCCCCACTTTTCTACAACATTTTGATTGGGAGATATGATCCAACAAAATACTGTGTATTTTCACTTTAAGGAAAAAACAATTGCTTTCATGGGCAATAGTATGCCTATGGGGCATATTTGTGCCCGTTTTACCCCTCAGGGTTAAATCTTACCCCCAAACTCATGTCATGCTGCACAACTGCTTGCTAGGCCACATTAAATCACATTAAATGTGTCCACTCACATGTATGTACAAAATTTTAGGTAATTACTTATTGCATGCTCAATAAAAGAAATCCTCTGAGGGAGACAGAGAGAGAGGGAGAGACGCAGGGCTGACAGGCCCTTTTTTGTCTGTGTGTGTGAAAACGTCAGTTGGGATTTAAATTTCTGAACATTCCGCAATGTAAAGTCAATGGGACTTTTTTGGCCGCTTTTTCATCCGCTGTGCGAACATCGTACACTCGATCGCTTAGAAAAGATATAGCACACCTCTCCTCAATGAGCCGCACGATTTGATGCCTCACTCAGGGGTCTGTGAGAAAAGCTGCGGGAGGAGTAGCGCGCCAAACTTTGTGTGGAATAATTTATGCAAGAGAACAATAGTGATGCTTTGCCTTTGGCAAGCACCACTAATAAGTATGTGAGATTACAATAGTGTTGCTTTGCAAGCACCACTAACTAGAATGTACATTTCCTGAAGAAAATGTGAGTGATGCTTGCCGTGGCAAAACTCGTCAAATAGCATTTTCTAACTTGTGTCTAAGCACTAAAATAAAGGTCACAGAATGTTGCTAACACATGTTTTTCATGATGGTAGCACGTTTTAGCATGTTTTAGCACTTCGCTAGGTGAAGCTAGCATGTGTTAGCATGATACTAGCACGTTTTTAGCATGTTTTAGCACTTCGTTTGGCGATGCTAACATGTGTTAGCATGATGCTAGCACGATTTTTAACATGTTTTAGCAATCCCCTAAGCAATACTAACATGCATTAGCATAATGCTAGCACGTTTTAACATGTTTTAGCACTTTGCTAGGTGAAGCTAGCATGTGTTAGCATGATACTAGCACGTTTTTTGCATGATTTAGCACTTTGCTAGGCGATGCTAACATGTGTTAGCATGATGCTAGCACGTTTTTAACATGTTTTAGCAATCCCCTAAGCAATGCTAACATGCATTAGCATAATGCTAGCACGTTTTAACATGTTTTAGCACTTCGCTAGGCGATGCCAGCATGTGTTAGCATGATGCTAGCACGTTTTTAGCATGTTTTAACACTTCGCTAGGCAAAACTAGCATGTGTTAGCATGTTGTTATCATGTTTTTAGCATGTTTTAGCACTTCGCTAGGCGATGCCAGCATGTGTTAGCATGTTGCTAACACGTTTATAGCATGTTTTAGCACTTCGCTAGGTGATGCCAGCATATGTTAGCATGATGCTAGCACATTTTTAGAATGTTTCAGGGTGTGGCTATGAAGATTTTTATTGGCTGCTTGATAAAAGAAATCCACTGAGGGAGAGAGAGAGAGAGACGCAGGTCTGACAGGCCCTTTTTTGTCTGTGTGTGTGGAAATGTCAGTTGGGATTTAAATTTCTGAACATTCCGCAATGTAAAGTCAATGGGACTTTTTTGGCCGCTTTTTCGTCCGCTGTTCGAACATCGTACACCCGATCGTTTATAAAAGTCACAGCACACCTCTCCTCAATGAGCCGCTCGATTTGACACCTCATTCATGGGTCTACGCCAAAAGGTGCGGGACGAGTTAGGTGCCGAAGTTTTGTACGGAAGAAGAAGAAAAAGAACTAGAATGTACATTTCCTGAAGAAAATGTGAGTGGTGCTTGCCGTGGCAAAATTTCTTACCACAATATCCCACCTACTGCCCAAAGTTGAAAGACGCTACCCCCATGACAGTAGTATGTTCTGGTGCAGAGATATTGGTGTTGTTCCAAGGTTGCTAGGGTAACCCCATCTGGTTGCTAGGCAGTTACCAAGGTGACAGGCAACAATGCACCTTGCCATCCTGAGTGAAATAAGTCAACCCGGAAGTCTCTGTGATTTTCTTGTGCAGAGATATGTGATTTGTTTCTTGGTTGCTAGGGTAACCCCATCTGGTTGCTAGGCAGTTACCAAGGTGACAGCCAACAATGCTCCTTGCCATCCTGAGTGAAATAAGTCAACCCGGAAGTCTCTGTGATTTTCTTGTGCATAGATATGCGATTTGTTTCTTGGTTGCTAGGGTAACCCCATCTGGTTGCTAGGCAGTTACCAAGGTGACAGGCAATAATGCTCCTTGCCATCCTGAGTGAAATAAGTCAACCCGGAAGTCTCTGTGATTTTCTTGTGCAGAGATATGTGATTTGTTTCTTGGTTGCTAGGGTAACCCCATCTGGTTGCTAGGCAGTTACCAAGGTGACAGCCAACAATGCTCCTTGCCATCCTGAGTGAAATAAGTCAACCCGGAAGTCTCTGTGATTTTCTAGTACATAGATACGTGATTTGTTACTTGGTTGCTAGGATAACCCCATCTGGTTGCTAGGCAGTTACCAGGGTGATATTTATCAAGTCTACATTCCATCCTGAGTGAAATAAGTCAACCCGGAAGTCTCTGTGATTTTCTTGTGCAGAGATATGTGATTTGTTTCTTGGTTGCTAGGGTAACCCCATCTGGTTGCTAGGCAGTTACCAAGGTGACAGCCAACAATGCTCCTTGCCATCCTGAGTGAAATAAGTCAACCCGGAAGTCTCTGTGATTTTCTTGTGCATAGATATGTGATTTGTTTCTTGGTTGCTAGGGTAACTCCATCTGGTTGCTAGGCAGTTACCAAGGTGACAGGCAACAATGCACCTTATCATCCTGAGTGAAATAAGTCAACCCGGAAGTCTCTGTGATTTTCTTGTGCAGAGATATGTGATTTGTTTCTTGGTTGCTAGGGTAACCCCATCTGGTTGCTAGGCAGTTACCAAGGTGACAACCAATAATGCTCCTTGCCATCCTGAGTGAAATAAGTGAACCCGGAAGTCTCTGTGATTTTCTAGTACATAGATATGTGATTTGTTACTTGGTTGCTAGGATAACCCCATCTGGTTGCTAGGCAGCTACCAGGGTGATATTTATCAAGTCTACATTCCATCCTGAGTGAAACAAGTCAACCCGGAATTCTCTGTGATTTTCTTGTGCAGAGATATGTGATTTGTTTCTTGGTTGCTAGGGTAACCCCATCTGGTTGCTAGGCAGTTACCAAGGTGACAGCCAACAATGCTCCTTGCCATCCTGAGTGAAATAAGTCAACCCGGAAGTCTCTGTGATTTTCTTGTGCAGAGATATGTGATTTGTTTCTTGGTTGCTAGGGAAACCCCATCTGGTTGCTAGGCAGTTACCAAGGTGACAGGCAACAATGCTCCTTGCCATCCTGGGTGAAATAAGTCAAACCAGAAGTCTCTGTGATTTTCTTGTGCAGAGATATGTGATTTGTTTCTTGGTTGCTAGGGTAATCCCATTTGGTTGCTAGGCAGTTACCAGGGTGATATTTATCAAGTCTACTTTCCATCCTGAGTGAAATAAGTCAACCCGGAAGTCTCTACGACATTCTGATCCTAAGATACACATCTTAGTGATTTTGAATGGATGTCAATGGTGTTTTGTTGCTAGGGTGTTTTAAATGGTTGCTAGGGCATGGCTAAGTAGTTCATATGATGAAAGCTGAAGACTGGTTACTCACCCAATGAAAACAAAGCAACTATCATGTCTCTAGGACATTCTGATCTGAAGATATCTTACTGTAATTGAAATCAATAAATGTGGTTGCTAGGGTGCTCTAAATTGTTGCTAGGGAGTGGCTTGGCAGCTGCCAATGATGAATCACCAAAGGCTGCTTGTCAGTATGAATGATATAAACCAACTCCCATGCTTCTGTGACATTCAGAATGGAAGATATCTCTCTTTGGATTTTGGTTGCTAAGGTGCTCGAAAATGGTTGCTAGGGAGGGGCTAGGAAGTGTTGAGGGGATTCATGATTGGCTGTTTTACTGCCCCAAGTCAAGTGAGACCACCCTCGTGTTTCTATGATAATTCAGTCCGGAGAAATCCCTTTGATCTCTTTCAATGGAAGTCTATGGGACTTGTTGCTAAGGTACTGTAAATGGTTGCTAGGGCGTGGCATGATAGCTTCACAATGATCCGGAGAGACTGATTGGTCGTCTGAGTAAAATGAGCCCGCCCCCTTGTCTCTAAGACACTGTGATCCAGAGTTATGTTCAATACACAATTTACCATAGACTTAACATTGGGGCAAATTTGGGCAGCTCCTGCCCCCAAGGGGTGCAACTTTTACCCCATTGTGAGGTATGTTCTCACAGAGCCTGACAGCCTCTTCAAATGTGGTAAATCACACATCTGTGTGATATCCTCGCTCTGAGCTATGACTTGTCAAAGTTCGGCGCAATGTTAAGTCAATGGGATTTTTTGCCCAATTTTTTGCCCCTGGGGCAAATACCATACCCCCGATCGCTTATGAAAGTCATAGCACACCATTCCCAAATAATCCGCACGATTTGACGCCTCATTCGTGGGTCTGTGACCAAAAAATTTTGCAAAAAATTCCATTGACTTACATTGGGGCAACTTTGGGCAGCTCCTGCCCCCCAGGGGTAAAAGTTTTACCCCATTGTGAGGTATGTTCTCACAGAGCCTGTCAGCCTCTTCAAATGTGGTAAATCACACGTCTCTGTGAAATCCTCGCTCTGAGCTATGACTCGTCAAAGTTCGGCTCAATGTTAAGTCAATGGGATTTTTTGCCCAGTTTTTTGCCCCTGGGGCAAACACCGTACCCCCGATCGCTTATAAAAGTCATAGCACACCTCTCCTCAATGAGCCGCTCGATTTGACACCTCATTCATGGGTCTACACCAAAAGGTGCGGGACGAGTTAGGTGCCGAAGTTTTGTACGGAAGAAGAAGAAGAAGAAGAAGAAGAAGAAAAATAAGTATGTGAGATTACAATAGTGTTGCTTTGCAAGCACCACTAACTAGAATGTACATTTCCTGAAGAAAATGTGAGTGGTGCTTGCCGTGGCAAAACTCATCAAATAGAATTTTCTAACTTGTTTCTAAGCACTAAAATAAAGGTCATAGAATGTTGCTAACATGTGTTTTTCATGATGGTAGCACATTTTTAAATGTTTTAGCACTTTGCTAGGCAAAGCTAGCATGTGTTAGCATGATACTAGCACGTTTTTAGCATGTTTTAGCACTTCGTTTGGCGATGCTAACATGTGTTAGCATGATGCTAGCACATTTTTAACATGTTTTAGCAATGCCCTCGGCAATGCTAACATGTGTTAGCATGATGCTAGCACATTTTTAGCATGTTTTAACAATTCCCTAGGCAATGCTAACATGTATTAGCATAATGCTAGCACGCTTTAGCATGTTTTAACACTTCGCTAGGCGATGCCAACATGTGTTAGCATGATGCTAGCACATTTTTAGCATGTTTTAGTACTTCACTATGCGATACTAGTATGTGTTAGCATGTTGCTAGCACGTTTTTAGCTTGTTTTAGCACTTATCTAGGCGATGCCAGCATGTGTTAGCATGATGCTAGCACATTTTTAGCATGTTTTAGTACTTCGCTAGCCGAAGCCAGCATATGTTAGCATGATGCTAGCATATTTTTAGCATGTTTTAGTACTTCGCTATGCGATACTAGTATGTTTTAGCATGTTGCTAGCATGTTTTTAGCATGTTTTAGCACTTCGCTATGCAATTCTAATATGTTTTAGCATGTTGCTAGCATGTTTTTAGCATGTTTTAGCACTTCGCTAGGCGATGCCAACATATGTTAGCATGATGCTAGCACGTTTTTAGCATGTTTTAGCACTTTGCTAGGCGATACCAGCATGTGTTAGCATGATGCTAGCACGTTTTAGCACTTCGCTATGCGATACTAGTATGTTTTAGCATGTTGCTAGCACGTTTTTAGCATGTTTTAACACTTCGCTATGCAATACTAATATGTTTTAGCATGTTGCTAGCATGTTTTTAGCATGTTTTAGCACTTCGCTATGCAATACTAATATGTTTTAACATGTTGCTAGCATGTTTTTAGCATGTTTTAGCACTTCGCTAGGCGATGCCAGCATATGTTAGCATGATGCTAGCACATTTTTAGCATGTTTTATGTTGTGGCTATGAAGATTTTTATTGGCTGCTTGATAAAAGAAATCCTCTGAGGGAGAGAGAGAGAGACACGCAGGGCTGACAGGCCCTTTTTTGTCTGTGTGTGTGAAAATGTCAGTTGGGATTTAAATTTCTGAACATTCCGCAATGTAAAGTCAATGGGACATTTTTGGCCGCTTTTTCGTCCGCTGTGCGAACATCGTACACCCGATCGCTTATAAAAGTCATAGCACACCTCTCCTCAATGAGCCGCACGATTTGACACCTCATTCATGGGTCTACGCCAAAAGGTGCGGGACGAGTTAGGCGCCGAAGTTTTGTACGGAAGAAGAAGAAGAAGAAGAAGAAAAATAAGTATGTGAGATTACAATAGTGTTGCTTTGCAAGCACCACTAACTAGATAGGTACATTTCCTGAAGAAAATGTGAGTGGTGCTTGCCGTGGCAAAATTTCTTACCACAATGTCCCACCTACTGCCCAAAGTTGAAAGAGGCCATCCCCATGACAGTAGGATGTTCTGGTGCAGAGATATAGGTGTTGTTCCATGGTTGCTAGGGAAACCCATCTGGTTGATATGCAGTTACTAAGGTGACAGCCACTAACGCTACTTGCCATCCTGAGTAAAATAAGTCAACCCGGAAGTCTCTACGATTTTCTAGTACAGAGATATGTGATTTGTTACTTGGTTGCTAGGGTAAACCCTTCTGGTCGCTAGGAAGTTACCAAGGGGAAAGCCAACAATGCTCCTTGCCATCCTGGGTGAAATAAGTCAACCCGGAAGTCTCTGTGATTTTCTTGTGCAGAGATATGTGATTTGTTTCTTGGTTGCTAGGGTAACCCCATCTGGTTGCTAGGCAGTTACCAAGGTGACAGTCAACAATGCTCCTTGCCATCCTGAGTGAAATAAGTCAACCCGGAATTCTCTGTGATTTTCTTGTGCAGAGATATGTGATTTGTTTCTTGGTTGCTAGGGTAACCCCATCTGGTTGCTAGGCAGTTACCAAGGGGCAAGACAACAATGCTCCTTGCCATCCTAAATGAAATAAGTCAACACGGAATCACTACAATTTTCTGGTTCAGAGATATATGATTAGTTACTTGGTTGCTAGGGTAACCCCATCTGGTTGCTAGGCAGTTACCAAGGTGACAGCCAACAATGCTCCTTGCCATCCTGAGTGAAATAAGTCACCCCGGAAGTCTCTGTGATTTTCGTGTGCAGAGATATGTGATTTGTTTCTTGGTTGCTAGGGTAACCCCATCTGGTTGCTAGGCAGTTACCAAGGTGGCAGGCAACAATGCTCCTTGCCATCCTGAGTGAAATAAGTCAACCTGGAAATCTCTGTGATTTTCTTGTGCAGAGATATGTGATTTGTTTCTTGGTTGCTAGGGTAACCCCATTTGGTTGCTAGGCAGTTACCAAAGTAACATCCAACAATGCTCCTTGCCATCTTGAGTGAAATAAGTCAACTCGGAAGTCTCTACGATTTTGTAGTGCAAAGATATGAGATTTGTTACTTGGTTGCTATGGTAAACCCATCTGGTTGCTAGGCAGTTACCAGGGTGATATTTATCAAGTCTACTTTCCATCCTGAGTGAAATAAGTCAACTCGGAAGTCTCTATGACATTCTGATCCTAAGATACACATCTTAGTGATTTTGAATGGATGTCAATGGTGTTTTGTTGCTAGGGTACTTTAAATGGTTGCTAGGGCATGGCTAAGTAGTTCATATGATGAAAGCTGAAGACTGGTTACTCACCCAATGAAAACAAAGCAACTATCATGTCTCTAGGACATTCTGATCTGAAGATATCTTACTGTAATTGAAATCAATAAATGTGGTTGCTAGGGTGCTCTAAATTGTTGCTAGGGAGTGGCTTGGCAGCTGCCAATGATGAATCACCAAAGGCTGCTTGTCAGTATGAATGATATAAACCAACTCCCATGCTTCTGTGACATTCAGAATGGAAGATATCTCTCTTTGGATTTTGGTTGCTAAGGTGCTCGAAAATGGTTGCTAGGGAGGGGCTAGGAAGTTTTGAGGGGATTCATGATTGGCTGTTTTACTGCCCCAAGTCAAATGAGACCACCCTCGTGTTTCTATGATAATTCAGTCCGGAGAAATCCCTTTGATCTCTTTCAATGGAAGTCTATGGGACTTGTTGCTAAGGTACTGTAAATGGTTGCTAGGGCGTGGCTTGATAGCTTCACAATGATCCTGAGAGACTGATTGGTCGTCTGAGTAAAATGAGCCCGCCCCCTTGTCTCTAAGACACTGTGATCCAGAGTTATGTTCAATACACAATTTACCATAGACTTAACATTGTGGCAAATTTGGGCAGGTCCTGCCCCCAAGGGGTGCAACTTTTACCCCATTGTGAGGTATGTTCTCACAGAGCCTGTCAGCCTCTTCAAATGTGGTAAATCACACGTCTGTGTGATATCCTCGCTCTGAGCTATGACTCGTCAAAGTTCGGCGCAATGTTAAGTCAATGGGATTTTTTGCCCAATTTTTTGCCCCTGGGGCAAATACCATACCCCCGATCGCTTATAAAAGTCATAGAACACCATTCCCAAATAATCCGCACGATTTGACGCCTCATTCGTGGGTCTGTGACCAAAAAATTTTGCAAAAAATTCCATTGACTTACATTGGGGCAACTTTGGGCAGCTCCTGCCCCCCAGGGGTAAAAGTTTTACCCCATTGTGAGGTATGTTCTCACAGAGCCTGTCAGCCTCTTCAAATCTCGTAAATCACACGTCTCTGCGAAATCCTCGCTCTGAGCTATGACTCGTCAAAGTTCGGCTCAATGTTAAGTCAATGGGATTTTTTGCCCAGTTTTTTGCCCCTGGGGCAAACACCGTACCCCCGATCGCTTATAAAAGTCATAGCACACCTCTCCTCAATGAGCCGCACGATTTGACACCTCATTCATGGGTCTACGCCAAAAGGTGCAGGACGAGTTAGGTGCCGAAGTTTTGTACGGAAGAAGAAGAAGAAGAAGAAGAAGAAGAAAAACTAGATAGGTACATTTCCTGAAGAAAATGTGAGTGGTGCTTGCCGTGGCAAAATTTCTTACCACAATGTCCAACCTACTGCCCAAAGTTGAAAGGGGCCATCCCCATGACAGTAGGATGTTCTGGTGCAGAGATATAGGTGTTGTTCCATGGTTGCTAGGGAAACCCATCTGGTTGATATGCAGTTACTAAGGTTACAGCCACTAACGCTACTTGCCATCCTGAGTAAAATAAGTCAACCCGGAAGTCTCTACGATTTTCTAGTACAGAGATATGTGATTTGTTACTTGGTTGCTAGGGTAAACCCTTCTGGTTGCTAGGAAGTTACCAAGGGGCAAGCCAACAATGCTCCTTGCCATCCTGAGTGAAATAAGTCAACCCGGAAGTCTCTGTGATTTTCTTGTGCAGAGATATGTGATTTGTTTATTGGTTGCTAGGGTAACCCCATCTGGTTGCTAGGCAGTTACCAAGGTGACAGGCAACAATGCTCCTTGCCATCCTGAATGAAATAAGTCAACCCGGAAGTCTCTGTGATTTTCTTGTGCAGAGATATGTGATTTGTTTCTTGGTTGCTAGGGTAACCCCATCTGGTTGCTAGGCAGTTACCAAGGGGCAAGACAACAATGCTCCTTGCCATCCTAAATGAAATAAGTCAACACGGAATCACTACAATTTTCTGGTTCAGAGATATATGATTAGTTACTTGGTTGCTAGGGTAACCCCATCTGGTTGCTAGGCAGTTACCAAGGTGACAGCCAACAATGCTCCTTGCCATCCTGAGTGAAATAAGTCAACCCGGAAGTCTCTGTGATTTTCTTGTGCAGAGATATGTGATTTGTTTCTTGGTTGCTAGGGTAACCCCATCTGGTTGCTAGGCAGTTACCAAGGTGGCAGGCAACAATGCTCCTTGCCATCCTGAGTGAAATAAGTCAACCTGGAAGTCTCTGTGATTTTCTTGTGCAGAGATATGTGATTTGTTTCTTGGTTGCTAGGGTAACCCCATCTGGTTGCTAGGCAGTTACCAAGGTGACAGCCAACAATGCTCCTTGCCATCCTGAGTGAAATAATTCAACCCGGAAGTCTCTGTGATTTTCTCGTGCAGAGATATGTGATTTGTTTCTTGGTTGCTAGGGTAACCCCATCTGGTTGCTAGGCAGTTACCAAGGTGACAGCCAACAATGCTCCTTGCCATCCTGAGTGAAATAATTCAACCCGGAAGTCTCTGTGATTTTCTTGTGCAGAGATATGTGATTTGTTTCTTGGTTGCTAGGGTAACCCCATCTGGTTGCTAGGCAGTTACCAAAGTAACATCCAACAATGCTCCTTGCCATCTTGAGTGAAATAAGTCAACTCGGAAGTCTCTACGATTTTGTAGTGCAAAGATATGAGATTTGTTACTTGGTTGCTATGGTAAACCCATCTGGTTGCTAGGCAGTTACCAGGGTGATATTTATCAAGTCTACTTTCCATCCTGAGTGAAATAAGGCAACCCGGAAGTCTCTACGACATTCTGATCCTAAGATACACATCTTAGTGATTTTGAATGGATGTCAATGGTGTTTTGTTGCTAGGGTGCTTTAAATGGTTGCTAGGGCATGGCTAAGTAGTTCATTTGATGAAAGCTGAAGACTGGTTAATCACCCAATGAAAACAAAGCAACTATCATGTCTCTAGGACATTCTGATCTGAAGATATCTTACTGTAATTGAAATCAATAAATGTGGTTGCTAGGGTGCTCTAAATTGTTGCTAGGGAGTGGCTTGGCAGCTGGCAATGATGAATCACCAAAGGCTGCTTGTCAGTATGAATGATATAAACGAACTCCCATGCTTCTGTGACATTCAGAATGGAAGATATCTCTCTTTGGATTTTGGTTGCTAAGGTGCTCGAAAATGGTTGCTAGGGAGAGGCTAGGAAGTGTTGAGGGGATTCATGATTGGCTGTTTTACTGCCCCAAGTCAAATGAGACCACCCTCGTGTTTCTATGATAATTCAGTCCGGAGAAATCCCTTTGATCTCTTTCAATGGAAGTCTATGGGACTTGTTGCTAAGGTACTGTAAATGGTTGCTAGGGCGTGGCTTGATAGCTTCATAATGATCTTGAGAGACTGATTGGTCATCTGAGTAAAATGAGCCCGCCCCCTTGTCTCTAAGACACTGTGATCCAGAGTTATGTTCAATACACAATTTACCATTGACTTAACATTGGGGCAAATTTGGGCAGCTCCTGCCCCCAAGGGGTGCAACTTTTACCCCATTGTGAGGTATGTTCTCACAGAGCCTGTCAGCCTCTTCAAATGTGGTAAATCACACGTCTGTGTGATATCCTCGCTCTGAGCTATGACTCGTCAAAGTTCGGCGCAATGTTAAGTCAATGGGATTTTTTGCCCAATTTTTTGCCCCTGGGGCAAATACCATACCCCCGATCGCTTATAAAAGTCATAGCACACCATTCCCAAATAATCTGCACGATTTGATGCCTCATTCGTGGGTCTGTGACCAAAAAATTTTGCAAAAAATTCCATTGACTTACATTGGGGCAACTTTGGGCAGCTCCTGCCCCCCAGGGGTAAAAGTTTTACCCCATTGTGAGGTATGTTCTCACAGAGCCTGTCAGCCTCTTCAAATCTCATAAATCACACGTCTCTGCGAAATCCTCGCTCTGAGCTATGACTCGTCAAAGTTCGGCTCAATGTTAAGTCAATGGGATTTTTTGCCCAGTTTTTTGCCCCTGGGGCAAACACCGTACCCCCGATCGCTTATAAAAGTCATAGCACACCTCTCCTCAATGAGCCGCACGATTTGACACCTCATTCATGGGTCTACGCCAAAAGGTGCGGGACGAGTTAGGTGCCGAAGTTTTGTACGGAAGAAGAAGAAGAAGAAGAAGAAGAAGAAAAATAAGTATGTGAGATTACAATAGTGTTGCTTTGCAAGCACCACTAATAAGTATGTGAGATTACAATAGTGTTGCTTTGCAAGCACCACTAAAAATAATAAGTATGTGAGATTACAATAGTGTTGCTTTGCAAGCACCACTAATAATAAGTATGAGCAATAACAACAGTGATGCCTTGCCTTTGGCAAGCACCACTAATAATAAGTATGAGCAATAACAATAGTGATGCCTTGCCTTTGGCAAGCACCACTAATAATAATAATAATAAATATAGCTGCAAAGCAGCCATTACCGGGGCCAAGCGCAAAGAAGATGACAAGACATGCCAACATGTCTGGAATGGTCAGACCAACTGCAGCAAGTAGCAATTAAAGACATGTAAAGATGAATTTAGGCAAATGGATGAAAAATCATACATTAACTAAAAATATGATTTAATTGATTATCATTTTTGACAAATAGGTGGTGCAGTTATGAAATGTATGTGGTGTGGTCAGAGTGAGGTGACAATGAGACATATAAAGTTTGGTGTCAATATATCAAGGCAATGCAGAGATAAAGCCTGAATGGTAATTTTGGCAGCATGCGTAAGCTTTGATCTGGCAGTTTACAAAAACAGTTTTGTCTATCGTCACAAAATCCATAAATTGTAGTTGGCATGTTCTGGAGATGATACGATTTGATTTCGGTGAAAACCATAACCCTAACAGTCTAGGAGGAGTTTGAAAAAGTAGGCATTGAATGAAAATCAAGATGGCGGACAGGAAGTTTGGCTGATTATGGGAAAAATGTTATCTATGTTTTTGGCAAAACCCAAAGAATCAATTGAGAACAGTGTGATTACAATAGGTAAATTTATACAAATGTTATTAGCATTTTGGGACATTTAGTTATAACTTTTGACCAAAAGGTGGCGCTGTCTCAAAATATTTTGAGTAGCTTCAGGACATGCTGCTGATGGCACATTCTGAGTTTCAAAATGTTACACCAATGCATTCGTTAAGTATAGCATTTTTATCACAATACTGTATTTAAGTCAATGGTAATTTCATGTTTTGTTCTTTTATAGCGCCACCAAGTGGCACAATACCACAATTTCCATATGTGTCCTCTGAGTGAGCTCATACATGTGTATGTCAATTTTGGTGAAAATATCTCAATTTGCTTCGGAGTTATAGACATTTATGTGAAAAAACAGGTCAAAAATAACTGACACGTGATTTTGATTGGATTTTACTACCCCTTACTATCAATATTTTGTGATTTGGGCATTGGCATGGTGCCAGCGACCTGTTTCCAAACATCTGATGGTGGTTTCGTCTCGATCGGACAAGCGGTTTCGAAGATATTTGCAAATGTTTTTTAAGCGCTAAATTACAACGCTGCACAAACCATATGCCGAAACCTGGCAAGTCTGGTATCGTTGGACTCAGCAAGGATTCAGGAATCTAATAATATGACTCCCGTGAAAATAAGTCAACCCCAGCCAGAGTTATAAGCATTTAAAAATGTAATTTTACCACTAGGTGGCGCTGTTTCGAAACTTCTCTGGCTCCTTCAGGGCATCCTACTGATGACCCATACCGAGTTTTGTAACAATTCATTCATGCGTTCAAAAAATACAGTATTTTAGCACATAATTCAAAATGGCCGACAGCCAAAATGGCCGATCTGAGAAAATTGGATATCAGTTGACTCGGCATGATGCCCTGAATCTAACGAGACCACTTTTATGATTTTTGGACAAACCGTTCAGAAGTTAAAAACAAAAATATCCATTTTTTATATCTCCGGATCAGTAGGTGGCGCTGCGCCGAAACGCAGCATGTAGCCTCAGGTCATATTTCTGATAACATGTACCAAGTTTGGTCTGAATACAATTAAGCGTTCCGGAGATACAGCCTTACGTTTGTTTTTGCAAGCTCTACGTAAAATTTGATTGTGCGTTTTTCGAAAACGGTTTGACAAATCAACTTGATTTCCATAACTTTATGTTGGCACTGCTTGAAGATGATCTGGTGCAATTTTGGTGAAAATCGGACAAACCGTCTAGGTGGAGTTCGCAAAAGTAGGTTTTTTGGACAATTCAAAATGGCGGAAAAATTTTTATGACGGAAAATGACGTCATAGGGTGCAATCAAATCGTCATGAGCTCAGGAATCAGAGGAAAAAAGAATTTTGTTGATAGGCCTTACAGTTCAAAAGTTATTAGCATAATATTTTTGAAAATTTGGACAGGTGGTGGCGCTAGAGGGAATGAGTTAGAGACACCAAAATTGATGTATTTGATGTTGGGACTGTCCTCTATCAGAACGTCAGACCGTTACAACTTTCCCGCATACGCTTCTATGGGCTGCCATAGACGCCCAGTCAGAAGAAGAATAACAATAATAACTAGGTGGCGCTGTTTCGAAACTTCTCTGGCTCCTTCAGGGCATCCTACTGATGACCCATACCGAGTTTTGTAACAATTCATTCATGCGTTCAAAAAATACAACATTTTAGCACTTAATTCAAATTGGCCGACAGCCAAAATGGCCGATCTGAGAAAATTGGATATCAGTCGACTCGGCATGATGCCCTGAATGTAACAAGACCACTTTTATGATTTTTGGACAAACCGTTCAGAAGTTATAAACAAAAATAGCTATTTTCTGTATCTCCGGACCAGTAGGTGGCGCTGCGCCGAAACGCAGCATGTAGCCTCAGGTCATGCTTGTGATGATATGTACCAAGTTTGGTCTGAATACAATTAAGCGTTGCGGAGATACAGACTTACGTTTGTTTTTGCAAGCTCTACGTAAAATTTGATTGTGCGTTTTTCGAGAACGGTTTGACGAATCAACTTGATTTCCATAACTTTTTGTTGGCACTGCTTGAAGATGATGTGGTGCAATTTTGGTGAAAATCGGACAAACCGTCCAGGACGAGTTCGCAAAAGTAGGTTTTTTGGACAATTCAAAATGGCGGAAAATTTATTATGACGGAAAATGACGTCATAGGGTGCAATCAAATCGTCATGAGCTCAGGAATCAGGGGAAAAAAGAATTTTGTTGATAGGCCTTACGGTTCAAAAGTTATTAGCATAATATTTTTGAAACTTTGGACAGGTGGTGGCGCTAGAGGGAATGAGTTAGAGACACCAAAATTGGTCAATTTGATGTTGGGACTGTCCTCTATCAGAATGTCAATCCGTTACAACTTTCCCGCATACGCTTCTATGGGCTGCCATAAACGCCCAGTCGGAAGAAGAAGAAGAAGAATAATAATAATAAGAACCGGAACAGACACAATAGGTGCCTCCGCACCTTCGGTGCTTGGCCCCTAATAAGAACCGGAACAGACACAATAGGTGCCTCCGCACCTTCGGTGCTTGGCCCCTAATAATAAGAACCGGAACAGACACAATAGGTGCCTCCGCACCTTCGGTGCTTGGCCCCTAAATATAGCTGCAAAGCAGCCATTACCGGGGCCAAGCACAAAGAAGATGACAAGACATGACAACATGGCTGGAATGGTCAGACCAACTGCAGCAAGTAGCAATTAAAGACATGTAAAGATGAATTTAGGCAAATGGATGAAAAATCATACATTAACTAAAAATATGATTTAATTATCACTTTTGATAAATAGGTGGTGCAGTTATGAAATGTATGTGGTGTGGTCAGAGTGAGGTGACAATGAGACATATAAAGTTTGGTGTCAATATATCAAGGCAATGCAGAGATAAAGCCTGAATGGTAATTTTGGCAGCATGCGTAAGCTTTGATCTGGCAGTTTACAAAAACAGTTTTGTCTATCGTCACAAAATCCATAAATTGTAGTTGGCATGTTCTGGAGATGATACGATTTGATTTCGGTGAAAACCATAACCCTAACAGTCTAGGAGGAGTTTGAAAAAGTAGGCATTGAATGAAAATCAAGATGGCGGACAGGAAGTTTGGCTGATTATG
Source organism: Moxostoma hubbsi (assembly GCA_032164185.1). Lineage (NCBI taxonomy): Eukaryota > Metazoa > Chordata > Actinopteri > Cypriniformes > Catostomidae > Moxostoma > Moxostoma hubbsi. The sequence goes on from JAVLUX010000005.1 coordinate 10,154,205, forward strand.
GGAAAAATGTTATCTATGTTTTTGGCAAAACCCAAAGAATCAATTGAGAACAGTGTGATTACAATAGGTAAATTTATACAAATGTTATTAGCATTTTGGGACATTTAGTTATAACTTTTGACCAAAAGGTGGCGCTGTCTCAAAATATTTTGAGTAGCTTCAGGACATGCTGCTGATGGCACATTCTGAGTTTCAAAATGTTACACCAATGCATTCGTTAAGTATAGCATTTTTATCACAATACTGTATTTAAGTCAATGGTAATTTCATGTTTTGTTCTTTTATAGCGCCACCAAGTGGCACAATACCACAATTTCCATATGTGTCCTCTGAGTGAGCTCATACATGTGTATGTCAATTTTGGTGACAATATCTCAATTTGCTTCGGAGTTATAGACATTTATGTGAAAAAACAGGTCAAAAAATAACTGACACGTGATTTTGATTGGATTTTACTACCCCTTACTATCAATATTTTGAGATTTGGGCATTGGCATGTTGCCAGCGACCTGTTTCCAAACATCTGATGGTGGTTTCGTCTCGATCGGACAAGCGGTTTCGAAGATATTTGCAAATGTTTTTTAAGCGCTAAATTACAACGCTGCACAAACCATATGCCGAAACCTGGCAAGTCTGGTATCTTGGACTCGGCAAGGATTCAGGAATCTAATAATATGACTCCCGTGAAAATAAGTCAACCCCAGCCAGAGTTATAAGCATTTAAAAATGTAATTTTACCACTAGGTGGCGCTGTTTCGAAACTTCTCTGGCTCCTTCAGGGCATCCTACTGATGACCCATACCGAGTTTTGTAACAATTCATTCATGCGTTCAAAAAATACAACATTTTAGCACTTAATTCAAATTGGCCGACAGCCAAAATGGCCGATCTGAGAAAATTGGATATCAGTCGACTCGGCATGATGCCCTGAATGTAACAAGACCACTTTTATGATTTTTGGACAAACCGTTCAGAAGTTATAAACAAAAATAGCTATTTTCTGCATCTCCGGACCAGTAGGTGGCGCTGCGCCGAAACGCAGCATGTAGCCTCAGGTCATGCTTGTGATGACATGTACCAAGTTTGGTCTGAATACAATTAAGCGTTGCGGAGATACAGACTTACGTTTGTTTTTGCAAGCTCTACGTAAAATTTGATTGTGCGTTTTTCGAGAACGGTTTGACGAATCAACTTGATTTCCATAACTTTTTGTTGGTACTGCTTGAAGATGATGTGGTGCAATTTTGGTGAAAATCGGACAAACCGTCTAGGACGAGTTTGCAAAAGTAGGTTTTTTGGACAATTCAAAATGGCGGAAAATTTTTTATGACGGAAAATGACGTCATAGGGTGCAATCGAATCGACATGAGCTCAGGAATCAGAGGAAAAAAGAATTTTGTTGATAGGCCTTACGGTTCAAAAGTTATTAGCATAATATTTTTGAAACTTTGGACAGGTGGTGGCGCTAGAGGGAATGAGTTAGAGACACCAAAATTGGTCAATTTGATGTTGGGACTGTCCTCTATCAGAATGTTTAACCGTTACAACTTTCCCGCATACGCTTCTATGGGCTGCCATAGAAGCCCAGTCGGAAGAAGAAGAAGAAGAAGAAGAAGAATAAGAACCGGAACAGACACAATAGGTGCCTCCGCACCTTCGGTGCTTGGCCCCTAATAATAAGAACCGTAACAGACACAATAGGTGACTCCGCACCTTCGGTGCTTGGCCCCTAAATATAGCTGCAAAGCAGCCATTACCGGGGCCAAGCACAAAGAAGATGACAAGACATGACAACATGGCTGGAATGGTCAGACCAACTGCAGCAAGTAGCAATTAAAGACATGTAAAGATGAATTTAGGCAAATGGATGAAAAATCATACATTAACTAAAAATATGATTTAATTATCACTTTTGACAAATAGGTGGTGCAGTTATGAAATGTATGTGGTGTGGTCAGAGTGAGGTAACAATGAGACATATAAAGTTTGGTGTCAATATATCAAGGCAATGCAGAGATAAAGCCTGAATGGTAATTTTGGCAGCATGCGTAAGCTTTGATCTGGCAGTTTACAAAAACAGTTTTGTCTATCGTCACAAAATCCATAAATTGTAGTTGGCATGTTCTGGAGATGATACTATTTGATTTTGGTGAAAACCATAACCCTAACAGTCTAGGAGGAGTTTGAAAAAGTAGGCATTGAATGAAAATCAAGATGGCGGACAGGAAGTTTGGCTGATTATGGGAAAAATGTTATCTATGTTTTTGGCAAAACCCAAAGAATCAATTGAGAACAGTGTGATTACAATAGGTAAATTTATACAAATGTTATTAGCATTTTGGGACATTTAGTTATAACTTTTGACCAAAAGGTGGCGCTGTCTCAAAATATTTTGAGTACCTTCAGGACATGCTGCTGATGGCACATTCTGAGTTTCAAAATGTTACACCAATGCATTCGTTAAGTATAGCATTTTTATCACAATACTGTATTTAAGTCAATGGTAATTTCATGTTTTGTTCTTTTATAGCGCCACCAAGTGGCACAATACCACAATTTCCATATGTGTCCTCTGAGTGAGCTCATACATGTGTATGTCAATTTTGGTGACAATATCTCAATTTGCTTCGGAGTTATAGACATTTATGTGAAAAAACAGGTCAAAAAATAACTGACACGTGATTTTGATTGGATTTTACTACCCCTTACTATCAATATTTTGAGATTTGGGCATTGGCATGTTGCCAGCGACCTGTTTCCAAACATCTGATGGTGGTTTCGTCTCGATCGGACAAGCGGTTTCGAAGATATTTGCAAATGTTTTTTAAGCGCTAAATTACAACGCTGCACAAACCATATGCCGAAACCTGGCAAGTCTGGTATCGTTGGACTCGGCAAGGATTCAGGAATCTAATAATATGACTCCAGTGAAAATAAGTCAACCCCAGCCAGAGTTATAAGCATTTAAAAATGTAATTTTACCACTAGGTGGCGCTGTTTCGAAACTTCTCTGGCTCCTTCAGGGCATCCTACTGATGACCCATACCGAGTTTTGTAACAATTCATTCATGCGTTCAAAAAATACAGCATTTTAGCACTTAATTCAAATTGGCCGACAGCCAAAATTGCCGATCTGAGAAAATTGAATATCAGTTGACTCGGCATGATGCCCTGAATGTAACAAGACCACTTTTATGATTTTTGGACAAACCGTTCAGAAGTTATAAACAAAAAAAGCTATTTTCTGTATCTCCGGACCAGTAGGTGGCGCTGCGCCGAAACGCAGCATGTAGCCTCAGGTCATGCTTGTGATGACATGTACCAAGTTTGGTCTGAATACAATTAAGCGTTGCGGAGATACAGACTTACGTTTGTTTTTGCAAGCTCTACGTAAAATTTGATTGTGCGTTTTTCGAGAACGGTTTGACGAATCAACTTGATTTCCATAACTTTTTGTTGGCACTGCTTGAAGATGATGTGGTGCAATTTTGGTGAAAATCGAACAAACCGTCTAGGAGGAGTTCGCAAAAGTAGGTTTTTTGGACAATTCAAAATGGCGGAAACTTTTTTATGACGGAAAATGACGTCATAGGGTGCAATCGAATCGTCATGAGCTCAGGAATCAGAGGAAAAAAGAATTTTGTTGATAGGCCTTACGGTTCAAAAGTTATTAGCATAATATTTTTGAAACTTTGGACAGGTGGTGGCGCTAGAGGGAATGAGATAGAGACACCAAAATTGGTCAATTTGATGTTGGGACTGTCCTCTATCAGAATGTCAAACCGTTACAACTTTCCCGCATACGCTTCTATGGGCTGCCATAGACGCCCAGTCGGAATAATAATTATAATAATAATAATAATAATAAGAACCGGAACAGACACAATAGGTGCCTCCGCACCTTCGGTGCTTGGCCCCTAATAAATAAGAACCGGAACAGACACAATAGGTGCCTCCGCACCTTCGGTGCTTGGCCCCTAATAATAATAAATATAGCTGCAAAGCAGCCATTACCGGGGCCAAGCGCAAAGAAGATGACAAGACATGCCAACATGGCTGGAATGGTCAGACCAACTGCAGCAAGTAGCAATTAAAGACATGTAAAGATGAATTTAGGCAAATGGATGAAAAATCATACATTAACTAAAAATATGATTTAATTATCACTTTTGACAAATAGGTGGTGCAGTTATGAAATGTATGTGGTGTGGTCAGAGTGAGGTGACAATGAGACATATAAAGTTTGGTGTCAATATATCAAGGCAATGCAGAGATAAAGCCTGAATGGTAATTTTGGCAGCATGCGTAAGCTTTGATCTGGCAGTTTACAAAAACAGTTTTGTCTATCGTCACAAAATCCATAAATTGTAGTTGGCATGTTCTGGAGATGATACGATTTGATTTTGGTGAAAACCATAACCCTAGCAGTCTAGGAGGAGTTTGAAAAAGTAGGCATTGAATGAAAATCAAGATGGCGGACAGGAAGTTTGGCTGATTATGGGAAAAATGTTATCTATGTTTTTGGCAAAACCCAAAGAATCAATTGAGAACAGTGTGATTACAATAGGTAAATTTATACAAATGTTATTAGCATTTTGGGACATTTAGTTATAACTTTTGACCAAAAGGTGGCGCTGTCTCAAAATATTTTGAGTACCTTCAGGACATGCTGCTGATGGCACATTCTGAGTTTCAAAATGTTACACCAATGCATTCGTTAAGTATAGCATTTTTATCACAATACTGTATTTAAGTCAATGGTAATTTCATGTTTTGTTCTTTTATAGCGCCACCAAGTGGCACAATACCACAATTTCCATATGTGTCCTCTGAGTGAGCTTATACATGTGTATGTCAATTTTGGTGACAATATCTCAATTTGCTTCGGCGTTGTAGACATTTATGTGAAAAAACAGGTCAAAAATAACTGACACGTGATTTTGATTGGATTTTACTACCCCTTACTATCAATATTTTGAGATTTGGGCATTGGCATGTTGCCAGCGACCTGTTTCCAAACATCTGATGGTGGTTTCGTCTCGATCGGACAAGCGGTTTCGAAGATATTCGCAAATTTTTTTAAGCGCTAAATTACAACGCTGCACAAACCATATGCCAAAACCTGGCAAGTCTGGTATCGTTGGACTCGGCAAGGATTCAGGAATCTAATAATATGACTCCCGTGAAAATAAGTCAACCCCAGCCAGAGTTATAAGCATTTAAAAATGTAATTTTACCACTAGGTGGCGCTGTTTCGAAAGTTCTCTGGCTCCTTCAGGGCATCGTACTGATGACCCATACCGAGTTTTGTAACAATTCATTCATTCGTTCAAAAAATACAGCATTTTAGCACTTAATTCAAATTGGCCGACAGCCAAAATGGCCGATCTGAGAAAATTGGATATCAGTCGACTCGGCATGAAGCCCTGAATGTAACAAGACCACTTTTATGATTTTTGGACAAACCGTTCAGAAGTTATAAACAAAAAAAGCTATTTTCTGTATCTCCGGACCAGTAGGTGGCGCTGCGCCAAAACGCAGCATGTAGCCTCAGGTCATGCTTGTGATGACATGTACCAAGTTTGGTCTGAATACAATTAAGCGTTGCGGAGATACAGACTTACGTTTGTTTTTGCAAGCTCTACGTAAAATTTGATTGTGCGTTTTTCGAGAACGGTTTGACGAATCAACTTGATTTCCATAACTTTTTGTTGGCACTGCTTGAAGATGATGTGGTGCAATTTTGGTGAAAATCGAACAAACCGTCTAGGAGGAGTTCGCAAAAGTAGGTTTTATGGACAATTCAAAATGGCGGAAAATTTTTTTATGACGGAAAATGACGTCATAGGGTGCAATCGAATCGTCATGAGCTCAGGAATCAGAGGAAAAAAGAATTTTGTTGATAGGCCTTACGGTTCAAAAGTTATTAGCATAATATTTTTGAAACTTTGGACAGGTGGTGGCGCTAGAGGGAATGAGATAGAGACACCAAAATTGGTCAATTTGATGTTGGGACTGTCCTCTATCAGAATGTCAAACCGTTACAACTTTCCCGCATACGCTTCTATGGGCTGCCATAGACGCCCAGTCGGAATAATAATTATAATAATAATAATAAGAAGAACCGGAACAGACACAATAGGTGCCTCCGCACCTTCGGTGCTTGGCCCCTAATAAATAAGAACCGGAACAGACACAATAGGTGCCTCCGCACCTTCGGTGCTTGGCCCCTAATAATAATAAATATAGCTGCAAAGCAGCCATTACCGGGGCCAAGCGCAAAGAAGATGACAAGACATGCCAACATGGCTGGAATGGTCAGACCAACTGCAGCAAGTAGCAATTAAAGACATGTAAAGATGAATTTAGGCAAATGGATGAAAAATCATACATTAACTAAAAATATGATTTAATTATCACTTTTGACAAATAGGTGGTGCAGTTATGAAATGTATGTGGTGTGGTCAGAGTGAGGTGACAATGAGACATATAAAGTTTGGTGTCAATATATCAAGGCAATGCAGAGATAAAGCCTGAATGGTAATTTTGGCAGCATGCGTAAGCTTTGATCTGGCAGTTTACAAAAACAGTTTTGTCTATCGTCAAAAAATCCATAAATTGTAGTTGGCATGTTCTGGAGATGATACGATTTGATTTTGGTGAAAACCATAACCCTAGCAGTCTAGGAGGAGTTTGAAAAAGTAGGCATTGAATGAAAATCAAGATGGCGGACAGGAAGTTTGGCTGATTATGGGAAAAATGTTATCTATGTTTTTGGCAAAACCCAAAGAATCAATTGAGAACAGTGTGATTACAATAGGTAAATTTATACAAATGTTATTAGCATTTTGGGACATTTAGTTATAACTTTTGACCAAAAGGTGGCGCTGTCTCAAAATATTTTAAGTACCTTCAGGACATGCTGCTGATGGCACATTCTGAGTTTCAAAATGTTACACCAATGCATTCGTTAAGTATAGCATTTTTATCACAATACTGTATTTAAGTCAATGGTAATTTCATGTTTTGTTCTTTTATAGCGCCACCAAGTGGCACAATACCACAATTTCCATATGTGTCCTCTGAGTGAGCTTATACATGTGTATGTCAATTTTGGTGACAATATCTCAATTTGCTTCGGCGTTGTAGACATTTATGTGAAAAAACAGGTCAAAAATAACTGACACGTGATTTTGATTGGATTTTACTACCCCTTACTATCAATATTTTGAGATTTGGGCATTGGCATGTTGCCAGCGACCTGTTTCCAAACATCTGATGGTGGTTTCGTCTCGATCGGACAAGCGGTTTCGAAGATATTCGCAAATGTTTTTTAAGCGCTAAATTACAACGCTGCACAAACCATATGCCAAAACCTGGCAAGTCTGGTATCGTTGGACTCGGCAAGGATTCAGGAATCTAATAATATGACTCCCGTGAAAATAAGTCAACCCCAGCCAGAGTTATAAGCATTTAAAAATGTAATTTTACCACTAGGTGGCGCTGTTTCGAAAGTTCTCTGGCTCCTTCAGGGCATCGTACTGATGACCCATACTGAGTTTTGTAACAATTCATTCATTCGTTCAAAAAATACAGCATTTTAGCACTTAATTCAAATTGGCCGACAGCCAAAATGGCCGATCTGAGAAAATTGGATATCAGTCGACTCGGCATGAAGCCCTGAATGTAACAAGACCACTTTTATGATTTTTGGACAAACCATTCAGAAGTTATAAACAAAAAAAGCTATTTTCTGTATCTCCGGACCAGTAGGTGGCGCTGCGCCAAAACGCAGCATGTAGCCTCAGGTCATGCTTGTGATGACATGTACCAAGTTTGGTCTGAATACAATTAAGCGTTGCGGAGATACAGACTTACGTTTGTTTTTGCAAGCTCTACGTAAAATTTGATTGTGCGTTTTTCGAGAACGGTTTGACGAATCAACTTGATTTCCATAACTTTTTGTTGGCACTGCTTGAAGATGATGTGGTGCAATTTTGGTGAAAATCGGACAAACCGTCTAGGACGAGTTTGCAAAAGTATGTTTTTTGGCAATTCAAAATGGCGGAAAATGTTTTATGACGAAAAATGACGTCATAGGGTGCAATCGAATCGTCATGAGCTCAGGAATCAGAGGAAAAAAGAATTTTGTTGATAGGCCTTACGGTTCAAAAGTTATTAGCATAATATTTTTGAAACTTTGGACAGGTGGTGGCGCTAGAGGGAATGAGATAGAGACACCAAAATTGGTCAATTTGATGTTGGGACTGTCCTCTATCAGAATGTCAAACCGTTACAACTTTCCCGCATACGCTTCTATGGGCTGCCATAGACGCCCAGTCGGAATAATAATAATAATAATAATAATAATAAGAACCGGAACAGACACAATAGGTGCCTCCGCACCTTCGGTGCTTGGCCCCTAATAAATAAGAACCGGAACAGACACAATAGGTGCCTCCGCACCTTCGGTGCTTGGCCCCTAATAATAATAAATATAGCTGCAAAGCAGCCATTACCGGGGCCAAGCGCAAAGAAGATGACAAGACATGCCAACATGGCTGGAATGGTCAGACCAACTGCAGCAAGTAGCAATTAAAGACATGTAAAGATGAATTTAGGCAAATGGATGAAAAATCATACATTAACTAAAAATATGATTTAATTATCACTTTTGACAAATAGGTGGTGCAGTTATGAAATGTATGTGGTGTGGTCAGAGTGAGGTGACAATGAGACATATAAAGTTTGGTGTCAATATATCAAGGCAATGCAGAGATAAAGCCTGAATGGTAATTTTGGCAGCATGCGTAAGCTTTGATCTGGCAGTTTACAAAAACAGTTTTGTCTATCGTCAAAAAATCCATAAATTGTAGTTGGCATGTTCTGGAGATGATACGATTTGATTTTGGTGAAAACCATAACCCTAGCAGTCTAGGAGGAGTTTGAAAAAGTAGGCATTGAATGAAAATCAAGATGGCGGACAGGAAGTTTGGCTGATTATGGGAAAAATGTTATCTATGTTTTTGGCAAAACCCAAAGAATCAATTGAGAACAGTGTGATTACAATAGGTAAATTTATACAAATGTTATTAGCATTTTGGGACATTTAGTTATAACTTTTGACCAAAAGGTGGCGCTGTCTCAAAATATTTTAAGTACCTTCAGGACATGCTGCTGATGGCACATTCTGAGTTTCAAAATGTTACACCAATGCATTCGTTAAGTATAGCATTTTTATCACAATACTGTATTTAAGTCAATGGTAATTTCATGTTTTGTTCTTTTATAGCGCCACCAAGTGGCACAATACCACAATTTCCATATGTGTCCTCTGAGTGAGCTTATACATGTGTATGTCAATTTTGGTGACAATATCTCAATTTGCTTCGGCGTTGTAGACATTTATGTGAAAAAACAGGTCAAAAATAACTGACACGTGATTTTGATTGGATTTTACTACCCCTTACTATCAATATTTTGAGATTTGGGCATTGGCATGTTGCCAGCGACCTGTTTCCAAACATCTGATGGTGGTTTCGTCTCGATCGGACAAGCGGTTTCGAAGATATTCGCAAATGTTTTTTAAGCGCTAAATTACAACGCTGCACAAACCATATGCCAAAACCTGGCAAGTCTGGTATCGTTGGACTCGGCAAGGATTCAGGAATCTAATAATATGACTCCCGTGAAAATAAGTCAACCCCAGCCAGAGTTATAAGCATTTAAAAATGTAATTTTACCACTAGGTGGCGCTGTTTCGAAAGTTCTCTGGCTCCTTCAGGGCATCGTACTGATGACCCATACTGAGTTTTGTAACAATTCATTCATTCGTTCAAAAAATACAGCATTTTAGCACTTAATTCAAATTGGCCGACAGCCAAAATGGCCGATCTGAGAAAATTGGATATCAGTCGACTCGGCATGAAGCCCTGAATGTAACAAGACCACTTTTATGATTTTTGGACAAACCATTCAGAAGTTATAAACAAAAAAAGCTATTTTCTGTATCTCCGGACCAGTAGGTGGCGCTGCGCCAAAACGCAGCATGTAGCCTCAGGTCATGCTTGTGATGACATGTACCAAGTTTGGTCTGAATACAATTAAGCGTTGCGGAGATACAGACTTACGTTTGTTTTTGCAAGCTCTACGTAAAATTTGATTGTGCGTTTTTCGAGAACGGTTTGACGAATCAACTTGATTTCCATAACTTTTTGTTGGCACTGCTTGAAGATGATGTGGTGCAATTTTGGTGAAAATCGGACAAACCGTCTAGGACGAGTTTGCAAAAGTATGTTTTTTGGCAATTCAAAATGGCGGAAAATGTTTTATGACGAAAAATGACGTCATAGGGTGCAATCGAATCGTCATGAGCTCAGGAATCAGAGGAAAAAAGAATTTTGTTGATAGGCCTTACGGTTCAAAAGTTATTAGCATAATATTTTTGAAACTTTGGACAGGTGGTGGCGCTAGAGGGAATGAGATAGAGACACCAAAATTGGTCAATTTGATGTTGGGACTGTCCTCTATCAGAATGTCAAACCGTTACAACTTTCCCGCATACGCTTCTATGGGCTGCCATAGACGCCCAGTCGGAATAATAATAATAATAATAATAATAATAAGAACCGGAACAGACACAATAGGTGCCTCCGCACCTTCGGTGCTTGGCCCCTAATAATAATAAATATAGCTGCAAAGCAGCCATTACCGGGGCCAAGCACAAAGAAGATGACAAGACATGACAACATGGCTGGAATGGTCAGACCAACTGCAGCAAGTAGCAATTAAAGACATGTAAAGATGAATTTAGGCAAATGGATGAAAAATCATACATTAACTAAAAATATGATTTAATTATCACTTTTGATAAATAGGTGGTGCAGTTATGAAATGTATGTGGTGTGGTCAGAGTGAGGTGACAATGAGACATATAAAGTTTGGTGTCAATATATCAAGGCAATGCAGAGATAAAGCCTGAATGGTAATTTTGGCAGCATGCGTAAGCTTTGATCTGGCAGTTTACAAAAACAGTTTTGTCTATCGTCACAAAATCCATAAATTGTAGTTGGCATGTTCTGGAGATGATACGATTTGATTTCGGTGAAAACCATAACCCTAACAGTCTAGGAGGAGTTTGAAAAAGTAGGCATTGAATGAAAATCAAGATGGCGGACAGGAAGTTTGGCTGATTATGGGAAAAATGTTATCTATGTTTTTGGCAAAACCCAAAGAATCAATTGAGAACAGTGTGATTACAATAGGTAAATTTATACAAATGTTATTAGCATTTTGGGACATTTAGTTATAACTTTTGACCAAAAGGTGGCGCTGTCTCAAAATATTTTGAGTACCTTCAGGACATGCTGCTGATGGCACATTCTGAGTTTCAAAATGTTACACCAATGCATTCGTTAAGTATAGCATTTTTATCACAATACTGTATTTAAGTCAATGGTAATTTCATGTTTTGTTCTTTTATAGCGCCACCAAGTGGCACAATACCACAATTTCCATATGTGTCCTCTGAGTGAGCTCATACATGTGTATGTCAATTTTGGTGACAATATCTCAATTTGCTTCGGAGTTATAGACATTTATGTGAAAAAACAGGTCAAAAAATAACTGACACGTGATTTTGATTGGATTTTACTACCCCTTACTATCAATATTTTGAGATTTGGGCATTGGCATGTTGCCAGCGACCTGTTTCCAAACATCTGATGGTGGTTTCGTCTCGATCGGACAAGCGGTTTCGAAGATATTTGCAAATGTTTTTTAAGCGCTAAATTACAACGCTGCACAAACCATATGCCGAAACCTGGCAAGTCTGGTATCGTTGGACTCGGCAAGGATTCAGGAATCTAATAATATGACTCCAGTGAAAATAAGTCAACCCCAGCCAGAGTTATAAGCATTTAAAAATGTAATTTTACCACTAGGTGGCGCTGTTTCGAAACTTCTCTGGCTCCTTCAGGGCATCCTACTGATGACCCATACCGAGTTTTGTAACAATTCATTCATGCGTTCAAAAAATACAGCATTTTAGCACTTAATTCAAATTGGCCGACAGCCAAAATTGCCGATCTGAGAAAATTGAATATCAGTTGACTCGGCATGATGCCCTGAATGTAACAAGACCACTTTTATGATTTTTGGACAAACCGTTCAGAAGTTATAAACAAAAAAAGCTATTTTCTGTATCTCCGGACCAGTAGGTGGCGCTGCGCCGAAACGCAGCATGTAGCCTCAGGTCATGCTTGTGATGACATGTACCAAGTTTGGTCTGAATACAATTAAGCGTTGCGGAGATACAGACTTACGTTTGTTTTTGCATGCTCTACGTAAAATTTGATTGTGCGTTTTTCGAGAACGGTTTGACGAATCAACTTGATTTCCATAACTTTTTGTTGGCACTGCTTGAAGATGATGTGGTGCAATTTTGGTGAAAATCGAACAAACCGTCTAGGAGGAGTTCGCAAAAGTAGGTTTTTTGGACAATTCAAAATGGCGGAAACTTTTTTATGACGGAAAATGACGTCATAGGGTGCAATCGAATCGTCATGAGCTCAGGAATCAGAGGAAAAAAGAATTTTGTTGATAGGCCTTACGGTTCAAAAGTTATTAGCATAATATTTTTGAAACTTTGGACAGGTGGTGGCGCTAGAGGGAATGAGATAGAGACACCAAAATTGGTCAATTTGATGTTGGGACTGTCCTCTATCAGAATGTCAAACCGTTACAACTTTCCCGCATACGCTTCTATGGGCTGCCATAGACGCCCAGTCGGAATAATAATTATAATAATAATAATAATAATAAGAACCGGAACAGACACAATAGGTGCCTCCGCACCTTCGGTGCTTGGCCCCTAATAAATAAGAACCGGAACAGACACAATAGGTGCCTCCGCACCTTCGGTGCTTGGCCCCTAATAATAATAAATATAGCTGCAAAGCAGCCATTACCGGGGCCAAGCGCAAAGAAGATGACAAGACATGCCAACATGGCTGGAATGGTCAGACCAACTGCAGCAAGTAGCAATTAAAGACATGTAAAGATGAATTTAGGCAAATGGATGAAAAATCATACATTAACTAAAAATATGATTTAATTATCACTTTTGACAAATAGGTGGTGCAGTTATGAAATGTATGTGGTGTGGTCAGAGTGAGGTGACAATGAGACATATAAAGTTTGGTGTCAATATATCAAGGCAATGCAGAGATAAAGCCTGAATGGTAATTTTGGCAGCATGCGTAAGCTTTGATCTGGCAGTTTACAAAAACAGTTTTGTCTATCGTCACAAAATCCATAAATTGTAGTTGGCATGTTCTGGAGATGATACGATTTGATTTTGGTGAAAACCATAACCCTAGCAGTCTAGGAGGAGTTTGAAAAAGTAGGCATTGAATGAAAATCAAGATGGCGGACAGGAAGTTTGGCTGATTATGGGAAAAATGTTATCTATGTTTTTGGCAAAACCCAAAGAATCAATTGAGAACAGTGTGATTACAATAGGTAAATTTATACAAATGTTATTAGCATTTTGGGACATTTAGTTATAACTTTTGACCAAAAGGTGGCGCTGTCTCAAAATATTTTGAGTACCTTCAGGACATGCTGCTGATGGCACATTCTGAGTTTCAAAATGTTACACCAATGCATTCGTTAAGTATAGCATTTTTATCACAATACTGTATTTAAGTCAATGGTAATTTCATGTTTTGTTCTTTTATAGCGCCACCAAGTGGCACAATACCACAATTTCCATATGTGTCCTCTGAGTGAGCTTATACATGTGTATGTCAATTTTGGTGACAATATCTCAATTTGCTTCGGCGTTGTAGACATTTATGTGAAAAAACAGGTCAAAAATAACTGACACGTGATTTTGATTGGATTTTACTACCCCTTACTATCAATATTTTGAGATTTGGGCATTGGCATGTTGCCAGCGACCTGTTTCCAAACATCTGATGGTGGTTTCGTCTCGATCGGACAAGCGGTTTCGAAGATATTCGCAAATTTTTTTAAGCGCTAAATTACAACGCTGCACAAACCATATGCCAAAACCTGGCAAGTCTGGTATCGTTGGACTCGGCAAGGATTCAGGAATCTAATAATATGACTCCCGTGAAAATAAGTCAACCCCAGCCAGAGTTATAAGCATTTAAAAATGTAATTTTACCACTAGGTGGCGCTGTTTCGAAAGTTCTCTGGCTCCTTCAGGGCATCGTACTGATGACCCATACCGAGTTTTGTAACAATTCATTCATTCGTTCAAAAAATACAGCATTTTAGCACTTAATTCAAATTGGCCGACAGCCAAAATGGCCGATCTGAGAAAATTGGATATCAGTCGACTCGGCATGAAGCCCTGAATGTAACAAGACCACTTTTATGATTTTTGGACAAACCGTTCAGAAGTTATAAACAAAAAAAGCTATTTTCTGTATCTCCGGACCAGTAGGTGGCGCTGCGCCAAAACGCAGCATGTAGCCTCAGGTCATGCTTGTGATGACATGTACCAAGTTTGGTCTGAATACAATTAAGCGTTGCGGAGATACAGACTTACGTTTGTTTTTGCAAGCTCTACGTAAAATTTGATTGTGCGTTTTTCGAGAACGGTTTGACGAATCAACTTGATTTCCATAACTTTTTGTTGGCACTGCTTGAAGATGATGTGGTGCAATTTTGGTGAAAATCGAACAAACCGTCTAGGAGGAGTTCGCAAAAGTAGGTTTTATGGACAATTCAAAATGGCGGAAAATTTTTTTATGACGGAAAATGACGTCATAGGGTGCAATCGAATCGTCATGAGCTCAGGAATCAGAGGAAAAAAGAATTTTGTTGATAGGCCTTACGGTTCAAAAGTTATTAGCATAATATTTTTGAAACTTTGGACAGGTGGTGGCGCTAGAGGGAATGAGATAGAGACACCAAAATTGGTCAATTTGATGTTGGGACTGTCCTCTATCAGAATGTCAAACCGTTACAACTTTCCCGCATACGCTTCTATGGGCTGCCATAGACGCCCAGTCGGAATAATAATTATAATAATAATAATAATAAGAACCGGAACAGACACAATAGGTGCCTCCGCACCTTCGGTGCTTGGCCCCTAATAAATAAGAACCGGAACAGACACAATAGGTGCCTCCGCACCTTCGGTGCTTGGCCCCTAATAATAATAAATATAGCTGCAAAGCAGCCATTACCGGGGCCAAGCGCAAAGAAGATGACAAGACATGCCAACATGGCTGGAATGGTCAGACCAACTGCAGCAAGTAGCAATTAAAGACATGTAAAGATGAATTTAGGCAAATGGATGAAAAATCATACATTAACTAAAAATATGATTTAATTATCACTTTTGACAAATAGGTGGTGCAGTTATGAAATGTATGTGGTGTGGTCAGAGTGAGGTGACAATGAGACATATAAAGTTTGGTGTCAATATATCAAGGCAATGCAGAGATAAAGCCTGAATGGTAATTTTGGCAGCATGCGTAAGCTTTGATCTGGCAGTTTACAAAAACAGTTTTGTCTATCGTCACAAAATCCATAAATTGTAGTTGGCATGTTCTGGAGATGATACGATTTGATTTTGGTGAAAACCATAACCCTAGCAGTCTAGGAGGAGTTTGAAAAAGTAGGCATTGAATGAAAATCAAGATGGCGGACAGGAAGTTTGGCTGATTATGGGAAAAATGTTATCTATGTTTTTGGCAAAACCCAAAGAATCAATTGAGAACAGTGTGATTACAATAGGTAAATTTATACAAATGTTATTAGCATTTTGGGACATTTAGTTATAACTTTTGACCAAAAGGTGGCGCTGTCTCAAAATATTTTGAGTACCTTCAGGACATGCTGCTGATGGCACATTCTGAGTTTCAAAATGTTACACCAATGCATTCGTTAAGTATAGCATTTTTATCACAATACTGTATTTAAGTCAATGGTAATTTCATGTTTTGTTCTTTTATAGCGCCACCAAGTGGCACAATACCACAATTTCCATATGTGTCCTCTGAGTGAGCTTATACATGTGTATGTCAATTTTGGTGACAATATCTCAATTTGCTTCGGCGTTGTAGACATTTATGTGAAAAAACAGGTCAAAAATAACTGACACGTGATTTTGATTGGATTTTACTACCCCTTACTATCAATATTTTGAGATTTGGGCATTGGCATGTTGCCAGCGACCTGTTTCCAAACATCTGATGGTGGTTTCGTCTCGATCGGACAAGCGGTTTCGAAGATATTCGCAAATGTTTTTTAAGCGCTAAATTACAACGCTGCACAAACCATATGCCAAAACCTGGCAAGTCTGGTATCGTTGGACTCGGCAAGGATTCAGGAATCTAATAATATGACTCCCGTGAAAATAAGTCAACCCCAGCCAGAGTTATAAGCATTTAAAAATGTAATTTTACCACTAGGTGGCGCTGTTTCGAAAGTTCTCTGGCTCCTTCAGGGCATCGTACTGATGACCCATACCGAGTTTTGTAACAATTCATTCATTCGTTCAAAAAATACAGCATTTTAACACTTAATTCAAATTGGCCGACAGCCAAAATGGCCGATCTGAGAAAATTGGATATCAGTCGACTCGGCATGAAGCCCTGAATGTAACAAGACCACTTTTATGATTTTTGGACAAACCATTCAGAAGTTATAAACAAAAAAAGCTATTTTCTGTATCTCCGGACCAGTAGGTGGCGCTGCGCCAAAACGCAGCATGTAGCCTCAGGTCATGCTTGTGATGACATGTACCAAGTTTGGTCTGAATACAATTAAGCGTTGCGGAGATACAGACTTACGTTTGTTTTTGCAAGCTCTACATAAAATTTGATTGTGCGTTTTTCGAGAACGGTTTGACGAATCAACTTGATTTCCATAACTTTTTGTTGGCACTGCTTGAAGATGATGTGGTGCAATTTTGGTGAAAATCGAACAAACCGTCTAGGAGGAGTTCGCAAAAGTAGGTTTTATGGACAATTCAAAATGGCGGAAAATTTTTTATGACGGAAAATGACGTCATAGGGTGCAGTCGAATCGTCATGAGCTCAGGAATCAGAGGAAAAAAGAATTTTGTTGATAGGCCTTACGGTTCAAAAGTTATTAGCATAATATTTTTGAAACTTTGGACAGGTGGTGGCGCTAGAGGGAATGAGATAGAGACACCAAAATTGGTCAATTTGATGTTGGGACTGTCCTCTATCAGAATGTCAAACCGTTACAACTTTCCCGCATACGCTTCTATGGGCTGCCATAGACGCCCAGTCGGAATAATAATTATAATAATAATAATAATAATAAGAACCGGAACAGACACAATAGGTGCCTCCGCACCTTCGGTGCTTGGCCCCTAATAAATAAGAACCGGAACAGACACAATAGGTGCCTCCGCACCTTCGGTGCTTGGCCCCTAATAATAATAAATATAGCTGCAAAGCAGCCATTACCGGGGCCAAGCGCAAAGAAGATGACAAGACATGCCAACATGGCTGGAATGGTCAGACCAACTGCAGCAAGTAGCAATTAAAGACATGTAAAGATGAATTTAGGCAAATGGATGAAAAATCATACATTAACTAAAAATATGATTTAATTATCACTTTTGACAAATAGGTGGTGCAGTTATGAAATGTATGTGGTGTGGTCAGAGTGAGGTGACAATGAGACATATAAAGTTTGGTGTCAATATATCAAGGCAATGCAGAGATAAAGCCTGAATGGTAATTTTGGCAGCATGCGTAAGCTTTGATCTGGCAGTTTACAAAAACAGTTTTGTCTATCGTCACAAAATCCATAAATTGTAGTTGGCATGTTCTGGAGATGATACGATTTGATTTTGGTGAAAACCATAACCCTAGCAGTCTAGGAGGAGTTTGAAAAAGTAGGCATTGAATGAAAATCAAGATGGCGGACAGGAAGTTTGGCTGATTATGGGAAAAATGTTATCTATGTTTTTGGCAAAACCCAAAGAATCAATTGAGAACAGTGTGATTACAATAGGTAAATTTATACAAATGTTATTAGCATTTTGGGACATTTAGTTATAACTTTTGACCAAAAGGTGGCGCTGTCTCAAAATATTTTGAGTACCTTCAGGACATGCTGCTGATGGCACATTCTGAGTTTCAAAATGTTACACCAATGCATTCGTTAAGTATAGCATTTTTATCACAATACTGTATTTAAGTCAATGGTAATTTCATGTTTTGTTCTTTTATAGCGCCACCAAGTGGCACAATACCACAATTTCCATATGTGTCCTCTGAGTGAGCTTATACATGTGTATGTCAATTTTGGTGACAATATCTCAATTTGCTTCGGCGTTGTAGACATTTATGTGAAAAAACAGGTCAAAAATAACTGACACGTGATTTTGATTGGATTTTACTACCCCTTACTATCAATATTTTGAGATTTGGGCATTGGCATGTTGCCAGCGACCTGTTTCCAAACATCTGATGGTGGTTTCGTCTCGATCGGACAAGCGGTTTCGAAGATATTCGCAAATTTTTTTAAGCGCTAAATTACAACGCTGCACAAACCATATGCCAAAACCTGGCAAGTCTGGTATCGTTGGACTCGGCAAGGATTCAGGAATCTAATAATATGACTCCCGTGAAAATAAGTCAACCCCAGCCAGAGTTATAAGCATTTAAAAATGTAATTTTACCACTAGGTGGCGCTGTTTCGAAAGTTCTCTGGCTCCTTCAGGGCATCGTACTGATGACCCATACCGAGTTTTGTAACAATTCATTCATTCGTTCAAAAAATACAGCATTTTAGCACTTAATTCAAATTGGCCGACAGCCAAAATGGCCGATCTGAGAAAATTGGATATCAGTCGACTCGGCATGAAGCCCTGAATGTAACAAGACCACTTTTATGATTTTTGGACAAACCGTTCAGAAGTTATAAACAAAAAAAGCTATTTTCTGTATCTCCGGACCAGTAGGTGGCGCTGCGCCAAAACGCAGCATGTAGCCTCAGGTCATGCTTGTGATGACATGTACCAAGTTTGGTCTGAATACAATTAAGCGTTGCGGAGATACAGACTTACGTTTGTTTTTGCAAGCTCTACGTAAAATTTGATTGTGCGTTTTTCGAGAACGGTTTGACGAATCAACTTGATTTCCATAACTTTTTGTTGGCACTGCTTGAAGATGATGTGGTGCAATTTTGGTGAAAATCGAACAAACCGTCTAGGAGGAGTTCGCAAAAGTAGGTTTTATGGACAATTCAAAATGGCGGAAAATTTTTTTATGACGGAAAATGACGTCATAGGGTGCAATCGAATCGTCATGAGCTCAGGAATCAGAGGAAAAAAGAATTTTGTTGATAGGCCTTACGGTTCAAAAGTTATTCGCATAATATTTTTGAAACTTTGGACAGGTGGTGGCGCTAGAGGGAATGAGATAGAGACACCAAAATTGGTCAATTTGATGTTGGGACTGTCCTCTATCAGAATGTCAAACCGTTACAACTTTCCCGCATACGCTTCTATGGGCTGCCATAGACGCCCAGTCGGAATAATAATTATAATAATAATAATAATAATAAGAACCGGAACAGACACAATAGGTGCCTCCGCACCTTCGGTGCTTGGCCCCTAATAAATAAGAACCGGAACAGACACAATAGGTGCCTCCGCACCTTCGGTGCTTGGCCCCTAATAATAATAAATATAGCTGCAAAGCAGCCATTACCGGGGCCAAGCGCAAAGAAGATGACAAGACATGCCAACATGGCTGGAATGGTCAGACCAACTGCAGCAAGTAGCAATTAAAGACATGTAAAGATGAATTTAGGCAAATGGATGAAAAATCATACATTAACTAAAAATATGATTTAATTATCACTTTTGACAAATAGGTGGTGCAGTTATGAAATGTATGTGGTGTGGTCAGAGTGAGGTGACAATGAGACATATAAAGTTTGGTGTCAATATATCAAGGCAATGCAGAGATAAAGCCTGAATGGTAATTTTGGCAGCATGCGTAAGCTTTGATCTGGCAGTTTACAAAAACAGTTTTGTCTATCGTCACAAAATCCATAAATTGTAGTTGGCATGTTCTGGAGATGATACGATTTGATTTTGGTGAAAACCATAACCCTAGCAGTCTAGGAGGAGTTTGAAAAAGTAGGCATTGAATGAAAATCAAGATGGCGGACAGGAAGTTTGGCTGATTATGGGAAAAATGTTATCTATGTTTTTGGCAAAACCCAAAGAATCAATTGAGAACAGTGTGATTACAATAGGTAAATTTATACAAATGTTATTAGCATTTTGGGACATTTAGTTATAACTTTTGACCAAAAGGTGGCGCTGTCTCAAAATATTTTGAGTACCTTCAGGACATGCTGCTGATGGCACATTCTGAGTTTCAAAATGTTACACCAATGCATTCGTTAAGTATAGCATTTTTATCACAATACTGTATTTAAGTCAATGGTAATTTCATGTTTTGTTCTTTTATAGCGCCACCAAGTGGCACAATACCACAATTTCCATATGTGTCCTCTGAGTGAGCTTATACATGTGTATGTCAATTTTGGTGACAATATCTCAATTTGCTTCGGCGTTGTAGACATTTATGTGAAAAAACAGGTCAAAAATAACTGACACGTGATTTTGATTGGATTTTACTACCCCTTACTATCAATATTTTGAGATTTGGGCATTGGCATGTTGCCAGCGACCTGTTTCCAAACATCTGATGGTGGTTTCGTCTCGATCGGACAAGCGGTTTCGAAGATATTCGCAAATTTTTTTAAGCGCTAAATTACAACGCTGCACAAACCATATGCCAAAACCTGGCAAGTCTGGTATCGTTGGACTCGGCAAGGATTCAGGAATCTAATAATATGACTCCCGTGAAAATAAGTCAACCCCAGCCAGAGTTATAAGCATTTAAAAATGTAATTTTACCACTAGGTGGCGCTGTTTCGAAAGTTCTCTGGCTCCTTCAGGGCATCGTACTGATGACCCATACCGAGTTTTGTAACAATTCATTCATTCGTTCAAAAAATACAGCATTTTAGCACTTAATTCAAATTGGCCGACAGCCAAAATGGCCGATCTGAGAAAATTGGATATCAGTCGACTCGGCATGAAGCCCTGAATGTAACAAGACCACTTTTATGATTTTTGGACAAACCGTTCAGAAGTTATAAACAAAAAAAGCTATTTTCTGTATCTCCGGACCAGTAGGTGGCGCTGCGCCAAAACGCAGCATGTAGCCTCAGGTCATGCTTGTGATGACATGTACCAAGTTTGGTCTGAATACAATTAAGCGTTGCGGAGATACAGACTTACGTTTGTTTTTGCAAGCTCTACGTAAAATTTGATTGTGCGTTTTTCGAGAACGGTTTGACGAATCAACTTGATTTCCATAACTTTTTGTTGGCACTGCTTGAAGATGATGTGGTGCAATTTTGGTGAAAATCGAACAAACCGTCTAGGAGGAGTTCGCAAAAGTAGGTTTTATGGACAATTCAAAATGGCGGAAAATTTTTTTATGACGGAAAATGACGTCATAGGGTGCAATCGAATCGTCATGAGCTCAGGAATCAGAGGAAAAAAGAATTTTGTTGATAGGCCTTACGGTTCAAAAGTTATTAGCATAATATTTTTGAAACTTTGGACAGGTGGTGGCGCTAGAGGGAATGAGATAGAGACACCAAAATTGGTCAATTTGATGTTGGGACTGTCCTCTATCAGAATGTCAAACCGTTACAACTTTCCCGCATACGCTTCTATGGGCTGCCATAGACGCCCAGTCGGAATAATAATTATAATAATAATAATAATAAGAACCGGAACAGACACAATAGGTGCCTCCGCACCTTCGGTGCTTGGCCCCTAATAAATAAGAACCGGAACAGACACAATAGGTGCCTCCGCACCTTCGGTGCTTGGCCCCTAATAATAATAAATATAGCTGCAAAGCAGCCATTACCGGGGCCAAGCGCAAAGAAGATGACAAGACATGCCAACATGGCTGGAATGGTCAGACCAACTGCAGCAAGTAGCAATTAAAGACATGTAAAGATGAATTTAGGCAAATGGATGAAAAATCATACATTAACTAAAAATATGATTTAATTATCACTTTTGACAAATAGGTGGTGCAGTTATGAAATGTATGTGGTGTGGTCAGAGTGAGGTGACAATGAGACATATAAAGTTTGGTGTCAATATATCAAGGCAATGCAGAGATAAAGCCTGAATGGTAATTTTGGCAGCATGCGTAAGCTTTGATCTGGCAGTTTACAAAAACAGTTTTGTCTATCGTCACAAAATCCATAAATTGTAGTTGGCATGTTCTGGAGATGATACGATTTGATTTTGGTGAAAACCATAACCCTAGCAGTCTAGGAGGAGTTTGAAAAAGTAGGCATTGAATGAAAATCAAGATGGCGGACAGGAAGTTTGGCTGATTATGGGAAAAATGTTATCTATGTTTTTGGCAAAACCCAAAGAATCAATTGAGAACAGTGTGATTACAATAGGTAAATTTATACAAATGTTATTAGCATTTTGGGACATTTAGTTATAACTTTTGACCAAAAGGTGGCGCTGTCTCAAAATATTTTGAGTACCTTCAGGACATGCTGCTGATGGCACATTCTGAGTTTCAAAATGTTACACCAATGCATTCGTTAAGTATAGCATTTTTATCACAATACTGTATTTAAGTCAATGCATTGGCATGTTGCCAGCGACCTGTTTCCAAACATATGATGGTGGTTTCGTCTCGATCGGACAAGCGGTTTCGAAGATATTCGCAAATGTTTTTTAAGCGCTAAATTACAACGCTGCACAAACCATATGCCGAAACCTGGCAAGTCTGGTATCGTTGGACTCGGCAAGGATTCAGGAATCTAATAATATGACTCCCGTGAAAATAAGTCAACCCCAGCCAGAGTTATAAGCATTTAAAAATGTAATTTTACCACTAGGTGGCGCTGTTTCGAAAGTTCTCTGGCTCCTTCAGGGCATCGTACTGATGACCCATACCGAGTTTTGTAACAATTCATTCATTCGTTCAAAAAATACAGCATTTTAACACTTAATTCAAATTGGCCGACAGCCAAAATGGCCGATCTGAGAAAATTGGATATCAGTCGACTCGGCATGAAGCCCTGAATGTAACAAGACCACTTTTATGATTTTTGGACAAACCGTTCAGAAGTTATAAACAAAAAAATCTATTTTCTGTATCTCCGGACCAGTAGGTGGCGCTGCGCCAAAACGCAGCATGTAGCCTCAGGTCATGCTTGTGATGACATGTACCAAGTTTGGTCTGAATACAATTAAGCGTTGCGGAGATACATAAGAACCGGAACAGACACAATAGGTGCCTCCGCACCTTCGGTGCTTGGCCCCTAATAATAAGAACCGGAACAGACACAATAGGTGCCTCCGCACCTTCGGTGCTTGGCCCCTAATAATAATAATAAGAACCGGAACAGACACAATAGGTGCCTCCGCACCTTCGGTGCTTGGCCCCTAATAAGAACCGGAACAGACACAATAGGTGCCTCCGCACCTTCGGTGCTTGGCCCCTAATAAGAACCGGAACAGACACAATAGTTGCCTCCGCACCTTCGGTGCTTGGCCCCTAATAAGTATGAGCAATAACAATAGTGATGCCTTGCCTTTGGCAAGCACCACTAATAATAATAATAATAATAATAATAATAATAATAAGTATGAGCAATAACAATAGTGATGCCTTGCCTTTGGCAAGCACCACTAATAATAATAAGTATGAGCAATAACAATAGTGATGTCTTGCCTTTGGCAAGCACCACTAATTAGATTGTAATTTAACTTAATTGAACTTTTAATTCAAGTCCTGTAGTGTTGGCTCATCAGGGCGTAGTGAATCCTCCACCTCCATGTCTTTGCGGCGCATGCTTGAGGTGCTCAGAAACGCTTATCTTTATGTACTCCTCAGTGGCGGCGGAATCGTATTTCATGATCCCTTCTACACAAGCAGAAACAGAAATGATTTAGATATATGCAAAGGCAATCTGCAATCATTCACCAAAGTCCCCACATTTGTAAGCAAAAATATTTTTCCTGTTCATCCACTACCAATACTGGATTAATACAAAGCCATCTCAGCAACTGTTAACTGTAACACTTAGGCTGTCTTCAAGAAGGGACTAAGCAGACTGTACTTTTTTAGAAAGCTTAGATCCTTAATGTGTGCATTAGAATGTTAACCGTGATGGTTACACTTTCTAATAAAGTTCAGTTGTAAGTCATTTATAAGTGGTTAGTTGATGAACTAATCATTTACAAAACATTCATAAATGATTAGCAAGTGATATACTAATATTTTATGTATGTTTTTTAAATTCCGTTACAAGTCACTTACAAGTGATTAGTAAATGATTAACTAATTATTTACAAAACATGACTATGCGTTTCATAAATGTTTAATAAATTATGTTTTTATTTATGTATGCATGTAGCAATTAGAGGATGCAGAAAGTGTAAATGCCTTGTATACATGTACAGATAATTTGTAACAGGTAAGTAACAGTGTTCAACAATGATGTATAAACGCATGAATAAATAATTTACAACACTTTCTGCATCCCCTAAAGTGTAAATTATTCATCACTTGTAAATGTGTTACACATCATTCGTAGATCTTATTTTTTATCTTATTGATTCTTGAGGTGGTTATCTACAAATGAAGTGTAAGACATTTACAAGTGATGAATAGTTTACACTTTAGATTAGGGGATGCAGAAAGTGTTGTAAATGATTAATTCACACGTTTACACATCTATAACAGGTGTTGAACACTGTAGTGTGTACTGCAGTGTAAGTGCTGACTGGTGAGGGTATAGACCGCTGTCTTCTCTGAAACACATGGAGTCTTTAACCACTGTGCACCTGTTGTGAGCAAAACATACAAAAAGTAACATATTTATTAAACATTTATGATACGCATAGTCATGTATTGTAAATGATTATTTAATCATTAACTAACCACTTTTATACCATGGTCTGGGTGAATACTCGATTCTGATTGGCTGTAGGGTGTCCATTAAAAAGTGATAGAGGACACCTAGTAAAGGAGTTCTGGTGAAACTGACTGTTTACCATTCGAAATTAATAAATAAATGCCAGAAGCCAGCCACTACTGACACTGTGCCCTGTCCTGCTTCTTTACCTGGAGCGATAGCTATCCCTCGCATGACCTCTTGCTGCATGACGAGATCCTGAAAAACACAGAATATTCTTACATTTCACAAGACCTGACAAAATACAAAAGTGACTGTTTAAAGTGTGATGAGATGAATACTCACTGGGTGTCGACAGGTCTCTGCTCCGAGGTGCTGCACTAGCATCTTGAGGGCGAAGAAAACAAAGAATATTCAAAGATGTACAATTATTGAAATGAAACAAAAAGGTAAGAACTGGCACACTCTGCTCCTCTAAGCCAGACAAGTCTGAAACATGTCATTAAGCCAATAAAAGAAATCATGGTTTCACTTTATTTTGATGGTCCCTTTAACACATTCTGTTGACTACAAGTAATGTTGCTCCTACATGTCTACTAACTCTCATTAGAGTGTTAGTTGAGTATTAATAGACTGGTAGGGTTAGGGTTAGATTAAGTTGACATGTAGTTGCAAATTACTTATAGTCAGTAGAGTGTCTGTTGGCCCATCACAATGAAGTATTTTAAATAAAATAAAGTTTAAACACACATTTATAATCCAACGGTCAAACTCGCGTGAGGCAAAAATTGTCTTTGCGTTGTATGTGAGCGCGCCATTACTCGTGCGAATGCAAATTTAAACACATTTATAATCCAGTGGTCAAACTCGCGTTTTCTTTGCGTTGTATGTAATTTCATGAATGATGAAAGTGACGAAGGGACGGTAACATCATCTCTAAACCCCGTATACGGACGCAAGCTAGTTAGCAAAGAGCTAGTCAGTCAGAAATCCATGCCATGCTGCTATCGATATACGTGCAGTTTAGTGTCCCAAATTGTTCAAATTGACATGTTCTCTCGTGTACAGCTAAAATAATATCGAAACTGAACATGAACCATGAGCAGCAAGCTAACGTAAAACAAAAAAATGTGTGCCGTGAATGCTAATGCCCTTGACCATTCGCGGCTGTATTGTGAAGTTTAAGACAATATCGCCAAATACACTATATAAATACACTATGTAAATACACTATATACATACACTATACACTAAACTATACGAACACACGGACATTGAATTCATTAGGCTGACCGAACTTACCTTCAATTTAGACGAAGAAACGATGGGTTCACCAGCGATGTAATGTCTGAAAAGCTGTGTCGTCAGGTAGCAATGTTTGAACACGGCTCTGACTCTGATTCGCACCAAATGCCTGTCGTGCTGCCTCGGCCAGTCAGAGTGATGTTGACTGGTTTTTGACTCTTTGGTTGAAATCCAAAGACCTTGATGAAAGAACTTATATTGTACTATACTCTTTGCCTTGATAAAGAGCTGTCTTTGTCTGTCCTTGACTTTTTTGCTGCTGTTGGTTCTTTTTAAGATAGGAATAAGGTGGATAGGCCTAATATACCATGAAATTATTTTCTTAAGTATAATTTCCCACAAATTGCATTTATAAATAAATACATAGATAAATGCAAAAATACATGTATGCATAAATAAATAACTTGATTAGGCTACTTAAATATAAAAGAAAAACTGTTAAAGAAAAACAGGAAAGTGTAAAAAAAACAAAAGAAGAAAAAAACATGAATAAATAAATAGTCATACAGATAATAAATCGTGTTTTTTTTAATAAATAATCTGTTTTCATATGTATTAATCATATTGATAGGCCCTATTTGTAAATAAAACAAATATTACATATTAATCGTGTAAATTTCCTGCAACTGTCATAGACGTCCAAATGACGTCCAAAAAAATTACCCAGTTAAAGGTCAAATGTTGAACGTCAAAATGACGTCCAAGTTGGGTCATGGTTGGACGTCCAAATAGTGGACCTAGTTTGGACGTCGAATAGATGTCCAGAATTGGTCATGGACCGACGGACCCAATATAGACGTGATCTGCACGTCTATCCGACGTCCAATGTTTAGTGGGATATGTCAGCATGTTACTACATGATATTAAAGCACAAGAAAGTCTGAAAAGACAAAGAAAGTGTGAAAAAACGGCACGCTGTTTCTTCCAGATGCCGCTGAAATTAATCCAAGCACAAAAGCAACATTTCAAACAGCATTGTCCTTTATTTTAGTGGATTACCTGTATCAACCTGAGCTGCAGAGGTTTGTGCTTCTCATAAGTGTAGCTGCATGTTGATATCAGACACACTTAAGTCTGCTTTTGAAATTTTTCTGATCGGATGGTTATTTTCTTTTAAACCGCTCATAACCGCCAAAGTTTAAATTCTTGTTTTAGTGGTTGATTTTACAGGTGAGGGGTGATGCTTCGTGTCAGGACGCCTGTTTGATCAGCCTAGTTGTGTTTGTTTCTGTGTCGTTGTCATAGCGCTGTTGTCTTGTTTGTCTGTCCGTGCGCTTCGGCATGTTGTGTTTGTGTTCGTTCACTGTGTGTGTGTGCGCGTGTTGTTTTTCATGCGTTCAGTTGTCGCCCCGCCCTCTTGTTACCTTGTTAGTTCAACATTTCACTCACGTGTTACCCCTCATTAGTCACTCTTTATATTCCCCTTGTGTTTTTTGTCCCTTGCCAGACCGTGTTTCGCGTGTTGTTACTCACGTCTAGCTAGTCTTGCTTTTCCTTGCTGTTTTTGATAGTCTAGTTATCTATTCAAGTCTTTTTTTTCCGTTTTTGATTTGCTTTGTATTCCAAGGGTTTTTCCCTATTTTTCTTTTGCTGTGTCTATTTCCTAGCCCCGATTTGATTTATAATTTTTCCTTTGTTGATTTTTTTTTTTCCTTTCACTTTTTCTATACGTTAACTTGGCATAGATCATAGGTTTTTGCCCCTTCTCCCTACCCCCTGTGGTCTGCATTCCAAGCAGTTTAGTCCTTTTCCTTTTTTTCTCTCTCTCTCTAGTCTCACCGTCTTCCAGGCTGCTGGACCGAGCTTATTCCTCCACCACCTCCAGCCTACCAGCAGTCATCTCCCTTCCCCTTCGCCGCGCCTCACCTGCCCACTCTGCCCGTTGCTTCCCCTGTCTCATTCACAACCATCCTTGTCCTCTTGTGCGGACTGCTCTTGTCTGGGAGTTACCGGTCCATGGACCAAGGCTACGCTTTCTGAGGCTGTGATTGTCTGAGGACCTGATCCTGTCCGGCTCGTGCCTGTTACCCTTCCCAATAAATAATTATTTACCCTGCAATTGAATCCTCTTCTTTCTGAATCCTGACACTTCGCTGCTGCTGGAATGGATTAGTGTTTACACATTAAATGTGGTGTGATTACATGCATTTTATTGCATCAAAGTAAAGCTGATGGAAATGCAAATTATTGCAAAAATGTAATGTGTCGACAATATTTTTTCCGTTTAACTCTTGCGCATAAACTATGTCAAAACTTCAAATGTTGCGAAAAACTGGTTTGGAAACACTTTTTGTCAAGAAAATTTGCATAAATGTAGTGTCATGGGACAAAATTTACCCCAGTCGCTAACCTGTGTTAATCATGACAACAAGGAATACATCCTTGAAAGCCAATATATTGTCCGTGATTGTGGATTGATCTTAACGGCATATATATCTGATGCTGCAAACATGACACCTCCTGGAGTGCCAACACAAATATCTTGTATCATGCACATCGTCAAGTGCATAGAGAACAAATGAATGGCCACTCTTTGTGATTAATGTAATCGGGGTAGCCATCCATTAATTTGTTTACGTTGCTTTTCCATGCCTTTCAAAATAATAGTCAAAATAGCAGTCATGGAATTAGCCCATAATACAAAAAAATCATAATTTCTGTGCACAAAGGTGTTTTAAATAAAAAAAATAAATACACAATACTAGGAGAAAAGCTTCCATACTAACATAGCCCAATTCTATAAAATTCCCTGTATTAAATTAGGCTAAAGAAACATTCTCAGAAAAGACTATAAACTATCAGAACTATTTGTCCAATGCAGAGTTCACTTTCAGAAAACAAGCTTTTGAACATTTTAAAACTTTTAAATATTTGAAATCTAACTCTCTTTACCTCAGATTGCATTTCCTGAGCTTCTTCAGAAAATGTCACTTTCATTATGAAGCTAAAATTAATTTTAGATGGCAATAAAGTTCAGTTGGTTGTTAAAAGTTGCTGGACAAATATGCGGGAGATAGGCTAATTCAGTTGTGATGGCAATGCTTTAGATGATTGTTCAAAATAGACTATTGAACATCAGGAATGTATCATATGTAAACCCTGATCTTACGCCATATTCATTTTTCTTTAATAGCTGTGCACACAGCATTTACACATCGATGGATGGTCCTTATACTAAGACCGAAAGCTTTCCCCACTACTTGGTGCAGGTTGCCAGCTTGAACAGGGGCATGACAATTAAATTTCGGGTCAGAACCAGTGGCAGCCTGTGATAGGCACAACATCAGGACCAATATTACAGTCCTATCAGAAGGGCAACATCTCCCTTTTGATTGCAATTCCTCCTCTTCTGATTGCATTTGTTTATGAAATTAAAATGACAGTAAGCTGGCTAATTTCAGTGAATTGTCTCAATACTCTAATACTGTTGTTTTTTTTTTTTTGTTTTTTGTTTTTTTTTTAATATTATAATTTTTTTGACCAAAACAGGAGGAAAAAAAATTAGGGACATCTGGGAGGCGAAAGGTACACAATTAGCAATAAACACACATTTCTGTATGGAAACAGCTTAAGGGCAGATTTCTATTGCGATAAACCAAAACATAGTGTTTTTTTTTAGGCATGATGACATCACGCACACCATTTTTATCGATAAAAGGCCATTTGAATGGAAACAGGCAGAAGGTGGCAAAAAAACTTTTTTTTTTTATGCATTTTCACTTTGTCTTGAAAAATAGCTAGAAAAGTGGATGGAAACTAGTCTATTGACAGCTTCCAGATACTCCACGCTTCCTGTAGTACTTTCGGGCACTTCTCACGCACCTTACTGTCTAGCTGATCCCACAAAAGCTCAGTGGGGTTAAGATCCATAACACTCTTTTCCAATTTTCCAATCTTTTTTGATTTTCTGTTTCAAAAGTGTCTTTTTCTATACAATTCTTTCAATAAGGCCTGCACCCCTAAGTGTTCCCTTAACTGTTGTACATGAAACTGGTGTTTAGCGGGTAGAATTCAATGAAGCTGTCAGCTGAGGACATATGAAGTGTCTATTTCTCAAACTAGAGACTCTGATGCACTTATCTTCTTGTTTATTTGTACATCTGGACTTCCACATTTCTTTCTGTCCTTGTTAGAGCCAGTTGTCCTTTGTCTTTGAAGACCGTAGTGTGTACCTTTGTGTGAAATCTTCAGTTTTTTGGAAGTTTCAAGCATTGTATAGCCTTCATTCCTCAAAACAAATATTGACTGACGAGTTTCTAGAGAAAGCTGTTTCTTTTTTTGCCATTTTTGACCTAATACCTTCTTTGTTTTAATAGGCTGAAAGTTGTGATGCCTTAATAGTTTGTTTTTATTAATAAAGATTCCGCTGCGGATGGCCTCTTCGATGTGGAGTGCTCCTATTCTATTTTTGTTTGTTTGTACTGTGTTTAGTAAATTTTTTCCAATCAGTTTTACCATGGACAACTCCTGAACATTCGGCAGCATATACCAGACAATCTTATCTTGGTTTTTGACTATTCGGAAGCTTTGCTAGAGATTTTAGTCAGAGGTGCAGCTGTGCTGTTCAAGAGAAGCAGGCAAGGGAGACGGGCAGGTGCGCTGGCCAAGTTCCATCAGTACGGCTTTCGTCCAGCGCTGCCGAGTATTTATCTAGCGAATCTCCACTCTCTTCCTAACAAAATGGACAAACTACAAACCCTCGCGTACAAACAAGGACTTTTCAACCTCTGCTGCCTTATGCTTGACAGAAACCTGTCTGAGTGAAGCCATTCCGGACAGCGCATTACATCTGCGGGGTTTCCAGCTGTTCAGAGCGGATCGCATTGCGGATATAACGGGTTAAACGAGAGACGGTGTAACATGCTATTACATCAATGCAAGTTGGTGTACAGATGTAACAATGTTAAAGAAGATGTGCTGTCCTAATTTGAAAGCACTCTTTATTAACTCTAAGCATTTCTTCTCGCCACAGGAGTTTTGCTCGTTTATTCTGGTGAGTGTTTATATCCCGCCAAATGCATGCATGAGTGCCGCGCTGCAACAGCTGGCTGATCAAATCACAGACACGGAACAACAATACCCGGACTCAGTTATTATTATTCTTGGGGATTTTAACAAAGTAAATCTCACACGTGAATTGCCCAAATATAAACTGCCCATTGCATGCCCAACCAGAGACCGAATTACACTGGATCATTGCTACACAACAATAAAGGATGCATATCGCTCTGTCCCTAGAGCAGCTTTGGGACTATCTGATCACTGTCTGGTTCATCTTCTTCCAACCTACAGACCGAAACTAAAATCTGCTAAGCCTGTAGGAAAGACTGTAAAGAGGGGACAAATGAAGCAGAGCTGGAACTACAAGCCTGCTTTGACCGCACTGATTGGAATGTTTTTGAGGCTGCAGACACCAATCTGGACAAGTTCACAGATACTGTTACATCAAATATCAGTTAGGATATATCCATTCATAATAGGACTTATTTAACATTCAACAACAACAAACCATGGTTTACAGCAAAAAAACAAGTTTTCAGCTATCAACCATGCATCATAAGTGTGGAGTGGCCTAAAACAACTTACTAACTACAGTACTCCTACACTGTAGGGAACCAACAACAGGCTGACAACTTGAATGTGTTCTACAGTAGATTTGAAAGGCCCCTCCCATCCTCAGGGGATTTCCCTCTGGAGCAGTTGAGAGACAAAACCCTTAAGCACGCCTTCGACCAAGTCAGAGTGATTGATGGTCAACAACTCTGGCTGAGTGTCACACTTTTATATCCCTATTTTACGATTATAAATGAGTGGTTGTATAGAGTGACGTAGGACTTTCAAACAAAAGAAGAAACAACCCAGCTCTTAATACCGCAGAAATTATGTTCCAGGAAATGGTGTTCCAAGCGGCTCACTATAATCCGATAGCAGGTCACCTAGGGGAAAGGAAAACACTGAACTGCTTAATAGCCCGCTTCTATTGGCTGGGCATTGGCGGCAATGTCCGCAGGTGGTGTGCAGTGAATGACTTGAATATCAGATGAAAAGCACCATTGCACCCCCTTCCTCTAATCAAGGTCCCCTTCGAGAGAACTGGCATGGACCTTGTCTGGTCATTAGAGCGGACAGCACATGGACATCGCTTTTTATTAGTCCTAGTGGACTATGCAAAGCGATATCCGAAAGCATTGCCTCTGCGAAACATCTCTGCACGTAGTGGTGCGGAGGTACTCTTCAAAATAATCTTCCGGATGGGATTTCCGAAAGAAATCCTCACCAATCAGGTCACAACTTTTATGTCACGGACACTATGCAAGCTTTACGAATTATTGGGTATTAATTCAATTCGCACCAGCGTTTACCATCCACAAACAGATGGCCTGGTGTAACAATTTAATAAAACCCTTAAGAACATGATTTGTAAGTTTGTGCATGAGGATGCTAGAAATTGGGATAAATGGCTCAACCCCTGTTATTTGCAGTACGAGAGGTCCTGCAAGCCTCCACTGGGTTTTCCCAGTTCGAGCTGCTATATGGGTGGCACCCATGTGGGGTGCTTGACGTCATCCACAAAGCTTGGGAGGAGGGAACTTCAGATAGCAAGAATGAAATTCAGTGTGTTCTTGATCTTAGAGCAAAATTCCCCACCTTGGGGCAACTAACACAGGAGAATTTGCTCCAAGCTCAAGAACGACAGAGCCAACTGTATAACAGGGTAGCCCGGCTGCACGAAATTGCACTGGGAGATAAGATACTCGTATTACTCCCCACATAGAGGTCCATATTACTCGTCAAGTGGCAAGGACCATTTGAGGTCACACGGTTAAGATAGAGGGGGATAGAGGGGGCGCACGTAAAATATATCACCTCAACCTCCTGAAATTATGGAGGGAGGCGGTCCCTGTGACTTTGGTCCAGACCCGGTCCAGTGGACGGTGCAGTGCCAACAGGCGTTCACGCAGATTAAAGCTGCTCTTTGGGGGGGGGGGGCTTTTGCGTTCACCTAATTTCTCTCTCCCTTTCCTATTACAGACGGGGAATGGGGGCCGTACTCTCACAGGTGGTGGAGGGGGAGGAGCGCCAGGTGCTGTGAAAAAGGAGTGGCTGGCCATCAAGTGGGAGGTCCTCACTCTCCGGTACTACCTGCTGGGGCAGACCATCAACCTCTGCTCGGATCACGCCCCACTTCAATGGTTCCACCGCATGAAGGATACCAATGCGCGGATTACCCGGTGGTATCTGGCTCTCCAGCCCTTTAAATTCAAGGTGGTCCACAGACTTGGGGCGCAGATGGCTGTCGCCAACTTCCTTTCCAGAAATGGATGGCTCCCCAGCCTGAGTCGGGCGGTGGGGATATGTGGCAGCGGGGGCGTGGACGAGTGAGAGAAAGCGGTAAGGGCGCTTGCACCTGAGCTAAATAATTTTTTTTATTATTATCTCTGTCTTGTTGCTGTATTGTATTGTTGTGCACTGGAAGCTCCTGTCACCAAGACAAATTCCTTGTATGTGTAAGCATACTTGGCAATAAAGATTCTGATTCTTCTGATTCTGATATTGACCTTAGGACAGTCTATTGCATACAGTGGCAACTCAAAAACAAACACAAAGACCATTTTTAACTTAATTTAATAACCAAATTGCTTTCATCTGTTTTTTATACTATGGTATAAGTAATTTTCTAGTACAAAATTATCAATTTAGCAGTATTCCTCGAGGATAAGGTGTTGGAGTGATGACTGCTGGAAATGGGACTGTCTAGATTGGATTAAAAAAATCTTTTTTCAAATAGTGATGGTGCTGTTTTTTACATCAGTAATGTCCTGACTATACTTTGTGATCAGTTGAATGCCACTTTGGTTAATTAAAATACAAATTTGAAACTGCAAAATCGGTACATTATTCCAAACTCATGACCGTCAGTGTATGTCTCCATCATAGTCCCTCCCCTCAAAATCCGATCACAAGTGGTCACAGGAGATGCATTTAAGAGACCAGGTGTAAATAGCATTGTGTCTCACCTGACCACATGTGATTGGATCACCCGAGATGCATCTTAATACTAGTTGGAACAGGGTCTTTGACTACATTCGTATGTGGTTTTTGTGATCCGATCACAAAACATTTAGCCCCATTTGTGCCTATATTTAGTGTTGACCACATGTGATCGGATCAAAAATTTGCATCTTAATACATTTACATTTATTTATTTGGCAGATGCTTTTATCCAAAACGATTTACAAAAGAGGAAAACATAAGCGAATCATCTTAAGGAGACATTTGTACGAAAAGTGCCATACTACAAAGTTTCACTAGCATCAGAATAGCATTCAAACAGATTTAAGTGCAACAAGAATTTTTTTTTTTAGTGATTGATTAAGTGCTCTTGGAAAAGATGAGTTGTAGCCATTTTTTGAAGACAGCTTCACGGATGGAGTTGGGAAGTTCATTCCACCAACGTGGTATGATGAAACTGAGAGTCCGGGAAAGTGATAGTAATAAAAGTAATACCAGGTGTAAACATGTAATTGTGGCCAATTGCAGGGACGGATTAATGCACAGGCTAACCTAGGGGCCTACAGGGATCAGGGGTTCTTCTGCAACTGCTGCTGTACTACATAGTATATCAACGGCCCAGGACGTTTCTCAGAAACGCAGAATTACATTACCTATAATTGACCTGTGATAATACATCTCACTTGCGACAAAACTCTTTGTAACGTATTTCAAGGGCAAGGATGAGGCGAGAACCGGCTTGACAATATAAATAATATTTTAATAGTAAACTTAAAAGACACACACATACATACATACATGACGGACATGTCTGTAAATGATCTCTCTCTCCTCGCACCACCGTCTGCCATTGGCCTTTATCCCTCTTGGAGGCTTGATTAGCCTGATACGGGACCGGTTGTGTATCATCACGACCCTGCCCCGCCCTCCGCCCTGCCACATTCCTCCCTCGTTCGTTCAGGCTGGGGAGGGGCGCGCCTTCCACGCCATCTGCCGGCAGGTCATCCCCGTCTACCTGGACGAGGGAGGGGACAAGGGGAGGGAAACAGAAATAATTAAAATGTGGGGGGTACTTCCTGTAACAGTGTACTACCCCCCCCCCCCAAAAAAAAACACTACAATTTAAAAGAAAGGGAAAAGGCCAACGCAGAGTGGCAGTGAGAGAGAGAGATTAAAAAAAAAAAATTAAAAAAAAACCTACTCGCCGGTTTTCCGATACGCAGTAGCTTGTTCCTCGGCCACTCCTCCACCCTCTAACGGACGACAGCCGCGCCCCTCTGGGCGGATCAGAGGCAGTCCTCCAGCTCCTGGTGGATGGAACGCCCCGCCGCATTCTCGGGGAGCCGAAGGGGTCTCCCCCACCCCTGGAAGCGGTTCTCCCGTTCCTGTTCGTGATCGGCGGTCTCCGACCCCGCCGCGTTTCACGGCTGGTAGGGGACTCCTCCGTCCCTGGCAGCGGCCCTGACCGCTCCAGGTGGTCGGCTAGGAGCCCCTTCTCCCCTCACCGGTCGGCGGCCGTTCCTCCACTTCCAGGCGGCTGTGATCATCGTCCCCCGGCAGATGGATGCGGCTGCTCCATTGGGGTGGACGGTAGTGTTGAGAACTCTAATACGGCGTATCCCTCCTCCTTCCCGGATTTCGGCATTAGTGTAACGTATTTCAAGGGCAAGGAGGAGGCGAGATCCGGCTTGACAATATAATAATATTTTAATAGTAAACTTAAAAGACACACACACACACACACACACACACACATACATACATACATGACGGACATGTCCGTAAATGATCTCTCTCTCCCCGCACCACCGTCTGCCATCAGCCTTTATCCCTCTTGGAGGCTTGATTAGCCTGATACGGGACCGGGTGTGTGTCATCACGACACGGCCCCGCCCTGCCACACTCTTGCACTCAGCACATCGCGGTCTTAATGACATCAGTCTCTAAAGCTTCAGGTTAGAAGTCATGGACAGCAATTTCAAAATGAATGTGAGCTATTCTTTTGTAGGGGAGAGCGGGGCACATACTAACGTGGGGCTAGTTGTAACACACATGGTTTAAACATTTCCACACACACTTGTAAGACGAAACTTCATTTGTTTACTTGTTGCCATGTCATCACTGTGTAGAGAAAACAATATCTGCAAAATTAAATAAACTTTGGAAGATATTGCTAAAAGATCATTTTATAGCAGCAAAAGTAAAAATTCAAAAATGAAATTTTCATCTCCGTTTTTAGAGTTTATTTAAAATGAGGTAAAATGAGTATCATTTCAATCTCCAATCTGTAAACCAGCATCTTGCATAGTCTTTTAATTCTTAGCTAGCCAGCAGAACTGACTAGCCAGGTTAAAATCCCAGGTTAAAATAACAATGCGTTACAACGTGCCCCAATTAGAGCAAACTATATGTGATTCCATGCAGTTAGATATGTAATTTATATAATTCCCCTTTATGCATATGTATGTGTGTGTGTCCTGTCATCAATCTATGCAGTATTTCACCCAGTGTTGTGGCTTTGTTTTGTTGTATCCACTGTCAAGTGTCAAAATTATTGCTATATTACTGGATATATGACAAAGTTAAAGGAATAGTTCACCCAAAAATAAAAATCTTTTACTCACCCTCTTGCCATCCCAGATCAGTATGTCTTTCTTTCTTCTGCAGCACACAAATTAAGATATTTAGAAGAACATTACAGCTCTGTAGGTCCATACAATAAAAGTGAACTGGTGCCAAAATCTTGACAAAAATAACATAAAGGCAACATAAAAGTAAACCATAAGACTCCAGTGGTTAAATCCATGTCTTCTGAAGTGATATGATGGGTGTGGGTGAGAAACAGATCAATATTTCAGTACATTTTTGCTTCTCCCTGCCCTGTAGGGGTTGATATGCATGAAGAATGTGAAAGTGTACCCTGACTGAGCAGGGAGGAGAATTTATATTAAAAATCATCTTAAATATTGATATGTTTCTCACCCACACCTTTCAAATTTCTTCAGAAGACATGGATTTAACCACTGGAGTAAGGTGGATTACTTTTATGCTGACTTGTGTGATTTTTGGAGCTTTACAATTTTAGCGCCCATTCACTTGCATTGTACAGCCTAAAAGAGCTGAGAAATTCTTGTAAAAATCTTAATTTGTGTTCTGTTGAAGAAAGAAAGTCATACATACATGGGATAAACAATGAGAGAATTTTTGGGTGAACTATTTCTTTAATAAATGGCTTTTATTGACTTAATATTTTAGTTTACCCTCTAGGTCATTTAATTAGATTGGATATATTTGTTACAGGGGAATTTTAAGCTGTCATATTGGTAAAGTTACAATGAGCCCCTCACCTGGCAGGGTACGTTGTAACATTTCACTTTCCTTCTTTCCAGTTAGATGGTGAAAAATGTATACCCTGTATTCATGAAACAAGACCACTTATTTGTACCAGACATGTGTCAAATTAATGTGAACAAATACAAATACTTTGAAACCCAAGTGCATTTACTCAAACTTAAGAAAACAGAAAGTGTTAGATTGTGCCCCGCTCTCTCCAACAAAGAGTGCATGAAAATAACAAAGGATTAATATTCAAATATCCTTTTACTCTTGTGAAATATAAGGGGTGACAGAGGGTCTGGCCCATGCCAGATTATTTATAGTGATTATTTATTTAGCCCGGCCTGGAAGAAATGCATTTATATTGTACTGCATTTATTCACAAAAAATATACGTATATCTGTTATAACTATTCTCTAACCATTTGATTCTATTTTCATTCAATCATTAGTAATTGTATGAGAGTTATGATGGTATTATTATGCATGTTTTTATATGGTTCGTAAAAGTAACCATTGCACAACATATAGATCACATAGAATCATTGAGATGAAACTTCAAGTTTATTTATGTGATTTTATTTTCATAATAGGTGACTTAGGTGGCGTTTGGTCTTGTGTGTTCGCTTTATTTTTCTCCTTGCTCTATCCTAATTTTCCAGAGATGTTGAGAATTTCACCATATCTAAGCATTCTTCTTCCTCAGGAATTCCAACAATTTGGATGTTGTTTTGCCAGTTACAATTCTCAAAATCTACCAACTTTTCCCAAACGCGTTACAAGTCCGTCTTGGTCGCTAGCGAGTTAGCAGTTCATTCCCTCTACGATGACTCCAGATAATCTATCTGTTTCTCAACATCCGCCATTCTTGTAACTATCTCAGTGAATTTCGTCTCCATGGCAGTGATCGATCGACGTATTACAGCAAGATCCTCCAAGTCCACTACGAACTTCACCAGCATTGCCGACATGCCCGACAGTTGATACTGAATCTCTCCCGCCTCACCATCCAAATTCCCTGGTCTGCTGCCCTGTCTGGGGTATCAGCTTGAGCACATACTGTAAGTGTCTTTTAATGTCTCCAGAGCCTGAGGATTTTTAATTCTTTGACATATTGTCTTCATAGAACAGTTATGGATCAGGCTGTATAGAATCTCACTGGTTTAAGATGTAAAAGTATTAAAAACTAGCAAAGTGCGCAGAGCTCGCCGTTCACACGTCTAACCCTAGCATGGCGCCACACAACTCCCCGATTCAGCGGTTCTTTTACGCCATTACCTAATGCCAAAACTTGTACATAATTCTAACATCTCGGTGTCATGGTTTTCACCCTGACACATTTAAATAAAGCCATTTGTGAATGCATATTGCTGATTATTACCTTTTATTCAATTAAGATTTTATAATAATGGTGTTTTGTGTTGTCAGTGTTTCATTGTTTCATTGCATGTTGAAAACGACAGACAAATATTGATTACATATTGAATATGTTCCCTAAATTAAATGTTTGCATGAAAAGCACCTAATACAGACACTGATGCACAAACACGGATATGATCTACAGTATGTGTCTAAAGCATATAAAGAGATATGTCTTAATCAACTCAACAGAAACCATGATTCAGCTCTTAACAACTTAGAATATAATCTGGAAACAAAATAAACGATAGTGAAATTAATTTACATCTCTCGTCTGAAAAGTTCTTTACATATAATAATAATTTTTTTTTTTTTTAAATAAAACTAGTCATAAGTGTCATGATTCACTGTTGTCTGCCCTGTGTTCTCCCCTGGCATCTGTTCCCCATGGACTACACTTCCCATAATTCCCTGTCCTCATCACTGCCAGCTGTCTCCTATTGTTCTTTCTCCTGAGCCTTCCGTGGCCCTGTCTCCTGAGCCTTCCACAGCCCCCGAAGTCCTCCTTGGCTCCGCCTTCCACGGCTCCGCCCTTGAAGTCTTCCATGGCTCCGCCTTCCATGGCTCTGCCACCTGAGTCTTCCACGGCTCCGCCCCGGAGTCCTCCATGTCTCTGTCTTCCACGGCTCCGCCCTCGGAGTTCTCCATGGCTGTGGTCATGTGGCTGCCTCCCAGGCCTCCTGACTCAGTCCCCGTCCTGTGGCCTCCTCCCAGGCCCCCTGACCCAGTCCCCGTCCTATGGACGCTTCCCAGGCCTCCTGACCCAGCCCCCATCCTGTGGCCGCCTCCCAGGCCTCCTGACCCGATCCCCGTCCTGTGGCTGCCTACCAGGCCTCCAGACCTTGTCCCCACCTTGAGGTCATCCCCTTGGTCTCCTAGCCGTCCGCCTGACCTGCTCTGGTCACCCTGGTCCCCGGCTCCTTCTTGGCCCTGCCTCCCTGTCTTTGCCCTATTCCCCTCATCCCCTTGCCCCTTGTGCCACCCTTGGACTACCTGTTTGCCCCTTGTGCTCCCCTTGGACTGCCTTTTTGCTCCTTGTGCCCCCCTTGGACTGCCTGTTTGCCCCTTACGCCCTCCTTGGATTGCCTGTTTTTTTTGGGAGCGTCTAGAATCCGCTCCTTAGAAGGGGGGCTATGTCACGATTCACTGTTGTCTGCCCTGTGTTCTCCCCTGGCATCTGTTTCCCATGGACTACACTTCCCATAATTCCCTGCCCTCATCAGTACTGGCTCAAGTGACACATTTCACGTCGAGTGTGATGCCTCGCCACTGTCTGGCACCATGGACAGCACCGACCTTCTACCAACATGTTGTTGATATATGTTGATACTGGGTCAAATTTTTTGAAGAAATGTGGTGACCACAGATGCATCCAACACAGGTTGGGGCATGGTGTGCAAAGGATGTCCGACTTTCGGCACTTGGACAGGTGCGAAATGGGTGTGGCACATCAATCGCCTAGAACTGCTGGCTGTCTTTTTAACTTTGAGAACTTTTCATTCTGACATTGTGAATGTAACGTAGTGCTGGCAAAGACGAAGACGATAAAGTTAGAAACCCAAGTGCAATTTAATTACATAAGTGATATCCAAAACCATAACTATAAACGTGAACTAAACAAAACATGACCATGAACGTGGACGTGGAACTCTGGCTTGGTGGCCTTGACGTGTTAGTCTGGCTTGGCGGCCTTGACGTAGAACTCTGGCTTGGTGGTCATGATGTGTAATGAAGTCATGGAAGGCGGAGCCATGGGAGGTTCGTGGTGTAAAGCTGTAGAAGGTTGAGCCATGGGAGGCTCGAGGGGTAAAGCCATGGAATGCGGAGCCATGGAATACGAAACCGTAAGAGGCTCAAGGGAAGCAGACGGCGCCGTGATAGGCTCCAGGAGTGAAGCCGTAGAAGGCAGAGCTGTGGTCGAGACAAAGAGTCCTGGATGACTGGGAAAAGACCTCAGTGGTAGTGAACATGAGCAGAGTCTCGGGAACAACCTCTGTGGTCGTGGGCATGGACAGAGACTTGGAAACAACCTCCGTGGTTGTGACCATGGGCAGAAACTGGGAAACAACCTCCGTATGTGTAACCGGAGACATTTTAATATGTTGTTGCTGATACAAACGTTAATGAAATTCAGATTTCTTTAAAACATCCATCACAGTTAGCTATACAATTCCTTAAGTCTAATTAAAAATCGTATTATCCATAATACAGAATTTTGCATGATTTTTATTAACATTTATTTTTTCCCTATGACAGTGGAATTATTTAGTGTTTTTTTCCCTTGTATATCGGAGCCAAACAACAAAGATTATTAAATGTGTCAGTAAATAGAAACTGCACCTCCCTGGAAAAAAGAAATCATGATAGTGTTTCTCTCATATTCTTTTGCGACGTTATATTACTACATATAGCATGTTATTACTATATAATGTTTTCATGAAAATATCATGGAATATCAATATTGCCTTGCTGTGGGCCCCCCTTCAATCAGGGCCCATGTTACTCAAGTCCAACATTACCCCCTAGTCCGGTGCTCCTGTTCACCTCCACTCCTATTTTTACATCACATACATTTTTGTTTGTTCTTACAGTTTTGGCCATGGGTTTTGTAACTATAGAGCAGACAGCCTGTACCAACTGAAAATATACTGGACAACAATCCATTATATTGACCACTGCCAAATGTTTGGTTTAACAGTTCAACATGATCAATAAAATGAGTGCCCAGTCCAGCCTTTAGTACAAAAAGAATAAAGCTGTACCCTGTCAAATGTATTCTTTACATCTAGGGATAATATAATGGTGGAGTCTCTTTCCCTTTTCAAGAGAGAATTGTTTTTAACCCTTGTGCGTCAATTCAAAAAAGTTACTCAGAGGTCCTTAGAGGACAAAAATTTCTGCATTTAAAAACTGCCATAATGATATTATTTATTAATATTATTTTCCACTTTCAACATCAGTCCTGATCATAACTACCAAATAATCATTCATTTTCAGGATTTTAACTCTTTAAATGC
This sequence comes from Moxostoma hubbsi, assembly GCA_032164185.1. NCBI lineage: Eukaryota > Metazoa > Chordata > Actinopteri > Cypriniformes > Catostomidae > Moxostoma > Moxostoma hubbsi. The sequence continues at coordinate 10,196,308 of JAVLUX010000005.1, forward strand.
CAGCTTGTTTACATAATACCACTGTTGTTTTACTTACACACACACACACACACACACACACACACACACACACACACATACAAAACATACTCTGACATCCATATGAACACACAATTTTAGCTACATCATTTATTCAATTGGCCTGCAGTGCTCAATAATACAGCAAACAGAAAATATGAAAATGCATGTTTATGCTTGTTACGTCCCGTGTGACTTGTATTTTGGAGTATGTTGGTTTTTGTGTTCCCTCTCTCCCTCTGTCTCTCGCTGCTTACTTTCGTTTTCAGCAGGCGGGTGTGGTATTCTCATTGGCCCGTTCATCCGTCAATCTTGGAGACGCCTGTTGACGACATCGCGTGTCTCCACCAATGGGGGCTGTAAATAAAAGAGCACCTGCGTGGAAAGCGATAGATAGATAGATAGATAGATAGATAGATAGATAGATAGATAGATAGATAGATAGATAGATACTTTCTTTCTTTGTTTGATGCTTGCACGTGCGTTCGTTGTATTGTTTGCCCTGTATCACTGTGTTAATCGGTAAATGTTTATGGTAAAGTCTGTGTTCTTTGATCCTTAATGTGACGGCCCATTCGGTCCTTTTTCTTCGTTTTCTTTCTTCGTGTAAATTAACTGATGGTGAAACTGATGCTATTAAACGGGGAAAAGGACAGGTAAGATATCACGTGATATATGTGCCACACTGAGTGTTCAATTGTGTTAGAGCACTATGTTAGTGACAGGTGCCACCCCCTGTATTTTTTTTTCGATTAGGAGTGTTTATTTCTCTTAAGTAAGATTGGTTATTGCTTTTATTTATTTGATTTGGCACGGTCTAAGTTCTTTTAATTTTTCCCTGTGTAATTTATAGTTTTGGAGGCTTGGCCCAGAGTTATATATTTTTGTAAATTAATTTAAAATACTTCGTATGGGATATTTGTTCTACCATTATTCTTTATAATATATACTGATTCTTTACCCCATATTAAACTCGTTTGATGTGATTTGCTTCCCAGTACATGCACAGTGTTTTCTTTTTGATGTTGCACCCTATTTCCCCTAGACCAAAAAGGGTTTGTAACAATGTTCCACAGGCAAAACATGAGAAAAATGGCACCATCTGTGGAAAATATAAACATTTGTCATTTTGAAGCCAGGGCTCCGAAATGAATGCTTAATATAATAGAATTCATGGTTTTATACTTCAATGGAACTGGGATGAAATATTACAGTTTTAATGGGTTTCGGTGAGAACATTTTTGTCCTTAAGGTCCCGAGTGTAACTATTTTGTGGACTTAGTGTATTATAGATGTATTATAGGAACTGAGGTTGAAATATCAAAATTCCCGCAAAAATACACACTTTTGGCAAAAACGGATGCAGTTGGCATTAACACAGAAAAAAATATTGAAAAAATGAAAAAGACAATATATCCCGAATGTCTCACAAGGGTTACGCAAATACATCTCCAATTCAAACTTTGTGCACAGCAGCAAACATAATTCACACCTACCACAAAGACACCCCCACAGCAATTCTCCAGTTACAATTCAGTTTAAAAGCTGGGAATGTTCCAGTCAACCTATAAAGGCAACACTCCAGACTCCCGTCCAGTTGGTGGCGGTAATGCACCAAAATCTGGTTTGCCAACTGCCATAAAACCTAAGAAGAAAAATGAACCTACAAGTGAAGATGAAATCAACAGTACATGAATGAGGAATAAAAGTGTACCAGTTAATGTCTACACAACATACAGATGGAGTATGATAAGATGGAGATGGGGTTTGTTAAAGAGGAGAGTAAAGACATGATTGATCCTGAACCATGTAGGAGGACAAATGAAGATGGTGAGGTACTAAGAGGTTAGTATCCATTCCTGTTATTCATTGTGACTATTTAAGAACATTGAAGGAACATTAGAAACGTTTTGACTTTTCAAAATATTTTAGATTTGATAGCATTTATTTGAGAACGACAATACAATTTAGCACACAAGATCACAGAGATAGCTACTTGCCTTGACCTTTTTTTGCTCTTCACTATTAAATGTGGGTTCACTTTCATTTCTTGATTAAAAATTGTTGCTCTTTCTTGTCAAATTACTGTGTTTATTTTAGAGAAGAAACGGTAGAAATTTGTCTAATTATGTCAACTGTTATAGTTTGGGCTAAATGTAATGTAGAGCATGTTGAACCTCAGTTGTTTCAGACTGAAAAAAAAAAAGAATTAAAAGAATTCCTTGGTTTTGCATGATCCCGGGCCACTATATTTAGAAAAATGTACATTACAGTAAGTTTAGCCTTGCACATAGGAATAGAATATGTGGGGGATGCAGGGGACGTGTCCCCCTCACCTTTTCACGGGGCAAATGAGTTTACGCTGTGTCTTTCTTACAGCAAATGTGTAAATGCAAAAGTTAAAATTCAAAGGTCAATCACGTGATTCATTAGATAAAAATTTGTATAGATTAACAGCCCTAAAAATATATATCTTAAATATTTATTTTTGTCTTGCGCTTAACATTCTGTCCCCCTCACTATTGAAATGATTGCTACACCCCTAGCCTTACTCGCCAGACTTTTGACAACACCTAAGCATTATGCAACTGAAAAACTAAAAAAAGATATTAAAGGGGTATTCAGAGTTCTCTAGCTAGCATTAGAATTGCTCTCCTGCGTGTTTTTTAAGTACCGATGTGTGAGTGGAGTTAGACGCTATGCTGCCATCTTTCTGCGTGGATCAGCGTGATCATCTCTGCTGCCCCTGTCAGCTTTGGGATATCATTTGCATCTGGAAAATTTTTGATTTCAGAGGTAATTTATAAAGTTATTTATTACTCTTATAATATAATTGCTTTGCCTAAAAATAAACGTCAGAATTAATGCGAACAGACTTCTACTGTTAATGACAGATTATTATTGTCCCTCATATCAATAAAATTTGGAGACTGTCTACATATCACGTTATTTCTAAAGAGAGTTATTACCTTCATTAGAGAACCGCTTGGCATAAAATAAACCTCAGTTATATAGCTATACAGAATGTCATGGTAAAGGAAAGGAATTGTTTTTGATGGTCAAATTTAGCATGTCCATGAATACTGTATTTGAAGAGCTTGTTTTGTTTCTAATTAAACCAACATCATGGTTTACTCAAAATCCACAACAATCACTGTGCCAAACTACTAAAGAAAGAAGCGTGCACCATTTCATAGAGGTGGTGAAAGATGGCCTGCCTTATATTGGATTAAATATAATATGGAGTTTTACATTTGTGTCACAAGCCTTTTGCCCATGCCCAAGAGGAAGCCATGCCCCTTGTGAAGTGGGCTTTAACCCCCAAATGGCATTCCAAGCCTTGTGATCTGTATGATAATTTAAAAGCTTCTACAGTTGAAATAAGAATTTTACATACACATATGTTGAAGTCATTAAAACTAATTTTTTAACCACTGCAGATTTAATATTAGCAAACTATAGCTTTTGCAAGTCGTTTAGGACATCTACTTTGTGCATGACATGAGTCAGTTTTCCAACAATTGTTTACAGACAGATTGTTTCACTTTTAATTGACTATATCACAATTCCAGTGGGTCAGAAGTTTTCATACATTAAGTTACCTGTGCCTTTAAGCAGCTTGAAAAATTTCAGAATATTATGTCAAGCCTTAGACAATTACCCAATTAGCTTCTGATAGGAGGTGTCTGAAATAAAGGAGGTGAAAGAAATAAAAGCTGAAATAAATAATTCTCTCTACTACTACTACTACTACTTTTTTGGGGGAATTTTCTCCCGAATTTGAAATGCCCAATTCCCAGTGCACTCTAAGTCCTCATGGTGGCGTAGTGACTTGCCTCAATCTGGGTGGTGGAGGACGAATCTCTGTTGCCTCCGAATCTGAGACGTCAGCATTTTTTTCCATGGCTTGTTGATCGCGTTACCGCAGAGACCTAGCATGTGTGGAGGCCAGGGTTCCTGTGGTATTCCGGTTTCACGGTATACCACGGTATGAAAATTTCCGGTTTGCATACCATGTACATTTGCTTATCTACTGTATTTAGAAAAAAAATGCAGTGGGATGGAAAATCTGACTGCCTGTCAGACTCGTCATCTTGCATCTGTGTCACACACGCATACAGTGGAGAAAATGTCTGAGAGAAGCGAGGCGTGTGGGTCTAACATAAGTGTGTGTGTGTGTGTGTGTGTGTGTGTGTGTGTGTGTGTGTGTGTGTGTGTGTGTGTGTGTGTGAGAGAGAGAGTTAAAGCAGTGTTTCTCAACTGATGGTTCGTGACCCAAAAGTGGGTCGCAGGTCTATTCAGACTGTGTTGCAGGGAAAGAACAATGCCATGGTTCTCCCATTGAAGATATTTCGGCGGCCGCCCAAGTGATAGCCTATTTAGGACTGCTGAGGCAGATTTAATGATAATCTCGCAATCAGCTGAAGGCTTCTCATCTGCACATTCGCACGAGTGTAACGTAACCAGCTCGTGATCATGATCTGCTCTTCTGTCTGGCATGCAACAAACCGGGCTTCCTTGATATTGTGGTCTGCACTCGTTATATAGCGCTTTTATTAAGCCTTAGAGGTACCAAAGTGCTTTACACTGTGTTCCAATCACCCATTCACACACTCATACACTAATGGCGGGAGAGCTGCCATGCAAGGCGCTAACCTGCCATTGGGAGCAACTTGGGGTTCAGTGTCTTGCCCAAGGACACTTCGGCATGTGGAGTCGTGTGGGCCGGGAATCAAACTGCCAACCCTGCGATTGGCAGCCGACCCACTCGTCAAATCTCTCAAACAGTAGGCTGCCCTGACATAGCAAACAGCACTGAGGAGGACAAGTGCAACACTGTGCTAAGCGCTAATTATTTCTTCATTATACATCATCACCTTTACAAAATTGTTTCATGATTTTACATGAGTTAAAGTAACTGTTATATTTTGACAATGTTATAATTTCATATTAAATAATCTAAAGTTAGAATCTATTAGACCTCATTTTATATCAACAGTGGCAGTTGAAGTTAAAGTTTCAAGATATGTTTCAGCTAGTATTTATTTTTTCATAAATACTATAATTTGCTATTATTATTACTATTATATAAGACTACAATGACCTAACCATGGTAATGAGGAGCCTTTCCTCCTATGTAATATATATGTTTGAATTATGTTTGAAATTGGGAATCAAATGGTAAAATGATGGGCTCATATATATATATGTATGTATGTATGTACGTACGTACGTACGTACATACATACATACATGCATATATATATATGTATATGTATGTGGGATTTGCATACCACTCCCTCGGACATATGGGTATAAAAGGAGTGCTGCTGCAAACACACATGCAGGTTTTGCACTGAGGAGCCGAGCTAAAGACCCGGCCATTTCAGCGTTGGTTCAGTGTTATGGCAAGAGGGACACAATGTCTTGTTCCCTCCATCAGGGAATAGAGGTTACATTAGTAACCGAGATGTTCTCTATCTGTCACTCAATCTACGTTGTGTCGATGAGAACAAAGAAAGCTTCCTGATGTCACTGGACTTCCTGTTGCTGACGGCACGCTGCACAAGTTTTTGTTTGTAGCCTGCTTGGGCTGCTTAGCATTGCTTATTCTTATTCACAAACGTTCATCGTTATGTTCATTATTATATCCTTATATCATTTTACCGCGTTTCAGGTTTTTCCTCTTTTCTACCGTTTCATCTGCGTGTATTTTACCTGTTGCTGCTGGCACCTAACTAGAGTCTGAGTTTGTAGCCTGCTAGTTTTTTAGCATCGCTTGTATATCTGTTTTCAGCCTTTAATCCTTAACATCTGCCATTTTTAAGTGCGTATCGGGTTTTCCCTCGTATTATTCTATTATTGCGATTCAACTGCCCGCATATTCCACCTGCATCCGCGTTCTATTTTTATTATGATTAAACTGCGTGCATTTATTTTCAGCGCACACCCTTTTTTTTCTCCCCTGCGGTACACAGATTATTGCATTGATCTCATAGCACAAGAACAACCAACAACTACAAACAATTGCGTGAGGGATTCACATCAATCTCAAACCCTCACCGCTCAGGAACAATCAACAACAACAAACAATTTGCGGTAAGTCATGTCATCCACTCATGTTATTTCTTCCTGCATTGCATGTCACATGTTTACAATAGCCTCAATGAGTTTCATTCATTTGAGAAGCTCAATGAGTTAGAGACTTGCATCCGAACGCTAGTGGAGGTCAGTGAGAAGGAGAACCTGAAGCTACTGTTTCGGATGCTAGTACAGAGAGCAACATACACACTTTGTTTCCGGCTGTAGAGCCCCTGCAGCAGGGCATTTGGGTGACATCTCAGCAGCATACTCGCTCAGTAAAGAGACACCACTCTCCCGTTCCTGTTATGGTTTCCAATCGATTCTCCCCACTCAGTGATACACCCAATGAGAATCATGTTGAAAGAGCCCTTGTTATTGGCGATTCTATTGTAAGGAACGTGGAAATAGAGACTCCAGCCACTATTGTTAATTGCATTTCGGGTGCCAGAGCGTCTGACGTCAAATCAAATTTACAAGTGCTGGCTAATGCTAAACAAAGATTTTCGAAAATTGTTATTGGCACTAACGATGTCCGGCTTCGCTAGTCGAAGATCAATAAAAATAATGTTAAAGAGGTGTGTGAATTTGCAAAAACATTGTCAGACACTGTAATATGCTCTGGTCCCCTCCCTGCTTGTCGTGGTTACAAGGTTTATAGTAGATTAGTGTCACTGAATGGCTGGATGTCTGAGTGCTGTCTGAAGAATAAAATAGGATTTATAGATATTTGGAAGAGTTTTTGGGGTAGACCTGACCTGCTAAAGAGAGACGGACTCCATCCCTCCAGGGAAGGTGCCGCTCTGCTCTCTAGTAATTTGGATCATACTCTTAATAATGATAGTATTTCACTAACTGGGGCCCAGGTCAGGAAGCAGTCAAACTGGTTAATCCGAACATCTGCTAGCTGCCTTGAGACGTCACACAGGTCACATATATACATATACATATACAACACAGAGAGACTGTATCACCTAGATATCTCATAGAGACTGTGTCTGTTCCCCGACCTACCAAACACATTACCCTCACTAAATCATTTAGAATTTTTTTTATTAAGGTCAAACTTGAACAAAACAAACAAATTAAAAATACACATCAAATAAAAATAGGGCTAATAAACATTAGATCTCTTTCTACCAAAGCACTAATTGTTAATGAAATTGTTACAGATCATAGATTGGATGCACTCTGTTTGACTGAAACCTGGCTAAACTGGATGAATATATTATTTTAAATGAATCTACTCCCCCGGTTATTGTTATAAACACAAGCCTCGTCTGAAGGGTCAAGGAGGAGGTGTTGCTACAATTTTCAGTGAAGTTTTTGGTGTTACTCAGAGGACAGGATATAAATGTAAGTATTTTGAACTAATAATGCTTAATGTGACACCGTCAGATATAAATAAAAAATCTCTGTCGTCTTTTGTCCTTGCTACAATGTATAGATCACCCGGGCCTTATTCTGATTTCCTTGGTGAATTTGCAAATTTTTTATCAGATCTCGTAGTTACTGTAGATAGAGATTTAATTGTTGGTGACTTCAACATTCACATAGATAATGAAAATGATACATTGAGATTAGCATTTATTGATATTCTCAACTCTCTTGGGAGTCAGACAAAATGTAACAGGACCAACTTATCGCCATAATCATACGCTAGATTTAATTCTGTCATATGGAGTTGATGTTGATAGTATAGAAATTCTGCAGAGCGATGACATCTCGGATCATTACCTCTTCTCTTGTATGCTGCAATCAGCTAATGTTACTCAATGTATGCCACGCTATCGTTCAGGTAGAACTATTCTTTCGACCACTAATGATAGCTTCACTAATAATCTTCCAGTATCTCATACACTCAATAAACCCCAAAGCCCAGAAGAGCTTGATGAAATAACAAAAAATATAAATGCAGTCTTCTCTAGCACTTTTGATATTGTCGCACCACTTCGATTAAAGAAAATGAAAGAAATAAGCCCTGAACCATGGTACAATGATCACACTCATGCTCTCAAGAGAGCAGCTCGGAAAATGGAGCGCATGTGGAAAAATACAAAATTCGAATTATTTTGTGGTGCATAGAAGGATAGTGTCTGTAGCTACAGACAGGCACTAAAAGCTGCCAGGTCAGCATATTTTAGTAAACTCATAGAAAATAACCACAACAATCCTAGGTGTTTTTTCAGTACTGTTGCTAAATTGGTTAGGAATAAAGCCTCAACAGAACCAGATATTACGTCGCAACACAAGAGTAATGACTTCATGAATTTCTTTACAGATAAAATGAAATAATCAGAAATAAATTGGAATTATGCAATCATCTGTCATAGCACCTCAGAAAACAGTGTCTAATAATTTTCCTCATGTGCAACTTTCAATCCTTCTCTGTCATAGGTCATGAAGAGCTAACAAAACTTTGTTACTTTGTTGTTTGTTAGATCCTACACCAAATAAGCTCTTAAAAGACGAACCTCTTCTTAATATTATTAACTCCTCGTTATGCTTAGGACATGTCCCAAGAAACTTTAAAATGGCAGTTATCAAACCACTTATTAAGAAGCCACAACTTGATCCTGGAGAACTGGCTAATTATAGACCGATTTCAAATCTCCCATTTATGTCAATAATACTAGAAAAGGTAGTATCCTCCCAAATATGTTCATTTCTACATCAAAATAGTATATACAAAGAATTTCAGTCAGGATTTAGGCCTCATCACAGTACAGAGACTGCACTTATCACAGTTACAAATGACTTGCTCTTATCATCTGATCATGGCTGCATTTCTCTTCTGGTGCTTTTATACCTTAGTGCTGCATTCGACACGATAGATCACAACATTTCTCTTGAATAGGCTAGAGAATTGTGTTGGCATTTGTGGAGTTGCATTAGCATGGTTTAGGTCAAATTTAGCAGACCGCTACCACTTTGTCTATGTAAATGATGTATTGTGAAACCAAACAAAAGTAAAATATGGAGTGCCATAGGGTTCAGTTTTAGGGCTTCAGCTTTTCTCCTTGTATATGCTTCCCCTGGGAGATATTATCAGGAATTGTGGAATAAGTTTCCACTGCTTTGCCGACGATACCCAACTTTATATTTTTTCAAAACCTGATGAGATTTCACAATTCTCCAAATTAGCAGAGTGTGTCAATGAAATAAAAGATTGGATGGCCAGAAATTTTCTTCTACTCAATCCTGACAAAACAGAGGTACTAATTATTGGACCAAAAATCTCTAAAAATAAGCCACTACAATATAATTTGACGCTCAATGGATCTACTGTTACATCATCTTCAACAGTGAAGAACTTAGGTGTTATATTTGATACCAATCTGTCCTTTGAAAATCTAATTACCAATTTTTGTAGAACAGCATTGTTCCACCTAAGAAATATTGCTAAATTACTGCACATGCTCTCTGTTGCTGATGCCGAAAAACTAATTCATGCGTTCATGACCTCAAGACTAGATTATTGTAATGCATTACTGGGAGGATGTCCAGCAAGATCAATAAATTAACTTCAGTTTGTTCAAAATGCAGCAGCCAGAGTGCTAACGAGAACCAAGAAATATGATCATATTAGCCCCATTTTATCATCGTTACATTGGCTACCTGTTAAATTCCGTATTAATTTTAAAATTCTGTTAACTACGTACAAGCTTTGAATGGTTTAGCTTCACAGTTCTTAAGTGACCTTCTACCACAATATATTCCATCACGTTCATTACGATCGCAAAATTCTGGCCTGTTAATAGTTCCTAGAATATCAAAATCCACAAAAGGAGGTAGATCCTTTTCATATTTGGCTCCTAAATTATGGAATAGTCTCCCTAACACTGTTCGAGATGCAGACACACTCCCTCAGTTTAAATCTAGACTAAAGACTCATCTATTTAGCCAGGCATACTCCTAAATTATCCTCCAACCCACAATTAGGCTGCTTTAGTTTAGTCTGCCGGAACAAGAAACATTGATCATGATTTAAAACTCTGCAATAAATTGAATGGAATAATTTATATTATTTTATTTGTTTCCCTGTCTCAACCTCGGGACTCCTATCCTGAGCTCACCAGAACCAGCTGGATCCAGCACCATTTCTGCTTCATGTTGGTCTCCACTGCTGAGTATCGCTGAATGATGATGACTAAATGCAGCCGGTGCCAGCCAAACATCACTTCAGTCTATTATGATGGACTCCACCCATAAGACATGGGATACTTCATATGCCATTGTCTGAACCTTGGATTTATGATGGACAACACTGTACCTCACCGAAATTACCGGCCAGGTTGAACTGCGTTTCACATCCCTGAACTCTGCCTGCATCACCTCAGCCTATTGATGAACTACAATCTTGAAATGAAATGCATAGACCAACTGGTGCCAACAAAAGCCTTCATCGGCCAGTTAACAAGGACAATTGCATCTATGTGAACTTCTGCAGTTAATCCAGGATGGACTTCAAAGACATTGGTCATTAATCTTGCAGTTCAAACAAAATCGATGTTTAAACACTGACCCTTAACACTTACCTAAGTTTAATTATTTTAAACCATGACTTTAACTATACATAAGTAATATTTACATTATATTCATGATGTTAGCCAGAGGGGAACTGGCCCCCACATGAGTCTGGTTTCTCCCAAGTAGGGCTGCACGATTTGGACAAAAAGTCATATTGCAGTTATTTTGGAAAATATTGCGATTGCGATTTAAACTGCGATTTATGATGGTAATGTTTTACATAAAAAAAATTTACCCAAAAACTGCAAAAAGGCATATGGGGTTTTCACACTTGAGCCCTCTTAAAAAGAACCAAACTGAGACCTTTTTTTCAGTTCAACCACTAACAAATAAATATGTAAACAGTGAAACAATGTCTTCATATCCAAATGTTACCGTCCACTATTTACCTGTTTTTGTCCATTTTGTGAAAGGCTCTCAGCACACTAATCATCATCATTAGTTTTTGAAACAATCAACTTGAATATTAGGGATGCTCCAATCAGGATTTTAACATCCGATACCGATCTCTAATTTTCTTTTCATCTCATCAATCGATGCTGATCATTTAACTTTTATCAGCAGCTGTCAAAACTGGTTAAATGTAAGCTTTCTGCTCAATGTCACTGTTAACTAAATTTCCCTGTTGGTAAAACCATAGTTGTTGCCTAGTTTTTGCTGTCAAAAATAATGTTGGTTTATTGAATAATTCAGTATACACAAAAATAATAAAAAATATAAATGTTACTCTTTATTCTAGGCCTTAAAAACTAGTAGGCTTATACAAACAATTATTTACAGTATATAAGATAGTCCTAAAGAATGAGGCTTAATGTCAAACTGAAGTTGAACTGATAACCCATTGGTGTGATTAAATTTAAAGTGAAAATTTTGCATAGTTTGTCACCATCTCATTTAATTATTTTTATTCATTATTTTATTATATTTAATTTAGCAATGCATTATATTATAGTACCTAAATATTTTATATAGATTTATTGTATATATGTTCCTTTTCATTTTGTTGGATGTTGGTAATATTAGTTCCGCTTTCCCTTGTTTCCGCTGGGAGTGAAATAAGGGCGACACACTCTCTCGTGAGAGGTAAACAAATGACGGGAGAATGAAGAGATGTTTCTGGACTCTACAGGTGTTTCTATTAATGCTGTTTGCTCCAAAATATTTTTAATAAAGATGTTTGAATTATACCCCATCTTGTATTTCGCGTTATTGTGGGATTTCTTGCGGAGACTGAGATGCTGCTACCGCAGGTAATAAACGCTTGACGCAGGACGTGCCAGTTTAGTTTAAATAAAGCGTTTAGCGCAGGTAAGCAAACGGAACCGAACTCCGAGCACTTCTGTTACTCTAAGCATGAGAGGGAGTTCTGGAGCACAGAACTGCTCTGAAAACATTAACAATGCGCTAATTTAATATAGACTGGACTTAGCAGCGCAAATAAATTTTGAAGCGAGCAGACTATTTATTTATTTAATTAAATCGCAGCCCTTTGCAATTTAATAATCACACAAGGTCATATCACGGTTTCGATTTTCTTTCGATTAATTGTGCAGTCCTACTCCCAAGGTTATTTTTCTCCATTAATCAACATCTTATGGAGTTTTGTGTTCCTTGCCACAGTCACCTTCAGCTCGCTCAATGGGGATATTAATACAGTTATTATTTAATTACTTTTAAACATGATTAACAATCGTAATTTATCTAATTACACAATGATGATTCATTGACATTGTAGACATTACAGTTTTATCGTCCGTTAATGCTTGATCTTCTGTAAAGCTGCTTTGAAATGAGGTGTGTTGTGAAAGGCGCTATCCAAATAAAATTGTCTTGACACTAGGGGTCCCAATGGAAAACGCCACCAGAGCTGAACTGTGTTACGCCGATTGGCGGTGCGAGACGGGCAGAACTCTGTGTGCCTCGCAGCCAGTGCAGTAACTACCCCCAAAACTGGCAGGCATGAAGTGGTCCACTACACCCCGGGGAGGAGCGGCTATCTGCTCAGAAGTTTTAAGGACTGGCTGGCCCAGCCGTAGCTTTCTCTCTATTATTCTCCCCAAGAGAAAGGAACAAATTGTCCAGCTGGGGGCCCATATAAGGTCCACGTTGGGGACTTTCGTGAAGGTGCAAGGAGACAAGGACAGGCCGAAGGGGAGGACTTTGTACTGGTATGCCTGACACTCGAAGGCAAACCAGAGAAAGGGTCTGTTTGGAGGAAGAATCGAAACATGAAATTACACGTCCTTCATGTCAACAGCCGCAAACCAATCCTGATTCCGAACGCTCGCTAAAATACGTCTCTGAGTGAGCATCTGGAACGGAAGACTTTGCAAGGCCCCATTCAGAACTTGCAGGTTCAAGACATCCCTTTTTTGGGTATGATGAAGTAGGGGCAGTAAAATCCCTTCCTCATCTCGACTAGAGGGAAAGACTCTATTGTATCCTTCCGTAGAAGGGTGGCGATCTCTGTGCGCAAGGTAGCGGTATTCTTGCCTCTCACCGCAGTGAAGCGGACTCTGTTGAACCTGGGCGGGCACCTGGCGAACTGAATCGCATAGATGAGTCAGACGGTCAACCAGCGTGAAGGGTTGGGAAGCATGAGCTATGCCCCCAAGCTCAGTGTGAGTGGTACCAAAGGGACTACTGCGTCGGCCGTACCAGCGGACGGGGTGGAGCCTGAGGTGCTGAGTCTAGAGACATCAATGCACTTACCTGGCTCCTTGTGACCATTCTCGGAATAGCTTGGGATGGGTGAGGAAGATCTTCGTCCTCAAAACCAGTGGAGACCATCACATCAGTGGCGGGTTTGCGCCACTGGTAAGAACCACTGTAATGCGCCGTAGAACCAGCAGCTTCCAGCAGAGGAGAGATTAATGGAATGGCAGGAAGAATTCAGCTCATTGAATGTGTCTGATCGGCTCCAAAGAAGAAATTGGAATGTGTGTTTGCAGCGACACTCCTTTTATACCCGTATGTCAGGGGGGGCATGCAAATCCCACACACTAATTCCCATTGGCCTTTTCTCAAAGATCAGAGATATCTGGGCTCCCAAGTTTGACCCCTAGTGTCAACTCATCGACACAACGTCGAGTGAGTGACAGATAGGGGACTTCCTGTTTTTGATATCAACAACAATGATAATGTCACTTGATGCATATCCTTGTACTTGAAATCCACGAACAAAACTATGCAAAGGAAATTCAACCCATAATACATTAAATACAGGTTACGTTTTTACTATAATGGGTCACCACATGATTTCCAATGTAAAATCTGGTCCTGCTGCAAAACCAATTGAGAACCACTGTGTTATAGTTACATGCAAATTTTTTTTATCATGTTTGTAATTCGTTTTTTTTTTTTTCTTATTTATTTTATTTATTTTCAAAAAGTTGACTTTTTTTTACACACTTCCATTAAAAAAATTGTTTCAAGTTTAAATTTTAATGAAGCGTTTGTTCAACCCAAAAAAACCTTCAGTTTTCACTAATTTAAGGGTCATTGTAACCGCTATTAATAATTGTGTAATACCATATACTGTGATACCGTGAAACCGTGAAATTTTCTAAGACTGTAATCATACCGTGATATTCTCATACAGTTGCAACCCTAGTGGAGGCTCATGCTATTCTCCACGGCATCCACGCACAACTCAACACGCATGCCACCAAGAGTGAGAACCAGCCGATATTAGCCTTTCACAGATATATCGGTATTTGAGTATGTTGTTTATATAATCTTTGTGGTGTTGTGTGCTTGTATGTGTGATTGAGTGTGGTGTAGAGTTGAGTATGTTGTTTATGTAATCTTTGTGGTGTTGTGTGCTTGTATGTGTGATTGAGTGCGGTGTAGAGTTGAGTATGTTGTTTATATAATCTTTGTGGCGTTGTGTGCTTGTATGTGTGATTGAGTGCGGTGTAGAGTTGAGTATGTTGTTTATATAATCTTTGTGGTGTTGTGTGCTTGTATATGAGATTGAGTGCGGTGTAGTGTTGAGTATGTTGTTTATATAATCTTTGTGGCGTTGTGTGCTTGTATGTGTGATTGAGTGCGGTGTAGAGTTGAGTATGTTGTTTATATAATCTTTGTGGCGTGTGTGCTTGTATGTGTGATTGAGTGCGGTGTAGAGTTGAATATGTTGTTTATATAATCTTTGTGGCATTGTGTGCTTGTATGTGTGTTTGAGGCGTGCAGAGTTGAGTATGTTGTTTATATAATCTTTGTGGCGTTGTGTGCTTGTATGTGTGTTTGAGGCGGTGTAGAGTTGAATATGTTGTTTATATAATCTTTGTGGTGTGTGTGCTTGTATGTGTGTTTGAGTGTGGTGTAGAGTTGAGTATGTTGTTTATATAATCTTTGTGGCGTTGTGTGCTTGTATGTGTGTTTGAGGCGGTGCAGAGTTGAATATGTTGTTTATATAATCTTTGTGGTATGTGTGATTGAGTGTGGTGTAGAGTTGAGTATGTTGTTTATATAATCTTTGTGGCGTTGTGTGCTTGTATGTGTGTTTGAGGCGGTGTAGAGTTGAATATGTTGTTTATATAATCTTTGTGGTGTGTGTGCTTGTGTTGCTTTTGCATGTGTGAGTTGTGCAATGCTCAACTCACACATGCATTTAAAATGCATTTGCAATGTCAAAAATTTAACTCAACACCTTGTTCTTTAAAGTTTGAATCTTTGGATATAGTTTCACTCTGTCTAGCTCAAGCAGCATTTTCTGAAAAAATTCAAGTGTATAACTCAGTGGCTTGGGATATCAGGCCAATATATTGGACAACAGCTTCCAAGACTATTCCTGCCTCTAAAGGACTGCCATGTGTAGACCCCCCTCTGGTGACAGTCTTCAGTGTGTGCTCAGCAAGATCATCTTGGTCTATTGCCTCATTAGTGTCCTGAAACAAAACAACTGGATATTTAATGTGTAGTCCTACTTTTTCACCATGACAAAACAGTCATGATCAAATCAGTATCATTCTCCTTTTTTTAGAACTTCTTTCCACAAAAGTTGCATTGCCACTTTATTTTATACTAAAATAGAAAAACAACAACTACAACAAAAAGACTATTACAAGCTTAAAAACTTGATCTGGTGAAATAAATGACTTTTATATTTTGGCACAATATGTTATCCTCTGGTGGGGCTTACTTCGACACACAATTGTGGCTCTGGATCCGTACTCCTGGATAGGGGATGGACTCTATTCTTCTCTGGAGCTTCCCATGGTGTGAGGCGACGGGCGGGTGTGGGGATACTCACAAGTCCCTGGCTGAATGCCGCTATGTTGGAGTTTACCCCGGTGGACGAGAGGGTCGCCTCCCTTCGCCTACGGGTTGGGGGGGGGAAAACTCTGACTGTTGTCTGTGCATATGCACCGAACAGCAGTACAGAGTATTCTGCCTTCTTGGAGACCCTGAATGGAGTCCTGAATAGGGCCTCAGTAGGGGACTCCATAGTGATGCTGGGTGACTTCAACGCGCACGTGGGAGATGACAGGGACACCTGGAAAGGCGTGATTGGGAGGAACGGCCTCCCCGATCTGAACACGAGTGGATGTTTGTTATTGGACTTCTGTGCTAGTCATGGATTATCTATAACAAACACCATGTTCGAACATAAGGATGCTCATAAGTGTACGTGGTACCAGAGCACCCTAGGCCGAAGATCGATGATCGATTTTGTAATCGTGTCATCAGATCTGAGGCCATATGTTTTGGACACTCGGGTGAAGAGAGGGGCAGAGCTGTCAACTGATCACCATCTGGTGGTGAGTTGGATCAGGGGGTGGGGAAAGACTCTGGACAGACCTGGGAAGCCCAAGCGAGTAGTGCGGGTGAACTGGGAACGTTTGGAGGAGGTCCCTGTCCGCGAGATCTTCAACTCACACCTCCGGCGGAGTTTTTCAGGCATCCCTGCGGAGGTTGGGGACATTGAACCGGAGTGGGAAATGTTCAAAGCTTCCATTGCCGAAGCCGCGGTGGAGAGCTGCGGCCTCAAGGTTTTAGGTGCCTCAAGGGGTGGTAACCCTCGAACACCGTGGTGGACACTGGTGGTCAGGGAAGCTGTCCAACTGAAGAAAGAGGCCTTCCGGGATTTGTTGTCCCGGAGGTCTCCGGAGGCAGTTGCAAGGTACCGACAGGCCCGAAGGGCTGCGGCCTCAGCCGTGAGGGAGGCAAAGCAGTGGGTGTGGGAAAAGTTCGGAGAAGCCATGGAGAAGGACTTTCGGTCCGCACCAAAGTGCTTCTGGAAAACCGTCCGCCACCTTAGGAGGGGAAAACGGGGAACCATCCAAGCTGTATACAGCAAAGATGGGACGCTGTTGACCTCAACCGAGGAGGTTATTGGGCGGTGGAAGGAACACTTTGAAGAACTCCTAAATCCCTACTCTATCCCTATGCTAGAGGCAGAGCCGGAGGCTGATGGGGGATCAGATTCTATTTCCCTGGGGGAGGTCACTGAGGTCGTCAAACAACTCCGCAGTGGCAAAGCCCCGGGGATTGATGAGATCCGACCAGAAATGCTGAAAGCTTTGGATGTGGAGGGGGTGTCATGGATGACACGCCTCTTCAACATCGCGTGGAAATCTGGGACAGTGCCTATGGAGTGGCGGAACGGGGTGGTGGTTCCTCTCTTCAAAAAGGGGGACCAGAGAGTGTGTGCCAACTACAGGGGTATCACACTTCTCAGCCTCCCTGGTAAAGTTTACTCCAAGGTGCTGGAGAGGAGGGTGCGGCCGATTGTCAAACCTCAGATTGAAGAGGAACAATGCGGGTTCCGTCCTGGCCGTGGAACGACGGACCAGATCTTTACTCTCGCAAGGATTCTGGAGGGGGCCTGGGAGTATGCCCATCTGGTCTACATGTGTTTTGTGGATCTGGAGAAGGCGTATGACCGGGTCCCCCGGGAGAGACTGTGGGAGGTGCTTCGGGAGTATGGGGTGGGGGGGTCCCTTCTTAGGGCGATCCAATCCCTGTACGTCCGAAGCGAGAGCTGTGTCCGGGTCCTCGGCACGAAGTCTAGCTCATTCTATGTGGGGGTTGGTCTCCGCCAAGGCTGCGCTTTGTCACCAATCCTGTTTGTGGTATTCATGGACAGGATATCGAGACGTAGTCGGGGTGGGGAAGGTATGCGGTTCGGTGAGCTGGGGATCTCATCTCTACTTTTTGCAAATGATGTGGTCTTCATGTCATCATCGGTCCGTGACCTTCAGCTCTCACTGGACCGCTTGGCAGTCGAGTGTGAAGCGGCTGGGATGAGGATTAGCACCTCAAAATCTGAGGCCATGGTTCTCAGCAGGAAACCGATGGAGTGCGTACTCCGGGTGGGGAAGGAGGTATTGCCCCAAGTGAAGGAGTTCAAGTACCTCGGGGTCTTGTTCACGAGTGAGGGGACAATGGAGCGGGAGGTTGGCCGGAGAATCGGGGCAGCAGGGGCGGTATTGCATTCGCTCTATCGCACCGTTGTCATGAAAAGAGAGCTGAGCCGGAAGGCAAAGCTCGCGATCTACCGGTCAATTTTTGTTCCTACCCTCACCTATGGTCATGAAGGTTGGGTCATGACCGAAAGAACTAGGTCGCGAGTACAAGCGGCCGAAATGGGCTTCCTCAGAAGGGTGGCGGGCTTCTCCCTTAGAGATAGGGTGAGGAGCTCAGTCATCCGCGAGGAGCTCGGAGTAGAGCCGCTGCTCCTTTGCGTGGAAAGGAGTCAGTTGAGGTGGTTTGGGCATCTGGTAAGGATGCCCCCTGGGCGCCTCCCTAGGGAGGTGTTTCAGGCACGTCCAGCTGGGAGGAGGCCTCGGGGAAGACCCAGGACTAGGTGGAGAGATTACATCTCCACACTGGCCTGGGAACGCCTCGGGGTCCCCCAGTCAGAGCTGGTTAATGTGGCTCGGGATGGGGAAGTTTGGGGCCCCCTGCTGGAGCTGCTGCCCCCGCGACCCGACTTCGGATAAGCGGTTGAAGATGGATGGATGGATGGATGGATGTTATCCAGAGATTTGGGATTTGGTTTCTTTGAACTGAGTCTCAAAAAATGATGCTTACAAACAAGAATGCTTGTAAACATCTCTTAAAGGAATAGTCCAACCAAAATGAAAATTGTCATAATTTACTCACCCTCATGTCGTTTCAGAACAATACAATATTCCATATAATGAAGGTGAATGGTGACAAACACTTTGATGCTCCAGAAAGCATATAAAGGCATCATCAACATAATCCATGTTACTTTTGTGGTTTAATCCAAGTTTTTTTTTGTTATTTGATTCTTCTGTATGCAATAAATATAATGGCATACAACATGGAGGGATGAAGGACTGCAGATGTGGCCAAGGCAATAAATTACAATGTCTGTACTGTGATACACCTAATGTGCGTTCACATACAACGCGAACCGAGCGTTTCGCGTGGCGCGATTACATACAAAGTCTATGCAAAAATGCAAATAGACGTGAATTTGCACCGGGCGGCGCAAATGAAGTGAATGGCATGACTCAAACATGCAAAATTGCTTTATTCACTTATTCGTTTACATTTTTCAACTCGAGTGAAAAATCTGCATGGTGCTTTGACGTGAAAGCCTATCAGCATTGATTGACCCACCTTCACTGGACCAGGCAGGACTGGCAAAGAGTGCTCTTCTCTGACAAGTCACAGTTTTGTTTCACCGGGGGGATGGTCAGACTCGCGTTTATCGACGAAGGAATGAGCATTACACCATGACCTGTTCTCTGGAGTGGGATCGATTTGGAGGTGGAGGGCCCATCATGGTCTGGGGCGGTGTGTACAGCATCATCGGAGTGAGCTTGTTGTCATTGCAGGCAATCTCAATGCTGTGTGTCACAGGGAAGGCTCAGGAATTTATATGTATTTGGCTAAGGTGTATGTAAAGTTTTGACTTCAAATGTATGTTGAGTACACACATAATTTTAAAAAGTTCAAGGGAAACTTGTATGAGTTTTATGTAAATTCCACTGATACAATTTTAGAGAGTGGTCTAAACAATGAATTATTTCTCACCTGTCAAACAAAATAGAAGCAACATCAGCATCAATTCTCAGGTTTTTCTCCATCAAATCTTTCCACATTGTGTATGCCGTACCAATGTTTACTCTAGTTTTTTTTGCCTTTGCTGGTCTTTCTGCCTTCTTGCATTTTTCGCTTCTTCGGCAGTACAGCTATTGAATATCCTGTTGTCGCTGCTTCTAAAGTACAATAATAAGAATGTTCCATTGTATTCTACTTGCTCTTCACAAAAACACTGCGCTAAGAATAGTCAAGCGTATCTACATAGGCGGCAGCCAATGAGCGTGAGGATTTTCTTCTTCGACGTTAAGTGAAACATGGCGGACCATGTCATTTCAACATGGCGAAACACATTGAAGGGGTGACCTGCACCATGTACTGTATAATAAAACAGTTTTTATTGAAAACTATTATGAGTACAGTCTTCATATCATGTTTGTTTACACCATTCAGATCACTCTTCACAAAAACACAATTCATTCATTAATATGTTACACATTTTTAAAATTAGCCCCAAATTACCGAATGTGTCACAGTTTGTCTCCACCGTGTTCAAGGATTCTTATTTTGAAGTTTTCTCCTGCACTACGTTTCCCAGAATCCACTGTCCTAATCACTTTATCGTTATCCCCACTTGTATGCCATTCCCTCATTAGTTTCTGTGTGTGTGTGTGTGTGTGTGTGTATATATATATATATATATATATATATATATATATATATATACTCTTGTTTTGTTCATTATTTGTCAGTCCTTGAAGTGTGATGTTTGAAGTGTTAAGTCCGAAGTGGTATAGTAGCATGTTGAGCTATATTGTTTGTTTCTAATCTTTGAAAGATTCTACTCCTGCGTCTCCTCTCTTCCTCTTCCAGTCCTTGGATACCAAACATTGCCTAATGCACCTTTAATAAAACCAAGAAGGGAGCATAATATATTAGTATTGCACGAATGATGTAAGATTTTATTTTCATATTTCGCTTTTGATAATTTTAATCACATTTTAGATTGTGTACAAATGTACACATTTCACATTCTATCAATTTATATGAGGTATGAATTAGCATTTTTAGTAATGATACAAGCTGTTGTCACTGTTTGAAATGTCATGCAAATTGAAAGTTTGGAATCTAATGAAAATTTAATTAATAATTATATTATAAAAATAATAATTTATGTGCACTATACTGTATCAAAACAAAAACAAAAATACAAAGCCCTAGCATAGATTTGTTAAAGATTTGTATTTGTTCTTTTTTTTTTTCATATTTACAGTGCTTTCTGAAGTTAAAATATTTCTCAGTAGTAGTAAATATAACATACTTTGTGACAAAATGATTGACAGGTGTGATTGATGACTTAATTGCTAACCTTTGACCTTTCCCCCCTCCCCATCCCCACACCACCCCTCATACTTTGTGCCAAAAATGATTGATGGTCTATGATTGATGACCTGTTTGGTGGTCCCCCTTTGACCTTTCCCCCCCACCTCACCCCACCCCTCCCCACCCCGCCTCACCCCGCCTCACCCCTCCGGCAGTTGTACAGGCTGTGGTATGAATTGGTTGGTCAGCTGTTTTGATGCCCTCCCAGCGCTGTACCCGACCCATCTGTGTATTTAAAAGAGTAGACAAATTATTAATCTTTAATGATGTAAAATGTTAATGGAAACTGAGATGATAAAAATATTGTTATAAGAATTGTGTTCCTCATCCGTTCAATTAAATAATTGACGTAATCATTGAGATGTTTTTTCAAAAACATGATAAGTAATGCGGGTGGTGTTATTGTATTTATTATTATTATTGTAGGGGGTAAAAAAGTGGTCTCTGGTAAAATGTCTCTTTTAATGGTTGCAATGCTTGGTGCTAAAACTTGGTTGAAGATTTTAATTTTTAACAAAAGTGATGAAAATGTGTTTCTAAAACATTGGATATTAGTTGAATAAAAACTCATTCAGACACAAAGTGATGAAAATGTGTTTCTAAAACAGTGGATATTGACTGAAGCAAACCCATTCAGATGCAAACTAAGACTTTCTTTATTTTTAAACAAAGTGTATCATATTCTCATATGGTCTAGTCTTCCCGGTATGGGAATCTGTTACGTGTTCGCACCTGGTTAGTTGGGATATGCGAAAACAATTGCATTTTCACTGACTCTGTAAGCGTACAATGACAATAACGTTGATATAATAAAAACTTTTATATAAACATGTTATTTTCAAAAACATGATAAGTAATGCGGGTGGTGTTATTGTATTTATTATTATTATTGTAGGGGGTAAAAAAGTGTCTATTACATTTAAAATGTGTTTAAACGGTGTCTCTTTTAATGGTTGCAATGCTTGGTGCTAAAACTTGGTTGAAGATTTTAATTTTTAACAAAAGTGGTTAAAATGTGTTTCTAAAACATTGGATATTAGTTGAATCAAAACTCATTCAGACACAAAGTGATGAAAATATGTATCTAAAACAGTGAATACTGGTATTCAGATGCAAAACTAAGACTTTCTTTATTTTTAAAACAAAGTGTATCATATTCTCATATGGTCTAGTCTTCCCGGTATGGGAATCTGTTACGTGTTCGCCCTGGTTAGTTGGGATATGCGAAAACATTTGCATTTCACTGACTCTGTAAGCGTACAATGACAATAACATTGATATGATAAAAACTTTTATATAAACATGTTTAACAGTTAATTTCAACAAACACCATTTCATTGAAATAGTAAAATGCATCTTTAAAGAAAGAATCTTACATCTCTCGCTCAAAGTCCTTTCACGAGCTCATCCAAATGAAAATGAAGTCACAGACGAGATCCCCATGCTGCGGCTGGGCGCGGTGTAAGATTTCATTCACAGGAGTTAACGTGTGTGTGTGTGTGTGTGTGTGTGTGTGTGTGTGTGTGTGTGTGTGTGTGTGTGTGTGTGTGTGTGTGTGTGTGTGTGTGTGTGTGTCAAGAGCCCTTGTGTAAGAATTCATTCACAAGAGTTAACAGGTGTGCGTGCATGTGTGTGTGTGTGTAAACAGAGTGTCTTGAGGGTTTATTTTTATTTACTATCCTGTATGCATTGGAGCGTCAAGGTGGGTGGTCAACGGTAAATATTGACATTCTATCATCTCACAGGCGTAAGTTAATGATATCCCTATAGGCGTGAGAGTCAAAGCATCATTGTATCAACGAGAAAAGTGCTGAGAGGCCAGAAGTATACCAATATCAAATATACCCATGCTGCATTAAGAGTTTTTAACTAATCATATCAATATTGTAATTTAACAGGTTCGTTTCATCACACGCAGTCACCTGCTAAAAATAAAACTAATACATTCAATAATATTATAATTAAACAGCTACAACCCATATGTTATTTTAATTATGTAAGTGGTTAAACAGTTATTAGGTAGCCTAAGTTATACTCTTAACGGCATTTATTTCATCCATGTGTGTGTTTCTTCAAGCGCATTCGTCAACTAAAAATAAATAAAAACAGAAACTTTCACGAATATTTACGATCAGATAAAGCTGTTAAGGACGTGTGTGTGTGTGTGTGTGTGTGTGCGTCAAGAGCCCTTGTGTAAGATTTCATTCACAGGAGTTAACGTGTGTGCGTGCATGTGTGTGTGTGTGTGTGTGTAAACAGAGTGTCTTGAGGGTTTTATTTTTTATTTACTATCCTGTATGCATTGGAGCGTCAAGGTGGGTGGTCAACGGTCAGCATTGACCATTCTATCATCTCACAGGAGGTATAGGCGTTTTCGGACAATGGATGTATATTCAACCAAGTGTCCGAAAGGTGTAAGATAAAGGTGTTATTTCGCATCAGTATTTCTTCACGCTCATTCGTCAACTAAAAATAAACAAAAAGAGAGCCTATCCCCATAGTAGCGCCGCCCCAGTTTTCCTGCTGTGTTTGCGGTCATGTAAGATAAGTCATTCTGGGTTTGTGTACGAAGCGAGAGCATCTGTGTAACACATAGCATTATTCTTTAAAATGGCTTTTATTTTCAGAAGTATGTGATGCATGTACGATGATTTTAAATATTTGTACTTTACAGGTAAACTTGCATTTTGGTAAATTGATGTTTAAACATTTTTCTACGTAATTCAGGACCGATAGATGAACATGAAATTTGAACACCATCGATCAACTGTGTAAGTCACGTAAAGATTTTAATGTAATTATTTATATATATTAGACGTGTTTAAATATTATGTGACTATATTCTTTTATTTTCAGCGACTGAACCGTTAATTAATAATCCAACGGGTGAGAACAATACAGGAATCCGATCGGCGCTGCAAGGTATACACAATTTTGAGTTAGTTTGATCATGCAATATTGATTATAAATTAAAAAAAAAAAAAAAAAAAAAAAAAAAAATGTATTTTCTGGTTGCAGATATTTCAAACTTTGACGCGGCTACGCTTGTCACACAATCCGGATTCACCACTGCTGAACCAAAGGCCCAACGGTCGCTCCGTACACCATACAGCAAGAATAATATCCCGAGGAATCAACGTAAACCCCGCTTACATATTGCATCTCCAGCTGGAAATGGTACAAGAGGGGATTTTGGTAAAAAACAGACTTCGGTGTTAAACGAGTCAGTTGGTGAGTGGGGTTTCACGCTAACATTATTTAAAATAAATAAATGACAAATCCTCGCTAACACACATATTCTGTACACATTTTTATATAGATCTGTACACTACCAGTTTGCAGACTGAGGACCCCGCATTGACATTCGATGATACATTTTTCATGAGACGCTGGGAGGCCGGTAGTTTCAGCAACGAATTTGTTCCAGACAACACGGATAACGCAGTCTCATCTCCCGTGATACCGGCGGTGCCGGATGAATCTCTGTTGGTTAACGCTACAGGGGATTTGCTTTCGGCGAATAACACAATCTTGGATGGCACGGACGGTGATACGACCCGTCAGGAGTTTGTGGAAGAGTCGGCGGTGATTGCTGGAGAATCTATCCGCTCAAATCAGCAGAACTTTCATCATGATTTGTTGATTGAACTGTGTGAACGGATTCGAAGGGGTGATGAGAGATTGGATATCATTTCAGATAAAGTGAATATCATTTCAGATAATGTCAAACGCCTTTGTGACTGTTTTCATATGGTTATGACGAACTCAGAAGAGCAAGGAACTCTTACAAGGATTACGCTTGATCGTGTTGGAGCAAATCGTGAGATATTAAATAAATGTGATCGTGTTCTTCAGAATTCCTACAGAGAAAACCAACTAATGGTAACTGCATTATCCAATATTAATAACGCTGTCAATGCTGGTAGATGATAACTGATTTATGTTAAAATGTGTTGTTTTGGGTTATCTAGTTGATTTGTGATTGTTTTTTCATAGTGTTTTGTGTAGTTGATGTATAATTAGTGGAGAATAAATCTAAATTGAAAAAGATTTTCACTATGGCTAGTGAAAAAAAAAGATTACGTTCAAACGATGATTTGCAAGATTGTCAACCAGACTTTGAACAAACCCCTTCAGCAAGAACTAGATATGATCATTTGTCAAATATTGAACGGTTACAAAATATTATAGATGATCAGTTGGAATGTTTAGGACCTGCCTATTTGGATTTAAATGGTAGATTAGAGGCTATTATTCAAACACAGAGAGAGCATATAATTGCTTCCAATAACAACAAAGACAGTGAAAGGTTAAATATTTCGTTAGAGCCATCATCACTCAGTCCGCAAGGGGTGAACTAAACGATACAGAGACGCAAACATCAGAGCCGCCATACTCTAATTTATGCAAAATATTAGAAGATATGATTAAAAATCATGAAGAAATGGCCTCAACACCTAGTCTGTGTGAAAGATTAGAAGCGCTGATAAAAATGCAAGAGGCTGGTAATAACGGGGTTGATAATGAGGCTGCTAATAATGAGGATAATTTGTTTGTCGATGCAGTACAGATTGGTGGTGTAAGCAATATTTCATCAGACACGAATGACCCCCATGTGAGTTTAAGTCAGAACGATATTGATGAATTGGCTAGAAACGGTGGAGTTTTAAACGAATTCACGATTGTGTCAAGACCGCGTTTCAATGGTATAGAGATACACAGAACTCTAAATTTAAGGGAAATAACATCTACAGACCTTGCTGCATACAGTACATCTGTGCATAATGCATTGTCTGAGATGGTGTCATTCTCCAGACAGATGGCAAATGAATCTGGTATTATTAATATATCTCTTAGAGGTCCCAGTCTGAAATCTGATGTAAATTGTGTATTATCACCTAGTAATGGCTACGATGAAAACATTTTTGTTGAACAATTTGAAAAGATCATGCAGAGCAATGCGAAAGTGATGGCTGACGACAGTTTGCAGTTACATGCGTCCATAGCCAGAAGTAAGAACGGTGGCGCTCGTCGAAAAGCTGGTTGATATAACACATGATGAAGTAGTTAGAAGAAAACGAATGCATTTATTTTCCCCCGCCAATACAACAAACAATCGTGCTTTTCAATATGCCTCGCATATTTTCTCGACACACAGATTTCGCATGACACCCGACACATACCAGCATACACAGACAACATCGTGAGGAATAAAAAGAACTTCACCTTGCAAAACAAGTCAGTTGTTAAAAAGTTTCAAGTGGTGTATAATAAAAGACAGCTATTCCCTGATTATACAACACTACCATATGTCTACTAATAATTTTTTGAACCACCGCAGTGTGCGGGAGGTTGATGGTTTTGATTTTAGACTTCAACATCCTTTTTCATGTGTGATAAGCGGACCTTCAAATTCTGGAAAGTCTTATTTTGTAAAAATGTTGTTGGAAAATGCTGTAAATATGATTTCTAAAAAGATTGAAAACATTGTGTACATTTATGATTGTTGGCAACCGCTGTATGATGAACTGTATAAAATGTATAACATTAAATTTGTGGAAGGAATACCGCAATCTCTGAATGATGATGATTTATTACCTGTCAGTAAAACTAATCTGTTGATAATTGACGACATGATGAAGGAGGCCAGTGGAAACTCTGAAGTGGAAAAACTGTTCACTCAATATGTTCACCATAGAAACCTCAGCGCTATTTATATTGTGCAGAATTTATTTTTCCAAGGTAAATCCAGCAGAACCATCAGCTTGAATACAAATTATTTAATATTGTTTAAGAATCCTCGTGATAACAATCAGATTAATGTGTTGGGAAAACAAATGTACCCCGGAAATACAAAATATTTTATGGAATGCTATCAAGATGCTACCAACCAGCCTTTTGGATACCTCATGATAGACTATAAAGCAAAAACCCCTGAACATTTTCGTCTCAGAACGGGGTTACTTTCAACCCAACCAGCAGTTTACATTCAAAAAAGAAAGCAGTGATTTTGGTGAAATGTCTACTAGATTGTCTAGAAACCTCCCCCTGTTAAAAATGCTATTTAAAGCGACCCCGACGCAAAGACGTCTTATTATGCAATCAGCATCTGACGATCTCATTTTAACATTGTGTGAGGTAGCGCTTAATGTGCTCTATGGCACAATACCGCTAACGACGCAGCAACATCGCCGGTTGAAGAGAAAAAGGACTGAGATTAAATACATAGCCAGTAAAAAGATTGGTGTGTCCAGAAAAAAACGCATGATCAACCAGAACGGAGGATTTCTTCTCCCGCTCCTGAGCATAGCAATCCCCTTTATAACCAGTCTGATAACGTCTAAACAAGGTTGAAGATGGAGTACGCTGAGAAGCTGTTTTTAGTCCCTCAAAATCAAATAGATAAACTAAAGATGTCCAATACCCGAGAATCTATTCAACAAACAGTGGAAGATGATCTGGATCTTGCTATAAGAAATATTTTGAATAAAGACAATTTGGCTGCTCATGAGAAAGCCAAACTTTACACCTCAGTTTTACAAAGATTTTTGACAGTAGTTAAACAAGGGGATCGAGCCAGCAACACATTAACGCTTGCATTTCCACCCCCCGATGCGTCTCACAAAGAGTCCTTTGGACCCCCTGTTGAAGATGGTGGGGGCGATGATATTGTCGATGAAGTGTTGAAAAATGTACCATTGAAAAGTGTGAAAAATGCAAGATACATCATGGATAAAATGTCTAAAGCCAGAGAAGTTTCATCTTGGAATGATTCGGGAGAGTTTGTATTTAAAGGCGTCACTATACAGGGATCACACGTGTTGGATCTTGTGAAGAGTTTAACATCCCCACATAAAATTAGGAATGACCGTAGGCCTCATGGATGGACTGAGTTTTTGCAGGCAATTGCTGTTTTAAACATACCCTATTCAACAGTCCCAAACCACGCGGTTAGACATGTAATAAGTTCATTTAAAACCAACCCGTCTACATCGTCCTCTATGGCACAAAGAATGTATTTAAGTACACCTTCTTCTAAGGGGTCGGAGGCGTTTAAATCGCCATCTCATGAACAAAACCAGTGGTTGTCATTTTGATGTTGTATAATATATTGGTCATATTTTTTGTACAAATTAATCATGTGATATTCAATAAAGCAGTGACATTGATACATTTTGACATTGTGCTCTTTTTATTTATTAGAAACAGTCGTTTTACAAATCATGTATTTAACATAAACGTTTCACCCATTTGAACACATTGAATACACTTAAATACAGTACTATTACAATGAGTTATCCTTAGTTTTTTCACAAAATGCGTTACAAGAACATCGTTATTAATTAAATCGTCGCTATAAAGCATCATAACATCATCATAATCACGACCTCGAATCATATGATATAGGAAGAAAACACAATGATGACCGCATGTGACAGACATAAAAGGCTGAACTTGTTTAGCCGAATACTGAATGCGTGTTGAATTCCTTTTTAGAAATTCAATGATTGATACAGGAAAACGAATAAAATCAGGACTATTACCGAAACTGTCAAAGAAAAATGCTGAGCCAAACTTATTTATGTAAATAGCCACCCAGTGTTCCCCGGGGAGGTGCGAAGGATGTGTGTTGATTATGACGGCTGTGGGTAGTGTTCTTAACGGATCCTTTGGTAAATAATCACATGGTAGTACACCAAGAAAATGCGTGTTTTGTGTGATTCTCTCCATAGCTACGGTAAGTTGTATGGTGTTCATGTTTTTAATTAATAGTAGTCAACAAGCACCTGTCTTCGGTTAGAAACTTCAATGATGTTGTCAAAAACAGCATAAACAATTAGATTAATGGTTCTTGGAAGCGGTTGTCTGAACCGTACTTCTAGTCTGATATTCCCAGACTTAACAAGCGAGATGTGTTGGCCACACTCTTCGTCTGGTGTGAGGTTAAAACCATAAAGTGTATAACCCTGCAGAAAATCTTCTCTGTCGATTACCAATGCTTGGTTTTTTAGATGTCTTCCAGACGAAAGCGCGAGCTGGTAAAACTCTCGTACGGCTGTGCCTGATCCAAAGTTGGGTTGTAATGGTTTGGCGGGGTGTTGCTGTCCATCCACATAAACAGCTAGAAACTCCAGATCGTAATGTTTAAATGCAAAAGGGTTTTTATCGTATGCCCCTGTAAAAGCATCATTATCGACCATGCCCAATATGATAGATTTGGGGAGTGTTCCTAAGAATAGGTTTTCCTGGTTTGATACACGGCTTCCAGCTGGTATGGAAAAATTTTTCAGACAAACTCTATCAATTGGATATTTAGCGGTTGTTGAGAGAAGTGCTTGAGCGTGTCCCAGTCTCACTCCTGGTGAAACTGATACTTTTTTAACAAACAGAGACGCTGATAAAATATTTAGTTTGTATGCTATAGCGTCACTCCTCATTAGACAAAATTCATCTTTGCCTCTTGTCAACCGGATTTTAATGTCCACCCCGTTAAGCATGAGTTTTTCTTGAAAGAAAATATCGCTGTGTATGGGTGATAAAAGTTCGACTACGGCACTTTCGTTGCTAAAGGCAGCCCTCTTTGTCAGACCAATGTTAGCCCCTGCTGGGTCGCCTACATCCATATGTCCTGCAGAGTCTTTGTAAAATAATCCTGCTGAGAATACGCTTTCCAGGGTATCTTTACCGTAGTTTAAAAGGCATTCTATAATACATCGATAAGGGTATGTGTTTGTACTCTGTGAAATTAACCTATCACCAAGTGATACATCAACCTGTGAAAAAATAGTGTTTCCTGGATAATTGATCAGTCCAACAGGGGTCCCATCTCTGATATCTGTACCGTCCGGATTTGTGATTTTAACACGCATGTAAAGCAGTGTATTATTTAAATCTACATAATCTTCACCATTCCCTGCTATGAAAAATTCCAAGGGGGTGGTGTTCGATATTGCAGATAGAGGAGGTATTTCAACGTATGTGTTTTTTTCAATAGCCGTCTGAGTCATCGGTACCGTAAACAGATCCAGTTCTGATTTAATACATTCTTCGGACATGGTATGTAGCAGAGCCATGGTTTAGAATATCGTTTTATCAGAGCTCTTCACCGATCCAGATGAGCCGCGCTTCACAGCTCTCTTTCGTCTTTGTTGTCTAACTGCAGATATCTTAGGTTGTTTCCTGGTTTTATTTACCGCTTGACCACTCCTCCTCACCTTCCTCACTCCTGGTGGTTTAGACCTTCGTTTTCGTGACATAACCATTAACCCCGACCCATCTTGGGCTTTATTGTTATTAAAGGTATGTGACATGGCATTGGCGACAACATCGCTGACTATGTTTTTAGCAGCATTTTTAAGATGTGGTTTGGCAATGCTGAAACCTCTTTTTAACAATGGAAGAGCCATTCTAAACAACCCCCTGAAAAGTCCTCCGAGACCTGCCCCATACATAACCCCTCCACCCGCATACCCCGGCAGGCCACCGCCTGCTTGATTTTTATAATAGTTTACATAATGAGCAGGATCCATTTGGTACGGGTTATAATACACCATTTTAAAGGATCGGTTGTTTCACAGGTCTGAAGTGTAGTTTAACGACAACTTTACCGTAAGCAAATGGCACCCCCCTGTTTCTGTCGTCTTTGAGTTCAATACAAATCTCTCCAATAGAATTTTTATTCACTGACACGTAGTGCGTTCTGTCATATGTCACACTGATCATTTCACGACCCGACCCGGTTATATGTACGCATCTCAAAAGCGGAACGTGTGCATCCCCCACAGTTTGATATTCGATAACATCTGTGTACACATATATGCTGTAAAATCCTCCGTTCATGTCGGTTTGATGTGGTGCATACACTGTTGTAAAAGTGGTTTCACTATGATCGTTTACAGCTTCCCATGGTTTCTCCGGTATTACACCCAAAATAATGGCTAGTTTACCGTAGAATGTTAAGGCTACTCCTAGTGGCGCTGTCATGTAAACTTTGTTTTTCACAAGGTCGTAACCAAAACGTACATGACTAGGTAGAGAAACATTTAGCTCCCTAATTACAGATGCTATTTTGTCATAATATCCGGTTTTCAGATTTATGGTCACAAATTTTTTGTTGTCGACAACATCTCTCAAGATGATTTTCGCATCATCATCATCAATAGTGTACCACGATCTAGGGTATTCAATTTCGGCCAGACCCACCTCCCAATTACCTTTTAAGTTTATAGTTCTGGCTAATCTTGTTCTGTAATTCGAAATTTGGTTTTCGGGGTAAAGAGCTAATGAAGCATTGCATGGCAATGTGACATAAAACCCTGCATCATCCATGACCGTTCACTGTAGAAATGAACTCAGATGTCAATTGTATTTTCTTTATATGCTTAAAGAGCTCTGTAGATCTACAACATCTTTTTCATTGACCCAACTGTCAAACTTCGGAGGCCATCCCACCCACCGTACGAGAACCATGTTTTTTTTACCACACTTCTTCTTGTCTAATATTTTTTCTACTTTAAAAGCATTGTCCTTGTCCATAATAATTTTTTGTAGCTCCTCTTCATAAAATGAGCCGTCGATAACCTCCCCGTCATAATCAGATAGCTTGTAGACTGGTGGTTGACGTGGCATACATTCGGTTATAGTGAAAAATTCATCCGTGTAGTTTTGTTCATACCCCTTGGTAAAAGGGCCCCTCATCTTTGATATTCTAACCACGTCGCCGATTTTGTATTTAAATATAGGCTTCTTCTTACACACATTACCATACAAATTGTCATAGACAATCGGTTCATTTTCTTTGTTGACATCTACAGGGCGCATTTTAATACTTCTGTGATAGCTACTGTTGTATCCTTGAATAAAGTCTTGTAAAACGTCGATGTAGCGTTTAGAGTTTATAGCCGTTAAATATCGCCACATCCGTCCTTTTAATGTTCTATTAAAGCGTTCAATAACGCTTGCCTTCAATTCACTCCCTGTGCTGAAATGGTAAATGTTGTGCTTTTTAGTTAGTTGTTGGAAATGCTTGTTAAAAAACTCCTTCCCCTTGTCAGTCTGAATTTTCTGAGGGACTCTACCCTCTTGTAGTATTGAATTAAACGCATTGGCCACAGCCAATCCAGTCTTGTTCTTTATACAACGCACCCATGCATATTTGCTAAAGACATCTATACATGTAAGCAGAAATTTAGTATTGTCATTTTCCATAGAATATATTGACATATCTACCAGATCCATTTGAAACTGTGTGTCAATACCATAAACAACGACTCTATTCCTTTTAAAATTGTGACGTAGTGGTTTGTGGAGTGTATAAGCATCTTGACTGGCTAACCAGTCTGAAACATCTTTACCACTTAGCAAATCACCACTTTCCTCTAATACACCGCGTTTTAATCTATTTACACCCCCTAAAGAGCCGGGGTTAGATGGTGTGTAGTACACCTTATGCAGTTGTTCGGTCATGTTACCAGCTCAGACACGTGTAAATAATGAGACAGTGATTCTATAAAACACCCCTTTTATTTTAAATCAGGGTAATCACACAGTACAAAGCATGCTTATACATTTAAAATAGAAAGACCAACATCATGCATTGTCGAGATATTGTAGGAAATTAACACATGTATCAGAATTTTTATCAATCAGGTGATTTACCAGAATATTAACATTTTCAAAGACATGTCTAGAACTCTGATCGTTTCTTGACAATAATATCACACACATATCAGTTACATATGTACATAAACATATTATATTGCCAATTTTACAATCATTATTGCATTCAAACAATGAATTTACGATGTTTTTAAGAAACACACAGGATGAATCATTCTGGCAGACACAGCGTTGTATCATTTCAGTCCATTCGTTTGATATACCTCTGACTATATCCATGTGCTTCTTTAGACAAATCACCCGTTTGTTAATATAGGGGTCATTTACAAGCTTGTTTTGTCCAGAACTATTATCATTAATGATCTTACACAGCATGTTGACAATTTCACAATGAAGACGACGTCTCAGAATAAATTTAAGCAGTCCAGTAACACTGTAGCAGATCCCCATGTTAGCGTCAAAATAAGGAGCCAGTCGGACTGTCTTTCCACCAGTCCACTGTGTCATAGACAGCCTGTTCACCGCTATCATTCACCAGCTTCTCACGGATTTCACGCAGTCTCTGTAGAATGTGTGGCTCCTCTCTTAGTTCACACAACACGGTTTCGATAATTCCATGGATTCTCTGAGGAGTCAGCGTCAATCCAAATGATTTCAAAGCAGTGCCGATGACTTGTTTTAACATCGGTTTAAACACTTTACTACAAATTTCTTCAAAATGTATGAAAAAGAAATACTTGTCAGGATCATACAAACACGTGTGCTGTACCTGACTGGGGTGATCCACTTCACAACCGTAGCACAACTCTTTTAACTTCAAGCCGAGGAGATGCTCCAGAATGACCACTATGACTGCTTTTATAAAATTGACGCTCTTTACATCAACAACGCCATCGGTATCATCACCCCCCTTCAGAGACGATGCATCTGGAAGCGTGTGTCCTGGTCCGCGAGATGAAATGAACGTTAGATTGTGATAGCCAAGATCCATGCAAAACTTGTCGAGCCAATGGCCGATGATAGGATCACCTCCAGGGGGGTTACACCTTGCTGAAGTAGATGCGTCATCGGATGATGCGAAGGCCCCAGCAGATTCTGTAGTATCGTGTTGAGACATGATGATTCGCTCTTTTGGTTTGAAATGAGAATGGGGACCACCCGCTTTTAAGGTCTATAGAATGTGGGCGGTGTTACAAGGGCGGCGTCCTGCGAACTTCCCCACACTTTTCGGGGTCAAACAGTCTGACCTTAATTATATTGTATTGGTCATATGCATCATTCCATTTAAACAGTTTGTCTATCTTTGAAAAAACATCATTCAGGATAGGCAAATCTTTCCACTGAAACAAAAACTTCATGTGATCTGTCTCTGTGGAAGGACACACTCCATCATTGATACCCCGCTTATTCTCACTGGTAAGTATGTATCCATGGTCATCCAGCCTCTTGATAGTATGGTCACCAACATCCTCTGCAATGAATAAAGGTGCTCCAGAATCATTCAGATCCCTCCAAACACGATTGTAAAACACATCCCAATCCTTTTCCGTGAAATACATTGCATCGCCCCTGTTGAATAACTTAACAGAATGAGATGTTCTGTCAAAGTCGTACACGCACAAACAACCATCGTCTAGATGAAATTCACATTTCAGAGCTCCTAAAGGATCATGGAGATCCCTGGTTATGCATGCCCCATATCTTTTCCTCGGAGCCCAATCTAGCTTAGCATTTGTTTCTACATCATTTACCAACGGGGTTTTAGGACTTCTGGGGGATGCCATTGCTCAAGCGGGAAATCACAAAATGCTCACAGAATACGAATAATTTGTCTACTCTTTTAAATACACAGATGGGTCGGGTACAGCGCTGGGAGGGCATCAAAACAGCTGACCAACCAATTCATACCACAGCCTGTACAACTGCCGGAGGGGTGAGGCGGGGTGAGGCGGGGTGGGGAGGGGTGGGGTGAGGTGGGGGGGAAAGGTCAAAGGGGGACCACCAAACAGGTCATCAATCATAGACCATCAATCACTTTTGGCACAAAGTATGAGGGGTGGTGTGGGGATGGGGAGGGGGGAAAGGTCAAAGGTTAGCAATTAAGTTATCAATCACACCTGTCAATCATTTTGTCACAAAGTATGTTATATTTACTACTCTCAGTGTATGATTGTGCCTTTTTAAATATTTATGTATTTACACACATATTACTCTTACTACATTCCAACATTTTATAACATGTTTATATGCACTTGTGCGATTTATATTGAGTCTACATTTATATGTATTACAAGCGCTAAATATGTACTGTCTCTTTAAGAGAAGTGTTTACAATTGAGAGTAAACAAGTTGCACAGGTGTTTTTCCCTCATCTATGCAATGTATGGTTAGAAATCATGTTTCTTTTTGATCTCCAAATGATTGTAAATAACAATGGATATTAAAATAGACTTGAAATGAAAATGGGGAGCCTGGGTATCTTCTTTGGACACAAAATACATGGAATGAAGCAAAAGGAAACTTTTACTTGTATAATGTGTATTGACTAGCTTGTATAAATATTTATTGTAGATCTCAAAATTCGAATTCGAATCTACACACTCTCTCGAGTTTTGCAACACGTCCAACAGGCGCATTACTGGTAGACTTGCTTTAAAATGGAGAATGTTGTGAAAAAGTTTAACCAAAGTTAAAGTGTTGACATTGTTAAATGCAGTGCCATATCGCAGCTAATTTAAAGCAATGGCAAAAGCGTGATCACAACGGATCCGGGCCCACTGCAGCCAAATAAGGTCACTCTGAGACACAACCCGGTGTAAAAATACGAACAGTCCCTAACTCACCCTAACTTGACAAATTGACACAAACCTGGCTGGAAAAACTGACGGTTTGTCAGAATTCATCGAGCTCGTGTCAGGTTGAAAACCTCTATTGCACATGTAGAATAACCAAATAGTAATTCTGCTAATCGCATAGTGGAACATCAAACGGTTTACCAAAGGTTGACCATCCGTGCACATCCCTAGCATAAATCTGGCCCCACACTCATGGGTGACTTTATTAGGTACTTCTGCTCAAAAATGTAAATATCTAATTAGCTAGGGCTGGATGCCTAGTTATAAAATAATTCTGAAATGTATGATAAGCATTGAGCGTGTCACATTACTGCCGTTATCTGCCAATTAAATGGAAGTACCTCAATGCACAAAAGTCTTAATCTCTGTTGCTTTCTGCCATTTAAACTGTGGTTCTGTGGCACGGTGGAGGGCGGGACCGGGGCGTGATTACGCACGCCCGGTCCCGTATTAGGCTAATTAAGCCGTCCGCAAGTGGCCTTTATCCCTCTTGATGGCTTAATTAGCCTAATATGGGACCGGGCGTGCGTAATCACGCCCCGGTCCCGCCCTCCACCGTGCCACAGGTTCATTTGAACTTGCATTCCATTTGACTTTTTTACCCTTTATATTGATTCAAACAATTTATGTTTATTTTAGACCTGATGGAGGTGAAAGTGGAAAGTCAAGAACTAAATGAAGTGGAAGAAAAACATCAGTATCAGAAGCGTCATACATACAAAACCGAAGAACAACCTTGCTCACAGACTGAAAATAATCTTTCACGAAAACAACCAGCAGCTAAAAGTTGTTTTACCTGCCTCGAGTGTAGAGTGAGTTTCTCATCTAACTCACAACTTAAGATGCACATGAGAATTCACTCTGGAGAGAAGCCTTTCACTTGCACTCAGTGTGGAAAGAGTTTCACACAACAAGGAAACCTTAAGCGTCACATAAGAGTTCACACTGGAGAGAAGCCTTTCACATGCACTCACTGTGGAAAGAGATTCAAAGATCAATCACAACATAAGAGTCACATGAGAATTCACACTGGAGAGAAGCCTTTCACATGCACTCAGTGTGGAAAGAGTTTCACAGAAAAAAAAGACCTTAACCGCCATGTGAGAATTCACACTGGAGAGAAGCCTTTCACATGCACGTTGTGTGGAAAGAGTTTAGCAGATAAATCACAGCTTAAGATTCACCTGAGAATTCACACTGGAGAGAAGCCTTTCACCTGCCATCAGTGTGGAAAGAGTTTCACAGAGAGAGGAAACCTTAAGCGCCACATAAGAATTCACACCGGAGAGAAGCCTTACATATGTCTTCAGTGTGGAAAGAGTTTCACACAAGCAAGCCATCTCACGGTTCATCGACAATCTCACTCTGGATTGAAGCCATTTAACTGTGATCAGTGTGGCAAAAATTTTAAGTCAGAATCACATCTAAAGAAGAAACACCTGAAAACTCATGCAAATGAAAAGCCTTACCTGTGTTCTTTTTGTGGAAAGTGTTTTTCACAGCTGAACTATTTTAAAAATCACCAGATAATACATACCGGTGTGAAAGCTCATGTTTGCTCAGAGTGTGGGAAAGCCTTTAGGAGAGTCGACGAATTAAAAATTCATCAAAGAATTTATACAGGAGAAAAACCTTACAATTGTTCACACTGTGGAAAGAGTTTTGCTCACTCAGGAAACATGAAAAAACACGAGAGAGTGCATACTGAAGAGAAGCCGTACCACTGCTCTTCATGCGGGAAGTTTCACCCATTCCAGTACTCTACAGACTCACGTAAAAAGCATTGTAAAAAGTTGACTCTTCAACAAACACTCTTAAAATGAGATGTACCTACAGTGCATCCAGAATGTATTCACAGTGCTTCACATTTTCCACATTTTGTTATGTTACAGCCTTATTCCAAAATTGATTAAATTAATTATTTTCCTCAAAATTCTACAAATAATACCCCATAATGACAATGTGAAAGAAGTTTGTTTGAAATCTTTGCAAATGTATTAAAAAATAAAAACCCAAAAAATCACAGCCTTTGCCATGACACTTAAAATTGAGTTCAGGTGAATCCTGTTTCCACTGATCATCCTTGAGATGTTTCTACAACTTGATTGGAGTCCACCTGTGGTAAATTCAGTTGATTGGACATGATTTGGAAAGGCACACACCTGTCTATATAAGGTCCCACAGTTAACAGTGTATGTCAGAGCACAAACCAAGCCATGAAGACCAAGGAATTGTCTGTAGACCTCTGAGACAGGATTGTATCGAGGCACAGATCTGGGGAAGGGTATGGAAACATTTCTGCTGTTTTGAATGTCCGCCCGGCCAAATTGAGGCACCTGAGAATTTCTCAGACCATGAGAAACAAAATTATCTGGTCTGGTGAAACAAATATTGAACTCTTTTGCCTGAATGGCAATTGTCATGTTTGGAGGAAACCAGGCACCGCTCATCACCTGGCCAATACCATCCCTACAGTGAAGCATGGTGGTGGCAGCATCATGCTGTGGGGGATGTTTTTCAGCGGCAGGAACTGGGAGACTAGTCAGGATCAATGGAAAGATGAATGCAGCAATGTACAGAGACATCCTTGATGAAAACCAGACTGGGGTGAAGGTTCATCTTCCAACAGGACAACGACCCTAAGCACACAGCCAAGATAACAAAGGAGTGGCTATGGGACAACTCTGTGAATGTCATTGAGTGGCCCAGCCAGAGCCCAGATTTGAACCTGATTGAACATTTCTGGAGAGATCTGAAAATGACTGTGCACTGACGCTCCCCATTCAACCATTTGGGAGAAACTGCCCAAAAATAGGTGTGCCAAGCTTGTAGCTTCATACTCAAAAAGACTTGAAGCTGTAATTGGTAACAAAGGTGCTTCTGCAAAGTATTGAGCAAAGGCTGAGAATACTTATGTACATGTGATTTTTATTTATTTTTTTCGTTTTTTTATTTGTAATAAATTTGCAAAAATTTCAAGCAAACTTCTTTCACGTTGTCATTATGGGGTATTGTTTGTAGAATTTTGAGGAAAATAATGAATTTAATCCATTTTAGAATAAGGCTGTAACATCACAAAATGTGATAAAAGTGAAGAGCTGTGAATACTTTCCGGATGCACTGTATGGTAACTTTTAACCTGCACCACCAAAGCATCCCTCTGATCCTGAACTCAACTCATTTTGGAGGACTTCAAAACCCAAATCTACATTTTAAAATTAAATGAATTGAAAATTCAGTCATTTACTCGTTGCTTTATAATTTCATAATTTTTTGAAAGTCTGAACTGTGGCTCAAAAAAAGCAAAAAGCACTGTAAAAACGATTAGAAAAAGTAATCCAGGCTATTCTTGCACTGTATTCCGGATCTTCTGATGTTTATTTATGGAACAGTCCCAAATTTCAGTTTTTATGCAGCAATCATCCATCATAACACTCAAATAATGCACTACTTTCATTGAACTACTGCCACTACTACAAGTGATATCAGTGATGCCAAGTGCCATTGGCTTGTGATGAATTGCGAAGTCTAATGCAGCATGCATCATTTGGAAGACTTGTATATCACTTTTGGCATTTTTGGAATAGGTCCATTTCAGTGTTTTATTGGTTTAGTGTTCATGTTTTTCTGTAAGAGCTGATTTCTTACAATGTCAAATCAAGTTAATAGTTTTTTACTGGTTCTTTTGTTTGCAATATCACATCAATGTGCAATTTTAATGTGATAATCCACTTGCAAAAAGATCGGGTAGAATGCTACAGGATTTAGTGTCTTGGCTTAAATGGAAATGCCAAATGGGCCAAGTGTTTAAATTACCTTAAAGGGGTAGTTCACCCAAAAAATGACAGTTCTATCATAATTTACTCACCCTCATGCCATCCCAGATGTGTATGACTTTATTTCTTCTTTAGAACACACACACACACACACACACACACAATAATTTATAAGAATATTTCAGCTCTGTAGGTGCGTACATTGCAAGTGAATGGGTGCAAACATTTTAAAACTCCAAAATCCACATAACGATAACAAAAAAGTACTCCAGAGATGACTGGTGGGTCAATCCACATCTTCTGAAGTGATTTGATAGGTGTGAAGGAGAAACAGATCAATATTTATGTCTCTTTTCCTTCACTTTCTCCTTCTGTTTTTGGTGATTGACATTCTTTGTGCGTATCGCCCCCTACTGGGCAAGGAGGAGAATTTATAATAAAAAATTACTTTAAATAATTATCTATTTCTCACCCAAACCTATCATATTGCTTTAGACAATGGAGTATTATAGATTACTTTTATGCTTCATTAATGTGGATTTTGGAGCTTTAAAATTTTGGCACCCATTCACTTGCAATGTAAGGACCTACAGAGCTGAAATATTCTACTAAAAATCTTAATTTGTGTTCAGCAGAAGAAAGAAAGTCATACACATCTGGGATGCCAGGAGGGTAAGTAAATAATGAGAGAATTTTCAGTTTTGGGTGAAATATCCCTTTACAAAGAATGTTACAATAGCAAAATTCAAGTAGTTCACTTGAGACTGAATGACATTCACCACTTCAGAACAGACATTATAGAGGTGTCGCATATTTCTCTATCATTAAATACAGTAAAGTGCTAATTAATTTGGCCAGTAGGAAGCAATTCCTACACTCCCTTGCAACATCTATTTTACATCATCAAGTTACATTTTACCTCAGCTAGTCAGAGAGCCAGTGCACGTTAATGTTAGCATTGTAAACCCATGTGTTTGGGTTACCTGGAGACTAAATCTATCATGAAAGATTTCAGTTTGATTCACCATGTCCACCGCTGCTCACAAGAGACGCAAGAGATACGTACAGTGTCGCTGCCAGAGCTGATCTCCTCACAGATGTAAATGGTCAAATACAATGGCAGCCAAGCTTTTTACCAAATCTGTGACATGCGAGAAACACCAAAGGCATCTTGTGCAATTTCGCTCATTCTTGCAAAATATTTAAAAATCATTTCCAGAGGAAGGAACTGTAAAGAAATGCACGATTAAGATGGCATGTCAGATTCTTGAAAAGTCTTGCTTACTGATAATATTTCTCTGATGCATGGAACTGTTCAGTGGATGTGTGTTGCAGGGCTGGTGTGGTGCAGAAAGATCAGGAATAATGCACTGAAATGTTCTTGTATCCAGTATTGTTATTGATGATATTTGGATTTTGGCGATAATATTTGGATTTTAACTATTACCTAAACTAATACCTGTTTTCTAGGGAAGTGTTGAAAATATTGAAAATAGGATCCTTGTTTGGACATTTGTGTGTGTGTGTGTGTGTGTGTGTGTGTGTTGTGAATGTAAAGACAATGCAAATTAGATACATTTTCTTAGAAATCTAATATTGAAGAACAATTGCTTGTCAGTTGAACATAAATTTGCCCATTTGAACTGCCTATGTAAGTTTTAGTAAAAATGCAAGTGATACAATCATAAATTATTTTATAAATATTAATAAATAAATATTTTAATTTACTAGTTAATAAACTCTTTAAATGCACATTGCATTAGTCGTGCATAGATTACGGACAATAATGAGGAAATTGAGTAAAAGTGTGAACAATGTGATTGATAATCTGTTCCCTTGTAGAAAGGAGTTGCCCATCCCTGAGTTATGTTGAAATGTTTGGTAAGTTCATTAGAATGCAGTGACATCTGCAGGTTAAGAGGTGCTCTACAAATACATAGTCACACAGGCACTGAAAATATGTAAAAAGAAAAAAGAATGGATCATGGGATTTTTAGAATCAATATTGAACATTTTCAAATAAAAATTGCTATTAATTGGAAAATGAGTTCTGCGACCCAGTCCTACTTCATGTCATCCTGACTGTAAGTTTACACCTGGTATTGAAGTCACAGTAATGATGAGTGACGAGTGTAGATTTCTTTGGTGTTTTAATGTATTTCCTACTGAAACTGGAAATAGCAGCGGAACAAGTCTAACGGCTCGTCCCGGTTTTTTTAATTAGCCAATATGCTTTACTTCATAACCACACACACACACATCATAAGGTTTATGTACATCTTAGCCAAATACATTTAAACAAATTTTTTCTCAATTCCTGACATTTAATCATAGAAAACATTCCCTGCCTTTGGTCAGTTAGGATCACTACTTTATTTTAAGAATGTTAAATGTCAGAATAATAGTAGAGAGAATTATTTATTTCAGCTTTTATTGCTTTCATCACATTCCCAGTGGGTCAGAAGTTTACATACACTTTGTTAGTATTTGGTAGCATTGCCTTTAAATTGTTTAACTTGGGTCAAATGTTTTGGGTGCTTTCAACAAGCTTCTCACAACAAGTTGCTGGAATTTTGGCCCATTCCTCCAGACAGAACTGCTGCAACAGAGTCAGGTTTGTGGGCCTCTTTGATCGCACATGCTTTTTCAGTTCTGCCAACAGATTTTCTATTGGATTGAGGTCAGGGCTTTGTGATGGCCACTCCAACACCTTTTTGTCCATAAGCTATTTTGCCACAACTTTGGAGGTATGCTTGGGGTCATTGTCCATTTGGAAGACCCATTTGCAACAGAGCTTTAACTTCCTGGCTGATATCTTGAGATGTTGCTTCAATATATCCACATAATTTTCCTTCCTCATGATGCCATCCATTTTGTGAAGTGCACCAGTCTCTCCTGCAGCAAATCACTCCCACAACATGATGCTGCCACCCCCATGCTTCATGGTTTGAATGGTGATTTTCAGCTTGCAAGCCTCACCCTTTTTCCTTTTTCCACTGCATTCGACACGATAGATCACGACATTCTCTTGAATTCTCTTGGAGTTGCATTAGCATGGTTTAGGTCCTATTCAGCAGACTGCTACCACTTTGTCTATGTAAATTATGAATTGTCAAACCAAACAAAAGTAAAGTATGTACCCAGCAAGCAATAGCCGTCATTTCAACGTCTCGGTAAAATATAGACCCGATATAGTCCGGCTATGTATAACCCACTTCTAGCCTAAATAACACTGAATCTGGTTACATGTAATTTTTTCCAAAATAACTTGCGAGATGTAAGATATTCTATCATGATGACTAGTCTATTCTTGGGCTCTGGTTAGACGTCTATTAGATTTTCACTGACAGCCCAAAATTAGCCTTGTTTTAGCCTAGACGTCTGGGCTATGTTTTGACGGCTATTAGACGTCTATTAGACGCAAAATTGCTTGCTGGGTATGATCTCACTGCAAATGCCACAGTTAAAACTATGGATACAATGGAACTTTCCTTCTGTCTACAATCTTTTCTAATGCCCTCTGATTGTAGAAAAGGCTTTGTTTGTCTTCAGATCACTGTATTTTAATCATCAAGATCCCGATAAAAAGAAAGAAAACGTGCAAGAAAACAAATTTTCTTTCAGTTGGACCGGTGCGAACAACTCAAGTGCTGGTGTGACCATTTGTAGAATTTAACACCGGTGCTACTACTCTTAAATGTTAGTCTGGAGCCATGTAAATAAATGGATAAATAAAAAAAATATTTGCTGTAGAATTGCAAGAATTAATTTGCAAGAACAAATCTAAAAATAAGAAAATATGCAAATTTGCTATTTTATTCATTATCCACTTAGCACTCTTGCCACCTGTCTAAAACCTGTCATACC
The DNA here is from genome assembly GCA_032164185.1 of Moxostoma hubbsi. Taxonomy (NCBI): domain Eukaryota; kingdom Metazoa; phylum Chordata; class Actinopteri; order Cypriniformes; family Catostomidae; genus Moxostoma; species Moxostoma hubbsi. The sequence goes on from JAVLUX010000005.1 coordinate 10,239,458, forward strand.
GTTCCTACGTGACTTGCGTTTTTTGCATAGCCAAATTTCAAACATTACGAGTAAACGTGCAACTAAAATGGACAGAAAACATCAAAGTTCTTGTATTGGAAAACTATCAATGATGGTTATGTGGGATAGCAGTATGCCATGGGATTTGTTTAATTGTAAAAAGTGTGCCGTGGCAGAAAAAAGGTTGGGAAACACTGGCCTAACCAATAGAATATAGCCTTAAATAAAGAATAGTTGCCTTAATAAGAATTTGTTAACCATGATAAATTAACCTAAATATTGTATTGAAATCCAGATGTTCTTTACTAGCGTTTCAAATTACACAGGCAGCAAAGTAGGCGCGCTGACAGAAGATGTTTTATTGCAGGTAGAGAATGTAATGTGCATGCTGGTCAACTGTAAGACATCTCAGATTTGGAATGACACAAGAAATGCTGATAGACACAGACACACACTTGAAGAAACACACTTTATTCAATTTTTAAGAACAGATGACAGAAAAGCCATCTATGCGCTGTTTGTTCTGAGGCGTTCATTCTCTTGGAACATAGAGATGCACCGATCTGATACTGAAGTTTTTAGACGGATCGGGTATCGGTCAGTCAAGCCCGATCCAAATCTAATACTGTGTTAGTCATGTTTGTTACTGTCAAGCTCAAAAAATGACAAAAAACATAATTAAACACAATTAAAGTAGTTCATATGACTTGTGCATTTTATTCAAAGCCACTTGAAGACGTGCGATTGCTCTGTGAATCACAAAAGGCTGTTTTTTAAGTAACAATATAAAAGGCACGCACAGCTCCAGTGCATCAGTGAATGGCGCTGCTCTGTTTACACACACTTGCACTATTTTTAGCCTGCATGCCTTCGCAATATTTGAGCGCTACTCATGAACAACATCTCAGACGTAGATGCTTAAAATAAGCATTTAGAATGCAATTTATTTTTTACCAGAATTTGAATTAGAAGCTAATTAAACTGCATGAACTTGCCTACTTACAGGACTTCCTAGAGAGTTCAGAATGTCAAAATAAAAGTGGGATGGTTTAAAAATTAAAGGTACACGATTGAGATTTATTACTATATATTGCTATTATAATATTATTATTATCATTTATTTACCATTTATAATACAATTTTAGTTGAATGGGTTCCAATAAAATAACTGAATGAAAAGTGAGCTGATATCTTACAACTAAATTGAACAAAAAAAGAGATCTGAATCATTTAAAGTCCAGATACAAGATGAAGAAAAAAAACTTTTCTACTGATGACTTATACTGGAATTACTATTAATTTTGCTGCTATGTTATCCAGTATACTAGTTTATAATAAATTTTTTCTTAATAAGCTATACATTTATAAATCAAATCAATTTTATTTGTATAGCGCCTTTCACAACACACATCGTTTCAAAGCAGCTTTACAGAAGATCAGGCATTAACAGACGATAAAACCGTAATGTCTATAATGTCGATGAATCATCATTGTGTAATTAGATAAAATATGATTGTTAATCGTGTTTAAAAATAAGTCATTAAATTATAATTGTATTAATAATCCCAGTGAGCAAGCTGAAGGCGACTGTGGCAAGGAAAACAAAACTCCATAAGATGTTGATTAATGGAGAAAAATAACCTTGAGAGAAACCAGACTCATTGTGGGGGCCAGTTCCTCTCTGGATAACAACATGAATATAACGCCAATATTACTTATGTATAGTGCAAGTCATGGTTTAAAATTATTAAACTAAGTAAGTGTTAAGGGTCTGTGTTTAAACCGATTTTGTTTGAACTGTAAGATTAATGACCAATGTCTTTGAAGTCCATCCTTTATTAAATGCAGAAGTTCACATAGATGCAATTATCCTTGTTAATTGGCTGATGAAGGCTTTTATTGACAATTGTTAGTCTATGCATTCCATTTCAAGATCGTAGTCCATCAATAGACCGAGGTAATGCAGGCAGAGATCAGGGATGTGAAACGCAGTTCAACCTGGCCGGTAATTTCGGGGAGGTTTGGTGTGGTCCGTCCTAAATCCAAGGTTCAGACAATGGCATATGAAGTATCCCATGTCTTATGGTTGGAGTTGGCATCAGTTCATCCTCTGAAGTCCATCATAATAGACTGAAGTGATGTTTGGCTGGCACCGGCTGCATTTAGTCATCATCATTCAGCGGCACGTAGCAGTGGAATCCAACACGAAGCAGGAATGGTGCTGGATCCAGCCAGTTCTGGTGACCTCAGGATAGGAGTCCCGAGGTTGAGACAGGGAAACTAATAAAATAATATAAGCATAGATGCCATTCAATTTATTGCAGAGTTATAAATCATGATCAGTGTTTCTGGTTTCTGGTTCTGGCAGACCGAACTAAAGCTCCTTTTGTGGATTTTGATATTCTAGGAACTATTAACAGAGTTTTTTGGTCCAATAATTAATACCTCTGTTTTGTCAAAATTGAGTAGAGGGAAATTTCTGGCCATCCAATCTTTTATTTCATTGATACGCTCTGCTAATTTAGAGAAGAATTGTGAAATCTCATCAGGTTTTGAAGAAATATAAAGTTGTGGATCGTCTGCATAACAGTGAAAACTTATTCCATGATTCCTGATAATATCTCCCAGGGGAAGCATATACATGGAGAAAAGCAGAGGCCCTGAAATTGATCCCTGTGGCACTCCATATTTTACTTTTGTTTGGTTTGACAATTCCTCATTTACATAGACAAAGTGGTAGCGGTCTGCTAAATATGACCTAAACCATGCTAATGCAACTCCACAAATGCCAACATAATTCTCTAGCCTATTCATGAGAATGTCGTGATCTATTGTGTCAAATGCAGCACTAAGATCTAAAAGCACTAGAAGAGAAATGCAGTCGTGATCAGATGATAAGAGCAAGTCATTTGTAACTCTGATAAGTGCCGTTTCTGTACTGTGATGAGGCCTAAATCCTGACTGAAATTGTTCATATATACTATTTCTCTGTAGAAATGAACATATTTGGGAGGATACTACCTTTTCTAGTATTTTTGACATAAACAGGAGATTTGAAATCGGTCTATATTTAGCCAGTTCTCCAGGATCAAGTTATGGCTTCTTAATAAGCGGTTTGATAACTGCCATTTTAAAGTTTCTATATTGAAATATAATAATATTATTAATAATATTAATATTCTATATTATTATTATATTGAAATAATGTGTAGTTAGAGGTTTGTGTTTCTTTACATATTAAAGAGAACACCCAATTAGTTCCACACAATAATGCAAAGATATTCTAGACTGATTATGCAAAAAATAAACAAAAAAAATCACTGGTATCGACTGATACTGAGATTTCCGATACTGGAATCAGATCGGAAGAGAAAAAGTGGTATTGGTGCATCCCTATGCATATGTAAAGGGTTCTCACTCTTTGTTTTGCAAGAATTATAATAATAATAATAATTTGTCTATGAGAATGCTGCAAATGACCTCAGACCATCTTAGCTCAGGAGGTGCTTTGTGTTCAGTTCATTTTATTTCCACAGAGCAGTTCATTGTGACCAGAACTCTGCAGCTTATACATCTGTGATTAAAACATAAAATAATACAAATCACGTCCACCTCAAACAATGATTTTATTATCATCATTATAATTATTATGTTTACATTCATAATTGTTTTTATATATTCATTTTGTATTAGTAATTTTCTGTCTGTTGTCATAGACTGATAGTTGTGTGACTGTAAATGGAAAGGTGGTTCTATAGGATTTTCTTTTCTTTTTTGACCACTTTGTTATTTTAATTGCTTTTTCGTTTAGTTTGAAATGCAATTTAAATGTAGAAATGTCTTTGGTTTAAGTTTTTCATTTTTTAAATAAATTAATTAAATTTTCAATGCAAAATCAATAAAGCAAGAATATTCATTGATCCCTCAGCCGGGGGGATGATGATGTAATTGCATCTTGTGATTTTTTTTTTTTTTTTAAATACCATGAACATATTTCTTGCATATTGCCCAGCCCTAGGAGGGAACAAAACAAATGTATTCACACATATTCAAAGTCATTACCCTTCCAAAGCAGCTAAACTGGGTCCTGGGATAAAGGTTAAAAAAACACCAACATTAAACCTGCAGCAACCCACAATAAGTGCTGTATTTGCCCGGTCAACAAAATATCAGACTGGTAGCCCATGATGGAGAGAATGAACGGAAATAGAATGCATGAAATAGGTTTGTTGCCAAAGAGATGTTGCCCTTCAGAACGGTTCAAAAAGTTGAACAACGCACATTTTAATTGCATTAATTTTTAATAATAAATAAAGTTCAAAGTTTGAAATCAATCTGCCTTGCGTTATTGTGTAGGCTATTGCTTAATGAAAATTACCCCATAGTATCACATAGCATCCAACCAGCAGTAATACCGGTCTTAGTCGGTTTGAACGTGAACACCACACTGGTGTGAAAATTATGACACTAGTGGAAAGTCTAGTGTTCAAATAGAGCTTGATGGAGAGCAATTCCTAATGCAGGAATCTCAAGAAGTTGTATTGCTGTGAACTGAATGAAATTGATAGGCTTATGTACAATAATATGAAAATAAACACTATTGGATTCTAAAGCCAATTTTTGCATTGACTTGTCAATGCTTTCCATGTCTGCCACAAATATGTAATACATTTTAATCATCTGAATTTAGTTTTTATAATATACTGTATACATTTTTGTTAGAATTATTAAATACAACTATTTATTCTTATTTAATCATTATATATTGAATTGTTGTTATTTAATGGACTTTCACGGCAAATATATATATATGTGTATGCATGCTATTAATTGTGATTAAGTCAATTAATTAATCGGCATACCATGTATTTAATTTAATTAAAAAACTTTATTGATCGTCAGCCCTACTTTTATTATATCCAAGATTGTATCGTGGACAACAGTAAAAAAAACAAAACGTAACGTAAATTTCTGTACATGGAGACCCAAGCCATTTTTGTTTGTTTGTTTGTGTGTTTGTTTTAGGCAAAAATTAGTCTAGTTCTATTATCAAATAAGTAATCTGTATAAAATGTGTAATCTCTTCCAAGGATTAGTGAGCTGCTTGGCATGGATTTTTTTCCCCCAACGATCTTAATAAAAATTATTTTTGAAACAGTTATGCAATAATCATTAATGACCAGAAAAGTTATGGAAAGGAATTGCTCAAAAGGCATAGAAATCCTATTTCCAAGGCCACTACAATGTAGTTGATTGTGTGCTGATTTTAGTGATGCATTGAGAAATAAACAAATCTAATGCATTGTACATTATGTACATGTACACAATGCAAATAAATATGTTTGGCACTCTCATTTTTAGTGTTTAATCCCATTCTGTACACAGTTAAGTAATATGCGGGAGTGACAACCGCTTTCTATGTCCAAATTATCTCCCAAAAATTCAGGTACGTTCACAACATTAGTGCTGGCCCTACCTAATAAGCGACATAAGCGGCTGCATAGAGCCCCGCGACCACCAGGGGGCCCCCTACCTAATAAGTGACATGGGAGTGCAAGGGTCATGTTGCATACACAGGAAAGAGAATGGTCTCTCTTTCTAGAGCAGCGCTCTGCATTGAAAGACAGGAGTGACGAGGCACCATTACGCGACAAATCAGGTGCTATTCGTCCCACAGCTTGCAATGTTTTTAAGTTCCCTCAAAATTCTATTTGCACTGAATATGTTGATATTTTATAGACTGTTTTAGAATACACTATAATACACTGCTGTGCAAGTGTACATCAGACCTGCCACAATTTATACCAGGGGGCCAAAAAGCATGTGCCACTATTCTCAATAAGTGTAAATAGCATTTACAGTAACTTACCTTCATTTGGTAATTACATTTCCTTATTTGTTTGCAGTCTTGTAATTTCAGTAAAGTTCATTATTAATTTGTGCATGTGATTGGTGTGTTTGGTTAGTTCATTTTTGTACTTCTGAGGCAATTATACCTGTGGTAATAAACTTGCATTTTTAAGCATGAAACAGGTACTTTTGAATAAATTGACTTTTGTTTGCACAGTTTTAGCTTGCTTAGTTATTGATGCTGGAGAAGTGCGCTTGTGTTCTTTATTGGTGTAAATTTTGGGGGCATTTAAGGCCTGTTCAGACCAAATCTGAGACAAATTTATGAGACAAACTGCCAACAAAAGGTCTGTTCACATCAAGACCAAAACAAATTAAATGAAAAGCTATTTCACCTCTGTACAATATGTGGTGCTGTTTTTCAAACATTCCTGCACTGACATTTAAGCATTCAGCCATCAATGCATGAGATAAATATATCAATGGCGATGGAGCCATCCAAGTCCAGACAAAGCCTATACAATCTAGAGGGGGTCCAAAAGAATCTATGTCAAATCTTAAATTGCATAAGGCGAACCCTTGCATGTCTAGATGCAGACTTGACATTTTTTAGAATCCTAGCCCAAATGTCTGAATACATAATAGTAAAACGTAATCTTGGATAGGCCTAGCCTACTTTTGCCAATGAGCCTATGTACAGTAACTTATTAAAATGTAATCTAGGATGCTTATCATTCCAAATGAAGGACTTCGCTATGATATCAAATTGCTTGAAGTAAGAGAGGGGTACATCTACAGGGAGAGATTGTAACAGGTAGTTACATTTTGGAATACAATTAATTTTAATAACATTAACCTTCCCAATCATAGATAAATGTAATGAAGCCCACCTGCCCACATCGCTCGAAAACCTCTAAAATTATTTGCCACTGACCATATGATATTTATTCAACGCCTAATGTTATCAGAAGAGCTGTATAAGTTTACTTAATCAATAAGCCAAAATGTTTGACAATATTGTTGCATCTAGCTGGATCAGGGAAATTGGGCGGTAACTCATACACTCGCGCTTTCGTCATGGTTGGCGGAAGCTTTCCATTCTTTAATGATTCTGTATAAACTTCTATTATAAGTGGAACCAGTTCTGTAACATAAGATCTAAAAACTCAGCGGCAAAGCCATCTGGCCCCAGAGCCTTGCCTGTAGTCAAGGCCTTAATTACCTCGCCAAGCTCCTCTAAGTTTATCTCAGAATCAAGAAATGAGTAATGGAGTTCTAATGGTTCCACAAAATTTATAATATCTTCAACAGTAGACAAAGACGTGGAACTATAGAGATCAAGAAAGAATTCTTTAAAAGCATTATTATTATCAATAGCTGAAGAAAAATTTCACCACTAACAAATTTCACAGAGGGAATGGAAGAAAAAGACTCTCTCCCTGCTTTTTATATCTAGACAAAAGCTTCCCTGCTTTGTGTAACATTGCTGGACGATGACATGAAGTGTAGAACCCAAGTGCAGTTTTATTCCAAACGTGTTATCTCAAAACTACAAATGTGAACAAAATACAAAACATGAACTGGGCTATGACTATGACTAGACATGATGCTACACAAACAATACTTGACATAGGACAATGGCAAACATGAGTGCTTAAATACATGGACATGGGGAAACATAAGGGGCTCGATAAGAGGCTCGAGGGATGGAGCCGATGGGGCTGAGGACCAAGGTGGAGTCGTAGGGATGGAGGTACCCTTTGGAGCAGAGGCGGGCCTGGACCATGGAGTGGAGGCGGGCCTGGACCGTGGAGCAGAGGCGGGTCTGGCTTGCTTATGACATGGCATGGAGCAGTCTGGGGCTTGGCTGTGACATGAGATGGAGCAGACTGAGATTCGGCTATGACATGGCATGAAGAAGTCTGTGGCTTGGCTGTGACATGGCATGGGGCAGTCTAGGGCTTGGCTGTGACATCACATGGGGCAGACTGAGGTTCATCTGTGACATGGCATGGAGCAGTCTGGGGCTTGGCTGTGACATGGCATGGGGCAGACTGAGGTTCATCTGTGACATGGCATGGAGCAGTCTGGGGCTTGGCTGTGACATGGCATGGGGCAGAGTGAGGTTCATCTGTGACATGGCATGGAGCAGTCTGTGGTTCGGCTGTGACATGACATGGAGAAGTCTGGGGCTTGGCTGTAACATGACATGGAGCAGTCTGGGGCTTGGCTGTGACATGTTATGGGGCAGACTGAGGATCGGTTGTAACATGGCATGGAGCAGTCTGAGGTGTGGCTGTGACATGGTATGGAGCAGTCTGAGACATGTCTGTGACATGACATGGAGCAGGCTGAGGCATGGCTGAGACATGGTATGGAGCAGGCTGACGTATGGCTGTGACATGGCATGGAGCAGGCTGTGGCATGACATGGCCTGGAGCAGACTCAGCCGTGGCAGTGACATGGCCTGGAGCAGACTCAGGCGTGGTGGTGACATGGCCTGGAGCAGACACAAGCATGGCGGTGACATGGTATGGAGCAGACTCAGGCATGGCAGTGACATGGTATGGAGCTGTGGGAGGCTCAAACCTAAGTGTCCTAATTGACTGGGAAAAGACCTCAGTGGTTGTGAACATGAGCGGAGACTTGGGAGTGACCTCTGTGGTCGTGGGCATGAACAGAGTCTCGGGAACGACCACTGTGGTCAGGGGCGAGGACTTAGACTCGGGAACGACTTCTGTGGTTGTGGGTGTGTACAGAGTCTTGGGAGCGACCTCTGTTGTCGTGGGCATGGACAGAGTCTCAGGAACGACCTCTGTGGTCATGAACACAGGCTGAGACTCCTCCTCCTCCTTGAGGCCGAAGTTGGCTACCGCTCCCCCTCTCCGGACGGGCGCTTGACCACACCCCCGCTGCCACATACCCCCACCGCCCGACTCAGGCCGGGGCGCCATCCGGCCTGCCTACCACCCCCCCCCCCCATTTCTGGAAAGGAAGTTGGCGACAGCCAACTGCACCCCCGGTCTGTGGACCACCTCGAACTTAAAAGGCTGGAGAGCCAGATACCAACGGGTGATCCGGGCGTTAGTATCCTTCATGCGGTGGAGCCACTGCAGTGGGGCATGATCCGAGCAGAGGGTGAAGGCCCGCCCCAGCAGGTAGTAGCGGAGTGTGAGGACCGCCCACTTGATGGCCAGACACTCCTTCTCCATGGTGCTATACTTTGTTTCCCTCAAGGTGAGCTTCCTACTGATGTATATCACCGGGCGCTCCTCCCCCTCCACCACCTGCGAGAGTACGGCCCCCAGCCCCCTGTCTGAAGCGTCCATCTGTAATAAGAAAGGGAGAGAGAAGTTAGGTGAATACAAGAGCGGCCCCCCACAGAGTGCGGCTTTAATTTGTGTGAACGCCTGTTGGCACTGTTCCGACCATTGGACCGGATCTGGAGCCCCCTTTTTAGTGAGGTCAGTCAGCGGGCTGGTGACGTCCGAATAATTAGGTACAAACCTTCTGTAGTAGCCAGCCAGCCCCAGGAACTGCCTCACCCCCTTTTTGGTCTTGGGCCTAGGGCAAGTCGCAATCGCCGCGTTTTTATCAATTTGGGGACGCACCTGGCCATGGCCCAAGTGGAACCCCAGATACCGTACCTCCACACGCCCAATCGCGCACTAATTAGGGTTTGCAGTGAGCCCCGCCCGCCGCAGCGACTTCAGGACCGCCCTCAGATGTTGTATATGCCGCTGCCAGTCATTAATATAAATAATAATATCGTCTATGTAGGCAGCGGTGTAAGCAGAGTGCGGCCGGAGGACACGGTCCATTAAACGCTGGAACGTGGCTGGGGCCCGAACAAACCGAACGGAAGTGTCACGAATTGGTGTAATCCGAACGGCGTGGTGAAGGCTGTTTTTTCTCGGGAGATTGGCGTCAAGGGGATCTGCCAATAACCCTTTGTTAAATCCAATGTCGAATAAAAGCGAGCAGTACCTAACCGATCGAGCAGTTCATCAACGCGGGGCATTGGGTACGCGTCAAATTTAGACACCGCGTTGACTTTTCTGTAATCCACACAGAACCGCACCGACCCGTCACTCTTGGGAACAAGAACGACCGGGCTGGACCAGTCGCTGTGGGATTCTTCTATTACCCCCATATCAAGCATGGCATCCAATTCGTCCCGGACAATTTTCTTTCTATGCTCGGGGAGGCGATAAGGGTGGCAACAAACGACCGCCCCCGGCTCGTCTCGATATGGTGCTGGATGAGGTTCGTGTGACCCGGCAGGGGAGAAAACACGTCCGCAAACTCCTTCTGCAACCTGGCAACCTCTGCTCGCTGGCACGGGGAGAGGTGGTCTCCACAAATGACCGGGGCATTGAGATCTGGTATTGGATTTACCTCCGGTCCGAGCTCCACCCTCTCTGGGACCACCGTAGCCAACGATACAGGGACCGCCTCCCTCCATAATTTAAGGAGGTTGAGGTGGTAAATTTGACGCGCATTCCCCCTATCGGCTCGCTTAACCTCATAATCGAGATCCCCCACTCGTCGTGTGACCTCGAAGGGCCCTTGCCACTTGGCGAGTAATTTGGAGCTTGATGTGGGAAGCAATACGAGAACTTTATCTCCCGGTGCAAATTCCCTCAGCTGCGTTCCCCTGTCGTACAGCCGGCATTGACGTTCTTGGGCCCGGAGCAAAGAGGTCAAGAACGTATTGAATTTAATTTTTGCTATTCGTAGGTCCTTCCCCCCAGCCTTCTCATAAGACATCTAAGATGCTGCGCGGGCATCGCCCGTACAACAGCTCAAATGGAGAGAAGCCGGTTGAGGCTTGCGGGACCTCTCGCACTGCAAACAACAGGGGATCGAGCCATCTGTCCCAGTTTTTAGCATCCTCGTGCACAAACTTACGAATCATGTTTTTGAGGGTTTTGTTAAAACGTTCCACTAGGCCATCTGTCTGCGGATGATACACGCTAGTGCGAATCGATTTAATGCCCAATAGATCGTAAAGTTCGCGAAGTGTGCGTGACATAAACGTTGTGCCTTGATCGGTGAGGATTTCTTTTGGAATCCCCACCCGGGAGATTATTTTGAAGAGCGCCCCAGCAACACTACGTGCTGAGATGTTGCCTAGAGGCACTGCTGCCGGATATCGCGTTGCGTAATCCACTAGGACTAACACAAAGCGATGTCCGCGTGCTGTCCGCTCTAATTCCCCGACGAGGTCCATTCCAATTCTCTCGAAGCGGACCTCGATCAATGGAAGAGGGCGCAATGGCGCTTTTAGGGTGGCCGGTGGGTTTACCAGCTGGCATTCGCGGCACGCCGCACACCACCTGCGGACGTCACCGCTAATGCCCGGCCAATAAAAAAGGGCTATTAGTCAGAGAAGTGTTTTTCTTTCCCCTAGATGACCCGCCATGGGATTATAATGAGCCGCCTGGAATAACATTTCCCGGCGGCTCCGTGGAATCAAAAGCTGTGTCATATTTTCCTTAGTTTGAGTGTCCTGCGTCACTCTATACAGTCGGTCATTTATAATTGTAAAATAGGGGTATGCGAGAGCGATGTCTGGCTGAAGACGCTGACCATCGATCATTTTCACCTGATCAAAGGCATGCTTGAGGGTTTCGTCCCGCGACTGCTCCAAAGGGAAATCCTCATCAGGGAATTCCCTGCGAAGAGGAGGGGCAGAAGCCTCGCCCCTCTCCTCGTCATCCCGATTTGGAGCAGCCGAGGACGGCCCCGGCTCCGCCTCCCCTGCCAAAGCATCGCACATCGCACATCTCCCCACTTTAGTGCAGGACCCATCCGTACAAACTCCCCCTAGCACATCTTTAAACGCTGGCCAATCGGTCCCCAAAATCAGAGGATGGGTGAGGCGGGGACTAACCGCTGCCTCCACTCTATGCTTTTTTCCCCGGAATTTCACTAACAAGGTCACCATCGGGTACTTGTGAATATCCCCATGCACACCTCACCCTCACCCGTCTAGCTGTGCCCAAAGCCCCGGGTTGAACCAAGCGTTGATGGATGGTGGTCTGATTGCAACCAGTATCCAGCAATGCTTGGTGTGTACCCCCCTGGATTCTTACCGGAATCCGGTACGCTCCAGCCCGATCGGGGGCAGCATGCGGGGGATCGGAGACCCGAACCACTGTCCCCACTTCCATCATCGGACACTGATCACGGAAGTGGCCTGGGTCCCTGCACCTCCAACAGGCTGGCCCAGACGCCACACCCGTACCTGCGTCGGCGGACGCCCCCACCTGAGGGGGAGAGCGGCTGAATGTTGAGGGGGGGGTGTGCGATGCCACCGTGGGTCTCTGCCAGGCTCCTCGCCTGCGGGGGGCAGGAACGGACCCTGGAGAGAAGACAGAGCGAGAGGGGGAGGGGGATGGGGGAGAGTAGAAAAAAACACAGGGGAAGGGGAGGGAGAGAGAGAGAGAGAGGACTCATCCGCCCTTGGGATCGCCGCCATGTGGTCCTCCGTGAGCTGAACGGCCACCTCCAGCGACGCCGGGCGGTAGCACTGGACCCACTCCGCCGTTCTCTTGGGCAATCGCTGGATGAATTGCTCTAGCACCACCTGATCGATAAGTCCCTCGACTTCGCGGTCCCCCACTAGCAGCCACTTCCGGCAGGCATCACGGAGCCGCTGAGCAAACGCGAACGGGCGGTCGGCTTTTTCCAGCTTCATGGCCCGGAAGAGTTGCCGATTTTCCTCGGGACTCCGACCAACCCGTTGCAGGATGGCTCTCCTCAAGTCAGGATAGGCCAGGAGGTTCGTTGCAGGCAGTTGTTGAGCCGCGAGTTGGGCTTCCCCGGACAAAAGAGGAACGAGGCGGGCTGCCCATTGTTCGCGCGGCCAGCCCAAAATTTCGGCGGTGCGCTCGAACAAGTCCAAAAAGGCCTCTGGGTCATCCGTCGCCCCCATCTTCTGTAACGTGGAAGGGGGCAACGGGGAATGATTGTCTGGGGATGCTGCTGTGGCGGGTGCGACCTCCCGGCTGAGGAGGCTCCGGATGGCATGTCGGTCCTCTGCTTGAGCCTGCAAGATCTCAAAGAACCATCGTCTAATATTTTTGAACCATCAAACTAATATTTTGTCAAAATTGAACTGTTACTTTAACTCATGTGAAAATGTGACACATTTTTTAAAAGATTATGATGCATAATGAAAATAAAATTGCACATAGCACTGTGTTGCTCTTTTCCTAAGTGTGGTTTGGCATGTCAGGGCTGCTACTGTTTGAGAGGTTCGACTTGACTTTCTCTGTAGCGCTTTAAACTAGGCAAGTCTCACTAGAATTGAAATTGGTCGCATCAGTTTTGAGGTCTGCGCTCCACAATATCGAGGGTTGCACGCGCGCCAGAGAGAGGAGCAGATCATGATTTCGAGCTGGTTCCATTACACACATGCGAAAGTGCAGATGAGAAGCCTTTAGCTGATTGTGAGATTATCATTAAATCTGCCTCGATAGTCCTAAAAAGGCTATCACTTGAACGCCGACTTATCTTTAATGGTAGAACCATGGCATTGTTCTTTCCCTGCTGTCCGTGACCCAGTCTGAAGAGACCTACGACCAGGGGCGGCTGGCCAAAAGAGGGCACTAGGGCGCCGCCCCCCCTCCCCCAGTTTATGAGCCAAATGCAATAAATAAATAAGTAAATACATAAATCATGTATACAAATTGTCAATTTTTGTGTGTTTGAGATGTTAAATGCACCCAGTATATGTGAAAAATAAAATAGAAATTCAAAATATCTGGTTTTTCTACACGTCTCCTTCCTGTAGTGCACGTGTCATCAGCTCTGGGGCGCTAGAGAAATCGCCCCAGGAAGGCGGTCTCTGGAGCAGCTTAGCCAATCGCTGATTTAAGATATAAATGTCTGACATAAACTGTAGCCAATCAGCGAGCTCAAATCTAGTCAGCTATGGGCGATTCTTATAGCGCCCCAAGCAAGTGCGCGGCCGCGCCCATGCGCACCACTACTAAAGTAGTCAGGACAAGTCTTTGGGCGCCATTTTTACTGTATGTCTGACAAATTACAATGGCGAACAAAATGACTTCCTAATCTAACTCCGAACAATCTCTCCTCCAAGATCCGTTTGAGAGGAGAATTTTGGCAAATAAACTCCTTGTGAAAGATCTGGGCCCAGATCAACCTGATATCTCTATCAGACAGCAGGCTAGCGATAAAGGGAAGCAGTACGTGCAAGGCTTCTCACGTAGCTGGTATACTAGAAAGGCCTGGCTGGCTGGATGTGGTCATGCTAATGCCTTATTTTGCTTTCCGTGCTTACTTTTTAAAACTACGGCGACAGATCCAGCATGGACAGCTACCGGAGTGAGGGATATGAAGCACCTGTCGGAGAAGGTAATGAAACACGAGAACACCAAGGTACACATGGATAATTCCATTAAGCTAGCTATACTGGGAAGAGTCAACATCGCTACGCAGCTTGATGAAGGCCACAGGGTTGCGGTGAGGAAACACAACGAGGAGGTGGATAAAAACCGGCACATCTTATCCAAAATAATCGACTGTGTGAAGTTTTGTGGGGCTTTTGAGCTGGCCTTGCGTGGGCTTGACGAGACTGACACCTCGAACAATCCCGGCATTTTCAGGGGACTGGTGGACTTCGTTGCATCACTCGACGGCGTGCTGGAGGAGCATCTTAAGACAGCCACCATTTTTAAAGGTACGTCAAAGACCATACAAAACGAGCTATTAGACTGCATGCTGTCAGTGCTGAAGGATTACATTCTGGAAGAAGTAAAGCGCGCGGAGTTCATCGCCATACAAGCCGATGAGACGACTGACATTTCCACCCACTGCCAGCTGGTGCTTGTGCTACGTTACATCGATGGCAACAACAACATCCAAGAGCGGTTTTTCGAGTTCATTACGATCCAGAATGCCAACGCAGACACCATCGCTACAGCGCTTCTGGAGAGACTAAGCATCATACTTCAAGAGGGACAAAAAGCCAAACTTATCGGCCAAGCTTATGACGGAGCTAATGTAATGAGGGGAGCCACCGGCGGAGTGCAGCGCAAGGTAATGGATGTTCATGAAAATGCTCACTACGTCCACTGCTATGCGCATCAGCTGAATCTCATCATGCAGCAAGCAACGTCACACATCCCCAAAATCGGCACTTTTTTTTCCGATCTTGCAGGATTTTCTGCTTTCTTCTCCAGGTCACCGTGCTTGACCAAGTGGTTGCCCATAGACTTCCCAAAGCCTCTACAACACGGTGGGACTTCCACAGTCGCGCTGTAAACACAGTGTACGAACACAGGGATAACCTCCTAAAGTGCTTTCAGACCATCAGAGACAATGGAAACCTTGATCCCCTAACTGTCCGAGAGGCTGGGGGCTTTGTGAGGATGCTTGAAGACGAGGCTTTCTGTTTTTTTCTGGCACTGTTCCACAAGATCATGCCACATGTGGACATGCTATTCAACCAGCTGCAGAAAAGGAACATCGACCCTGTCTTCATTAAAGCACTTATCCAGAGGTTCACAGACAGCATGCAAACGATCAGGTAAATAACTGTATTTACTATTGGCTGATAAAGCTTTTGTTGTTAGAAATGTGATTTGCTTATTCCCAGCTGTGTGTCTAAATGTGCCTAGTCATCCAAGTGGATGATTATCAAAGAGCCCATTATAATTATATGTGTTTTAGTATTTTAAAAGCAAAGAGACCATTAGATAATAATGCAGGTAAAGTAGTTATCAAACACAGTTTCTAACAACAGGCTTATTCAGGTATCCACCAGGCCAATTTCTAGAAGAGGCCTAACGTTAGTTGTTATTAAAGATTAACTGTATTGTCATTTATAATTTACACAGGAAAAATGCACATCAGAATGCATCCAGCTCATAAATATAATAGAACAGTGATAGAAATTGAATTATGTACCTCACAGGTTACTAGCTGCTAGACATAGTCCTTATGTGTGTATATGAGTCAGTGGATGTGCACGTGTGGGAGTTAAGAAGTCTGATGACAGGTTAGCAACTTAAACTTTATTTTTTGGACCAGGGCCTCTATTCCCTCTCTGTGTGGGGACTGTGCACCGGACCAGCAGCAGCCTATAAAGCGATGGAGGATACTGGGAACAGGAGAACAACAAAGGCTGGCTACAGAGGTAAGTTGAGATGTAACAGTCAGTGTTTCCTCTAGGGCTGTAGCTATCGATTATTTAAGTAATCGAGTATTCTACAGATTATTCCATCGATCAATCGAGTAATCGGATAAAAGTATTGTGGTAAAAAAAATAGATCCAAGTTAACAACAGCCTTTAAAATGACTTAAAATACAAAATATATAATAACAAGCAATAATAATTGGTTCAAATTAAGTATCAAAACAAGTAATAATATGGGTTTCATTAAACAACACTGTTAAAATACACCATGTAAAATAAATGATATAAACTAATATAAACATAACTTATGTACATTACTATAACAATGCCTGCAGAGGTTGACAACGGCCTGGTGTTGTTGTTGTTGCACTACGGCATGATCAAATCCTTGTTTAATATTGGCCAAACAACATTTAATTCAAATGTCAACTTAACCTTTAATATTTGGTCACTTCTGTACGATAGAAATGCTACAGCTAGAACATGTGCACATCAAAACATAATAATAGCAGTTTTCATTGGAAAGAAATTCAGTGCGTAAGGAATCCTCACATGTGACAGAAAATATGTGGTTTATATATTGAAATTAAACCTTGTTTTGTAACGGAAACTAATAGGGAGTTAGTGAGGAGAAGTAAACGTAGTGTAAAGTGCAATTAGGTATAATGGTGTTCAAACCTTTAGTAATCATACTTGACTCGTTCAGTCAGAATCACTTTCATTAAAATAGCTTTATTGCAAATTCAACCTGATGAATCTTTTACAGGTATGTGATACCATCCTGACCCATGCCAAGGAGCGGTTCTCCTTCACCCAGCACTTCATCAGCGCAACACTGTTGCATGGAGAGCTGTTCCCAGAACACTGTGTAAAGTTCCCTGACACAGAGCTTGAAACAACAGTGAAGGCATACCCCATGCTGAACAAGGCCAAGCTCAAAACAGAACTGTCCCTCATCTATGAGAATGGTGAGTTCAAGGCTTGCAGTGGTGCAGTGCCTCTGTACCAGTTTTTCATGGAGAACAACCTTCAGAGCACTTTCACAGAGACTGTCAGACTTCTCAAGATCCTCATCACCACACCCATGACAACAGCTGAGTCTGAGAGGTGCTTCTCTACTTTAAAGAAGATTAAGACCTTCCTGAGAAACACCATGACACAAGATCGCCTGAATGCTCTGGCGATGCTTTCCATGGAGAAGAAACTTATCAGGGACATTCCTGACTTCAACAATAGGGTCATTGAGAGGTTTGCCACTCAGAAGGAGAGAAGGGCAAAATTCCTGTACAAATAAGATCACACACACACACACACACACACACACACACACACACACAGCATCCCCGACCACATGTTTCTTTGTATATAGTAATTTTGTAAATAGAAATTTTGTCTTAAAGGGATAGTTCACCCAAAAATGAAAATGAGTAAATAATTAAATATATATACACATTTTTTAATATAACTCCAATTGTATTCGTCTGAAAGAAGAATGTCATATACAGGTGAAACTCGAAAAATTATAATATCGTGCAAAAGTTCATGTATTTCAGTAATTCAAATTAAAAGGTGAAACTAGTATATTTAGTATATATAACTATATACATATGCATGATTATACTTTTCAGTGGGACGACATTTCTGTATTAAAAATCCTTTTTTTATGGATTTCATGTAATCTAATTTTCTGGGATTTTGAATTTGGGGTTTTCATAAACTGTAAGCCATAATCATCAAAATTATAACTTTTGCACGATATGCTAATTTTTCGAGTTTCACCTGTACACCTAGACTTCAGAGTGAGTAAATCATGGGATAATTGTCATTTTTGGGTGAACTATCCCTTTAATAGGCTACTATGTTTGCTATTTACTGTACATGTGTATATTTGCTTGAAAAATCACTCAAAATTGTTGTGGGTAATACTTTTATATTTAATCAGCTAATTAATTAATCACTAAGTATATTGTTTGAGTTCAATTTCAAATGGAAAGTTTATGCAATACGTTTGTTTTTGTGCAAGAATGCCTCAACCTTTTAATATTGGCATTAAATAATTACTTTTTCACAGAGCACTGGTATCCTTAAATTGTATTTGGGTGGTTATTAATTATAATAAGAATTATTTATATAGCCTTTCCAACATCCAAGGTCACTTTACAATATAGGTTAAAAAATTGAAAAAAATAAACCTCAACATCAAAGATAGACACACCAAGGGCAGAAAGTAATATTCAGAGGTTACTTACAATAACCTCTTACAATATCCATAACAAGGCAGAGGCCTATATCAAAGCCTACAAAAAGAAGCATGTCATGGGACTTTTAAAGATTGTGAGCTGAAGAGTAATATTTAGATTTTTTTTTTTTTTTTTTAAGTGTTTTTAAGAAGTTTTTGAAGGAGAGAAGGGTGGATGCTTGACGGATGTCTTGAGGAAAAGCATTCCACAACCTGGGAGCCACAATGCTAAAAGACCTGTCCCATGGGTACCAGACTATTGAAAATGCCGAAAATGACACAGCCCCACCTAAGATATTTTTCACCAGCCGCCACTGCCTACGACTCACTTCTGGTATCAAACCAACCCTAACTGGGAGCATACTTGCGAAAACTATATTTTCATATTCTACTCAGAATTTCCTAATGAATCTGAGACAAATTGATAAAGTTGGTCATTTAGAATAAAACATATAATTATTAAAATCTAGGTGTTTTGTGAAAAATGTAAAAATCCTGGATAATCAATGTATGTTTAAAATATTTAATTATTAATAAAGATACTATATATTAGGCTACATTTAATAATTGTATCCCCACTCTAATATTTGGTGGGATTTGAGAAATCGACACTAATAAAGCGTGTGACAGGACTTTTATTTTGAACTTTGGAACCGACGTTTTGTTTCGACATCATAAAGCGGCGCCGTGATTCATCGGTCTGTTGCAGGTTTGTCTTCTGCATTTAATGTGAATAAAAAGATACAAAACATTCAAAAGTGCGGAAAAGATTTACAAATGTGTTCCAACAACATGTAAATGCTATTCATGTCATTGAAATCATTTTGCGTTGGTTTATTAAATGCTGGTTGTAAATGTATTTGTATGAAGCGCATTTACTTATTTTTCATTGCTGTTTTCCATTAAGTAAATGTTGAGATTACTTGATTTAATGTAGTCAGAACGCCGGTAAATCAGATATCTGGTTGTATACAGAGTTAAGTGAACACATTTTCTCCTTATATTTTAGGTTTGTTGTGTGTCAGGTTGCTGGAGGTTTATGTGAGTATGTTTCTTGTTCACTACAGGTTACGGACACAGCCCATAATGAGAATGAACAACATTTTGTAACTTTACCTGGCAGCTAAATTGCTTACTCGTTCAATAATATCAATATCAATAATATTAACCGTGAGTGGCAGAAAACCACGATGGCGGTTAAAACATCATTATGCAGCCTTAATCATTATAAGTGTACAAATGTGTAAATAATCTAGATATCTTTCACAGAACATGTAATTGCTAATTGTATCTACTCTGTCTGTAATTGTACACCCTGAGCCTAAGTCACAGCCTTTGCACAAGGGCATATCATGATTTTGATTGTGCAGCCTTAGAAAGAAATGTTCCAACAATCACCGGAGTACTTGATGTTTCAGTTATGTATGCCCTGATAAATGTCTGTGGTACTGAGGCTGACTGACTGTCTGTGATTTCTGTCCTTTTTACCGTTACATTTATTTATGTGTTTCATACATGTAAATTGTAAAGCAGAAAGACTTAAAGGTGTCAATACAGAAGACTTTTAAATTCTGACATTTATTTTGAATGTTGGCAGGTCTGGTCATCACTACCACACAGTGATTGTGAATCCACTCCCAAATCAATTCACCAATAAATGCTCTGAATATTCCTGTCATCTTTGAATTGAAGAAGAGTTTCCAGAAGACCAGGACAAACTTCAAGTGTGTCAACAATTTCTGACATACTACTGCAAAGATGGATTTTATTAAAGAGGAGAGAGAGGACATGGGTTATCCAGAACCACACAGAGTGAAAGATGAAGATACTGAGGAACAAATAGGTTTGTGTCCATTCTTGATTATTAATGACTACTGATGTGTGATTTGAGTATCTCAGACCCCGTTCACACCTGGAATTAAGATGCATTTTGGGTGATCTGATCACAAGTGGTCAGTGCTAAATAAAGGTGCAGAATGGGTCCCAAATATTCTGTGATCGGATCACAAAAAACACATATGGAGGTTGACAAAAACACATGTGACCACATCACATTTGAGGTGTAAATAATAATCCACCCTGATGCATCACGGACAGCAGTTAAGCACCACCCACTTGCCAGTCTTTAGCAAAAAAACAGAACCAAAGTGTTCAGTTCTGTTGACTTTGGTAGTAGCATTTTTTTTCTTCCTGTTTTTAAAGGCGTAGTTTAATTCTGTCATCATTTACTCACCCTCATGCCATCCCAGATGCACATGACTTTCTTTCTTATGCAGAACACAAACCTAGATTTTTAGAAGAATTTCACAGCTCTGTTGGTCCACACAATGCAAAAGGGTCCAAAAATGTGAAGTTCAAAAACCACATAAAGGCAGCCAGTGGTGTAACTAGGATATTGAGGGCCCCAGTACAAAAAACTTAATGAGGCCCCCACTTAACACCCCGCCCACCCACCCACTCGTAACATACTAGAGTGATCTTAAATAAGTGACATAATAATATTGTAATTTTTTTTGTTTGCTCAAAATTGTTACTATATGCCACGTCTTAAGGAATATTTTCATTTACGGTCAGTATCTTTATCACACTGTTATCAGCTTGTTTGTGTTCAGCTGCTGGTTGTTACACCATTGAAGGCAGCATAAAAGTAATCCATAAGTGGTTAAATCTATATCTTCTGAAGTGATATGATAGGAGTGGTTGAGAAACAGTATGTAAGTATATTTAAGTCCTTTTTAACTATAAATACCTCTCCCTGTCCAGTAGGTGGTAATATGCATGAAGAATGTGAATTGCTGGAAAACAAAAGATCATTTAGTCCTTTAATGCACCGCTGCTACAGCCATCAAAGCACCATTTGTTCACTGTCAGACGTCAAATCCTCTATGCTCTACAAATCCTGCTATGAAAAATGTTCCTGTTATTATGCACAATCCAGAAGTTTATTTGAGATGTATTGTGGAGTGTATTTGTCAGAAGTTATTCTGTAGATTCTGCTTTAATAAATAGTTTATCTGTAAAAACGCTAATCAAACTGTTGGATGCTGTGAACTACATGTCGCGTCCCTGCAATATTTATAATCTAACAGCTGTGCACTTCTGAATGTGTAGCCAATCAACTTCAAATCAAATTACTTTATTGTCACACGGCCATATACGCAAGTGCAACAGTGGGTGAAAGTCTTGTGTGCAATTCCGAGCAACATAGCAGTCATGACAAGTCGTGACGAGAAATATACCAATTTGCAATAAAAAACATAATTACACAACACAATAATAATATACAATGTACAGTAAGCAATAAACACAATATAGAATACACATCCAATAAAAATAAAAAGTATATTAAACATATATACACAGTAGTTGTATTGTCATGTGAATATCATTTTGACAATCCAGTGTGAGATAATAAAACTAATAAAGTGCAGTGCTGATGTATATTGATCGTGAGAGATCAAGAGTTCAAATGTGTTATTTCTTGGGGAAGAAGCTGTCATGTAGTCGACTGGTGCAGGTCCTGATGCTGCGATACTACCTGCCTGATGGTAGAATTGAGAGCAGCCTGTGGCTCAGGTGGCTGGAGTCTCTGATGATCCTCCAAGCTTTTTTCACACACCACCTTGTATATATATGTCCTGGAGGGAGGGAAGCTCACCTCCGATGATGTGTCTGGCAGTTCGCACCACACTTTGCATGGCTTTGCGGTTGGGTGGTGCTATTGCCGTACCAGGTGGTGATGCTGCAGGGCTTTGCGGTTGGGCGGTGCTATTGCCGTACCAGGCAGTGATGCTCTCTACAGTGCTGGTGTAGAACCATATTGAGGATGTGGTTGTTCATTCCAAACTTCCTCAGCTGTCTCAGGAAGAAGAGGTGCTGGTGAGCCTTCTTCACAATGGCCTCAGTGTGGACGGACCATGTGAGTTCCTCAGTGATGTGGACACTGAGGAACTTGAAGCTGCTGACTCTCTCCACCGGTGCTCCATTAATGTGATGGGGCTGTGTCCTCTGTCTTTCCTCCTGAAGTCCACAACAGGAGGAAAGACAGAGGACACAGCCCCATCACCATTAATGGACATTAATGGACGTGTGACTTCTTGTGATCCAGAGTTCACTTTTATACTCTTGAAAGGCTGTAAAGTCACAAGAGCAAAAGTCTTTCCTCTGATCATTCAAACACTGGTTCAGTTCTTTAGTTACCCACATCTTATTGTTAGGAAATGTTTTTATTGTTTTAGTTACAGTGAAATTTATTTCACAAAACTGCATACAAGATGAAATCGTTTCTGTAATTTCATTAGCATCACCTCCAGAGATAAAAAAAAACTAAAACATGTTCTAGTCAGGATCCTCAAAACAGCTTTAAAGCTGCTCCACTGTCACTCGTCCGTACCTGCATGTCTTTAGTAACCACATCCTGCTGCTTAAGTTTGCTTCTGTATTTTGGTAGCAAATGTATAACATGATGATCATATTGTTCCAAAGGTGGCTGGCACAAACGTTTACGAGCATCATTAATATTCCCATAACAGAGATCCAAAGTGTGAGCGGATTGAGTTGGGCAGGTTACATACTGCTTGTAAGCCCGTTTATCGGTCCAATGGCGGTCTCCAATAATACGGGTGAAGGTCTCTGCGCGTTACTGTCTTTCTTTTTATGCAACACAACAAGATTCAATAAAATACATTTTATGTATTACCTCGTTATTTCATCTGACTCCATAAATGAAAAAGGTTAATAATGATATCTGAGCATCATTAAAAATGAGCGAATGTTTGATTATTCTTTTTAACTCCTTTAATTATATTTTACCCGTTCAGATTAAGAAACTACGTCGCTTTGAGGTCCTCACGTGTTTTTCTCTACACTGCGGGTCTCACGATCACAAGCGGCCAGTATTGGATCATCAAACAGAGGTAATTGCTGTATACCTAAGATCGGTCACGTCCACGTTTACACAATCAAAGTTACTTCAGTATAATAGCCCCCATGGAATTGCATACACTTGAATTTAACTTAACGTTTTCTTCAGTAGAGGTCACGGCCACTATTACAGATATAAGTTGACCAACATAACTTCTCTTGTAATAGCTTTGGATTGGCCATGCGTGGTTTCCCGCGTACACTTATCTGGAGAAACATCAAATTAAAACAGAGTTAAGACACACCCGAATTTAGATTGGCCAAGCAGCATTAAGCTGTTCTAAACGGAAATACGCTTTCTGTCTTTGCAAACCAAGTACACTTGAATTGATGCCAAATATTAGTCGTCACTAATCTGATGCAGACTTGCAGTAACATACGAATCGTTTAATCTGTTTGGGAAAAACAATTTCAGAGTCAGTCAGAATAAAATCAAATGTTTACAATTTATTGACCAGGTAACATAATAAGTTCATCGCAGTTGCCAGATATAAACTACACACAGTAAACTGTGTGGGATCATCTGACTACAGAGAACCACGAACGATGTGCCACATCTCCTTAAATACCCAAATAATTCAATAAGCTAACCAAATGGTGGTGTCTGTCATTATAATTAGATTTGGGTCCCCTATTGAGGGGGTTCCTGTACATTTACATATAGTAGGTATGGAAGATCTGGGGGAGGGCACACCTTTTAAGGGGCACACCACATCTCTCATATTTTATAACTTCTTTTTGCTTTTCATTATGGCTGGGAGGATGAGACCAATTTACCAGGCCCACTGAGACACTTTAAATGATACCAAACATGTTATAGTTGCTTTTTGTACACACTTCACATTGCATAGGTTTTTAGTGAGCTTTAAGTGAGGAGGAGAAGGGGGCAGTAGGGGGAGATGATGAGACTATAGAAGGGAGGTGTTAGCTGCACAGTTTGTTGCATCTCGGATGTTGCTGTTACATGTGCAAGAGATAGTTCCAATGTTAATTCTCATGAGAGCCTTTTGTCTTGTCGAGGAATAGCACAGACTCACTGGCACCCGCCTTACACTGCTGTAGACAGGGTAAGTGACAGGACAGGCTGCAAGAATTATCTCCTAAAATGAGGCTGGTTGACTGAGCGTTGTAACTCTCCACTATTCTTTTCACGGCCATTACATTATTCAGGCATAAGCCAATATGTTTGTTATTTGGCCAATCTCGTGGGGCAAATAAAAGGGTCTAAAAGATACAGTTAAAATGTAATAATCTGGAATGCAAATTTTCTCTCATACAGAAATCCTTAGACAATTGTTCGTCAACAAAAATAAATAGAGCTCCTCCCAACAACTTTTGTGATTTAACGTCAGCTCTGATGGAAGTATATTAGTTTAGTGTAGGGCTGGGTTGATTTTTTTTATTTTTTTTTTAAACCAAGTTTATTTTAGTAAACAAGATTGTTCATCCAACTTGTTGTTAATTTAATGGACATTGACAAGGTGATTACCGGAGAGGTTTGTTTCCCCAGCTTTTAACACGTTTCACTCCCTCTTTATATCCTCTTTTCTTTGCTTTAAATTTAACTGGTCCAAAGACTCTAGATCTTCTCCTTATTTCATGGGAATAACTCGGAAGCTTTATATACTCAGCAGAGCTCCGATGTACCAAAGACAGCAGATCCTCCTATGTGTAGATTAATCTCCTGCACCCAGGTAGCCGTACGCATTTTATCAAGCCGATTACCAAATATAAAATCAAAACTATCTTCAAATCAATTTCATGCCATTAACTAATGCATACAGACTTAAACGAACCTCGGTGAAAAACATACGTAAGTGTGGCAGTGGGGGCGTGGTCGAGCGTTTGTCCGGAGAGAGAGAAATCAGTACGGATGCACACACCTGAGCACTATGATGTCTTAACACCTGTTTTTGATTTCAGTAATCACTGGAGAGAGTGGTAAAAAGAGACCATGCCAGAGACTAGGGAGGGAGAGCTACCTGTCTGAAAGAGACTGTGTTGTGTTTAAACTAAAGAATGTTATGCTGAAAAGCCCCTTTGAGTTTATTTATTAAAGTTATACCTTTTGAGTTGAAGCCCAATTTCCTGTGTTCTCCTTTCCCTCCCTTCCTTGAACGTTTATACTGGGAGAATGGGAGAATTGGAGGAAATACACTGGCATGGAGTCCTCGTAGTTGGTGGAAGTGATCAAGTCCCTCGCAAGTATGCACCATTCGCAACATCAGGCCCTGCTTGAGTTACGCCAGGACCAGGAGAAGCCTACTACACCAGGAGAAAGCCCTGAACCACACAGCCCACATACCCCCGGTTGCCCTTATGAAGATTGGGGCAGAAGATGATACCGAGGCAATCCTGGATCTGTCCGAGAGGACGGATGAGATTTGGGACCGGCTGGGTGCTCGGTGGGCAGCCAGACTCATCCTACTGTTGTCCAGGAAAGTTCAACTTGCGGCACAACAACTACTGGCAGCAAGTCTCCTGGTGTATGATGATCTGAGCAAGACCATCCTGCAGCGGGTTGGTCACAGCTCTGATGAAGATGAATGGGCTTGACCACTCATTTGCTTTCACTCAACAGCTCCGGGACACCTGCCGGACGTGGCTGCTGGCTGAGGATCACGACACTGAGGGAGTCATCGATCTAGTTGTGCTGGAGCAGCTTATCTTTCATCTGCCGAAAGGAACGGCGGAGTGGGTCCAGTGCCACTGCACGGCATCACTTGAGGAGGCCGTCCAATTGGCGGAGGACCATATGTTGGTGTATCAGAGGGTGGAAGATCCCTCCCACTCTCTCTTTCACCTACCTCTGTGTTTCTCCCCCTTTCTCTGCTCTCACTCTGTCCCTTCACTGTAGCTTATCCCAGTACCCCAGTGGCCTCAGTGTCTCGTCGCTCTCTCCCTCAGTTGGATGTACCCGCCGACACAGGTGCACCTTGCTGGCCGGAATGCCAAGAACGTCAGCTGGTGAATCTGCCAGCTACCCCAAGAGCACCATTGCACCCCCTTCCGTTAATCGAGTTCCCTTTCAAAAGAATTGGCATGGACCTCGTCGGACCAGTAGAGAGGTCATTATGCAGGAATCGCTTTGTATTGGTTCTGGTAGACTATTCAACGTGATATCCGGAAGCAGTGCTTCTGCGCAACATCTCAACACGTAGTGTTGTGGAGGCAGTCTTCAGAATAATCTCCTGGGTGGGGATTCCGAAAGGGATCCTCACTGATCAAGGCACTATATTTATGTTATGAACACTACGTGAACTATACAAATGATTGGGTATTAAATCGATTCACACCTGATTTGCAACAGACGGGTTGGTGGATCATTTAAAAAAAAACCTGAAAAATAGGATTCGTGACTTAGTGCAGGAGGATGCTACATTGGGGTAAAGTAAGGTACGGTATCTGGGGTTCCACTTGGACCACGGGCAGGATCCTCAAATTGATTAAACTGTGGTGATTGCAACCTGCCCGAGACCCAAGACCAAAAAGGAGGAGATACAGTTCCTGGGGCAGGCTATTATAGAAGGTTCGTCACAAGACGACAGGACATGTCCGTAAGGATCTCTCTCTTCCGCACCGCCCCCTGCGATCGGCCTTTATCCCTCTCGGTGGCTTGATTAGCCTAATACGGGACCGGGCGTGTCGAGTCACGACCCGGCCCCGCCCTCCGCCGTGCCACAGGCTTTTTTACATGGGATGTGGTAACCGTGAGTTTCCTATTAATTTTGGGATGGGTATAGAGGCGGCTGAGGCAATCACAGGTGACTAATCAACAGACATTTAGCTTACTTGTAAGTTCCCTTCAGAAACGTCTCCAGTCGCTCCCAATTCCCTATATTTGGTGGCATTCAAAAGAAAGAGAATGAATGAACAAGTGAGTGTTTTTAATCACAGCCACGTCTGCCCACCAATCATATTTATTGAAGCTGAGTTCTATTTGTTGTTAATCTGTGGAGAAATAACACATTTTGGAGATTTAAAAGCAATATAAACATAAGCCATAATCAGGGAAGATATTAAGCAATAATGAACAATGAACTTACCTTGGTCAAATGGGCACAAACATTTATAATGAGACAGAAAGCTGAACACGGCAGCATCCATCCATCCATTTACCATCCTCAGCAGCATGAAATTTCATACTTTCAAAGTGTGCTTTTTCCCATCAACATTGCATGCTCCATACCTGTGGAGGGAAGGCTCATGCAATCTTAGACGTCATCTATATCACATTGGGTTTTAATATAGTAATATAATACATTTTTAATTTCCTTAATCGATGCAGTGAAATATATTCATTAGATCGATGCATCGTGACAATTTCAGCAGGACGCTTATTTATTGCTACTGTTACTATGACTTCTTTTTTTGTATTTCTTTACCAGTTCTTAGGTTTTATTTATATTCAACTCCAATGCAAAAGTCTTTTCCATTGTTCTTGTGCAGGAGGCCCACCAGTGCCATATCATAAGTTTATTTAAAAAGATTGGGGTTACTGATGCAGAATTAATTGACAGGGAAAATAATATTGCCGAAAGGACACATCCTCTACTAAGAAAACATTTGTCTGACATTTCATCTGAATACTTTTCTTTTCATTTCACATTTGTTGCCCTTAAATAATTTTTTGACTGTTAAATATGTTTCTTTTAGGCCTGATGGAAGTGAAAGTGGAAAGTCAAGAACTGAATGAAGTGGAGGAGAAATGTCACTATCAGATGCCTCTTGATTCTGTAACTGGAGAGAACTCATTTAGTTCCTCACAGACTGAAATTAATTTCTCACAACAAACAACTCAAAGAACAGAAGCCACAAATCCTTTCACATGTCCTCAGTGTGGAAAGGGTTTCAGACAAAAAACTACCCTTTATACCCACAAAAGAACTCACTCTGGTGAGAAGCCTTTCACATGCACTCAGTGTGGAAAAAGCTTCTCACGGAAAGAAAACCTTAAAAGGCACATGAGAGTTCACACTGGAGAGAGGCCTTTCACATGCAATCTGTGTGGACAGAAATTCAAATATTTAAATAATCTTCAATATCATATTCACTCTATGCACACTGGAGGAAAATCATTTACCTGTGATCAGTGCGATAAAATTTTTTTCTTGGAATCAGACCTAAACACCCACCTGAAAATTCACAAAATCCCCGATTTGTGTTCTTTTTGTGGAGAGAGTTTTTCATGCCCATACCGTTTCAAGGAGCATCAAAAAATTCATACTAGTGGGAAAGCTCATGTGTGTCCTGAGTGCGGCGATGCCTTTTCAGGAGCCGGCAACTTGAAGTTGCACCAAAAAGTCCATATTAAAGAAAAAAACAGTTCACAATGTGTATAGAGTTACACTCATTTAGGAGTTCTGAAAAGAAATGTAGAGAAGCTTCGTGTGGGAAGAGTTTCACCACATGTTGTACCAAATCAACTTGGGTTTTCTTTGTTGATGTTTTTTAAAAACATTGTGAAAAATGTCACTGCAACTTACAGATAAATGAAATGGCTCTTTTGGTAGAAATTCTAAGATTTTTTTTTTAGTAATGCTTTTCTTTTTTGATGAGTAGAATTAGTAATATACTTATGGAAATGTCAATTATTGTTATGTCACATTTCAGTTTAATGAGTGTTGATGCATTGAAATTTTTAAAATGGAACAGACTTTCTTGCATTCAAATATGCAATATTATAGAGGCTTTACAAGTCAGCCATTGTACTGTGTGGATGAAAAAAAATATTGAAATGAATTTAGGTTATTCCATTATTGCTATTACATTTTTGCTCTGTTAAAACAAGACTAACTTGGGCATGGTTGAAAATGTGTCTTTTATTGAATCAACAATTGTATTGCGGAAAACCCAGAGTTATCAGGGAATTTAAAAATTGTGATCTTTACTCATTGTTAAAATTCATAAAAATGTCTATAGTGAATGTAATTTGTTGTGCATGGAGACTTAGTAAACCCAGCCGTTGGGGGGAATAGCTGCCCTATGTAGCAGATGCTATTTGGGTGTAAATAGACACTTTTTGTTTCTTATTTCTTTTTTTTTTTTGGGAGGCATAAATATATAAATAAGTATATTATGTGTCTTTATATTATCAAATAAGTAAACTGTATAATGTGTAATCTTTTAATTCCAAGGACTGGTGGGCTATTTGGCATGGAACACCTCCCCAACAGTCTCAATAAAATGATTTTTAAAACAGTAATGCAATAATCATTAATGACTTGAAAAGCTATGAAATGTATTGCTCAAAAAGCTTGGAATCCCTATTCACAAGTGTTACGCACCCTTAGACACAAAGTCATTAAAGGGGCAACATTGAGGTCGTGGTCAGAAGGTGGTGTAATTAAAATGGCAAGAGACAACACGTAACAAGGTAATGTGAAGATAAAGTACAATTTATTGTACCTAAGTGAAATAATAATGCTAAAAGATCAAAAATAGTAAGAACAATAATAATAATGATAATAATACTGGTTGTGGACACAAAGAAAGATAAACAAAATATACAGATCGGGAGATATCAAATAAATAGATAACCCAAGAGAATAAGGATGTAGATAGTGAAGCCAAATGAAAGAAAGAAAGAAAACAAAACAAACTCCGGTTAACTAGTCCCAACCTCTCAGCTAACTAATAAAAAAGAAAAGTGAAGACATAGTTCTTCAGCGCCCTCCCTAACTACTCTAACTAACACCTAAAAACATACAAGGGTGGCGTTCACTTCCTTACCTGGTGTTTGTATACATCGAGTTTACTAGGTGTTGCTTTGTGTATGTCACGTGACATATTACCTGTCCGAATTACTCTTGGTAACCTCAAAACACGCCATCATAGGCAGAACACATTACTCTTGGTAATCTCAGAACACGCCACAATGGCAGAAAGAAAAAAACAGGATAATGTCTGTAACAGAAAATAAATAGGATACAAGGCGACAAAGCAGAGCGACAAAAAGAAAACAAGCTGTCATGCGATCTTCTCAGCTTCCTTTTAAAACCCTGTCGGTTAACTTGATTGGATGCGGGGGATCGATGACGTCACGACGTAGATAGAGATTGACAGATCCCTCGACCAATTGCGTACCAGTGGTGAAGCGAGCCTAAAAGTTTGACAGTAGAGAGAGAAAGAGAAAATATCCACGCAAGACCACAGGGACGTAACACTCCCACCCTTAAGAACAAACCTGTTTGTGAAAAACAAAACAAGTTAACACAGACAATACCTTACACTCTCGAGAGAGCGTCAGCTAAAACATTATCAACACCATTTTTGTGCTTGATCTCCAAATTATAATTCTGGGGTACTAGAGCCCAGCGCATCAAACGCTGATTCTGATTATACATCCTAGATAACACTAGAGGGTTATGATCGGTGAAGACGGTGATAGGAAGACTACTGGAACCAAGGTAAACTTCGAAGTGTTGGAGAGCAAGCAAGAGAGCAAGTGCTACTTTTTCAATGGTAGAGTAATTAAGCTGATGCTTATTAAACTTACGAGAATAATAGCTCACAGGATGATCTATACCATTGGTATCTTCCTGAAGAAGAACAGCTCTGGCCCCAACAGCGCTTGCATCAACCTCAAGTTTAAAAGTGTGCGTGCAATCAGGCGCAACGAGAACAGGTGCATTACATAAAAGCATTTTGACACAATCGAACGCATTTTGACACTCCACAGATCATTTAAAAAGTTTGGACGGACTAAGCAACGAAGTGAGAGGAGTAACAACCGTTGAGAAGTTTTTACAGAAACTGCGGTAATAACCAGCCATACCTAGGAATCTTCGCAACTCTCGTCGAGTGGTAGGGGCTGGAAATTCTGCGATAGCGGTAACCTTAGCCTCCACTGGTCGTACCTGGCCTTGTCCAACCTCTTTACCCAAATAAGTGACAGTCGCTCGACCAAACTCACACTTTGCCAGATTGAGGGTTAAGTTAGCTTTTCGTAAGCGTTCAAACACTGTTCTCAACAAGCACACATGTTCCTTCCAATTCACAGAGTATAAAACCAAATCATCGAGATACGCATTGCAATTCGGTACATCAGCCAAGACGATATTTACAAGACGCTGGAAAGTTGCGGGAGCGTTTCTGAGGCCGAAAGCCATCGCTGTATATTGCAAGAACTTGTCTGGAGTTACGAACGCTGAAATCTCGGATGCTTGCGGAGTAAGTGGAACTTGCCAGTATCCTTTCAACATATCCAGCTTAGTGACAAAACGAGCAGACCCAATATTATCCACACAGTCTTCCATTCGCGGTAACGGATAACTGTCTGGCACCGTTACGGCGTTCACCTTACGGAAATCAGTGCAGAATCTAAACGTGCCATCAGGTTTAGGAACGAGAAGACACGGAGAACTCCAGGGACTACAACTAGGTTTGGCTAAATCATTCTCAAGCAGATAATTTACTTCTTGACGCATAATAGACTTCTTAACTGCATTTACGCGGTAAGCATGTTGTTTAATAGGACGAGCACCGTTCACAATAATATCATGCTGCAAAACATTCGTTTGTTTAGGAACATCACTAAACAGACAGTTAAATTCAGATATTATTTCAACTATATCCTCTCCCTGATCCATAGTTAAATGAATAAGACAAGAGTGAAGATCTTTTAATATCTCTGAGTTGGCTAACCTTGCGCACTGCTGAGGAGCATTGCGAAGCACGACACCAACCTCGTCAGCCCCCGAAATATCAGCAGGTTGCACCAGTTCCACGGCTATAGCGACAGACGAGACAGCGGGCCCTGCAGTCTCCTCTGAAGTTTTCACCTCAGGCATCTCCCTGTCATGGTAAGCTTTCAACATGTTTATGTGACAAACTCGGGTTTGACGTTTTCTGTCAGGTGTGTAAAGCATATAATCAGTTTCACTCATTTTCTGTTTCACCACATAAGGACCAAAGAAACGGGCAGACAAAGATGATCCAGGAACAGGTAAAAGCACTAACACTTTATCACCGGATGAAAACGAACGCGCAACTGCTCTCTGATCAAACTTGCGCTTCATGCCTTTCTGAGCATTCCCTAGAGATTCTTTAGCTAGTGACCAAGCAGTATGCAAGCGATCTCGAAAAGTACTTACGTAATCCAATACATTAGTTCTCGAATCCGTAACAGTCGTCAAGATATGTTCTTTAAAATATTTTAAAGGTCCTCTCATCTGATGTCCGAATACAAGTTCGGCTGGACTAAAACCAAGAGATTCTTGTACAGTTTCTCTTACTGCGAATAAAACTAAGGGAACTCCCTCATCCCAGTCTCTAGCAGTGTCCATACAATATTTCTTAAGCATTGACTTAAGTGTCTGGTGAAAGCGTTCAAGTGCGCCCTGACTTTGTGGATGGTACGCACTTGAAACTCGGTGAGAGATTGACAAAGACTCCAGTACTTGTTTAAAAACTCTGGATAAAAAGTTTGTGCCCTGATCACTTTGTACTATTTTAGGAAGTCCGAAAGTGGAAAAGAACTTCACTAATGCTTTGATGATAACGGGCGCGGTGATTTTTCTTAGTGGAATTGCTTCCGGAAATCTAGTAGCCATGCACATTATGGTTAACAAAAACTGGTTACCCGATTTAGTTTTAGGCAATGGTCCAACACAGTCTATTATCACATGCTCGAACGGCTCCCCAATAGCTGGTATGGGAAACAGTGGAGCAGGACGAATCACCTGGTTCGGCTTCCCAACAGTTTGACATATGACAGGTACAGCAGTACTGAGCAACATCTTTTTTTAAGCCTGACCAAAAGAAGTGTCGTAAAATCCTATCATACGTCTTTGTAATCCCTAAATGACCGGCAAGCTGATGATCATGCGCTAAACATAACACATGTTGACGATAAGGAGAAGGAACGACCACCTGATATACAACATTCCAATCTGAATCGTTTGTGTTAGAACACCACTTTCTCATCAATAACTCATTCTCAATAAAATAAGCAACTTTCTGGTCTTTAGCTAAATCAAGAGAGACAGCAGAATTAAAAGCAGCAATGAGAGACTTATCTTCTTTCTGTGCAGAAATAATTTTCTCTCGTGACACGGATATTTTTATTTCTTCTGCGTCAGACACATTTTCTCTCATGTTCTCTGACTGTGATTTATCTAGTTTTGATGACGTAACAGTACACAATGGTTCGTCACCAGCAAGAAGAGGGATTAAAAACAGAGTCAGACAAATCCATCATATCACCCACTTTACGTGACTGAGCGCGAGTGACAGCGCATGCGGGAAAAACTTCAGGGTAAGTATTTGACACATCATCTGATTGACTAAACACATCTGGTTTTTCAACAACTTCTAACACAGGCAAGATTTTTCCTCCGGCTAAATCATTTCCAAGGATAAAATCAACGCCCTGAACAGGAAGAGAAGGACATACCGCAACTCTTACAAATCCTGTACATAACTCACTCTGCAAATGTATACGGTGTAATGGTACAGTTATGCAACTCATGTCAATGCCCTGAACTATCACACTTGAGCCACAGAAAGTGTCCTCAGACAATGGTAATCTATCTGCCACAATAAAAGATTGCATTGCACCGGTGTCTCTGAGCATTCTTATTTCTTTCTGATCATCACATTTTCCCTTTAAAGAAATTAACCCTTTCAAGATAAAAGGTTGGTAACGGTCATCGATTTTCTCCACAATAGGTACACTAACAGTCGGCTTAACAGCTTTCACAAACCCAACGCTTTTAGGCTGCTGTTTGCGTTTTAACGTCAAACAATCTGCGATCACATGTCCTTGTTTATGACAATAAAAACATTCTCGATCCTCTCTAGCACGAGGTGGACTGTTTTTAGAACGAAACGTTTGGTTTTGCACAGGAACAGGCTGTGACCTCTCTGAACGTACAAGTGAAAAAAACATTTTTGTGGGTTAAAACAAACTCATCCGCTAACACAGCTGCGTGAGACAACGAAGTTACTTTCTGTTCATTTAGATAGACCACAACACGATCAGGCAAACACCCTTTGAACTCTTCTAGCAGTACAAGTTCTCTTAACTCATTAAAATCACTCACTTTGCTAGCTGTGCACCACTTGTCGAACAAAATTCCTTTGGCAAATTCCACAAATGTCTGAGCCGAATTTTTTTTATGCCCTCGAAACTTCTGCCTATATGCCTCTGGAACTAATTCATAAGCACGAAGTATAGCAGACTTCATAGACTCATACTTTAAACTTTCTTCTAAAGATAAAGTAGAACAAACCTCTTGAGCTTTTCCAATCAATTTACACTGTAACAATAAAGACCAGACGTCTTTAGGCCATCGAAGAGAAGTAGCTATGCGTTCAAATGCATTGAAATAAGAATCCACTTCTGATTCTCTAAACTGAGGTACTAAGGCAATGTGCTTACTTATGTCAAATGTTACCTGGGATGAATCAGACCGCGGAGGAACATCAGAGACCGGACCTGGATTCGACTGCACAGCCGAACCGGCAGCGACCTTCATCGCGTCCAGATCGAGCTGTCACAGCTTCACCTGAGTCTCAGCCTCAATTTCGAGCCTGCGGACTTCCAAACGCAGATTTAGCTCTGCTTGACGTGCCTGGGCTTTCTCCTGTGCCTCATATTGCAAACGGGCCAAGCGGACTTTCAGTCGTGCTCCGTCTCTGGAATCAACAGAACTGGGAGAGAATGGATCATACGGTGGCAAGCCTGCCTTAGCATCGGCCATCACCTCTGCCTCAGCATCAGCTCTACCGCTCCGCTTATCCTCATCATCCACAAAACTGCGATGTGCCACTGTAACATCACTCACACCAACACCTCCGCTAGCCTCCTCATCACCCACGGTATTTGACATAGAAAGAACATTGATTTCTCTTAAATGCTGTATCAGCTTACTCTTTATATCACTCTTAAGAGCTTGTCTACTCACAACAACCTGATAGTGATCAGCTATCAGCACTAAATCTTGTTTCTTACATAAACTAATCTGTTCGAAAGACGGGTTGGCAATGAACTTTTGCAAGCTAAACATTTCCATGATGCACAACCAGCAAACGAGTACAAAAATACTACTCCGCATGAATATGCCGCCAAACTATCGTGACGTCAATTACCACTACGCACCCTTAGACACAAAGTCATTAAAGGGGCAACATTGAGGTCGTGGTCAGAAGGTGGTGTAATTAAAATGGCAAGAGACAACACGTAACAAGGTAATGTGAAGATAAAGTACAATTTATTGTACCTAAGTGAAATAATAATGCAAAAAGATCAAAAATAGTAAGAACAATATTAATAATAATAATAATGATAATAATACTGGTTGTGGACACAAAGAAAGATAAACAAAATATACAGATCGGGAGATATCAAATAAATAGATAACCCAAGAGAATAAGGATGTAGATAGTGAAGCCAAATGAAAGAAAGAAAGAAAACAAAACAAACTCCGGTTAACTAGTCCCAACCTCTCAGCTAACTAATAAAAAAGAAAAGTGAAGACATAGTTCTTCAGCGCCCTCCCTAACTACTCTAACTAACACCTAAAAACATACAAGGGTGGCGTTCACTTCCTTACCTGGTGTTTGTATACATCGAGTTTACTAGGTGTTGCTTTGTGTACGTCACGTGACATATTACCTGTCCGAATTACTCTTGGTAACCTCAAAACACGCCATCATAGGCAGAACACATTACTCTTGGTAATCTCAGAACACGCCATCATAGGCAGAACACATTACTCTTGGTAATCTCAGAACACGCCACAATGGCAGAAAGAAAAAAACAGGATAATGTCTGTAACAGAAAATAAATAGCATACAAGGCGACAAAGCAGAGCGACAAAAAGAAAACAAGCTGTCATGCGATCTTCTCAGCTTCCTTTTAAAACCCTGTCGGTTAACTTGATTGGATGCGGGGGATCGATGACGTCACGACGTAGATAGAGATTGACAGATCCCTCGACCAATTGCGTACCAGTGGTGAAGCGAGCCTAAGTGTTTGAAAGTAGAGAGAGAAAGAGAAAATATCCACGCGAGACCACAGGGACGTAACAACAAGGCTTGCCATGTTATAGTGTTACTGGCTATACTCGGTACAAAGAACGACACCAGTGCAAAATTTTATACCGGTAAAAGGGGAAAATTAGGAAAGAAACTTGATGACAACAGTTTCTATATCAATAGCCTAACAAATAGAAATGCCATAAAGTTGCCTAAAGAAGAGATTGTAACTCATAAATTAACCTATATGAACACACTGAAAGCCAGATTAATCAATTTAACCGGCAGCATAGCACGCACACTGACAGAAGACGTTACAAATAATTGACAGAAAAAATTGACAAGGTCAGAGTACGGGAAACGGTTTGTCCTGTATTTTAGAGACTCGCACCCAAACTGCTCCTGAGTGTTTCACAAATCAAATGGACATGAAACAGAAACCTACAGTGTAAATTGGAGATGTATCCATCTGCAGGCATGCATCAGTTTGAGCTATTGGTGAGTTGTGTGAGATATCGACTGTTGTGTATCACGGACGCTACTTGACTGAAATGGCTGGGGAAAGATCTTGAGCTTCAACTCACGGACTGATGACTGGATGTTCTTATTTTATTTAGTAAATAAGGGGGAAAATACGTCTTTTGCTTCAATAAATAACATTATCATTTAAAAACTGTATTTTGTGTTTACTGAGATTGCCCTTTTTTATTTTGTTAGAATTTTTTAAACAATCTAGTACAAGATATACACAAAAACAGAAAAAAACAGGATGGTGGCAAATAGTTTTTCACAGCACTGTAGGCTATTCATAATGGAATAAAGAGGGACTAAAATGACAGGAAAAATTGCAGCACTTTTAAAACAAAAACAGAAGTTTAGTTAAAGGCTTAAGATTTTCATTTTCTTACAAGCTTAATTATGCTTACAATATCAAAAATATTGTCTCTATTGATTCGTTCTTTGTGGAAAATGTAGTGTTTATTAGAATGGAATGTGGACAGAAATATTTTCATCCCTGGTCATCGCGTTTGGGGCCATTCACAACGGTCAGTGCTGTATTTTAATTTGAATGTTCTAGTTGGACCTCTTTGACCACTGCCAGCATGTCAGTTAAAAACAAGAAGAAAAAGAACAAGTGTCAAAAACGCATCTCGAGACACCTGCAATCTGCTTGCACTCTGCCTTGCTTTGTTTTATAACAAGGGCGCTTTCGGCACCAAGATCATTATCAGTATGACTGGGAGCTTTATTCCCCAAAAAAGAGTGACGTCTCCCTTTGAAAGCTAACAAACCACGATACCTGCTGCTGGCATATGTGGCAATAAATAATAAAAAGAAAACCTATGAAAGAGTGTTCAACACTCCAGGGGAATAATTTACTTTTTGTACATAGCCTGTGTTTGCTCTTTGGCATGTAAGTTGAGGTTTGTGAAAGCCAAGACTGCGTCAGCTGCCTCTCAAATATCTAGCTTGTTATGGTTTCACTATCCTACTCAATCCTTCTCCAGAAATCCTTGAATGAGGACCAAGTGGGTTAGTGGAAAAAATTCCTCCCTTTCCCTTCCCCACATACTACCTCACACATATCACAAATGTTGCCTATTCCTACTTTCTCAATTCTGAACACTCCACTTTTCAGCTTCTTTTTCAACCATAGCCAGAAACTCCCATTCTCATTTCCCTCAGAGACTACTTCAATACTGATACAATGATACTAATGTCTTTAAATAGTTCCCGCATTGATTTTCCCATAAAGCCATGACACCCAAGATCCACAGGGTAAGTAGCAACCCTCCATCCATTTTCCCTGCACTTGGCAGACAGATCAGCTTATTTTAACTTCTTCCTCTTGTAGGCTGCCTCCAGTCCCCCTTCCCAAGGGACAGTAAGCTCAATAATTATGACATTTCCAGCTGATGGCAACAATAAAACTACATCTGGCCTCTAGGTGGTAATGACAACTTCAGATGGAAATTTCAGCTGCTGGCCAAGGTTAACCATCATTGACCAAACACTTCCTGGTATCAGGATTTTGCATGGTTCAATATGCATTATGTTCTGCGGCGCCTCCTTTTTGAACAAAGTCTATGAACTTCCTCTAAGAAGTATGAGGGCATTTCTTTGCCTTTAATTTAAATACCTCTAGGATCTCTGCCAGCTTTTGCAGGACCTGATCATGCCACCACATTGCAGCCAGCAAACATGTGCTGCAGATTTGCTCTTGGGGCCTCATGGAAGGGACAACTCACCTCTTTGCCATACACAGTGACAAATTTCCAGGGCATGTAAGAGTGTCATTGGTGGATCTGATCAGAAAACATAGCCTGGTTTGGGGTTATCTTGGTAATTCCTGGAAAAAATAACACGAGGCACAGTGATACGCATACACTTGGAATAATGTACATTAAGTAAAATAAGGTAAAGTATCAAATATGCTGCATCAGAAATCTTAAAAATAATATAAATAATAATGTAACAGGTTCACAAGATGGGCAAGGAGGAGGCTGGAACCAGCTGAGCAGTCAACGTAAACATTTAATGACAAAAATGAACTTAAACAAAACATAAAGTGTGCTTTGCAACAAAACCCACATACACGCACACACAATGCTCATGCATCTCTCTCTCCCGAACTGGCATCTCCGTCTCCCCTTTGTCCCTCTCCCACTGATTGGCCAACTCACCACCAGGCGGGCATTCTCAAGGCCATCCTCCTCGTCACACTCCTCCACCGCCCGTTTCAGGCCAGGGTGCCTTCCAAACTGGCTTACTCCCCCCCCATCTCTGGAGGGGAGAGGCTGCCCTTCTGGCCGTTCCGCTACCCAAAGGTCCTTCCCGCCTCCTGAGAATCTGAGAGAGACGAGGGAAACGGGAGATAGAAAACTGGCTCTCCGTCTCTGAACATGCTGTCGACTGGTCCTCAGCCAGCTGTAAAGTGGTTCTCCGCAATGCTGGGCAATGGCACTGGACCTCGCCTTCTGGTGGATGGCAGTGGGCTCCTCCGCCTTCCAGCAGATGTCAGCAGCTCCTCCACCTCATGGCATATGGGATGATTTAGCTTTTTGTAATTGTTTGTTCTTTTATAGGTGAAATAACTACTCACCAGAATGTGTCTGTCTGCATAGAAGCTGCAGGGCTGAACTCCGATGCTGTTGATGCTGTTGTTTTACATTTTGGTTTTTGGCACGTTTACATTTACGACTTTGTCTCTGGCTCCAGAAGTGCTGTTTTGGGACTCGCAGAGAGAAGTGTCATCATTATCTCTTTATGTGTATGTCTTGAGCCAATGAGATCATCATTAAATATATATATATATATATATATATATATATATATATATATATATATATATATAAAAACACACTGATCAGCCACAACATTAAAGCCACTGACAGGTGAAGTGCATAACATTTATTATGATATTACAATATCACCGGTCAAGGGGTGGGATATATTAGGCAGCAAGTGAACAGTCAGTTCCTTTTTTTATACTTTTTTATTTTCTCTCCCTTTCTCCCCAATTTGTAATGCCCAATGTGCTCTAAGTCCTCGTGGTGGCATAGTGACTCGCCTCAATCCGGGTGGCGGAGGATGAATCTAAGTTGCCTCCACATCTAAGACGTCAATCTGCACATATTATCATGTAGCTTGTTGATGCATTACTGCGGAGACGTAGTGCGTGTGGAGGCCCACCCTATTCTCCGCGGAACTCATCACTTCCCCACCTGGAAGTGGAAGAATGGCCTCCGACCGCGATCGGAGAAGGGGCTCCTAGCCGACCACCTGGAGCAGTCAGGGCTGCTGCCAGGGGTGGGGGGAGATCCCTACCAGCCCCTAACAACAGGCGGGGTCAAGAGAGGACCACCGAGCGGGGAGGGGCTCCCGGCCGATCGCCTGGAGTAGGAGGACAGCTGCCAGGGGCGGGGGAGACCCCTTCTGTTCCTGAGAATGCGGCGGGGAGTTCTGTCTGCGAGGGGCCGGAGGACTGCCTCCGATCCGCCTGGGAAGTCACTGCTGCCATCCGTTAGAGGGTGGAGGAGTAGCTGAGGACCAAGTTACGGCGTATCAGAGAACCAGCGAGTATGTTTTTTTTTCCTCTCTCTCTCCTCTCTCTCTCTCCCACTGCCGCTCCACATTGGCCCCTCTCTTTTAAATTTTGTAGTGTTTTTTTTTGTTGGGGGTACTACACTGTTACAGGAAGTACCCCCTATTTTAATCATTATTGTTTCCCTCCCCCTGTCCCCTCCTAGATTCAGGAAGGTGGGGATGACCTGCCGACAGACAGGGTTTAAGGCACGCCCTTCTCCAGGGAAAGGGGGGGGGGGTGTACATCATGCCAGGGGCTCCCTGGCCTGAGAGAACAAGGAAGGAATGTGACAAGGCAGAGGGCGGGCCAGGTCGTGATTCAACACACCCGGTCCCTTATCAGGCTAATCAACCCTACGAGAGGGATAAAGGCCGACTGTGAACTGTGGTGCGACAGAGCATTTATGGGCAGCTGTCTGTCATATGTGTGTAGTCTGAGGACCTTGTCCATAAGGTGCTGAAATGTGGTTGGGGCTCCAAACAAACCAAACTGAAGAGTCACGAATTGGTGTAATCCGAAAGGTGTGGAAAAAGATGTCTTTTCTCTGGATATTGGAGTTAAAGGGATCTACCAATAACTCTTTGTTAAGTCCAGTGTCAGGTAAAATTGAGCCATGCCTAACCAATTCACGGTATTGGACACGCATCAAATTTAGACACCACATTCACTTTCAGTCAACACAGAACCGGACCGAACCGTCACTCTTCGGTACCAGAACTACAGAGCTGGCCCAATCACTGTGCGACTCTTGTATTACGCCCCATTCCAGCACTGCCACCAATTCTTCCTGAACAATCTTTTTCTTGTATTCAGGAAGACGATAGTGGTGGCTACGACCCACCACCCCCGGGGTGGTC
Source organism: Moxostoma hubbsi (assembly GCA_032164185.1). Taxonomy (NCBI): domain Eukaryota; kingdom Metazoa; phylum Chordata; class Actinopteri; order Cypriniformes; family Catostomidae; genus Moxostoma; species Moxostoma hubbsi. Next base: position 10,280,563 of record JAVLUX010000005.1, read on the forward strand.
TTGATATGGTGCTCTATGAGGTTTGTGTGACTGGGTAGGGATTTAAAACACATCTGCGAATTCTGCTTGCAACCTGGCAATATCTGTAATCTGCGACAGCAAGAGGTGGTCTCAGCAAGGGACCGGGCTGAATGAAATTGATTTGGGAAATACCTCCAGCCCGAGCTCCGCCCTCTCCGGAACTACCATCGCCAAGGCTACAGGTTCTGCCTCCCTGCATGGTTTAAGGAGGTTGAGGTGTTAGATTTGACGTGCCCCTCTCCTATTCTTCATAATCTAAATATCAGTCTTGTCGTGTGACCTCGAAGGGTCCTTGTCACTTGGCGAGTAATTTGGTGCTCGAAGTGGGCAGCAATGCCTGGTAACGTGCATGGAAATTGGCTAGAAATAGCATTTTAGCTTAGCATAAAGCTGACAATTTACACAAGGTTTATTTACATTTTTCCTGCTCCAAACTTACTTGAAACTCACTTCTCTTTCTGCTCGTATGAATGTAGCACATAATAAGAAAGTGTTTCATTGCTGTTCAAATGCACTTTGGATGTATAAATATTTTACATCTGAAAGGACTCAATTTTAAATGAAACAAATGACAATAAAATTACAATTATTTAAATTGTAGCTGTAGTGGAATACAGTTACAATACTTGGGTGCCCAAGGCTCACTGATGTGCCTGAGGAACAAAGGCTAGCCCGTCTGGTCCAATCCCACAGAAGAGCTACTGTAGCATAAATTGCTGAAAAATGTAATGCTGGTCATGATAGGTAAGGTGTTACAAAACACTGTGCATTGCAGCTTGCTGCGTTTCCCATGCTGACCCCTGTCCAACGCGAAAGCACCTACATTGGGCCCCTGAGTGTCAAAACTGGACCATGGAGCAATGGAAGAAGGTGGCCTGGTCTGATGATGGTCTATGTCTAATGATGGTCTATAGTCTATGTGCTAATGGTCAAGAATTTAAAGGGTATATAAATCATATGGTAAATAAACCAGACATAATATGTATCCAGGAAACATGCATGAATACTAGGATAGATTTTGTTTTAAAAGGATATACAAGTGTGAGAAGAGAGGGAAGAAGGTAAAGGTGGTGGGTATGTCACATTCTTTAAAGATGGAATACCTTATAGAATCTTGGAAAAAGGAGAACTAATGGAATATGTAGTAGTGGAAATATGGATAAGAAAGAAGAAATATGTAATGATAAACGTCTATAACCCATGTCGAAAATTAACAATGGAGAATATAGGAAACATAAAGGGTCAAAGTGGTGAAAGGGTGATATTGTGTAGAGATTTTAATGCGCATAACACGTTATGTGGTGGAGAAAGAACAGATATAAATGGAATGATGATTGAAGAATTGATGGAAGCGGAAAAATGTGGTATGCTTAAATGATGGGAATAGTACATGGGTGGATGTGAAATCAGGATTAGATTCAACACTGGATCTAACACATGTCTTAAAGGGATACTTCACCTCTGGGAAGATGAATGTGTATTTAAAATTGGTCATTTATATAGTATAAATGTGAAATTATTTTTGAATTTGAAGCATTCTAGACTGAGAAAAGGCAGAAAATGTATTTTTTACACATGTGGCTGAAAGACAACAACTCCCAGAATGCACTTGCTTTGCTGCCCTTACGAGGCCACTCCTAAACCACGCCTACCGGTTACAGGCAGCAGTATCTGAAAATATGATACAACTACGCTTGCTTTGATACATCGTGACTCTATAAATCGTGAGTTAGTTGATAAACTGACTGACTACGCGGAAGAACATTATAATTCCGGGTGTCCAAACTCTGTACATGACGTCTTAGTAACAAAAAGAAAAACAAACAAAATACTCACTTTACACTAAGCCGTCCGTTTGTCCCTGCGGGCTTTGGCTGGCATTTCCAATTTATCTTCGGGATCCTAAAATAAGTTTCCAGGACTCCCCTGTCCATGTGTGGTACAAAACTTGGGTGCTCAGTTATACATGCTCAAGTTAGCGGTGCTGTTTCATCAGCGGATTCAGCGATCTCGTCCAGAAGAAAATGGCATCGCTGAAATTCGCGACAGCAATAGGACACTCTATCTGTTTCCATAGGCGCACAGCGAGAGCACTGACACCACCAGTCCGCCCCAACTCAAGTCTGGCCGGGCTCTTCCTCCTGCCTGCCAAGCAGGTTTTGCTCCCCTGCTACAGCAGCTGCTCCAGCCTCTGTTCATCGCTGTATTGCGGCTCGTAGCCGCGAGCATCAGATTCTCGCAACAGATCTTCGAAATCTTCTTCTGACATTTCAACTTCAAAACTACCTTCCGCCATCGTGATTAGCCTACTTGTATACAAACTTTCTACACAGAGCAAGAGCCTTGTTTTCTTAGCTTCTACAGAAATATGGCTGACACTATCTTCACATTCTGTGAGTGAGATCCCGCCCCATATGGGCGTGGTGAAAACATGCGGAATACTGTCTGTAGTTTTAAGCCTCTGGCCCAAAAATCCTCCGATGACGCAAAATGACGATTTTTGCGTCATCGGAGGATTTTTTCCAGACTAAAAATAAATAAATCTCTCGTCTCAGGGGGATATGAGAGGGGGGAGCTCGGTAATTCGAAAATACTACTGGTTTTCTACTGATACAAAGCTTAATGCTAAATCCTGAAGTAACCCTTTAAGTATGTTAGGAGGAATAATGAACTGGGAAGTTTTAAAGAAATGTTCAATTGCAAGTGCTCATTACCCAATAATAAGTACAACCATGAATACTAGTGAGATAAGGAAGGGAAAACAAGGAAATACAGGAAAATGGAAGTATGAGAAAGCCAATTGGGAAAACTTTTAGATAATGAGTGAGGAAGGATTGGAAAGAATCGATATTAATGAAGAAAGAAGTATACAGTAGATAGGATAAATACAGAAATAGTTGCAGCCATAAAGAATGCTGTAGAAATATGTATTCCAAAAAGTAAAGGAAAGAGGATGGAAAGGATAGTGCAATTGTGGAATGAGAAATGTATAAAAGCAGTAAAGAAGAAAAGGAAAGCATTTAAAATATTGAAGAAAACCCACAACAGGTAAAATATGATAATATATAAGAAATCTCAGACAGAAACAAGAATAACAATAAGAAAAGTAAAGAAAGAATACTGGAGATAATTTTGTGAATAAATATGTAAAAAAAAAAAAAAAAACACCTATACAACAAATACGATTTAAAAGATGAGTGGAATTTGAAGAGAATATGATTATCCAGTGTTAGATGTGGAAGATCAGAATGCTATAAAAGATAAGGAGAAAGCTGAAATGTTAGGAGTGCATTTACAAAAATAAACAGTTCAGATAATTTGACACAGGAGAGTAAGAAAATGAGAGAGAAACTGTCAAATGATATCCACATCTATTGGAAAAGAGGGACACATCAAGGTTGGATATTCCTTTCTCAAATCAGGAATAAAATAAATAATATTAAAGTTTTATAAAAAATATGGGAGGATGGAGTTTTACCACAGAATTGGAAAGAAGATTTAATTATACCTTGAAGGAAATCAGGGAAAGACCAAAGCAAACCATTAAAGTACAGGCCTATAGCTTTAACACATTTATGTACATTAATGGAAAAGATGATTACTGATCGATGAATGTACTATCTGGAGGAAATAAATTTATTCTCCCCATACCAAAGTGGATTTAGAAGAGGAAGGGGAACAATGGACCCTATAATAAATTTGGAGGAAGGAAAGCCTTAATAAGAAAAGAAACAGTAATAGCAGTATTTTTTACAACTGCATTTTACTTTGATTGTATAACATACGGATCAGCATCTAAAAGATGGAGCATATCCATCTTCTCTGATTACGGCTTTGTAGGTGGAGTTGAGTGAGATGCCAATGTACTTAAGAAGACAACAATTAATAATGTCATACTGGGCTAATTTAGAAGGCCAGAAAGATCAGCACCTGACCAAAAAGGTGTTAGAAGCATGTTGGGAAAATGGAAAAGGAAACTAGCTTTGGTTGGATTATTCAAGATTTCGAAAAATAAATTAAATTAAAGGATTATAAAATTGCAACTTTACTTCCAACTCCATTATGGTTTATGCCAAAACCTGAAGTAGAGTTATTCCTATTAGAGCAACCCGGTATCACGCCGAGGCGTGAAATAGACACGCCGGTCCACTCGCGGATGCGTGTCTATTTCACGCCTCGGCGTGATATCGGGTTGATTAGAGACAAGGCCAGATGGAAATAGAGGAAGAAATAACAAAGGAGTATATTTGGACAAAATATGATTGTCTTACTCAAGTTTATACAGATGCATTTAAAGATTCAGGAAAAGGACTGTCAGGAATTGCTTATACCATCCCAAAGTTGAAAATAGCTGAAGGAAAAAGATATCAGATATCATGTTTCAATTATTAGCAATTATGATTGCAATACAAAATATAAATGACATAGGATCAACTGTTACTCTCATTTGTTCAGACAGGATTTTCTCTCTCTCTCTCTCTCTCTCTCTCTCTCTCTCTCTCTCTCTCTCTCTCTCTCTCTCTCTCTCTCATATGAGGAGCTCGGAGCTAAAAAATGGAGGAGCTGAACACGCAGCGCCATTGGAAGCTTATCATGACAAGCCTAGGGAAGTAGGAAAGTCTCTGACTTATTACCCACAGTAGATGGCGGTAATGCGTTATTTAAAAATGCGACCCGCCACTTAAAAAAAAGAAGAAGCGATATTGTGACATCATAAAACTGCGCCACGATTAATCGGTTTGTACTGTTTCAGGTATGTCTTGAGCTTTTTAATATGATTAAATCTTGCTGCAAAGCTTTACAAACGTGTTCCAACTACAATCAAATGTTATATAAATAATTTTACATTGTTTTATGAAGTGCTGATAGTTGTAAATGTTTGTTTACTTTTACTTTCCATTCAGCAATTGTTGAGATTATTTTAATGTATTCAGAGTGTAGGTTTAGCAGAGATCTGGGTAGGTTTGCATCAGCTGTGCGTAAATTAGGATGTAAAGTTCACACTAAGGACTTAGTAACTACTAGTTAGTTTGTAACCAAGTTTAAAGCAATACTTACAAATGTAATGCGTAAATGCGACTATAATATGACGTTTACCTGTATTGATCAAATAAGCAGCCTTCAAATTTGTACACAGAAGTGTTAAAAAGCCGTGAACTTCAATTTTGTTATGGTTGATGTTCAAACCTGGTTTGGCCACGTAACTGTCAGCTGTAATAAATGATATCCCCTTTAAAATATGAAACATAATAAAATAGATTTGATCAAGTATATTTGCCCTATGTAAAATTATAGGAACTGTATATAAAATAAATTAGGGGTGATAATTTTTTTTCATAATTTATTTATTTATTTTATTTATTTTTTAATATTTTTTTTTACATTTATTCATTTTAATATCCTAAATATATTTTGAATGCGTTGAAACTTGACACCGAGTGACACCCTGAAAACTGCACCGTTAGATCAGTTTCATGCTGAAGAACCGCTTAAAAGTCTCTCTCTCTCTCGTAAATGTTAACATCGTACTGTATGTCGAAATGATTGATGCCTTTCAACACATGAGCTTATTGATGTCAGCTTGATGTCAGAGATATATGATTTCCTTTTAAGGCTTTAAAGACTATTTTAAATATCTAAATATTTTAAATACTTAAAATATGTCTCTCGTTTTGGTCAACTTTAGTTTTGGTCAGTTTTACATTTTACACTGTTGTTTTGGAACTCCTGTGTTTTATAGTATAGGCTATTTTTATATAAAAAAATTAAATAGCTAATTTGTTTTAATATTTATATTATATTTTGCAAGAGTAAAATATTGCTGTCCTAATTTCTTCACTTTCACACATAATTTGAATGGTCTTTGATTAAACCCACAAGCCCTCATTTCTCATGATGCAGTTCACACGCTCTTCCAGACAGACTGTTCTAAAAAATAATGATGATCAATTTTGAGCTGAGACCCAATCACAAAGTGGACAAAAACTGCACTGTGGACAGGAACAATATGAATAAGAAGAAAAAGTATTTCTTTGCTTCACTGTTTTATTTGTTTGTGGCTGAAGTGAAAAGGTCTGAGTTTGGTTCTTTTTAAGCAGAATCATGTGTGAACCCTTTAAGAAAAGCATACGTCTTTTTAGTTGTGCAAGTATTTTTATTAGCCTATGTGGGGAAAGCATTACCCAATTTTGATTGAGGATTCATTTACTAGTTTTTTGTTTATCATATTGCAGTTGAAATTGCAGTAATTTTCAAAAAAATCGCAATATAATTATTATAATTTTTTTGGTCCAAACAGTGCAGCCCTAGCAGAAAACTAAAGGAAAAAATTTGTTAATACAGAAAATTAAGTTCTGACATTTGTTTTTAATGTTGGCAGGTCTGGTCATCACTACCACACAGTGATTGTGAATCCACTCCCAAATCAATTCACCAATAAATGCTCTGAATATTCCTGTCATCTTTGAATTGAAGAAGAGTTTCCAGAAGAGCAGGACAAACTTCAAGTGTGTCAACGATTTCTGACATACTACTGCAAAGATGGATTTTATTAAAGAGGAGAGAGAGGACATGGGTTATCCAGAACCACACAGTGAGAAAAATGAAGAAACTGAGGAACAAATAGGTTTGTGTCCATTCTTGATTCTTCATTGATGACCCCGTTTAAACCTGATATTAAAATGCGTTCAGGTGATCTGAGAAAAAAAAAGTACAAAATGGGTCCAACACAATCTGTGATTAAATCACAATCCACCACATACGGAGGTGGACAAAACGCATCTGAGGCGCAAACTCTTATCCATTCTGTTGCATCCCAGACAGGACTGAAGCACCATCAATTATCTGCAAAAACTGCAATAAAGCGTTCAATTGACATGTATATTTCAGGTCTGAGTAAGTAGTAAATAGCTATTGTAGGCTGTTAAATTGGTTAAATATCTTTTTAATTTATGAGAGGATGTCATGTTTTTCTTTTGTAAACTTTTTTTTACCAAGCTATTAGGGGGTCACATATACACACAATATCTTTTTAGTATCATTATTTTTACTGTTTAAGGACGGTTTCTTAATTTTTTTTTTGACTAGCCGACTACAAAATTTCTTTTTAAACCTCAGTGAAATTAGTGAAACATTTTGCCTGCATTATTAGTCTGGTACATTTCTGGAAACAAGAAAATGTGTGAAGTGTATGTGTTTTCTTTGTGCAGTCCTTGCTCTGTTCATTTTCTTGTTTTTTTTGTCCTTTGCCGATCACATGCCTGGTATTAACAAGACCTTTGTCTGACATGTTGCTGGACTTCTTTTCATTTCACATTTGTTGCCCTTAATTATTTTTATTTATTTTTTACCATTTGTTTCTTTTAGGCCTGATGGAAGTGAAAGAAGATAGTAATGAAGTGGAGGAGAAACATCACTATCCAAAGCCTCATGAATTTGTAACTGGAAAGAAATTATTTAGTTGCTCACAGACTGAAAATAATTCCTCACAACAAACAACTCAAAGCACAGAAGCCACAGATTCTTTAATCTGCCCACATTGTGGAAAGAGTTTCATTCGTAGAGTAACCCTAAAGGAACACATAAGAATACACACTGGAGTGAAGCCTTTTTCATGTCCTCAGTGTGGAAAGAGTTTCTCACGGAAACAACACCTTAAAATTCACATGAGAGTTCACACTGGAGAGAGGCCTTTCTCGTGCAATCTGTGTGGACAGAAATTCAAATATTTAAATAATCTTCAATATCATATTCACTCTCAGCACAATGGGGTAAATTCATTTAACTGTAATCAGTGCGATAAAAGTTTTAGCTCAGAATCAGAACTGAAGACACACTTGAAATTTCACAAGGACCCACATTTGTGCTCTTTTTGTAGAGAAAGTTTTTCATGCCCGCACCGTTTCAAAGAGCACCAGAAAATTCATACTAGTGGGAAAGCTCATGTGTGCATTGAGTGTGGTGATGCCTTTGCAGGAGCCGGCAACTTGAAGTTGCACCAAAGAGTCCATACTAAAGAAAAACCTTACAACTGTTTACAATGTGTATAGAAGAGTTAGAATTTTTACCGTTTCAAAACACCACGTACCCAATCAGCTCATTTCAAAACATTAAAAAAACAAATTGTGTCTCAGTGAGCTCTTTTTCAGGTTTATCTTCTCGTTCAATGCTTTAAAAAATTTGAATTTCAGGTAAAACTAAAGATAAATGAAATTGCTGTCTTGGTAGAAATTGTAAAAGTTTGTAGGAATACCTTTCTTTTATGATGGAATTAGAAGTAATTGAAATATACGGACAGAAATGTGTCCTTTCAGTTTAATTGTTGTTAAAAAAAATTACTGTTGAAAGGTGCTGATGAATTGAGAATGGAACAGACTTTCTTGTGTTAAAATTTAAAGATTAAAGAGGCTTAAAGGATTAGTTCACTCAAAAATGAAAATTCTCTCATCGTAAACTCACCCTCATGCAATCCCAGGTGTGTATGACATATTTTCTTAAGCCGAACACATTTGAAGAAAAATAGAAAATTGTCTTGGCTCAGTAGGTCCTAAATTCTCACATTGCTTAAAATGAAAGTGTATGGTAATCAGACCTTTGAAACTCCAAAAATCACATAAAAGTCATCCATACGACTCCTGCAGTTAAATGAATGCAGTCTAAAGTGATATCGCTTTTGGTGCAAAAAAAAAATGATCAGTATAAGTACTTGATAATTATAAACCATCTCTTCCAGTCAGCAGCAGTAGATACATTCACGAGAGCACCGAATTTACGCGGTCTCTCATGTGACAAATTAGTGTTGGCATGTTACTGATGAATCTATGCCCCTGGCTGGAGTTGACAAAAAAGTGTGCATGTGTTCTTTGTTGTATGCTTTATGGGCGTTTAAGGCCTGTTCAGACCAAATCTGAGACAACTGCCTACGAAAGATCTGTTCACATCGAGACAACAAATTAAACGGAAATCTATTTTAACCTTATTAATGCTCACTGCTCAGGAACAACCAACAACAAACAATTTACGGTAAGTCATGGCATACGCTCATGTTATTTCTTCCAGCATTGCATGTCACATGTTTACAATAGCCTCCTCCGTCAGCAGTGAGGGATTCACATGTGATAAATGTAAGGAATTAGTCAGGCTGACGGAGAAGGTTAATGAGTTGGAGACATGCATCCGAACGCTAGTGGAGGTCAGTGAGAAAGAGAAGCCGGTAGATACTGTTTCGGATGCGAGTAGTACAGAGAGCAACATACACACATTGGTTCCAGCTGTAGAGTCCCCGCAGCAGGGCATTTGGGTGACGTCTCGGTGGCATACTCGCTCAACAAAGCGACACCACTCTCCCATTCCTGTTAGGGTTTCCAATCATTTCTCCCCACTCAGTGTTACACCCACTGAGAATCATGTTGAAAGAGCCCTTTTTATTGGCGATTCTATTATAAGGAACGTGGAAATAGAGACTCCAGTCACTATTGTTAATTGCATTTCGGGGGCCAGAGTGACATCAAATCAAATTTACAAGTGCTGGCTAATGCTCAACGTAGATTTTCTAAAATTGTTATCCATGTTAGCACTAACGATGTCCGGCTTCGCCAGTCGGAGATCACTAAAGATAATGTTGAAGAGGTGTGCAATACCTGTAATATGCTCTGGTCCCCTCCCTGCTCATTGTAGTTACGAGGTTTATAGTAGATTAATGTCACTAAATAGCTGGATGTCTGAGTGGTGTCTGGAGAAAAGCATAGGATTTATAGACAATTGGAAGAGTTTTGGGGGTAGACCTGACCTGCTAAAGAGAGACGGACTCCGTCCCTCCAGGGAAGGTGCCACTCTCCTCTCTAGTAATTTGGCTCATAGTCTTAATGATAGTATTTGACTAACTGGGGCCCAGGTCAGGAAGCTGACAAACTGGTTAATCCAAACGTCTGCTAGCTGCCTTGAGACGTCACATAAACAACAACACATAGAGACTGTATCACCTAGATATCTCATAGAGACTGTTTCTGTTCCCTGAACTACCAAACACAATACCCTCACTAAATCATTTAGAAATTTTTTTATTAAGGTCAAACTTGAACAAAACAAACAAATTAAAAATACAAAACATACTAAACATAAAGATCTCTTTCTACCAAAGCACTAATTGTTAATGAAATGATTACAGATCATAGATTGGATGCGCTCTGTTTGGCTGAAACCTGGCTTAAACCGGATGAATATATTGGTTTAAATGAATCTACTCCCCCAGGCTATTGTTATAAACATGAGACTCGTCTGAAGGGTCGAGGAGGAGGTATTGCTACAATTTACAGTGAAGTTTTTGATGTTACTCAGAGGACAGGATATAAATATAAGTCTTTTGAACTAATAATGCTTAATGTGACACCGTTAGATATAAATAAAAAATCTCTGTCATCTTTTGTCCTTGCTGCAATGTTCCCGGGCCTTATTCTGATTTCCTTGGTGAATTTGCTAATTTTTTATCAGACCTTGTAGTTACTGTAGATAGAGCTTTAATTGTTGGTGACTTCAACATTCACATAGATAATGAAGATTATACATTGGGATTAGCATTAAACGATAATCTCAACTCGGAGTCAGACAAAATGTAACAGGACCAACTCATCGCCATAATCATACGCTAGATTTAATTCTGTCATATGGAGTTTATGTTGATAATATAGAAATTCTGCAGCAGAGCGATGACCCTCTTTACCTCGTCTCTTGTATGCTGCAATCAGCTAATGTTACTCATTCTACACTAAGCTGTCGTTCAGGTAGAACTATTCTTTCGACCACTAAAGATAGCTTCACTAATAATCTTCCAGATCTATCTCATACACTCAATAAATAAAGTGATTTGATTTGATTTTAAACCCCAAAGCCAAGAAGAACTTTATGAAATAACAAAAAATATAAATGCAGTCTTCTCTAGCACCCTTGATATTGTCGCCCCACTTCGATTAAATACAATTTAAGAAATAAGCCCTGCACCATGGTACAATGATCACACTCATTCTCTCAAGAGAGCAGCTCGGAAAATGGAGCGCATGTGGAAAAATACAAAATTAGAAGTATTTCGTGGTGCATGGAAGGATAGTGTCTGTAGCTACAGACAGGCACTAAAAGCTGCCAGGTCAGCATATTTTAGTAATATCATAGAAAATAACCACAACAATCCTAGGTGTTTATTCAGTACTGTGGCTAAATTGGTTAGGAATAAAGCCTCAACAGAACCAGATATTACGTCACAGCACGAGTGATGACCATTAATTTCTTTACAGATAAAATTGAAATAATCCGAAATAAAATTGGAATTATGCAATCATCTGTCGTAACACCTCAGAAAGCAGTGTCTAATAATTTTCCTCACGTGCAGCTTCAATCCTTCTCTGTCATAGGTCATGAAGAGCTAACAAAACTTATCGAAACATCAAAAGCCACAACATGTTTGTTAGATCCTTTACAAACTAAGCTCTTAAAAGAGGTATCTCCTGTAATTTCAGAACCTCTTCTTAATATTATTAACTCCTCGCTATGCTTAGGACATTTCCCAAGAAACTTTAAAATTGCAGTTATCAAACCGCTTATTAAGAAGTCACAACTTGATCCTGGAGAACTGGCTAATTATATACTGATTTCAAATCTCCCGTTTATGTCAAAAATACTAGAAAAGGTAGTATCCTCCCAAATATGTTCATTTCTACAGAAAAATAGCATATATGAAGAATTTCAGTCAGGATTTAGGCCACAGTACAGAGACTGCACTTATCAGAGTTACAAATGACTTGCTCTTATTATCTGATCGCGGCTGCATTTCTTTTCTAGTGCTTTTAGATCTTAGTGCTGCAATCGACACGATAGATCACAACATTCTCTTGAATAGGCTGGAGAATTATGTTGGCATTTGTGGAGTTGCATTAGCATGGTTTAGGTCATATTTAGCAGACCGCTACCACTTTGTCTATGTAAATGAGGAATTGTCAAACCAAACAAAAGTAAAATATGGAGTGCCACAGGGATCAATTTTAGGGCCTCTGCTTTTCTCCATGTATATGCTTCCCCTGGGAGATATTATCAGGAATCGTGGAATAAGTTTCCACTGCTATGCCGACGATACACAACTTTATATTTCTTCAAAACCTGATGAGATTTCACAATTCTCTAAATTAGCAGAGTGTATCAATGAAATAAAAGATTGGATGGCCAGAAATTTCCTTCTACTCAATTCTGACAAAACAGAGGTACTAATTATTGGACCAAAAAAACTCAAAAAATAAACCACTACAATATAATTTGACTCTCGATGGCTGTACTGTTACATCATCTTCAACAGTGAAGAACTTAGGTGTTATATTTGTTACCAATCTGTCCTTTGAAAATCAAATTACCAGTGTTTGTAGAACAGCATTCTTCCACCTTAGAAATATTGCTAAATTAAGGCACATGCTCTCAGTAATGCATTACTGAGAGGATGTCCAGCAAGATCAATAAATAAACTTCAATTGGTTCAAAATGTAGCAGCCAGAGTGCTAACGAGAACCAAGAAATATGATCATATTAGCCCCATTTTATCATCGTTACATTGGCTTCCTGTTAAATTCCATATTAATTTAAAAATTCTGTTAACTACAAACAAAACTTTGAATGGTCTAGCTCCGCAGTACTTAAGTGACCTTCTACCACACTATATTCCATCATGTTCATTACGATCGCAAAATTCTGGCCTGTTAATAGTTCTTAGAATATCAAAATCCACAAAAGGAGGTAGATCCTTTTCATATTTGGCTCCTAAACTATGGAATAGTCTCTCTAACACTGTTCGAGATGCAGACACACTCCCTCAGTTTAAGTCTAGACTAAAGACTCATCTATTTAGCCAGGCATACACCTAATTTGTCCTCCTACCAACAATTAGGCTGCTTTAGTTGGGTCTGCCGGAACCAGAAACCTTGATCATGATTTATAACTCTGCAATAAATTGATTGGCATCTATGCTTATATTATTTTATTTGTTTCCCTGTCTCAACCTCGGGACTCCTATCCAGGTCACCAGAACTGGCTGGATCCAGCACCATTCTTGCTTCGTGTTGGACTCCACTGCTTCATGTCGCTGTGTGATGATGACTAAATGCAGCCGGTGCCAGCCAAACATCACTTCAGTCTATTATGATGGACTTCAGAGGATGAACTGATGCCAACTCCAACCATAAGACATGGCATACTTCATATGCCATTGTTTGAACCTTGGATTTAGGATGGACCACACCGAACCTCACCAAAATGACTGGGCAGGTTGAATTGCCTTTCATATCCCTGATCTCTGCCTGCATCACCTCGGTCTATTGATGGATTGGTGGATGAACTTGAAATGGAATGCACAGACTAACAATTGCCAACAAAAGCCTTCATCGGCCAATTAGCAATGACAATTGCATCTATGTGAACTTCTGCAGTTAATCCAGGATGGACTTGGTCATTGGTCATTAATCTTACAGTTCAAACAAAATTGATGTTTAAACACTGACCCTTAACACTTACTTAGTTTAATAATTTAAAGCATGACTTTAACTATACATAAGTAATGTTTACATTATATTCATGATGTTAGCCAGAGGGGAACTGGCCCCCACAGTGAGTCTAGTTTCTCCCAAGGTTATTTTTCTCCATTAATCAACATCTTATGGAGTTTTGTGTTCCTTGCCACAGTCACCTTCAGCTTGCTCACTGGGGTTATTAATACAATTATTATTTAATTACTTATTTTTATACACGATAAACAATCATATTTTATCTAATTACACAATGATGATTCATCGACATTACGGTTTTATCGTCTGTTAATGCCTGATCTTCTGTAAAGCTGCTTTGAAACGATGTGTGTTGTGAAAGGCGCTATACAAATAAAATTTACATGACTTGTACACTATGCGGCACTGTTCTACAAACATATTATTGTGGTGCTGTCTATGCACCATCACAGGCTATAAAGGGAGTAAAAGGGGCATTCTCTTCTTATTTGTCTCACTACCAGATGAGCTCAGTACCTTTATATGCTCACTTTGAATTAAATAACACCACTCCTGCGACCAGATTAACAACTGACAAACAAACAAAAGTTCAATATTTTTTATTGATTCCAACACAGACAAGAATAAATTTAACCACAGTATTATCATGGAATCATTTTATAACCCCAAACCCCCTACAGTGCTCAAATACAAAATAACATCATACTCGCATATAAATAGAAATACATAAGTACATAAAAAAAAATAATAATAATTGGGGCAAAATGAAAATTGAGTGTCACACACAAAGTTCTGAACCCTCAACCAAAATTCCTGGATCTTAACACATCCCCAAAAAACATGGGTTGTGTCCACGTCTTCTGACTGGCATCGCCAGACGGTGGGTGTGTCATTAAGACCAAGCCTATACAATCTTGAGGGGGTCCAATAGAATCGATGCAAAATCTTAAATTGCATCAGATGCACCCTTGCATCTCTAGATGTAGATTTGATGTTTTTTAGAATCTTAGCCCCACACTCCCTCCTCCAATACAAAGTTTAAATCTTTCTCCCATTATCTCTTGAGAGAATTTGAAGCCCCGTACCCAGACTCTGAACTAACAGGGAGTAATACACTGATGCCTCATGACCTTTTCCAAAAGCAGTAATCACCACTTTCAGTGTATCTGCCACCCAAAATTGGACAGAGCAGGTAGCACAGCTGTAAATACCTAAACAACTGAGATCTGGGAATCCTAAAATGTTGAACCATATTTTCAAATGTTCTCAACACTCCTCTCTCATTTAGGTCACCAAGCGTATTATTCTCTCTCACAATCCACTCTGACCAGCAGAAAGGGGATTTATTAATACTTAATTTTGGGTTCATCCAAATTCTTGAGGCAACATTTAAATAAATGTCTGAATTAAACACTCTGGACACTGTTTGTCCACAGCGAGTGCAAATTCAAGATAACGGGTGTAACTTATTATTATTGAAAATTATTGGCAAGTACTTCCAGTGCAATACAAAACCAGGGAGGGGCTCTCTCCGGTGGAAGCAACCAATGAGCAAAATGTCTGTGACCAAATGCATAATAATAAAAACAAAATCTTGGGGAGGCTTAGCCCACCTTTGTCGGCCTATGTAATTTATGGAAATGTAATCTGGGACCATTCCAAATGAAGGACTACGCTATATCATCAAATTGCTTGAAATAAGAGAGGGGGATATCTACAGAGAGAGACTGGAACAGGTAGTTGAATTTTGGAATACAATTCATTTTAATAACATTAACATTCCCAATCATAGATAAATGTAAATGAAGCCCACCTGCCCAAAATCGCTCAAACTTTTTTTATTAAGGGGTCAAAATGAAATAATTACACAAATTTGCTGGGAATAAAATGCCCAAATATTAATGCTCTGTTTGGGCCACTGGAAGGTGTGCGGCTGAAAAGACATTACTGGGCAGTATGCTGTCAAAGCCAAAGCTTTGGATTTATAAATCTGTGGAGGCAAGGCTTAGATCTAGTGGGGTCAGAGACGTATAATAAAATATCATCTGTGTAAAGCAAAAGCTCATGCGCCAAACCTCCTGCCATAATCCCTGGAAAAGCATCTTCCTTTCTTATCGTGGCTGCTAATGGTTCCAGGGCAAGACAGACCAATAATGGGGAAAGAGGGCAACCCTGCCCGGTGCCCCAGTCCAGAGTAAAATAATCTGAAATTAATCAATTTGTTTGTATCGCTGCTACCGGGTGTCTATAAAGTAACTTAATCCATCCAATAAAAGTATTCCTGAACATGTATATTTCCAAAATCTTAAAAAGATTTGAAATTAGAGACAGGTGTTAGACATAATTTAGCTCAGGTGCAAGCGCCCTTACCGCTTTCTCCCCTGGACGGGCTCTTGCCCACACCCCCGCTGCCACAATTCTGTATAATTATTTACACAGCTACTAGGGCCAAAAATTATAACCTCTGTCTTATCATTCACAGAGAGTTTTAAGATCATCACCTGGCTTCAAAGGGAGGTACATTTGGGTGCTGTCCGCATAAAAATTATACAAAATACCATGTGTCTTAAAGAACACCTATTATGGTTTTTCAAATATTACTTTTCATGAAGTATGTTATATAGCAG
Organism: Moxostoma hubbsi; assembly: GCA_032164185.1. Lineage (NCBI taxonomy): Eukaryota > Metazoa > Chordata > Actinopteri > Cypriniformes > Catostomidae > Moxostoma > Moxostoma hubbsi. Next base: position 10,296,743 of record JAVLUX010000005.1, read on the forward strand.
TGTGTGAATGTAAAAAAGTCTGCAAAGTTTCAAAAATCAAGAGTTATTGACTCCCAAAAGAAAGAACCAATTCTGAACACCTGAAATGAGTCATTAGTAATTCCAGACTTACTTCCTGTACTAACCTATTGTAAAGGGATTTATGGGAAAGGAGGAGGCTAGAACCGGCTTGGCGATATAAGTAATAGTTTTAATGACAAACTTAAACAAAACACAAAACACACACATGACGGACATGTACGTAAACGATCTCTCTCTCACGCACCACCGTCCGCAATCAGCCTTTATCCCTCTCCGAGGCTCAATAAGCCTGATAAGGGACCAGGTGTGTATAATCACGACCCTGCCCCGCCCTCCACCCTGTCACACCTATGTAATTTGGTAACAAAAAACCCACCTCTGGTCTTCATTGGCTGCTAGCGAACAGCTTTGACCCGCTCTCAAACACTACACTAAGCAGTAGACCAATCACAACAGCAGTGGCGGATTTAGGCATGGGCAGTCACCCAGGGCGGCATCTTTCCGGTCAACAACTTTTGGGGTGTCTTGCCAAACAATCTATAACTGCTACTGCACAACAGACTGGGTCATCTGACCAATCAGAGCAGAGTAGGCTCTCTGAAAGGAGTTTAGATTGATTCTTTAGAACGGATAATTGAACGAATCGTTTTTGACACTGGGGAAAAAAAGTTAATGCTTTTAACTAATGTTAATTTAAATTATGAGCAAATTAAAGTGTTTTTTGACCTTGGATGCATGTAAATCTATTCTATGAAACCTTAAAACAAAATTAGGCACATTTAAAAACAATAATAGGTGCTCTTTAAAAATAGCACCAAGAGGAAGCATATATAATGAGATAAAAACTGGTCCTACAATAGATCCTTGCGGAACCCCACAGGTTATCGGAGCTGATGGTGACATGAAATTGCCAATTTTTACAGAAAAAGACCTATTATATATTAGTATGAGTAAAACCAACTTAAAGCATTTCCCTGGATTCCAACATACAACTTTTACCGTTCAATAAGGATATTATGATCTATTATATCAAATTCTGCAGTGAGATCCAACAGCACTAAAGCAACTCAGCTACTAGCATCCAACTTCAATAAAATGTAAATTGTTACCCTAAGAAGAGTTGATTAAGTGCTATGTCCAGAACTAAAACCGGATTGAAATTAATCAAAAACCTAATTTTCTATTAAGTAAGAGGAAAGCTGTGTATAAATAATATTTTTGAATAATTTGGAAATAAATGGAAACTTAGAGGTAGGTTGAACATTTTTTGGATCTGAAGGATCTAGATATGTTTTCGTGATAATTGGATGGACAACCACATGTTTAAGGCTGGATGGAATAAAACCACTGTTTAAACTGCTATTTATAATTGAGAGAATGCTAGGACCAATTATCTCAAGAAGCAGAACAAACAATTTAGAAGGGACAACATCACAGGGTGATTAATTTTAAGTGTGAAGCAATGTCCTTAATATGTGAAAGGGACACTGCCTCAAACTGACTGAATTTACTAGTGCAAGGGATTATATCAAATAAACCAGATGTATCAGGTGTAATGGAAGTTCTTATATTCATAATATTTTCAATAAAAACTTTAAAAACATTTCACAGGTATTTGTTGATAAATCTAAGTTAATGTCGTCTTCTGGTTTTAAAATGGTATTTATAATCTTGAATAATACTTGAGGGCTATGAACATTCTGTGCAATTATATCAGAGAAGTATTCAGCTCTTGCAGTTTTAACAGCTTTTTGATATTTAATTAAACACTCTTTTAAGACCTCATAAGATACCTGATATCCGCTTTCCTACACTGCTGTCTAATGGACCTAGTATTTTAACTTAGCCAAAGTTGAGTTTTAGTTGTCATTCTCTTTATTTTATATGGAGCAGTGCTATCTAGAATCTCGGTACATACCATATTGAACAAAGTAACCAATTCCTCTGTACCCACAGATAAAGGAAAACGTTCAATAGATTCCATTAATGAATGAGCATTAAACGCTTCTGAAAAGGTTTTGACTGTATTTGGAGAAAATAATCAAGAGAGATAAGTATGTGACTGTAGTTTTGGAGGGTCACACTGAAACGTAATCTTAAACTCAATAGGCTTATAGACAGAGAAATGATTATCTGAAACTTTTAGATTACAGACAGAAATACCCATACATAAAATCAGATCAAGAGTGTGACTATGTTGATGAGTAGGACTGGAAACAGAGAGAGAGAAAAAAAGATTCAATAAGGTTCAAGAACTTAGTAGCTAAAGTCTTTGAAGTGCAGTAGACATGGATGTTAAAATCACCAAGTAGTAAGACACTATCAAGAGACCTTATAATCACTGATAAAACTCTTGTATAAAAGATTAATTATATTTAGGTGGTCTATACACAAGAACACATACAATTGGCCATAGAATCTCAACCACAAGTAACTGAACCTCAAAACTCTGATAGATCTCAGCAGGTATAAGTCAACACTTATACCTATTTCTATACATACCATACCATATAGCTAAAAGATCAAACCTATTCATAAATTCTTTCAAATAAGAGATAACATTTTCTTGGTGACTGGGTGGCCATCTATCAAGAGATTAATTTAAAACAATATTAAAATCACCTCCAATCAATAAGTAGGCATTTGGAAATTTTGACTGACAATATGCAAGCTTATCCTCCACTAAAAATAATAACTGATCATTATCAGATTTAAGATTATACCCATACAAATGAACTAAAATAAGAATCAGATTATATCAGATTATAACACTTTAGGATTCATGAAATAAAGTGTCCAGACTCATCACAGTATGAAGGTAAAACACTCACTGCCCCACTGCAATTTTTGAAAAATTACCATCATAATATTTAGAATGAGACTCTTGATAAAATACAAGGTTAGAACCAAGCTGTCTTGTAAACAAAAATATGGCCTTGCATTTAACAGCATCTCTTAGACCCATTGCATTCGAAGACACAACAGAAAAATAAATTTATAAGAACTCCACAAACACTATAACTATTAACCTGTTATAAGAAAGATCCCTAAAGTATCAAAAAGTGTCAAAAATAGGTCACATGATATCAGCACCATATTAAACCTCACATTATGCAAAAAGAGTTATAGAACCAAAAAAAACTTGTAAAAAAGAGTGATATACAAAGAGTGTTATGACTCTCTATTGTTTTACCTTGTGTTTAGCCTTTGTCTTTTGTTTCCCTGTGTTGGAAAAAATTACACTCTTACCAGAATATTTATATTAAACTTCTGTCTAGTTCAGTTAAAGCTGTTTAAGTTATAAAGCTGTCTCATATGTGAATTTCTCCTTTAAGTGGTATAATATAACCACTAGGAGGAGCTCTAAGCATATTTTGTATTCTGGTAGTTTTTTCACGGAAGAAGGGTTGTACATGTTGTTGAATATGCAGTAAAGTGTGACGCATTTTGTTCATGTGCGTTATATTGAAAAATGAGTACTCCAAGTCTTTATTGAAATTCCAATACCCTGGACTACATTCCCCATAATATACTGCCCTCATTACTACCAGCTGTTGTCAATATTTTTCACCTGTCTTCCATTACCCCATTTATCCTTGTGTATATAGTGCCCTTATGGCTGCTCTATCTTGGTTAGTTGTTGTGTTTTTCTCCAATCATCTTGTTTGTAGACGTTTGCATTTGTTTCCCAGTCTTGTCCTGTTCTGTCATTTATCCTGTTTTTGTGTTTTTATTTATTTATCATTAAAGTTTGCTATACCTAGATCCCGCTCTCGTGACATCCTTCAAACATTACAGAACAACTGACCATACAAAATGGATCTAGCAGATTACTTTATTCAATTGAGCCAGGTGGATTTACCCATCAAAGAATACTCCCATCTTTTCTGCACCGTTGCCAGCTACAGAGGATTTGCTGATTACCACCTGATATCCTTTTATTGGATCGGATCGGATCGGATTCATAGCTCACTGTTGGAGGGAATTGCCTGAGGAGAGTAACCTCACTTGAAGGCAATACGTTAGGTTACCCTTGAAACTCTAGCATCAGAGGATCTACCTCTCCCTAGCCCGATCACGGATTCCGAGTCTGAGTCTGCTCCACGCCCTGTCACAGCCACATCTGAGTCTGCTCCATGCCCTGTCACAGCCAAGTCTTAGTCTGCTTCACACCATGTCACAGCCACATCTGAGTCTGCTCCACGCCATGTCGCGCCAACGAGCCAGTGCCCACTCCTGCCATGTCCATGAGCTGGAAAACTCATCCGTCCCAGAGCCGGCGTTGCCAGCCTCGTCCATCCCAGATCCGGCGTTGCCAACCTCGTCTCCTGGCTGTCCGCTTGATCTGCCCTGGTCTCCTGGCCATTCTCCCAATCTGCTCTGGTCTCTTTGGTCTCCCGGCCATCCGCCTGATCTGCTCTGGTCTCCTTGGTCTCCCGGCCATCCGCCCGATCTGCTCTGGTCTTCTTGGTCTCCCTGCCATCTGCCCGATCTGCTCTGGTCTCCTTGATCTCCCAGCCATCTGCCCGATCTGCTCTGGTCTCCTGGCCATCCGCCCGATCTGCTCTGATCTCCTTGGTCTCCCGGTCATCCACCCGATCTGCTTTGGTCTCCCGGCCATCCGCCCGATCTGCTCTGGTCTCCCGGCCATCCGCCCGATCTGCTCTGGTCTCCTTGGTCTCCCGGCCATCCGCCCGATCTGCTCCGGCCTCATTGGTTTCTGACTCCATCTTGACACTGCTTCTCTCACCAGCCTTCCTTGGGCATCAGAAGCCGCACATTAGAAGAGGGTTCTATTATGATTCTCTGTTGTTTTACCTTGTGTTTAGCTTCTTTTGTTTCCCCAGACTTCATTTCCCATAATTCACTGCCCTTATCACTACCAGCTGTTCCCAATTGTTTTCACCTGTCTTCCATTACATCATTTGTCCTTGTGTATATAATGCCCTGTGATGTATTCCAGAAAGCAGGGTTAATTTACCATCACTTATACCCTCAACTCTTGGTTTGAGTTTGAAACTTGAGTTTGAGTTTGTGAGCCTTCTCGGATCACCGAATCTATAAGTCACCATGGAAACAGACGCTAAGAAGAAAGGCATGCCATATTTCAGTGAAGCAGAACATGAAGTTTTAATGACTGCAAATGAGCATTATTTCATCTTCACTCGTAATAGCGATAGGAGCTACACTGGTGTAGGACTGAAAGTTTGCTTGACAGAAATTACACTGAATCAGTGCGTGAATTTTTAAATTAATAAAAATATAAAGTCCTACCGTACATATAAAAGCTTTATTCAACAATAATATTAGACCTCTCTCGTCTATATTTATATTTAATAGGTTGACCGTTACGTTATTTGTTTGCACTGAACTTCATTATGAGTATAACATTCATATTCTATTAATATTGTGATAATAGGCTAGAGGTTATTACCCCCCCTGGAGCCGTGTGGATTAATTTTTGATTGATGTGCTTTTTGCGCTGCAAAACTAATGTACCATTCAATCCGATTTTAAAGCTTGGAAGAGCCAATATTTTTTAATATGACAACGATTGTGTTTGGCTGAAAGAAGAAAGTCATATACACCAAGGATGGCTTGAGGGTGAGTGAATTATGGGATAATTTAAATTTTTGGGTGAACTAAACCTTTAATAATCATAGTTATATTCATGTTCATATATATATATATTTTCTTTTGTTACACTCATGCAACAGGGTACATATATATATATATATATATATATATATATATATATATATATATGTATATGTACCCTGTTGCATGAGTGTAACAAAAGAAAAACAAAATGTGCATTTATTCCTGTCCAAAAATCTGCATCTGTCAGAGGAATTAAAAACTCATAACTCTTAACAAACTTGTGTTTGTGTTATCCTTAATTTTTAAATGTTTAAAAAGACATGCAACTCACTCTTGTAAATACAAATAATTTTTTATGTAGTTTCATTAGTAATCTGAGGCTGTTAGTTCAATTTAGAATCCATACCGAGGGATGGTATCATACTGAAGCAAAAATGTTGATATTAAACCAACCCTAACTGGGGGCACACTAGTGGAAGCATATTTTCATATTCTGCTCAGAATTGCCTGATGAAACTGAGACATATTGAAAAAGTTGGTCATATAAAATAAAACATATTATTCTTAAAATCTAGGTGTGTTTTGTAAAATTAGGAAATGGTCTTCAATTATAATTTTTTAAATATTATTTAATTAACGGTAAAGATACTATATTAGGCAAAATGTAATTATTTTACCCCCCAGAATCCCACTCTAATATTTTGTACATTATTTTATGTGTTCACAATGCGTCGTGTGATTTAAGAAATAGGTAGTATGAAGGACTTTTAATCGCTGTGTTATTGTGACGTCATAAAGACGCGATTCAGTGGTCTGCTCTGTTTCAGGTTTGTCTTGAGCTTTTAATGTGATTAAAACTATGAAAAACGTTCAAAATTGCTGCAAAGCTTTACAAACGTGGATCAACTACAAGAAATGTTATTAAAATAATTTTGTGTAGTTTTATGAAGTGTTATATATGTTTGTGTATTGTTCATTTACATATTTTGTTTTTAATTTCCGTCAATAAAATGTTGAGATTACTTGAATTAATGTATTCAGTGTGTTGGTTTAGCAGAGATCTGGTTATACAGAGTTACAGGAACACATTTTGTCGTTATATTTATGTTTGTTGTGTATCAGACTGCTGCAGGTTCGTGTGAGGATGTTTCTGGACTAGATTTACAATTCGTGCCTTTTAAATCCCCACTGCAAGTTTTGATAATGTTTAATTTCTACGTATTACAATTTAATAGACATAATTCTGAGTACGAGGTTATTAATATCGTTTTCACGTTACTTTACACTCTTCTGCGTATTGAGAACGTGAAATAGACTGATAAACAGACTATTTCTTGCACTGCGATAGCCAAAGTGTAATAATCTCTGAAGTCCTTGATGTTTCTTTTGTATCAGTTATGCATGTCCTGATAAGTGTCTGTGGTAATGAGGCTGACTGAATGTAGCCTTTTACCCATGAGAATTAAAGAGCCTCTGAAGTCTTTTATCATTTTACTTTACCTTTATTTTTCATATTTCTGTCTTTTTTCTGTTATATTTATTTATGTGTTTTGTACATGTAAATTGTGAAGCAGAAAGACTTAAAGGTGTTAATACAGAAAACTTAAGTTCTGACATTTGTTTTTAATGTTGGCAGGTCTGGACATCACTACCACACAGTGATTGTGAATCCACTCCCAAATCAATTCACCAATAAATGCTCTGAATATTCCTGTCATCTTTGAATTGAAGAAGAGTTTCCAGAAGAGCAGGACAAACTTCAAGTGTGTCAACAATTTCTGACATACTACTGCAAAGATGGATTTTATTAAAGAGGAGAGAGAGGACATGGGTTATCCAGAACCACACAGAATGAAAGATGAAGATACTGAGGAACAAATAGGTTTGTGTCTATTCTAGAGTCTTTAATTATAATTAAGCTCAAATCAAATCAATCAAATCAAATCAAATCACTTTATTGTCACACTACTGTGTACACGAGTGCAACAGTAGGTGAAATTCTTGTGTGCAGTTCCGAGCAACATTGCAGTAATGACAGTGACGAGACATAAACTACTTTACAATAAACAACATATTTACACAAAACAATTTACATAACAAATGTACACATACTTACACAACAATTTACATAACAAATGTACACAATACGCACAATTAAGATACCTATCTTTTGACTAAGTCAAAGGTGATAAATAAAGGTGAAAAATGGTTCCCAAATGTTCTTTGATTGGTTCACAAAAAAACAAAAACAGAGGAAGTCAAAACGCATGTGACCACATCACGGGTCTGTTCCAAAGACAGCATAGGCTGCGGTCTTCTAAGACAGGATCCTTACTGAAATGATACCTCATAAGAGTCCGATTTGGAAAGCTCTACATAGGCGAGAGCTCCGCACATCTTTCAAATAGTGCTCCTTATGTGCAGCGCACGGACACTCAACTCGCAACTGATTTCAATACATGTGATGCGAGAGAAACGATGCAATCCTCTAATGAGCATAAATACGTACACATTTTGGGTAAAATAGTCAGTTTTATATCATAATAAACTCATCACGGTGCATTCTGTGATAGCTTACCTGGGGGAAGAATACATACAATGCTATCTAAGATTTTGGCCAAAACTAATATCTTAAAAGGCAGCATAATTAAGATACCTATCTTTTGGAACATTGTTTGCATCTGGATGATGTCTTAAAATGCTGCCTTCAGAGGATGCTCACTACGTTTTGGAACAGACCCAATGTGCCTAAAGTGATAGTTCAAACAAAGTGTATGATATCCCAGGTGTGTATGACTTTATTTCTTCTACCAGAACATATTTGAGGAAATTTGAAAAATGTCTTTGCTCAGTAGGTCCTTAAAATGCAAGTGGACGGTGATCCGCAACCAAGCATTTCCGGTAGCTGCAGATTAGACCTGCACAATATTCTAAAGGATTTTTGGATCATAGTTCCAGAACTGACCTGCTTCAGTTCAGCTATATTCTTAGGATGTCTGGTGTGAACGGCTCTCTTGAGATCAATCCACAGCATCTCTATTTGTTTAAGGTCTGGGCTCTGACTGAGCCACTCCACAAGATGGAGTTTCTTTTTTTTAATCCATTCTGTATTGGATTTACTTTGATGTTTAGAGTCATTATCCTGCTGCATCACCCAACTTCTGCTGAGCTTCAGCTGTCGCACAGCCACCCTGACATTTACCTGTAGGATATATTGGTAATGTTAGGAATGAATTTTTCCCTCTGTTATACTAGCGGTCCCAGAAGCAGCAAAGCAGTCCGAAATCACGATGCTCCCTCCACTATGATTCACCGTTGTGATGATGTTTTCATGTCGGTATGTGGTGACCTTTTAATGGCATGCATAATGCTGCATGTTCTTCTCAATCAATTCAACATTAGTTTCATTAGCCCACAAAACATTTTCCCAGTAGCGTTGTGGACTGTCATGTTGATCTGTCAGGCGTGCAGCAGTGTTTTTGTTGGAAAGCAGAAGCTTTCTTTGTGGTGTCCTGCCATGGGCACCATACCTGTTTAATGTTTTCTGTATAGTAGACTCATGAACAGAGATGTTAACCAATTCCAATGATTCTTTGAAGTCTTTAGCTGTCACTCCAGGGTTCATTTTTACCTCATTGAGCATTCTGCATTTTCTTCTAGGGAGAGTAGCCAGTGTTAAATCATCTCCATTTATAGTGAGTTTGTCTAACTGTGGACAGATTAATATCTAAGCTCTTCAAGATAACTTGTAACCCTTTCCAGCTTATGTAAATCAACAATTCTTGATTGTAGATCCTCTGAGATCTTTTTTATTTTTTTATATCTTTTGTGAAGCATGAAGCACAGATGCTTCTTGTGAATAGCAAACTTAAAATGTTTGAGTCGTTTTTGTAAGTCAAAGTAGTTCTAACCCACACCTCCTATCTTGTTCATTAACTGGATGCCAGATTTGCCAACACCTGACTAGGGTTTCACATTCTTATTCCAAACTACACTGTGAATGTTTGAATGATGGATTCAATATATAAATTTGTGTAGTATTAGTTAAAACAGGGGTGGCACGGTGGTGCAGCGGTTAGCACTGTCGCCTCACAGCAAGAAGGTCGTGGGTTCAAACCCCAGTTGCCCCGGCCATTCTGTGTGGAGTTTGCATGTTCTCCCCGTGTCTGCGTGGGTTCTCTCCGGGTTTTCCGGCTTCCTCCCACCATCCAAAGACATGCAGGTTAGGTTAATTGGTGTCTCCAAAAAAAAAAAAAAAATTGCCCTAGGTGTGAATGTGAGTGGGTGTCTGTATATGTGTGGCCCTGCGATGGACTGGCGACCTGTCCAGGGTGTACCCCGCCTTTCGCCCAATGTTAGCTGGGATAGGCTCCAGCCCCCCGCGACCCTGTATGCAGGATAAGCGGTTGACGATGGATGGATGGATAGTTAAAACAGATTGTGTTTGTTCATTATTGTAACTTGGATGAAGTTAAAACAAGATTTTAAGACAAATTTATACAACAATTCCAATAATTCCAGTGGGTTCACATAACTTTTCTTGTTACTGTGTATAGTAAATCTTTAAGTATTATGAAAACTAAAAGGTCCCACAAAATTTTGTCTCAGATTTACAAACAAATGACATTACAGAAAACAAATGTTTGAGGTGTTGTTTAAGTCAGTTAAAGACAATATCATGGGGATAGTTCAATCCAAACATTGTTGACAAATATATGACAAGAAATAAACACAACTGCAAGACATTACCAATGCACTGACAATGGATTTTTTCTGACTGCTGCGTGTTGTGAAATGAAAGCGCTGATTCCTGGTTAATGGAAGCACTTTTTAAAACACTTAATTTCAACCGAATCATATATATGTGATGCCCTGAATCCCGGAAAACATCTAGGTTACTAGTGTAACCCCCATTCCCTGATGGAGGGAACGATACATTTTGTCGATTGTAGTGACACAAAGGGTTTCTTTCAGGTGCCTCGGATACCTCTGAATATGAAAAAGGCCAATGCCAAATTGGCAAACAGAATTTGCATGTCCTGCCCCCGGACATACAGGTATAAAAGGTGGGATGTGCCTCTGTTCAGTCAGGTTCTGGACTTAGGAGCCGAGAACAAGGTTCGTCCATTACACTGGCTTGGTACAGTGTTGTGGCATGGGGGACACAACGTCTCGTTCCCTCCATCAGAGAACAGGGGTTACACTAGTAACCTTGACATTGTGTCGATTGTAGTGACACAAGGGCTCCCTATTCAATAGCGCCACCTACACTGACCATGTTAACACCATGCTACACAGCAACGATAAGGCTGGGTCTGCCTCCTCCCGGGGCAGCACTTGCAGGTTCATAACCTGGTCCCTAAAGGGGGTCATAGGAACCTTGGGCACGTAGCCCGGTTGTGGTCTTAGGATGACATGAGTGAACCAAACTCTAGGCAAGTGTCGTTGACAGAGAACGTTTGCAGGTCTCCAACCCTCATGATGGAAGCGAGTGCAATCGAGTCGAACGAGTTGAAACCGACTCAATCTGGAGATTGTAGAATCTTGCTAAGGTATTGGGTGTTGCCCAGCCCGCTGCTCTACAGATGTCTGCTAGAGAAGTGCCATTGGCTAGTGCCCACGAGGATGCCATACTTGCAGTGTGTTCTCGAACCCGCAAGGGGGCCAGCACGCCCTGGGTCTGATAGGCCAATGCGATGGCGTCGACTAACCAGTGGGCAAGCCTCTGTTCAAATAGGTGCGCAAAGCATGTACCGGACAGAGCAACGATAAGGCTGGGACTGCCTCCTCCTGGGGCAGCACTTGCAGGTTCACAACCTGGTCCCTAAAGGGAACTTTATAGGAACCTTGGGCACGTAGCCCGGTCAAGGTCTTAGGATGACATGAGTGAACCAAACTCTAGGCAAGTGTCACTGACAGAGAACGTTTGCAGGTCTCCAACCCTCTTGATGGAAGCGAGCACAATCAGGAAGAGGGCACTTAGCTCAACTGGTTCTAGAGGTTCGAAGGGGGTTCTCTGAAGGCCCGTAAGGACCACGGAGAGATCCCATGAGGGGAACAGGCATGGCCTGGTAGGGTTCAGCCTCCAGGCGCCTCTTAGAAACCTGATGTCGTGAGGTTGTGCTTTCCTAGGGACTTACTGTCCACTGTGTCATGGTGGGCCACTATAGCAGCAACATTTACCTTCAAGGTGGAGGGGGACAGCCGCCCCTCCAGCTTTTCCTGTAGGAATGAGAGCACCGAACCGACTGCGCACCTCTGCGTGTCTTCAGATTGGGAAGAACGCCAATTTGCAAACAGGCGCCACTTTAGGGCGTAAAGCTGCCTGGTGGAGGGAGCTCTGGCATGGTTGATGGTGTCTACGGACAGCTGGTGGTAGACAACTCAGAACTTCCGCATCCCGTCCAGGGGCCAGACGTGGAGGTTCCAGAGGTCTGGGCGTGGATGCCAGAGGGTGCCCCGTCCCGAGAAAGAAGGTCTTTCCTCAGAGGGATTTGCCTGGGAGGTGCTGTCTTGAGGAGCGTGAGATCCGAGAGCCAAGTCCGGGTAGGCTAGTAATGGGCCACTAGAGTGACTTGTTCCCTGTCCTCCCTGACCTTGCACAACACCTGTACAAGTAGTCTCACTGGAGGAAATGTGTACTTGTGTAGCCCCCGGAACCAGCTGTGTGCCAACGCATCTGTCCTGAGGGGACTTCCCTCTGACCTGAGGGAGGACCATAGTGGGCAATGGGAATTCTCTTGAGAAGCGAACAGGTCTATCTGTGCTTTGCAATAATGATCCTGTGACCGTGGGTGGAGCCTCCACTCTCCGTTGAGTGGAGGCTGTCGTGACAGCGCATCTTCTGTCGTGATGAGGCTACCCGGAATATGAGTGGCGTGCAGCAACCTCAGTCGGTGCTGACTCCAAAGGAGGAGTTGGTGGGCGAATTGTGACATATGATGAGAGCACACACCACCGTGGCGATTTATGTACACTACCGTCGCAGTGCTGTCTGAACGTATCAAGACGTGCTTGCCTCAAATCAGCGAGAGAAACCTCCGCAGGGAAAGAAATACAGCCAGCAACTGAAGGAAGTTGATGTGCCAACGCAGCCAGGACCTGGCGGCTGCGTGCCCGTTGCACACGGCGCCCCAACCCTGCTTGGAGGCATTGGTGGTGACCACGATGCTGCAGGGGGATTCCTGTCTGCAGAAAACATAGGTCTGTCCAGGGGTTGAGTAACTGACAGCAGAGGGCGGTGAAAATAACACAATATGTGGCGCCATGCCCACCTCGCGACTCGAGTCTGAAGCCAGTGCTGGAGCCGTCTCATATTCACTGTTTTAGGGGGACCACAGTGCCTAATTTCTATGATGAGAGGCAATTCATCACTCGTTTGTGATGCGCGCTACCATTGAGACTGTGTCTAACTCCATGCATAGAAAAGGGATGCTCTGAACCGGGGAGAGCTTGCTCTTTTCCCAGTTGACCTGAAGCCCTAGACGGCTGAGGTGCCTGAGCACCTGGTCCCTGTGGGCGCAACGTGTCTCTCAAGAGTGAGCTAGGATCAGCCAGTCCTCGGGGTTGTTGAGTATGCGGATGCCCAATTCCTTTAGCGGGGTAAGGGCGGCCTCTGCGGCCTTCGTGAAGACGCAAGGGGACAGGGACAGGCCGAAGGGGGAGGACTTTGTACTGGTATGCTCGGCCCTCGGACACGAATTGTTGAAAGGGTTGGGGCAAAATCGAGACGTGGAAGTACGTGTCCTTTAGGGCTACCACTGCGATCTTGATTCTGGACGCAAATCAGAATGTGTTTTTGCGTGAGTATCTTGAACGGGAGTTTGTGCAGAGCCCGGCTGAGAACTCGCAGGTCCAAGATTGGTCTCAACCCACCTCCTTTTTTGGGTACGATTAACTAAGGGCTGTAGAAACTAACTCTTCTCCATCTCTGCTGCGGGACACGCTCCATTGCGTCCTTTTGCAAAAGGGTAGTGATTTCCGCGTGCAGAGTGATGGCTTTGTTGGTGCCGCTGAAACGGGGCGGACACCTGGCGAACGAAATTGTGTCACCGAGTCAGATGGTCCTGGCCAGCCAGCATGACGGGTTGGAAAGAGTAAGCCATGCTTCCAAGCTCTGCACGAGGGGCACTAGAGGGACGATCATTTTTGACATACCCGGTGGGGTTTCGCAGCATTGGGGAGCAGGTAGTGTTGCGTAGGGAGGCAAAGTTGTGACCTGAGGCATGTGTGCTGAGAAGGAACTCAAGGCACTTACCTTGCTCTACGTACCTGTTAGGGGGCGGGTTAGCGACTGAGGAGGAGGTCATGGTAAGGCATCCTCTGGACTCGTTAGAACCGGCCGACCGGGGTTGTGAATGCTGTACAGACGCGGACGTGGAGATGAAGTTTCTACGTCCAGGGTGCCACTTCGCATGTAAGGTTCTGTTGCCAGGTCACCGTGAGAACAGCATTTGCGGGCACATACTAGGTATTCCAGGGGTTGAGGAAATTGCTATTTTATTGAAAAAGTGGGTGCGCCAAATGAAAAAACGGAAACCAAGGATTCTCCACCCGGCTCTTGACCTGAGAGCAGAACTCCACACTGGGGCAAACAACAGAGGAGAATTTGCTCCAGAGTTCTTGTATTACTCCACACATCGAGCTCTAAATTACACGCCAAGTGGCTAGGACCCTTCGAAATCATAGCAGATAGAGGAGGAGCACGTCAGATTTACCACCTCAATCTTCTAATACCATAGAGAGAGGCAGTACCCGTGACTTTGGCAATGATGGTTCTGGTGAGGGATGAGCTCAGACTGGAGGTGAACATTAAAGCCACATATCGAGTCACCCGTCTCGTGGACCGCCCCTCACCGTCACAAGTCACGAGGTTGCAAGGAGAATTCTCTGACATGTTCTCGCCTCTTCCTGGTCGTACAAATCTCATAGAGCACCATATCGAAATGACCCCAGTGGTAGTGGTACGCTGTTGTCCCTACCGATTACCTGAACATAAAAAAAGTGGTTTGAGAAGAATTTAAGGCTATGCTGGATATGGGGTAATAGAAGAATCCCACAGTGACTGGACCAGCCCAGTGGTGTTTGTTTCAAAGAGGAACGGCCTGGTTCTGTGTGGATTATAGAAAAGTCAATGCGGTATCTAAATTTGATGCATACCCGATGCCTTGGATTGATGAACTGCTTGATTGGTTAGGCATGGCTCGCTTTTATTCGACACTGGATTTGACATAGGGATATTGGCAGATCCCCTTAACTCCCATGTTCCATCAAAAATTAGCATTTTCCACACCATTTGGCTTATAGAGGGTATGCAGGGATGTAGTGGAGGCTAAACGCACGTAAACGCCGTTTACGCACCTCCTAAAATTCGGAAATAGCGTTTACCCACCTCCAAAGTGCGTTTATCCACCTCTAAATTGCGTTTATCCACCTCTAAATAGCCTATAGTTCCTAAGCCATTTTAAATTAAGCTTATGCCGTTTTAGTTTTATATTGTTCATTATTAGTTTCATAGGTTGTTAAACCTAAGACGAAGTCTTTCATATTGCGCTGCATTACTGTCAGTATTGACCAATCTCTTGCGTAGCCAGCAAGCAGCAGACTGCATCAAGATACATCAGTCACTAGCCCAAAGTATACATAAGACATGATTTTTGAACACTTCATTGAGTTTTGTTTTGTAGAATAAATATTTGTAAAAGATTTTCGTTTTGTATAAATTGTATCTTAATTTTGATCAATGTTTTATCAACCAATTGCCTGTAGGTCCGCATCGTCAACTTCATCTTTGCAGCGACACAGAAAACACCAGTTTATTAATAAACAATTAAATGTCTCCTTGCTATTTTTGACACATTAATAATTACTTTCGCCGGTTCTTTGTGGCAAGCTTTATGCGTGCGGGCGTGCGCTTGAGTGCGGCTCTATTAGGCTACGTTAACGCTCATCCATCCTGTATAGCCTATTTAAGTAATTAAATTAATATAGGGGCGATTTGTCCACTAATGGCTAAAATCTAGTGGCTACTAGTCGATTAGAAAAAAAACTTTAGTCGGGGGCAGGCAGCCCTTATTCTACATATTTTCGAACCAGCAGGTCATTCTGGGTTGAGTGCGCGACCCTGAGCGTAATGAGCGAGCGGAGCGGAATATTCAGAAATGCGCTCTCCGCGCATGCTCTGATCGGAACAAACCAAGCATGACAAATTCAAACTTTATTTCATTTTCTCCGTTGCTTGAACACTCACTACATTATCAAACACAAAATGTTATGTCTATTTTAATTTATTTATTTTTATTTCACGTTTCTAAGTAGGCTACAAAATTATGTAAGTCCACAAGGCGGTCCACAAGCTGATGCTATGACGAGGGGGGCTCCTTCCCGCACTACTGCCTACATGTAATGATGAATGAATTGTAAAAATGGACATCCGGCAATTTTTTAAGAAAAAATCCGCCGTCAAGACAGCAGCCCTCCTCCTGATGCCAGCAGCCCTGGATATAAGCCTCCCTCTCTATCTCTCTTAAATATTTTAGTTCTCTCTGTTTTGTCATTTAGTAAACTTTATAGATTTCAACCATATTATTCCTTCTTGAGTCTCTTTAACAAGAACTTAAATGAATGTATGAATTGAATAGTGATTGTGTGACCTATGATGAGGGAACAACCAGTGATACCCTTGGAAGTACCATCAAATGATAGCCTATAGCGATGTCATCAGGATACACATACACCGGTAGGCAGTGGCCCACCTTACCGGGTGACCACGTCGTGGTCCACCAGAATTTATAGTTTACCCACCTTTTTTTTTACCACTACACCTCTGAGGGTATGCACTGGGTGGGTGTAACCACAGTGAATTCCACCTACTGTGACATCATGTGCATACCCTCCTTGGTGGCATTTGTAATAATCACTCATTCGCACCCAAGCGACAGCGAGAGACAGGAGTATGAATTATCGACATGTTGAAGTCCTTCGCAGCTGCATGTTAATCTTAGTTTGACTAAACAGTCAGCAGAAGCAGGGCAGTCCAGACAAACCCTTCACGTGCCCACCGCTCAACACGAGCTGCTCAATGTGCGACAGACATCAGGTTAATTAGCACTGCAGTAGAGCGTCATGTGAGTAAACACGTTGCTGTTGGTCTCGCTGTGCAGTTGAGCAGATGACAGCTTGCTTTCAAAACAATTGTTTACTTTCCTGGTGTAAATAAATAGTTACCGCTGAGATTATCAAGGTGGCATACAGGGTCCATGTATACACAAAACGGTGACACTCAAATCAACATAATTAAAGGTGCACTCGTTTTACCTTTAAAATATATGTATAAAATCGATCACTCACATGAGATGAAGACTCCATTTTTATAACCTTATAAAAGTCTGTCTGTCTATCTGTCTGTATGTCTTTTTCTTTTTTTTTAGAAGAGGTTTGTCACAAGGATTATTAAAAATGTGACTTCATGTAAAAAATGTTGCAGACCCTCATCCCTGCTGAAAAGACCAGCTAAAACCATCTTAAGCTGGTTGCCTAGCCAAGTTGGTCAGTTAGCAGGTTTCAGATGGGGTTTGAACACATTTTTTAGCTGGTCAAGCTGGGAGACCAGCTAAGACCATCCTGACCAACTAAGACCACCTAAGATCTGTATGACCAGCCTGGCCAGCTAAAACCAGCCAACCAGCTGTTAGTTATTTTATTGGGTTTTTTCTGTAAAGTGTTAAGAGGTTCACTTAAAACAAAACATTGTTTGATGTTTATAAGATAAAAACAAATGCACTGAAACGGTTGGTTGATTATTTGTATGACTTAAAAGTGTCAAGCATTGCAAAAATGTTTATTCAGTTTTATATCATAGATTGAAAACAGCTTTGAAATTATGCAAACTGGCAATAGAAAGCTGTTCTAAAAAAATCTTCCCTTAAAATGCTATTGGCTTAGAGTATTTAAAGTGTCGATAAAAGGAATATGACTTGGCCTGAAAAAAAGTTTTCAGTCTAAAATAAATTTTTTGTTTTAATCCCTGAAAATATATATGAACAGAGTCAACTATTATCCCCCTCCCAGTCCCCAACAAACATTCCTGTGGTCCAAGCCTGTGTATACACATATAAAAAAAGTTTCTCTCCACATGGCCCTCACCAAAAGCCTTACAGAAAGGTCATGCATTTATCCTATTTCTTACTATATGCATCTAATTTGGCAAAATGTTTATAAGACATCATTCAGAATGCCGCCACCTTGCCGAATTCGGTTAACCATTCTTAAAACGAGGGAGAGCCAATTGACTTCCATCCGCTAAAAATTATCTGTCTGCCATTCATTACACTAGTTTGGACCCAGCTATATATATTTTTGTTACCTAATTTAATAACCGCCCCATCGCCCAATATACATTGTCTGGGGCAGAATGAAATTTGAATGTCTAAAACCTCAAATTCTGCACTCTTACCCAGAATTCTTGAATCTTAGCGCATAACCAGAGCATGGGCAACTGACATTGCCAGCAGGTAGGTGTTTTTTAAACCAAGCCTTAACAATCTAGGAGTAGAGTAGAAGCAAAGCAAAATCTTAAACTGGATAAGGCTCACCATTGCGTCCCCATACATAGTTTACATTTTTTTTTTTTCCACTATTTTCCACTCCTCTTCCTCCAAGTTCAAATCTCTTTTCCTTAACCTCTTAAGAGTTGTTAAGGCCCCATCACTAAGAATCTGAATCAACAAGGAATAATACACTGATGCTTCGTGCCCTTTTCAAAAGGTTGTGAGTACCATACAAAGAGTGTCTGCAGCTTTAGGGTACTACCAACAAAAATTGTACAAAGGAAATGGCACAACTGTAAATACCTGAAAAGTTGAGACCTAGAAATCCTAAATTGCCGTTATATTTTCAAATGATCTCAAAGTTCCTTTTTCATAAATGTCACCAAGTGTAGCAATACCCTTCTCCATCCATTCTTTCCAGCTAAAGGGGGACTTGTTGATACACAATTTGTGGTTCAGCCATATACTTGAGGAACTGTTTAGGTAAGTATCAGTATTGCACATACGAGAAAGCTTTGTCCAAACGGAATGTAGGTGTGAAATAATAGGATGCATTTTTACTTCTCTAGGCAATTTAAAAGAAATACTGTACTTTGCAGTGGTGAAATTGGATCGCTTGTTCAATGTTGTACCAGGGAGGGGCTCTCTCTCTGGAGAAAGAGACCAATGGGCCAAATGTCTAAGATTAAAAGCACAAAATGTTGTGGAGACCTAAACCTCCTTTGTCAAGTGGTCTATGTAACTTACTGAAATGTAACCAAAGTCGTTTACCATCCAAATAAAATATTTTGATATTCTATCAAATTGTTTAAAATAAGAAAGAAATTCTAGAGGGAGAGACTGGAGTAAATATTGAATTTGGAGATATAATAAATTTTTATAACATTGATATTCACAGCCATAGACAAATGTAGTGAAGTCCACCTATCAACATCACACAATAACTTTTTCATTAATGGGTAAAAATTTGTGAACTAAATATCTCAGATTTGATGAAAATAAAATGCCTAAATACTAATGCCTTGCTTAGGCCATTGAAAGATGCCAGGTATAGACCAGTTCACCCTGTATCCTGAAATTTTGGAGAAAGAATGAATAATTCTATGGCATCTAGGCATAAATGTTTTAGGGTAGGAGACAAATATTCATGTATCATCTGCATTGAGTAAAGGTTTATGCACCACACCTCCTGTTAAAATACCAGGAAAATCATCCTCTTTTCTTATTGTGGCAGCTAATGGTTCCAGGGCAAGACAGAACTGCAAAACGGAGAGGGTAGCCTTGCCGGGCTTCCCTACCAGGACAAAAATAATCTGAAATTAATCAATTAGTTTGCACTCCCACTGATGAATGTTTATAGAATAACTTAATCCACCAAATAAAAGTGTTCCCAAACCCATACATTTGAATGAAATTTTTTTCTTTAATGTGGGTTTTTATTTTTTTAAAGAATGAGACTGATCACGGCTTGCACCATGGTTGGCGGTAGTTCACCTTTCTTTAATGACAGTGTAAACTTCTAACATAAGTTGAGCCAGTTCTGTGGCATAAGATCTAAAACATTCTGCTGCAAACCATCTGGCCCTGATCGAAATAGAACTCTTAAATAGCCATAATAATATCTGTGGCAAAGTTAAATATATTTCCTCCAGAAGACTACTCTAGGAATGGTGGGAAAAAAACTATGTTTTATGAATCTGGCAAGAGTTTCCCTGTCTTGACTCCCAACTCAACTACCTTCTGTGACAAAATTGTATTGTACTTATATTTTAGCCCATTTCAAGACCATTGGATGATATTTGGCGATTCAACTCTGTTTCAGCACTTTTAATCTTTTCAATTTCAATGAATTCCTGTGCTTAGATTTTTTTAATGTGTGAGGAATATTGTATGATCCACCACGTTAGAACTGCCTTAAGTGCCTCCCATGCCATGCACACAGAGGACCCATTGGCTTCTACATAAACATTAACTTCTGTCTTTAACGTTTGTAGAAATGCGGGGTCCGGTAGAAGGGATGTATTAAAGTGCCATCTATGTTATTTTCTTTTCTCTATATGTGGCAACACCTGTAAACACACCAAAGCATGATCTGAAACTAAAATGTTCCCAAGTAAATCTTTGAACTTGTGAAAAAGGGTGTAGTCGCTCCCAGATGGATTCAGAAGTCTCCAAACGTCTGTAAGACCAAGATTTTTTACTCATCCTCTGTAGTGTCAATGTTAATAAATAAATACATATTAGCCAAAATAAGATTTTGCACCTGTATTTCAGGCAAAACAATAATGCCTCTTCCTAAATTATCTTTAATCTGTTTGAGACAATTAAATTGTAAATTCTTATCAATGTGATGACTCCCCTGCTCTTACTCAAACCAGCACTGCAAAACACATGCCCACTCCATGCCCTACCAAGTTTTTCAGCTTTCTGTGAAGAAATGTGCATTTCTTGAAGGAACACCGTATCAACTATTTTACATTTAAAAAAAGATACAACCTTCCTTCTTTTTTCAAAATTGAAATTATTTCAGTTCTCACCAGTTAATATTAAAGTATAAGTGTAGCAAAGTGAAGTGGAGTGCTCCTCTAAGCGACTAACACTCACAAAGCATCACGTGACCCCTCTAACTGCTGAATTATTCAAAAATACTGCACACCCAAGATAGTAATGCGGCCACAACGGGTAGGGCAGTAACACCTCGGGTGTGCATTCATTTTCAATAATTAAATGGGCTGAAGTAATTTATTTTGCTTATACCACAGTTACCACAATTTAAGACATCATTTTGGGTTTTATATCAAGATTTTTTCACTTCACTACAGATTCAGCGTCTTGCTTTGATACAGCCCGAACCTTCATTGCTAGTTCAAAAGTGTTACTTTAGAATTAGCAATATAGGATGCGGTGTGCGGCTCTCTTCATAAATAACATTGCTTCAAATTGCAAAATGTAAGTTTACCTTTCATCTGCAGCGAGTGTCGCCATTCGTGTATAGCTTTTCCATAGCATAAACAACTGTTTACAACCCCACTGAGTCACAGGGGTGCACTGACTTTGCTCCAGAGTGTGTGTGTGTCTGTGTTTGTGAGCGCGAAAGAGAGGGGTAGGGGGATCGTGAGGGTGCTTTCCACTATGGGGGGCTAATTAGGGTGAAATAAATTTAAATATTTGCATATTTTTAGATTGGGATAATATAGAAACTGGTTTACTGATTGAGTTCTAGGGGTGCCTTGATACCAAGACCTTGTTTGTCACGTCTCATGTGTAGGTGTGGGTGAGACCAGAGTTAAAAAAAAAGAGAGAGAAAGCGTAAGGGCACTTTGCAACCGAAATTGAAAAAAAAAAAAGTGATATTATTTACATTGCCATTCTTATTGGATTTACTTAATGTCTGTGTTGTAGTTGGTAATTTTCTGTGGTAGCCTGTACGGCTCTTTGAAATGACTGAAATAATTTGGTGAAGTGATATGGAAACTTTATGCGGTCAAGACCTGGAAATACTTCATAGCCATGCATTTACCAGAGAATAATTGCACACCTTAGAACATCTGGCAACCAATCAGAATCAAGCATTCAAAAGACCTGTGGAATAAAACATTATACCACCGGTCTTTTGAATGCTTGATTCTGATTGGTTGACAGTACAGGCAATCACAGCAAAATAACCAATAAAACATAGCCATTGTTTGTCATTCTTAACCGATGTACCTAGCTATGTCTTTAATATCCTTAAATTTCAGTTGGAAGGTGCCCTTGTACACACTCTCTCTCTCTTTCGCAGTCATCTCACCCACACGCGCTGACATCGATGCACACGCACGGCAACACTCATAGAGACATTAAAGCACCCCCACGACTTGATCAATACAATAGTTTCTATATAATCTGAAATATCTATGGGAAGAACCCTCGCGCTCCCCCTCTCTTTCACTCTCACACAGACTACCACACATTCATGTCATTGTTTAATTTCATTAAAACATCTGCTCAGTTCATATGTGCTCCAAGACTTTTTCATTGTCATTGCACTGGAGGCCCACCAAACCCACATCATCATTTTATTTAAAAAGATAAAAATTGGATTTACAGATCATGAATTCATTGACAGAGGGAAAATAATATTATTTAGGATATAACAATGAGGAACCCATGTATTAACCTTTTCGCACATGAGTTTTCCCCTGTACTGACTAAAAACCTAGCCCTTCCACTTTCCCAGCCGGAAGTGGTTGTGACGGACGAAATGGGAGAAAGTCGAGTTGACTGACTAGTTTGTGCCGTGTTATGATCCCTCGTCTAGGGGGTGAGGGAGTAATAAAGTAGAAATGTATTACTTTATTACAAAACAACAAACAAACCTGCTTGGAAAAGAAAATACATAAATACATAACCTAACCAATGAAAATAAAATACCTGTACATACCAATAAACCCAACTACACTGACAAAGAAACAAAGTCAAAATAGTATTCAAAAGAAAGGACAGGTTACCTCTACAAGTTGCTGCATGAAACTAATAGCATAAACAAGTTAGCATAAGAAAATAACATAACACAATTATATCGCTGTTGCTTTTGTTGATCTGCCGGTTGGTCTGGGAGCGTGGAGATATGTGACCAGCCCGAAATCACACAACCCTCCTCCTGAGAGCAGCTCTCCCGATTATAAGCCAACTGTGTCAATTAGTCAGCCAGCCGTGATCACTGAGGGGTGGAGCTATTCAATCCTTCAATCACCGAGTCAATCAGTGATCAGAAGTCACACAGCGCACACACACAGGAGAAAAGCACACACATTAGAAAGGTAAACAAAACACAACACTTGATTATAACATGCTGTATATTTTTTGTTTGACATCAGAAATCATGGTCGCTGTGCTACATCAAAACAGTGCGCTCTGACTTTAACGGCTTTATACTTTTATTTAGTGATTGTTTAAAAGTTTGTTACATAGAAAAATAAAGATATTGTGTATAATAATATAAATATATCTGTTGAAAAGACTATTTGAGCAGCTGGTTCATTATGACAACCGCTTTAGTCCCTCTGTTGCCTGTAAACAGCAGCATACACTACAGATCACACCGGTTTGATGCAAAAGGGTTAACAAGACCTTCATCTAACATGTGGCTGGACTAATTTCTTGTCATTTCACATCTGTTTCATATTTCACTTTTTTTCTTCTTTTAGGATTGATGGAAGTGAAATTGGAAAGTCAAGAACTGAATGAAAAGGAGAAAAATCAGGATCTTAATACATCCATAACTGTAGAAAAATCTGTTTGTTTCTCAAAGACTGAAAATATTTCCCCACAACAAACAACTCAAAGCTTGGAAGACACAAATTATTTCACCTGCCCTCATTGCGGAAAGAGTTTCACACGTAAATTAACTCTAAAGGAACACATAAGAATACACACTGGAGAGAAGCCTTTCACATGTCCTCAGTGTGGGAAGAGATTCAGACATAGAATAACCCTAAAGGAACACATAAGAATTCACACTGGAGAGAAGCCTTTCATGTGTCCACAGTGTGGGAAGAGTTTCAGACAAAAGACAAGCCTTAATGCCCACATGAGGGTTCACACTGGTGTAAAGCCTTACACTTGCTATCTGTGTGGAAAGAGTTTCAGACAAAAAGGATGCCTTTATGTCCACAGAAGAGTTCACACTGGAGAGAAGCCTTACACATGCACTCAGTGTGGAAAGAGTTTTCCACAGAAAGAAAGCCTTAAAAATCACATGAGAGTTCACACTGGAGAGAGGCCTTTCACATGCTATTTATGTGGACAGAGATTCAGATATGTAAACAGTGTTCAAAATCATATTCAATCTGTGCACATTGGAGCAAAGTCATTAAACTGTGATCAGTGCGATAAATGTTTTAGCTCGGAATCAGACCTAAAGACACACCTGAAAATTCACCAGGACCCCCAATTGTGTTCTTTTTGTGGAGAGAGTTTTTCATGCCCGCACCGTTTTAATGAGCACCAGAAAATTCATACTAGTGGGAAAACTCATGTGTGCCCTGAGTGTGGCGATGCCTTTGCTGGAGCTGGCAATTTAAAGATACACCAAAGAATCCATATTCAAGAAAAACCTAACAACTGTTCATAATGTGTATAGAGTTTCACTCATTCAGGAGTCCTGAAAATGAATGGAGAGAATCCATACTACCAGCCTTCATGTTGGAAAAGTTTCAACACATCAAGTACCAAGTCAACTCATTTTAAAAAAAGCATAGTGGAAAAAAGTCTCAGTGAGCTCTTCAGGTTCATCTTCACATCCAATGCTCTAAAGAGTGTGAATTTCAGGTAAACTTTAAGATAAATTACATTTTAACACCCTGGAGTCGTGAGTTTGAATCCAGGGCGTGCTGGGTGCAATACTATATGTATATATATATATATATATATATATATATATATATATGTGTGTGTGTGTATACAATATGGCATGCTCCAGCCAGGTCTCCAAAGCAACTAAATTGGTCCGGTTGCTAGGGAGGTTAGAGCCACATGGGGTAACCTCCTCGTGGTTTGCTCTTGGTGGGGCACATGGTGAGTTGTACGTGGAAATGCGCTCAACAAACCATGTGATAAGTTGCCTGGGTATACGGTCTCAGATGCGGAGGCATCTGAGGTTCGTTCTCCGCCACCCGGATTGAGGCGAATCACTACGCCACCATGAGGACTTAGCATTGGAAATTGGGCATAACAAATTGGGGAGGAAAAAGGGGAGAAAAAAAAAGCTAAATTACATTTTTCGTAGAAATTCAAGAGTTTTTAGGAACACCTTTCTTTTGTGATGAGTAGTAGTAGTAATAGAAATATATATTTTGAAATGTATATTATTGTAATGTCTTCTTTCATTTAAATTTCTGCTACATTTTGTTCCCTGTTGAAGGTGCTGATGCATTGAGAATGAAATGTAATAGTCATTCTTGGATTAAAATCAAGGTTATAGAAGCATAACCAGGCAACTACTAACAGTTAACTGTGTGTGAAATAAATTGAGTAGCCTATTCCATTATTCCTTCAAAATGTTTGCTTTGTAAAAACAAGTCTAACTTGGGCATGGTTCAAAATACATATGTCTTTTATTGCATCACCGTTTGTACATGGAATACCTCAGCTGTTTTTATTATTATTGTTTTTGTCTTTTTGGAGTCACAAGTAAGGCTACATTCACACAGTCAGTTTTGGGATTGACAGACATTTCTTGAAATGTACTGTTCAATAGCACAGTACAGCAAAAGTACAGTAGCAGTTCAAATGCTATCTGTAAGAATGCACAACCGAAGTCACAACTGTATTCTAACACCTGTAACCATAGTGACTAAAATAAATATCAAAGAAGGCAATGTCCATAACACCATGTCTTAACACAATTGACACTGCGTTATTATTTCTTCCCTCAAAGTGCACTGTTTCCCGTTTGCTGTTGCACATGTTTATATCCGCGTCTCCCACTGAACGCACTTAGATGTGTTATACAATATGGAACAGCATGATAACACCCAGATAATTCAGGTTGTAATTCACTAATTTTCATAAATTCTAAGTATTATATACAGTACACTGACTCCTGTTTTCTGTACACACAGTCCACAAAAACACTGCAACGTTTTGGGAGTGACAACCGCATTTATATGTGGTAGTGAATATTCGAAATGATAATTTTGAGTGTGTACAGAATACAGGAGATTCTCCTGAAATTGCAGTGATTGACGATTGATAATGATTGCAACGCTTTACCATATTGCGCCTGTTAACAAGAAACATCAGTTTATTTTGGGTTCATTATTTTTACCAATGTGATGTAATCTTGGGTACATTTGCATGCACTTTAAAGTTTGATTTCATTTTGAATTATAACAATAATTTGTCTTTTAAAAATGTCATGTAAATGCAGTAGTCCAAATTAAATTGTTCCAGTCCAGTTTTTGTGAAATAGAACTAACAGTCCTAGATAATGTGAATGTAGATTGTTTGTCCATGTCAATCATCCCAATAGTCTGCTGCGTTATGCACATGCTCAGAAAAAAAAAAAGAAAAAAAAAAAAGGAAAACACAGTAATACACACAACATGTATTGAGCTCGGAAGTGGAACGCAACACAAAGCAGAGAAGCAGCAGAGCAACAACAAGTTGTGTGTTTCATTCAGAAGTGACCATCCTTAATGCCATATTCCCTTCATAGACTTTACCAATAAATTTTAAATAATTTTTATTGGAAATTCTTTTTGAAGCAATCTTACAGCATGGCTATTATGATTGTTCTCCCTTCTCCCTACCTTCCCCTTTTGCAGTGGCTTCAAATATATTCCTTTAGAAAAACATTCCTTTAGAATTTTCACAAATTCCATCATAAAATACAAGGTTTGCATGCTAGCATTAGCACCATTAATGCAGAATGAGAATGTCTTGGTGACTAAAGCTTCTAGTGCACAAAGTACACAACAAGATAATATAAAATAGAATAAGAATTAAAAGCTAATAGAAAATATAAGTATATATAGAAATAGACATAATAGAAATACACAATAAGACAAAAAATATCTATATATGCATATGTACAAATACAAATCTGTTATATGCAATAATGCAAGGGAATGCAATGGCAGAAACGTTAGGATATGTTGGATAAATATAAATTGACTAAGCTGTGTATTGCACATAATTATTGCTCAATGGGGTAGATGTAACTGTTCATTGGATTGATAGCCTGAGGGAAACATCTGTTCTTTTGTCTGATGGTTCTGGTGCTCAGTGCTCTGTAGTGCCTGCCAGAAGGCAACTCATTCTGGAAGTGTACAGTCCTTGAAGGGAGGGCAGGGGGCAACCAATAATCTGCTCATCAGTCTGAACTGTCCTTTGTAGTCTTCTGATGTCCGATTTCATAACTGAACCAAACCAGACAGTTATTGAAGTGCAGAGGACAGTCTCAATGACTGCTGATTAGGACTGTATCCGCAGTGCCTGTGGCAGGTTGAACTTCCTCAACAGGTGAAGGAAGTACAAGCTCTGCTGGGCCTTTTTCACAGTGGAGTCAATGTGGGTCTCCCACTTCAGGTCCTGAGATGGTACATCCCAGGAACCTGGGTGACTCCACTGCTGCCATAGTGATGTTCAGAATGGTGAGCGGGGTCAATTTTGGGGTGTTCCTCCTAAAGTCCTCTATCATCTCCACTATTTTGTGCCTGTTAAGCTCCAGGTTATTTTGACTGCACAAGACAACAGCTCAACCTCCCTTCTGTATGCAGACTCATCATCATCCTGGATGAGGCCGATGACAGTAGTGTCATCTGCAAACTTCAGGAGGTTAATAGAGGGGTCCTTGGCGGTGCAGTCATTTGTGTACATGGAGACGAGTAGTGAGGAGAGCACACATCCCTGTGCCCCCACCAGTGCTAATTGTACAGGTGCTGGAGAGAGAGTGAGAGTTGACAAGAAGAGTGACAATTTGTCTAACTGTGGACAGATGAATATCTAAGCTCTTCAAGATTTTTCTTTGTAACCCTTTCCAGTTTATTGCAATACTTCTTGATCGTAGGTCTTCTAAGATCTCTTTTTTATGAGGCATGGTCCACGTCAGAAGATGCCTCTTGTGAAAAGCAAACTCTAAATGTTTGGGTGTTTTTTATAAGTCAAAGTAGCTACAACCCACACCTCCAATCTCATTTAATTAATTGGATGGCAGGTTTAGCAACTCCTGACTCAATTAGCTTTAGTTGACATCATTATCCTAGGGGTTCACATTCTTTTTCCAAAATGCACTGTAAATGTTTGAATTATGTATTCCATGTGTACAAGAACAATAGAATAATTTGTCTGTTATTAGTTAAAACAGATTGTGTTTGTTCATTATTGTAACTTAAAATCTGGTTTGATCATCTTTATCTACATTGGGGAGAACAAGTATTTGATACACTGCTGATTTTGCAGGTTTTCCTACTTACAAAGCATGTAGAGGTCTGTAATTATTATCATAGGTACACTTCAACTGTGAGAGACAGAATCTAAAACAAAAATCCAGAAAATCACATTGTATGATTTTTAAATAATTAATTTGCATTTTATTGCATGACATAATTATTTGATCACCTACCAACCAGTAGGAATTCTGGCTCTCACAGACCTGTTAGTTTTTCTTTAAGTAGCCCTCCTGTTCTCCACTCATTACCTGTATTAACTGCACCTGTTTGAACTCGTTACCTGTATAAAAGACACCTGTCCACACACTCAATCAAACAGACTCCAACCTCTCCACAATGGCCAAGACCAGAGAGCTGTGTAAGGACATCAGGGATAAATTTGTAGACCTGCACAAAGCTGGGATGGGCTACAGGACAATAGGCAAGCAGCTTGGTGAGAAGGCAACAACTGTTGGCGCAATTATTAGAAAATGGAAGAAGTTGAAGATGACGGTCAATCTCCCTCGGTCTGGGGCTCCATGCAAGATCTCACCTCATGGGGCATCAATGATTATGAGGAAGGTGAGGGATCAGCCCAGAACTACACGGCAGGACCTGGTCAATGACCTGAAGAGAGCTGGGACCACAGTCTCAAAGAAAACCATTAGTAACACACTACGCCGTCATGGATTAAAATCCTGCAGCGCACGCAAGGTCCCCCTGCTCAAGCCAGCGCATGTCCAGGCCCGTCTGAAGTTTGCCAATGACCATCTGGATGATCCAGAGGAGGAATGGGAGAAGGTCATGTGGTCTGATGAGACAAAAATAGAGTTTTTTTTTTTTGGTCTAAACTCCACTCGGCGTGTTTGGAGGAAGAAGAAGGATGAGTACAACCCCTAAGAACACCATCCCAACCATGAAGCATGGAGGTGGAAATATCATTCTTTGGGGATGCTTTTCTGCAAAGGGGACGGGATGACTGCATCGTATTGAGGGGAGGATGGGTGGGGCCATGTATTGTGAGATCTTGGCCAACAACCTCCTTCCCTCAGTAAGCGCATTGAAGATGGGTCGTGGCTGGGTCTTCCAGCATGATAACGACCCGAAACACACAGCCAGGGCAACTAAGGAGTGGCTCCGTAAGAAGCATCTCAAGGTCCTGGAGTGGTCTAGCCAGTCTCCAGACCTGAACCCAATAGAAAATCTTTGGAGGGAGCTGAAAGTCCGTATTGCCCAGCGACAGCCCCGAAACCTGAGGGATCTGGAGAAGGTCTGTATGGAGGAGTGGGCCAAAATCCCTGCTGCAGTGTGTGCAAACCTGGTCAAGAACTACAGGAAACATATGATCTCTGCAATTGCAAACAAAGGTTTCTGTACCAAATATTAAGTTCTGCTTTTCTGATGTATCAAATACTTATGTCATGCAATAAAATGCAAATTAATTATTTAAAAATCATAAAATGTGATTTCTTTGGATTTGTGTACCTATGATAAAAATTAGAGACCTCTACATGCTTTGTAAGTAGGAAAACCTGCAAAATCAGCAGTGTATCAAATACTTGTTCTCCCCACTGTATATAAATTTAGGCTATACATAAATGCAGGTAATTCCAAAGGGTTCACATACTTTTTCTTGCCACTGTATATAAACAGTATTACTTAAGGAGCAAGCGTTCTGCCAATATATCATGAAACAAAGTGCAGTTTCTCATTGTTTGCAGTTGGGTTATCACCTAAGCTGTGCCTATATATCTAAAGTTGTTTAAAACTTAAAAGTTATGGTAAGCAGCACAGTTGTCATGACTACGTAGCATGAAATTGAGCTCTCTCTTGTACAAGGTGGAATCCAGACAGCATGCATGCATTTTCAATGGAGGTATAAAGTAGCATTTAGTTCCTCCAGGTTTGGCAAGAATGTTATTGCTTACATAAGAGAATCACTTGACAGAAATAGCAGTTGGGTGCTTTATATTTTGTGGGAAACAGACAGAAGAACAAAAAAATTATTAATTCAAAGACATTTCTGGGGCTACAGTACACAGCCTTCATTCCAGAAGTTTCTGTCAGTTCCTGTCATCCCCTCTGCTTGCCCAGTCTCTGAAACACAGGTGGCCTTTTGAGGGAAAAGCGAAATAGAGGACTAACAGAACCGCTGATTGTTGTATACTGTCCCATATTATTGAATACGCCACACAAACTCCTACTCTAGTGCTGCTCTGAGAGTTCAGCCTGTGGACAGAGGTCCGCATAGGCACTGTTATGGGAATTTATGCTCAATCCACATATGTCTTATAATTTGACAGTTTATTCTTCTGTGTTGCTTTTATCCGCTGTCCTCTGTTGAACTATGCTGTCCTCTTTTTGAACTAATATTCTGCGTGTGTGTATGTTGAAGAAGATGCTTTTTTTACTCCAGTGTGTGTGAGATAACAGCAAGGTTAACAACTTGAGACAATTAACAGCTGGAACTCTCAGAGATGAAAGCAGGAGCAGCTGTGTGGTGGAGTTTGTGAAGGTGGGGGTTGCACTCCAAAGATACTGATAAATAACCAATTAACAGAAGGCTCTGGGTTTACTCTCCAATAGGAAGATTTTGGCATTCACAATGGTGAGTGAAATAATTTCTTGCAAGAAATTAAACTTACAGAAAAACAGCTTCTGAGTCTTTTATTTCAGAATTTCCATGACTATTTTGGTTTCCGTGGGAACAATGGGAAATGTTTCACATGTGGTTCCATGGAGCACTGGATGAGAGAATGCCCTAAGAAGAAAAAAGAGGGAGGTTGTTTCATTTGTGGTGCACTTGAACATTGGTCATAAGAATGTCCTAAATATAAAGAATGTTCAAAACCAGCATTTAAAGGACCAGCAGAGCACAAAGAGGATTCTGGTTGACTAGCTGGAGGGCTGGGAACAGATCAGGTGACATATGAAGGACAATAGCAACATACATGGACATTTGAGCAAAATCAAAACACACATATATCCATGACACATAGGGAACAAAATTAATCATATTTTCTGATGGGGCCTATAGGGCTATGCCAAAGTTAACATTGACAGAAGAAACACCCCAATTGTTGGTAGATTCTGGTGCCACAGAGTCAGTAATAATGACAAAGGAATTTCAAAATAAGCCAAAATTAGCTGGCAGGTTTGTGAAAACTATTGGGGTAACAGGGAATGTAGCAAAGGAATATTATATCACACATTTGTCTGTGACTGACAATTTTAAGGGGAATTTTCTTGCTGTCTGAATGCTGCCCAGTGAATTTGCTGGGCAGTGATTTAATGTGTGCTTTGGGCATCAGTTTAATATCAGGAGCTTCAGGGGTAGTTGCGGCTAGGGAGGAAACAGAGGGCACACAGGAAAACATGATGATAAAATGGAACTTGATCATACTGTTATATAATTATGAATGGCAATTAACTGAAAGTGAAAAATGCACCGTTTGCAGTGAGGTTTTGGAATTGGCACACAAATATATGAGGCAGGAAGGAACTCATTTTATAGAAGGTAATTAATTACACTGTACTGCATTTCAAGTCAAGTCAAGTGGTTTGAACTTTAGTTCACCACTCCTCTTGTAAGCAATGACGAGCTTCCTTCCTCCTCCTCCACGTGACGCTTGACCTTACCAGTGAGCTTACATCATCCCTATCATGAGCTTGGAATGTACGGAAGTGAACATTTGTAGTTAAAAGTATATAAGTATTGTTTTGTTTATAAAAAATAATAAATAGTTTGGGTTCAGAAGAACTTTATTTGTCGACTGGAGTCATGTGGATTATTTTAATGCACACTAAATATGCATTTTGGACCGTCAAAAAATGGAGTACATTCACTAGCATTGTATAAAGGAGAAGGCCTGAAATCCTAAAAATCTTTAAAATTTTTTGGGAGAACTATTCCTTTAACAACTTGAGACAATTAACAGCCATGTGACAAGGAAGAGGGCAGGGCTGTTCTGTGACAACACATGCCCTGCCCTTAATTGGGCTAATCAGCCGAGGAGAGGAATGAATTCGAAAGAGTTGGCGACGGTCATCCCAGTTGGTGGAGAGTCGTTTTCGCCGTCTGCTGGTCTGTAGCTTTGTTGTCCACAATGCCTGCTGCTTGACCTTGTTCTTATGAACTTGCGTCTTTGAAATTTTAAGGATGGAGGCAACCTGATGCTCATTGTACCTCTTTCAGTAAAGCCAGAATTGAACCCTTCATTTCCTTACTGAAAACTTTTCTTTTCAACACTATCATGGTCGATAGATTTTTTTTAAATTACAATTACTTTGAGGTACTACTAGCACTACTAGTTTTGTCAGCTGGCCCCGTTGCAAGAGGAAAGTGATGAGCACAGCAGTGTTTTTTTTTATTCTTTTCCTCGTTAAATAAGATTTAGTTTCAGGTGATCACCTAATCAGTGCATCATTAAGTAGAATGATGTGTGCTTGTGTTGGAATTCAACAGACACTGAAATGGAATGGCAATCATACATGTTGAGATGTTGATTTAAGAAAAATTTGGAGTGGGAATTTGAAGAGGAAATGCTTTATGTTCTGGGTGGCTGCATATCTTGCAATAGTCCTAGCAGCGGCTGGTTTTGGAGTGATTGCAATGAGCAGCGTCCTCGTCTACATCGGGGAGGAATTCTTACTGCTACTACCTTGATCTCGAGCCTGCTGCCTGCAGGTAAATTTGCCAGATGATTACAACAAACTGCTCAGGAATACCAGCACAAAAAAACACATTAAGACTTCATCAAAGAAGTGAGGATCGAGAGGAGGGGTACACCAAAGACTGAAAATAAGAGGCTAGAGACCATAGTCTTGGCGTATGCTCCTTGAAGAGTAAAATGGATGACCTGACAGCAAAAGCTAAATATAATAGCTATTTTTGACAGAGTAATTTATTATGCTTTACAGAGACTTGGTAAAAGGAAGAAACTCAAGAAATTGGTCTAAGTGGTTATACAATAATCAGAGCTGATAGAGATGAATTAACATCTCACAAGTCTGTTGGAGGAGGTCTGTGCATTTTTGTGGATGATGGGTGTGCAACGCATTTTTGGATCCATGAGCAAGTGTGTACTCCTTACTTTGAACTTTTGACTGTGTCTTATAGACCTTTTTATCTACCAAGGGAATTTGGACATTTACTATCATGTTAATATATGTTCCCGGACCAGACAATTTAAAAGCTGGGAACAAAATAACAGACAGCTATAATAATGCACTTGCTTGTTCCTCAGATCAACCGAATTTAAGCCTTGGGGATGTTAACTCCTGTGATCTGTCATGTCACCTGCCATCCCTTCATCAGTATGTGGATTGTCTGATGTTTTGGCAATATAGCAGATGGATACAAGGCCATGTCTTACCCATCCTCTACAGTCACTTTCAGTTATTACCCTCAGGGAGGTGTCTTAGGCAACCAAAGGCTATCAAGAATGTGTATCAGATGTAATTTGTGCCAACTGCAGTCATATAATTAAACGTGTATTTGAATAAATATGTAAGTAGGTATTTGAATATGCCTCAAGAGGGTATACTTTTAATGGATTATATATGCTGGTTTATGTGATGTGGGGGTGTTTTTATTGTGTTTGGTGAAGCCAAAGACAAATTTCCACAATGTGGATAATAAATTCACTGAACTGAAGGTCTGATCACCATTCACTTGCATTGTATGGACCTACAGCGCTGAGATATTCTTTAAAAATATCAGTTTGTGTTCTGCTAAATAATGTCATACACATCTAGGATGGCATGAGGGTGCGTAAATGATGAGAAATTTGTCATTTTTGGTGAACTAACCCTTTAAAGTGCATTCTGTTATATATTTTAAACAAGTGACTTGTTACAGTAGTTACATATGAAAAACAAAAGTGTTTAAGTGTTATGTTTAAAAAGACATGCGACACGCTTAACTGTGTAATGTCAATAGAAAGCTGAGACTGTTTATTCAGTTTAGTGTTCATACAGGTGTACCAGAGTTGGTATTTTATTGAAGCCTTTTAATGGTATTAAACCAACCAACAGGGGGCACACTATTGAAAGCTATATTTCCATATTCTGTTCAGAATTGCCTGCTGAAACTGAGACCTATTGATAAAGTTGGGCCTTTAGACTTAAACATGTTCTTAAAATCTAGGTGTGTTTTGAAAAATAATAAAATTCCAGGTCATCAAGTATCTTTAAATTTTTGTATTAATTGTAAAAAATACTATATTAGGTTACATTTAATATTTTTGTCTCCCAGATTCCATTCTAATATTTTGTACATTTGTTTATGTGTTCACTATGCTTTGTCTGATTAAAAAAAATAGGTAAAGGACTTTTATTTCGAATTTTCGAACCGCTGTTTTGTTGTGACGTCATAAAGCCGCGCCGTGATTCATTGGTCTTTTTCAGAATTGTCTAGAGCTTTTAATGTGATTAAATCGATACAAAACGTTCAAAAGTGCAGCAAAGCTTAACAAATATGTTCCAACAACATGGTAATGTTATTGAAATAATTTTTAGGTGATTTTTGAAGTGCTGACTGTAGTAAATGTGTTTGTAAAGCGCATTTTATTGTTATTTTGATTTATTTGTGATTCGTAATTTCTTCATCATGCGATAATGAGTGGGCTGTCAAAGTATGTATAGAAATGCAAGTATAAAATTACAGTAAAGGATAAAAATAAGTAAATGTGTTGATAAATATAGAAATGTATAAAGTAAAGCAGATAAGCTTAAATTCTGACATTTATTTTAAATGTTGGCAGGTCTGGACATCACTACCACACAGTGATTGTGAATCCACTCCCAAATCAATTCACCAATAAATGCTCTGAATATTCCTGTCATCTTTGAATTGAAGAAGAGTTTCCAGAAGAGCAGGACAAACTTCAAGTGTGTCAACAATTTCTGACATACTACTGCAAAGATGGATTTTATTAAAGAGGAGAGAGAGGACATGGGTTATCCAGAACCACACAGATTGAAAGATGAAGAAACTGAGGAACAAATAGGTTTGTGTCCATTCTTGATTCTTCATTAATAACTGCTGATGTGTGTTTTAAGAATCAAAACTCATGTGAGCACATCACATTTGAGGTGCAAAGGCTAATTCGTCCTGATGCATCCCAGACAGCAATTTTCGGCACCAAAGCATTCAGTTCTGGTGACATTGGTGGCAACTCCTGTGGTTTAATCCATATCTTCAAAAAATATATAATAGATGTGGGTGAAAAACCGATAAATATTTAAGTCCTTTTTTACTGTAAATTTTCCTCTCTATTCAGTAGATGGCGATATGCATGAAGAATGTGAATCGCCAAAAACAAAAGACAAGAGCACTTATGAGGGCTGTTTGAAAGTTAGATTTGTGTAAAAAAAAGACTTAAATATTGATCTGTTTCTCACCGACATTTCATTTTTGGGTGAGCTATTCCTTCAAGTACTACCTGTGTCGCATCAATGAAACTCATTGTCTTTGGTGGTCGACAATATCAGCAAATTACAAAACCATGGAGCTGGGAAGTCGCCAAACAGGGTACGAAATTAACTTTTTAGCCCACCAGCCAAGAAAAAAATTTACCAGCCAGTCAGATTTCTTAGCGGAAAATTTATTTTTTATTGCATTTTACAAGTGGATTTTACAGACATAAGAGCTAAAGAGCTATACATGTTTAAAAGTGAACTGCATTTTTTAAGAATTGTTTTGTTTTTATTATTTATGAAATATTGAATTGCCAGATAGTCCATTTAAAATAATTTTTCAGATCATTCACTTATTAAAACAAAAAACACTGTTCAACAAGTTCAACGCTGTCCTGAGTATATTAGTGTGGTTTTCTATCTACATCACCAAAATAATGCATGTTCAAGAACCGTTAACGAAACCGCATGTCGTGAAAATCATACGTTTTTTTTATTATAATGCAATTATTAATTGTTTTTAATTAAAACTTACTCGCAAGATGTAAGATGGAAAAAGATACATTTATTTTTACGTTTAAAAAAAAAAAAAACATATATATTTATATCAATTATTGATTGGCATGCTATTTTCATGATGCATTTTTGAGTCATCAATATATTAACATTATCTGACATTTAAATTAGAAACTTAATTTGTGTGCTTTCCAATTCACTGTCAGTTGGCTTTCTGTTTAAAGGAATATTCTGAGTTCAATACAAGTTAAGCATCAACAGCATTTGTGGCATAATATTGATTACCACAAAAATTTACTTTGCCCCCTTTTCTTTAAAAAAAAAAAAAAAGCAGAAATGTGGTTTACTCTATGGCACTTACACTCACCTAAAGGATTATTAGGAACACCTGTTCAATTTCTCATTAATGCAATTATCTAATCAACCAATCACATGGCAGTTGCTTCAATGGATTTAGGGGTGTGGTCCTGGTCAAGACAATCTCCTGAACTCCAAACTGAATGTCAGAATGGGAAAGAAAGGTGATTTAAGCAATTTTGAGCGTGGCATGGTCGTTGGTGCCAGACGGGCCGGTCTGAGTATTTCACAATCTGCTCAGTTACTGGGATTTTCACGCACAACCATTTCTAGGGTTTACAAAGAATGGTGTGAAAAGGGAAAAACATCCAGTATGCGGCAGTCCTGTGGGCGAAAATGCCTTGTTGATGCTAGAGGTCAGAGGAGAATGGGCCGACTGATTCAAGCTGATAGAAGAGCAACTTTGACTGAAATAACCACTCGTTACAACCGAGGTATGCAGCAAAGCATTTGTGAAGCCACAACACGCACCACCTTGAGGCGGATGGGCTACAACAGCAGAAGATCCCACCAGGTACCACTCATCTCCACTACAAATAGGAAAAAGAGGCTACAATTTGCAAGAGCTCACCAAAATTGGACAGTTGAAGACTGGAAAAATGTTGCCTGGTCTGATGAGTCTCGATTTCTGTTGAGACATTCAGATGGTAGAGTCAGAATTTGGCGTAAACAGAATGAGAACATGGATCCATCATGCCTTGTTACCACTGTGCAGGCTGGTGGTGGTGGTGTAATGGTGTGGGGGATGTTTTCTTGGCACACTTTAGGCCCCTTAGTGCCAATTGGGCATCGTTTAAATGCCACGGCCTACCTGAGCATTGTTTCTGACTATGTCCATCCCTTTATGGCCACCATGTACCCATCCTCTGGCTACTTCCAGCAGGATAATGCACCATGTCACAAAGCTCGAATCATTTCAAATTGGTTTCTTGAACATGACAATGAGTTCACTGTACTAAAATGGCCCCCACAGTCACCAGATCTCAACCCAATAGAGCATCTTTGGGATGTGGTGGAACGGGAGCTTCGTGCCCTGGATGTGCATCCCACAAATCTCCATCAACTGCAAGATGCTATCCTATCAATATGGGCCAACATTTCTAAAGAATGCTTTCAGCACCTTGTTGAATCAATGCCACGTAGAATTAAGGCAGTTCTGAAGGCGAAAGGGGGTCAAACACAGTATTAGTATGGTGTTCCTAATAATCCTTTAGGTGAGTGTACAATGGAAGTGAATTGGGGGCCAATTTTATGTTAAAATACTCTTTTTCAAAAGTAAATCCACAAGACATAAATAATGTGCATGTAAGCATGATTTTAGTGGGATAAAATCACTTGCTAAACTTTTCTGTGTAAAGTTATAGCCAATTTTACAACTTGCTACAATCATTGCTATGACAATGTAATGTCAACAAACCCTAAAACGACTGTAACAATTACGATTGTAAAAATGACAGCTCAAATCATATGAGTTTTATCAGAAGAATTAATGTAAGTGCTTTTGTAAAATTATAAGCTTCACATTTCAAACCTAAATTTTTGCTTTTTTAAAGAAAAGGAGGATGAGTCAAAATACATTTTGTGGTAATCAACATTATGCCACAAATGCTGTAGATTGAGCTTGACTTGTATTGTACCTGGAATATTCCTTTAAAAGTGTGGTGACAGTCCTTTGCACAGCAAAATTCTGCGGGCAAAGACAGACATCTCAATGGGATTCTGCATGATCGTGAACTTCGTACGGTGGACTTCCGGTGGTGAAGAATTTCCTTGTGCTGATTTTGCCTCAATTTCAAGTTTGGTGAACTTTGATGAAATCGCCACATTGACCATTAGGAAGTTGCTTGGTTTGGCGGTGACCTCTGTGTGGGAAGAGCTTCGTAAACAGCTACACTGAATATTCAAAATGAACAAGGATATATGAGTTTATAACTTAACTCTTTTTATCTTAAGTCTCACTGAGTATAAATTGCAGCATTAAAAAAGCTGCTTGACAATTATATTTTTGCTGGTTTCAAACACACTCCGCCCACACCATCTAAACTATACATAGTTTAGTGTATATGTATATGTGTGTGTAATATATATGTATATATGGGCAGCGGTCAATATGGTACGCATATGGTTGACCATTAGTCTGGCGACTGAAACCCGCTTCTAATGGGACTTTTCCACTTCACGGTTCAGCTCGACTCTGCTTGCTTTTGGGGGGTTTTCCACTGTGGATAGTACCTGGTACTTTTTTTAGTACCACCTCGGTCGAGGTTCCAAGCAAGCCGAGCCAAAAATAAATGTGCTGTAAAAATCCTGCAAATCACTGATTGTCAGAGAGAATCGTAACTGGATTTGCGACACAGGACATCAACCCGCTAGTTTAAAGTTAGCAACAGCGATAGCAGTATCATTTGTTCATGCGACTTTCGAATTGTAAAAAGAAATGGCTGTGCACAAAACCACACCTTGGTCAGTAAACGAGGTGCAGACGTTCCTCTCGTTAGCGATGAGCGAAATGACGCAAAATGAAAAAGTCTTTCTTGAAGTGTCTCAGCTGTTCAACCAACAGTGTAGGGGAAAATTAAAAAAAATCTTAAAAGTGACTACAGATCCATCAAGAACCTATGGAGAGCACGTTAACTCTCTGCTTGAAAGCTTCACTTTATTTAGTTGACCAGCTACTGGAATGCTTGCTTCTAAAACAATTAGGCCAATAAAATCACCATGCAACAACTGCTTTATGCAGCACAATGAGCTAGTAGCTAACAGCCAGCAGTCATGTTATTGTTTTGGTCAGTAATGTTTGTGTCGTTTTTAAGATTATGTAACGGCAGTAGAGGCGGTGCAACTATGACAATCAGCCTATAATCCCACCCACATTGAGGCCGCACTAAACTACAGTGGAAAAGCAAGCTCAGAAAAGTAAAGCGAGTTGAACTGTAACGTGCAGTGGAAAAGTGCCACAAGAACTAGCAACCCAATTGATAAACAATGCTGCAGCGCTAGTGTTGCAACCGGTGTAAGATTAACAAAAGAGTATGTAATTTACCATGTTTTATACACCTGCTTATACAGGTGTACCTGTTTATATTTTATATATATATATATATATATATATCACTGAAGCTCAATCTACTATCCAGATATGTAATCGTTGATTTTAAACTTTCGACATTTTCAGCAGGATGCCTATTATTGCTACTGGAGACTATATGACATCTTGTTTTGTATTGCTGATCATCAGTCCTTTTGGTTTTATTTATTAAACTCAAATACTCTTGTCATTGCACCATTTCTCTAAAATATCTGCTCAGTTTAATATTGATCCAAGTCTTCTCAATTGTGCTTGTTGAAGCCCACCAAAGCCATATTATCATTTTATTTATAAAGATGAAAATTGGGCTTACGGATCATGAATTCATCGACAGAGGGAAAATAATATTGGTGATGGGACACAACCATGTGTTAACAAGACCTTTATCTAACATATGGTTGGACTAATTTTCTTTTAATTTCAACATCTTTTGCCTTTTTTATTGATTTTCTTTACCATTTAATATGTTTGTTTTAGGCCTTGTTGAAGTGAAAGTGGAAAATCAAGAACAGAAAGAAGTTGAGGAGAAACATCAGGATTCTCATATATCTATAACTGAGGAAAAATCATTTAGTTGCTCACAGACTGAAAATAATTCCTCACAACAAACAACTCAAAGCCCAGAAGCCACAGATTCTTTAATCTGCCCTGATTGTGGAAAGAGTTTCACACGTAGGATAACCCTAAAGGAACACATAAGAATTCACACTGGAGAGAATCCTTTCACATGTCCTCAGTGTGGGAAGAGTTTCAGACAGAAAACAAGCCTTAATGCCCACATGAGAATTCACACTGGTGTAAAGCCTTACACTTGCTCTCTGTGTGGAAAGAGTTTCAGACGAATAGGAAGCCTTTATAGCCACAAAAAAATTCACTCTGGAGAGAGGCCTTTCACATGCACTCAGTGTGAAAAGAGTTTCCCACGGAAAGCAAACCTTAAATCTCACATGAGAGTTCACACTGGAGAGAGGCCTTTCATATGCAATCTGTGTGGACAGAGATTCAAATATTTAAATAATCTTCGACGTCATATTCAGTCCGTGCACACTGGAGCAAAGTCATTTTACTGTGATCAGTGTGATGAAAGTTTTATCTTGGAATCTGACCTGAAGACACATCTGAAAATTCACAAGGACCCACAATTGTGTTCTTTTTGTGGAGAGAGTTTTTCATGCCCGCACCGTTTTAACGAGCACCAGAAAATTCATACTAGTGGGAAAACTCATGTGTGCCCTGAGTGTGGCGATGCCTTTTCAGGAGTCGGCAACTTCAAGATGCACCAAAGAGTCCATATTAAAGAAAAACCTAACAACTGTTCATAATGTGTATAGAGTTACACTCACTCAGGAATTGGGAAGAGTTTGACCAAATCAAGTACCCAATTGACTAGAAATATACTTATAGAAATGTCTATTATTGTAATGTCTCCTTTCAGTTTAATTTTTGTTACATTTTGTTCACTGTTGAAAGATACTGATGCATTGAGAATTTGAAAATGGAACATTAAAATCAAGATTATATAATCTTAACCAGTCAACTACTAACAGTTATCTGTGTGAATGAAGAAAAAAAAAATGAAGTTTGATTATTCCTGAATTCCAATTACATTTTTGCTATGTAAAAACAAGTCTAACTTGAAAATGTCTTTTATTGCAACCAAGATTGTATCACGGAAACCCTGGCATTATCAGGACATTTCAAAATTGTGTTTTCCAAGCCTAGAACAGTCATGCAAGTTAAATAAATTGTTAAAAGTCATGAAAACATCTATAGTAATGTAATTTGCTGTCCTTGGAGACTCGGAAAGCCCAGCTGTTTTTTATTTTTATTTTATCTTTTTGGAGGCCCAAATAAGTGTAAATGTATTATCAAATAATTAAACTGTATAGTGTAATGTCCAAATTCCAAGGGTTGGTGGACTACATGGCATGGAATTCCCCCCAACAATCTCAATAAAATGTTTAAAAACAGGTATACAATAGTCGTTAACAGCTAGAAAAGTTATGGAGAGTAATTTCCCAAAACAAATGGAAACCCTATTTCCAAAATCACTACAATATAGTTTATATTGTACTGATTGCAGTGATGCGTTGAGAAATAAAAATGTTTTTTTTGCATTGAAATCACTTAGAGACTACCACTGTGGCCAAAAGTATTGGCAGTGACATAAATATTGTGTTTTGCAAAGTTTGCTGCTGCAGTATTTGTAGATAATTTTTTTTAACATCTTTCTATGGTATACTGGAAAACAATGATAAGCATTTCATAAGTTTGAATGTTTTATTGGCAAAAACATTCAATATATGCAAAGTGTCAATGCTCTTCATAACCTCTGTAATTTGCTTTGGCATGCTGGATATCAGCTTCTAGGCCAAATCCTGTCTGATGGTGATCCATTCTTGCCTTATTAGTGCTCTAAGTTGATCACAATTTTTGGGCTTCTGCTTGTCCACTCATCTTTTGAGGACTGACCACAGGTTCTCAATGGGATTAAGATCCGGGGAGTTGCTTGGCCACGGATCCAAAATTTCAATGTAATGGTCTCAGAGCCACTTCATTATCACTATTGCCTTGTGACATGTTGCTCCATCTTGCTGGAAAATGCATGGATCATCACCAAATTGCTCCTGGATCGTTGGGAGAAATTGCTTTTGCAGGATACCATTTGATACCATTCTTTATTCATGGCAGTGTTTTTGGGCAGAATTGT
Organism: Moxostoma hubbsi; assembly: GCA_032164185.1. Lineage (NCBI taxonomy): Eukaryota > Metazoa > Chordata > Actinopteri > Cypriniformes > Catostomidae > Moxostoma > Moxostoma hubbsi. Next base: position 10,338,917 of record JAVLUX010000005.1, read on the forward strand.
GAGAGAACCCACTCCCTTGGATGAAAAGAAACTCCACACATAGATGGTCTCAGGATGCTTCACTGTTGGCATGACACAGGACTCATGGTAGCGTTCACCTTTCGTTCTCCCGACTATCGTTTTTCCAGATGTCCCAAACAGTCGGAAGGGGGCTTCATCAGAGAATCCTTGTACTTCCTGTAGAATTTCAGTCTGTCCTTGAAGTTTTTCTTGAATAGAACTGGCTTCTTTGCTGCCCTTCTTGACACCAGGCCATTGTCCAAAAGTCTTCACCTCACTGTTCGTGCAGATGCACTCACACCAACCTGCTGCCAATATTGAGCAAGCTCTGTACTGGTGATCACACAATTCCGTAGCTGACTCCTCTGGAGGAGATGCTTGCTGGACACTCTGGGACGTCCTGAAGCCTTCTTCACTGCAATTGAACCTCTCTCCTTAATGATCTGGTAAATAGTTCTTTCAGGTGCAATATTCTTTGCAGCAATTTCCATGCACGTGAGGCCGTTTTGATGCAAAGCAATGATGGCGGCACGTCTTTCTTTAGAGGTAACCATTGCTAACAAGAACACAATGATTGGAAGCACATCTTCCTTCCTTTTGTAGCAATCAGTCTGCTCTTACAATCCAATCAGAATGATAGTGATTTCACCTGACTAATACTCGTTCACACTTTCTCAGGTGCTGCTGATATGATTGGTGAAATTATGTTAGCTGGTCATTTTGTGCCAGGGCCCAAAAACTGTGAAATTTAGCCCGATCAGCCTGCTATCAAACCGGGACAGTCATAGTTGAGTTAAACACGGAATTGCCGTGTCCTCTGCAGCTGATATCAGTAAGATATTATATTTGCCAACTTTGTTAGCTTTCCTTATACTGACATCATGTTATTTTGTGGATTGTTTTGTTCAGTAAGGTATTTTTTACCAGCTACTCACTAAGTTCAGAAGTTCTGTTAAGTTCACCGGTTGGATTCACAATCATTACGTAAACATAATATTATATGCTGTGGCAAAAATCTAAATATAAACATCTGCTACACCAATGTTTATAATGATTCAATGTTGCAGTTTACAGAACTTAGCAAGTTACTCTATAGTTCATACAAATAATAGTTTAATTACATTAATAATAATAATTGCATTACTTGTCATTTTTAGTATAAATGTCATCTCTGGCAATCTTGTTGAGCAATGCATTACTCCGTATGTTTAAATATGTTTTAAAAATGACAGGAAAGGCTGTAAACAAACACTGTGGACTCTGTTACAGACTGTGGGCACTACTCTTATCTGTAAACACTTCCCTTCTGTATAGTATGCTATAGTTCTTGGGTGCACACATGGACTAGGGCTGAGTTTATTATATCATCAAAAACACCCAAAACACTGTAATTGGTAATGGGAATAGATTTATTTGACTTATCCATGCACGCACTGTTTATTCTCTCCATCTCTCAAGCTGTGTCTGTTTGTTGGGATAACATGGCAATGTGGGTCTGTTTGGTGTGATATACAGGACACATACATACATACATGTACACAGTACGATGAAGCATAGTGAAACGGATGCTGGAATAAATAGTATAAGTCATTTTGTGCAGGAGTTGTGACTTGAGGTAGGTGGATGGTATACAGTATACAATATGACAATATGAACAGTATGAACAGCTCTGAGATTGAGAATGATGAATAAATAATAAGTAGTAACCAGTAAATGGGTGGCTGATTAGAGACAGTGTTACTGGGTTATTGCACAGGAATTTTTCCTGACACTGTGAGTCAGAAATCAGCTGTTCATCAGAGTGATGATTTGGGGGAAGAAAATCAAAGACATCCTCCTGAAGTCCACAGTCATCTCCACAGTTTTGATCATGTTAAGCTCCAGGTTGTTCTGACCACACCAGAGAGCCAGCTGATCAACCTCCCGTCTGTAGGCCGACTCATCACCATCCCGGATGAGGCCGATGACCGTTGTGTCGTCAGCAAACTTCAGGAGTTTGACAGATGGGTCTCCTGAGGTGCAGTCGGTGTAAAGGGAGAAGAGCAGTGGGGAGAGCACACACCCCTGGGGGGCACCAGTGCTGATAGTCCGGGTGCTGGATGTGATGCAGTACGCAGTTCCGCAGTCTCGCCCTGCTGACTCCTGTCAGTCAGGAAGTTTGTGATCCACTGACAGGTGGAGGCTGGCACAGTGAGCTGGGTGAGTTTGGTGCTGAGGATGTCTGGGATGATGGTGTTGAACGCCGAGCTGAAGTCCACAAACAGGATCCTTGCATATGTCCCTGGAGCGTCGAGGTGTTGCAGGATGTAATGCAGTCCCAAGTTGACTGCATCATCTACTGACCTGTTAGCCCTGTAGGCAAACTGCAGGGGGTCCAGCAAGGGGCTTGTAATGTCCTTCAGGTGGGCCAAAACCAGTGTTTCAAAGGTTTTCATGACTACAGATGTCAGGGCGATAGGCCTGTAGTCATTTAGTCCAGAGGTGGAGGGGTTTTTGGGAACCAGGATGATTGTGGTGCGTTTGAAGCTGGAGGGAAATTCACACCGCTCCAGTGATCTGTTAAAGATCTGTGTGAAGATGGGGGCCAGCTGGTCTGCACAGATTTTCAGGCAGGATGGTGACACACCGTCAGGGCCAGGAGCCTTCCTGATATTCTGCCTTTAGAAGTGGTTGCTTTGAAGATGGTTGTGGAGTGGGGGAGAGGTGTGACTGTGGGCTTTTAAAACCTACAATAAAAGCCATTCAGCTTTTCTGCCAGTTGTCGAATACCAACAATGTTGGGGGATGGTCTCCTGTAGTTAGTGAGTGTCCGCAGGCCTCTCCACACTGATGCAGGATCGTTGGCTGCAAAGCTGTTATTTAGCTTTTCGGCGTAGCTCCTCTTTGCAGCTTTGATCTCTTTAGTCCGTGTGTTCCTGGCCTGGTTATACAGGACTCTGTCCCCGCTTCTGAAGGCCTCCGCTTTGGTCTGACGAAGCTGCCTGAGTCTCGCTGTGAACCAGGGTTTTTGGTTGTTGAATGTGCGGAAGGTTTTAGTCGGCACACACATGTCCTCACAAAAACTGATGTAAGATGTAACAGTGTCAGTTAGTTCGTCCAGGTCAGTGGCTGCAGCCTCAAAAACACTCCAGTCAGTACAGTCAAAGCAGGCCCGTAACTCCAGCTTTGACTTGTTGGTCCATCTTTTCACAGTCTTTACAACAGGTTTTGCAGATTTCAGTTTTTGCCTGTGTGTCGGGATAAGATGAACCAGACAGTGATCAGAGAGTCCCAAGGCTGCACGGTTAGCAGAGCGATAGGTGTCCTTTAATGTAGTGTAGCAGTGGTCCAGTGTGTTAGTGTCTCTGGTGGGTCACTTAATATGCTGTCTGTACTTTGGGAGTTCATGGCTGAGGTTTGCTCTGTTGAAGTCCCCAAGAACAATGAGCAGAGAGTCTGGATGTTTTTTCTCCACGTTAGTTATCTGGTCGGCCAGGTGTAGTAACGCCTCACTAACACAGGCCTGAGGTGGAATGTATACGACGACCAGAACAAACGAGGAAAACTCCCGCGGTGAATAAAAAGGTTTACAGTTTATAAATAATGTCTCTAAGTGAGGGCTGCATGATTTTTTTCAACACTGTGACATCTGTGTACCAACCTTCATTTATATAGAAACAGAGTCCACCTCCCCTTGTTTTTCCCGTGAGCTCCCTTTCGCGATCCGCACGGATGAGATTAAATACCGGTAGGTGAAGTGCTCTGTCCGGGATGTGCGGTGTGAGCCAGGATTCGGTAAAACAGAGGGCAGCAGATCTGCAGAAGTCAGAGTTAGTTCTGTTGAGGAGAAGCAGTTCATCCATTTTGTTGGCCAGAGAGCGGACATTCGCCAGGTGGATAGAAAGGAGCGCAGTGTGAAAACCCCACTGTCTCAGCTTAACAAGTGCGCCTGCACGTTTTCCCCTTCGGCGTCTCCGGAGGATCCCAAACAGAGCTGCTGCTCCTCCAACTAATAACTCCGGGGAAGTTACGGGTTCGATAAAGAGCGATGGAATAGTATGAGCAGTTGAAAGTCCAATATTTATGAGCTCATCTCTGGTAAATGTTACCAGAGAGGGACAGCAGAAAACAGCGTTAATAAACAAAAACACAAAAAGCACTACGGAGCATAATCCAGAGGCGGTCGTCTGCAGCGCTATTTTTTTACTAGTCCCATGATAGAATTGTCTTTGATCAGTTGTATCTGCTAAATGTGGGGATGGTTAATTGTTTGACTGCTGACATAATCCTGGGGAGGGATTTATCTGTATTGAATGATTTGTTGATGAACATTTCAGAATCTGAATATGTTCGTGCTGCCTATCCTGTGATAACTAGGGCCCAAGCAAAAGCTGGTTTACAACCTCTGTGAGACTTGTGACTGTCTCAACAAAAGCCCTCAATTCAGCTGACAAGTCATCTTTTATCTATCGCATCAAAGCGGTTGTTGATCAACTGCGTTATGCCAAACAGCTGCGACGAGATATCAGCTCGAGCTTCTTCACTTGCTCTTTTCTTTGAGATCGGCGATTTACATGGGGTGATAGGCAATGCAGGAAACTCCTCTTCAGCTAAACCAAACATATCTTCCTCACTCGCACAAGAGACTACATAATAATGGCCACAGCTGGCTAGCGAGCATGTGTTATCACTAGCCTGCTTAGCAACAACCGAAGAGTCATTCGAATAGCCATGTTTACGCCCCATGGCGACACAGTACAAAGGCACACTTTAACTCGAAAATGTTAAAAATAGCAAACACAGTGTACAGATAACTAAAAGTCCTTTTTGCACTAAGTACAGTTGGTGCGAGAGCTCAAACAAACACGTCTGATCAGGCAGCCATCTTGGACCCCCCAGGATTGTATCCCTTGAAATTTTATATAAATTGAGATGCCAGACGATGTCTAACATCATTGGATGTGACTGTATTAGAGTTTAGACTGTATTAGGCTTAGGCCTATATTAAAGGGTTATATAACGGCTGTCCACGCATTCACAAGAGAGTCGAGTTCCAGCATATGATGTAGGCATAGTGTAAGCTCTGGTGAGAAGTGACGAACGCGGAAGCGCAGAGGATAGAGGAAGCCAGTGAACACGTGGACGGCTGTTACCGGAAGCCAGTGATTATAGTTTATAAAGTTATGAATATGGATATTTTCTTCGCTTCAGAAGGCCTTTATTAACCCCCTGGAGCCATGTGGATTACTTTTTTGATGGATGGATGCGCTTTTTTGCGCTTCAAAATCAAAGGTACCATTCAATCCGATTATAAAGCTTGGAAGAGCCAGGATATTTTTTAACATAACACTGATTGTGTTTGGCTGAAAGAAGAAAGTCATATACACGAAGGATGGCTTGAGGGTGAGTAAATTATGGGATAATTTTCATTTTAGGGTGAACTAAACCTTTAATAATCATAGTTATATTCATGTTTTAAAAAAATGTCTCTGCCCTGTTGCATGAGTGTTACGAAATAAAAATAAAACAGTGCTTGTATTCCTGTCTGTCAGAGGAATTAAAAACTCATAACATTGTGTTTGTGTTATTATTAATTTTTAAATGTTCAAAAAGACATGCAACTCACTTTTGTAACTGCAAATATTTTTTTATGTAGTTTCATTAGTATCTGAGTTTGTTAGGTCGATTTAGAATTGATACTGAGGGTTGGTATCGTACTGAAGCCAAAATTTTGATATTAAACCAACGCTAACTGTGGGCACACTAGTGGAAGCATACTTTCATATTCTGCTCAGAATTGCCTGATGAAACTGAGATATATTGATAAAGTTGGTCATATAGAATAAAACAAATTATTCTTAAAATATAGGTGTGTTTTATAAAATTATGAAATGGTCATCAAATTATTTTTTTATATAATATTTTATTAACGGTAAATATACTATATTAGGCAAAATGTAACCATTTTACCCCCCAGATCCCACTCTTAATATTTTGTACATTGTTTTTTATGTGTTCACAATGCGTTGTGATTTAAGAAAGAGGTAGTATGAAGGACTTTTATTTTGAAATTTTGTGTTGTTGTGACGTCATAAAGACGCGATTCAGCGGTCTGCTCTGTTTCAGGTTTGTCTTGAGCTTTTAATGTGAATAAAACTATGAAAGCTTTACAAACGTGTTCCAACTACAAGAAATATCGTTTTATGAAGTGTTTATAGTTGTAAATGTTTGTGTATTGTTAATTTACAGATTTTGTTTTTACTTTCCGTCAGTAAATGTTGAGATTACTTGAATTAATGTATTCAGTGTGTTGGTTTAGCAGAGATCTGGTTATACAGAGTTACAGGAACACATTTTGTCGTTATATTTATGTTTGTTGTGTATCAGACTGCTGCAGGTTCGTGTGAGGATGTTTCTGGACTAGATTTACAATTCGTGCCTTTTAAATCCCCACTGCAAGTTTTGATAATGTTTAATTTCTACGTATTACAATTTAATAGACATAATTCTGAGTACGAGGTTATTAATATCGTTTTCACGTTACTTTACACTCTTCTGCGTATTGAGAACGTGAAATAGACTGATAAACAGACTATTTCTTGCACTGCGATAGCCAAAGTGTAATAATCTCTGAAGTCCTTGATGTTTCTTTTGTATCAGTTATGCATGTCCTGATAAGTGTCTGTGGTAATGAGGCTGACTGAATGTAGCCTTTTACCCATGAGAATTAAAGAGCCTCTGAAGTCTTTTATCATTTTACTTTAGCTTTATTTTTCTTATTTCTGTCTTTTTTCTGTTATATTTATTTATGTATTTTGTACATGTAAATTGTGAAGCAGAAAGACTTAAAGGTGTTAATACAGAAAACTTAAGTTCTGACATTTGTTTTTAATGTTGGCAGGTCTGGTCATCACTACCACACAGTGATTGTGAATCCACTCCCAAATCAATTCACCAATAAATGCTCTGAATATTCCTGTCATCTTTGAATTGAAGAAGAGTTTCCAGAAGAGCAGGACAAACTTCAAGTGTGTCAACAATTTCTGACATACTACTGCAAAGATGGATTTTATTAAAGAGGAGAGAGAGGACGTGGGTTATCCAGAACCACACAGTGAGAAAAATGAAGAAACTGAGGAACAAATAGGTTTGTGTCCATTCTTGAGTCTTTAATTATAATTAAGCTACTGCTATTATCACTGCTAATGCGTGATTTGAGTATCTCAGACCCCATTTACATCCGGTATTAAGATACGTTCAGGTGATGTGATTACAAGTCAAAGGTGATAAATAAAGGTGAAAAATGGTTCCCAAATGTTCTTTGATTGGATCACAAAAAAACACAAACAGAGGAAGTCAAAACGCATGTGACCACGAGTCTGTTCCAAAGAGAGCATAGGCAGCTGTCTTCTAAGACAGGATCCTTACTGAAATGATACCTCATAAGAGACCGATTTGGAAAGCTCTACATAGGCGAGAGCTCCGCACATCTTTCAAATAGTGCTCCTTATGTGCAGCGCACGGACACTCAACTCGCAACTGATTTCAATACATGTGATGCGAGAGAAACGATGCAATCCCCTAATAAGCATAAATACGTACACATTTTGGGTAAAATAGTCAGTTTTATATCATAATAAACTCATCACGGTGCATTCTGTGATAGCTTACCTGGGGGAAGAATACATACAATGCTATCTAAGATTTTGGCCAAAACTAATATCTTAAAAGGCAGCATAATTAAGATACCTATCTTTTGGAACATTGTTTGCATCTGGATGATGTCTTAAAATGCTGCCTTCAGAGGATGCTCACTACGTTTTGGAACAGACCCAATGTGTTTAAAGGGATAGTTCACACAAAATATATGATATCCCAGGTGTGTATGACTTTCTTTCTTCACCAGAACATATGAGGAAAATTTGAAAAATGTCTTTGCTCAGTAGTTCCTTAAAACGCAAGTGGATGGTGATCTGATGTTTGAAGCTCCAAAAATTTCAGACAGTCAGCATAAATGTCATCCATACGAAACCAGCTGTTAAATTAATGTCTTCTACCTCAACACGATTGGTTTTGGTGTAAAAAATACAATTAAGTGCTTTTTAAACTCGAAATCATGCTTCCGTTCTGCAGCGGCAAGCGTGTACTGTGGAACATAACACCGATTAATGGGTTATCAGCTGTCTATCTTGTTTCTGAATTTCTTTGATTTGGTGAATAAAAATAGCCATTTGGCTCCTTGATGTTTCAGTTTAGGAGACAATAGCGTGTCGGCTGTGGCTGAGTTGGTAGAGCAGGTCGGCCACTAATCGCAGGATTGGTGGTTCGAAATCTCGGCCCACGATACATGCTGAAGTGTCCTTGGGCAAGACACTGAACCTCAAGTTGCTCCCAGTGGAAGGCTAGTGCCTCGTGTATGAATGTGTGTGTGAATGAGTCAGTGTAAAGCGCTTTGAATACCGTTAAGGTTAAAAAGGGGTGGACGTCCAACCATCTAGGGGGGTCTGGGGGCATGATTCCCCATAATAAAATTTTGTACATTCTGGTGCAATTTGAGAGCAAAATAACAGGATAGTGTTGTGCTCTTGTAAACAATTTTGTGCTCTTAAAGCTGCAGTAGGCATTCCACCCTGATTTCCTGTGTTTACCTGTGGTTCCTTGGATGGCATAAACAAAATAAATATTTCCCACATACAGCAACAATTACTGAAACTTTCAGCAGCAGGCGAGGAGCTGACTGGCGCATGAGAGAGAGATTTTCAGTTCATTATGATACCGTGGCTGGCCACCAGAGTCTAGTCAATGAATGGGAAACACTGAAGTACATGTGTTGTTCATTGGAAATTTCAATGTGCACCTCAAAAATGGCTAATTTCCTGATTTATCATTAAACAGTAAAACAATGTATTTTGGTGTAACATTAGTTTACTCTAATATGAAGTCAGTCTGTCATGCACACTATTTTCCATACAGTTTTGCCCTGTTCACCTCTTCATTGTCTGCAGCTGTCTCTTCCCTCTCTCTATCACATGATTCCAGGGTCAATCTATTTAATGTTAAGATTAAGTTTTTGAAACATTACATTTTCAGTTACTCCTACACATACAGTCCCTTCCTTGTTCTCCTTTTCATCATCTGCTGCTGTCTCTCTCCTGCTGTTGCTGTCTCTCTCCTCTTTCTCCATCTTCTGCCGCTGTCTCCTCTCTCTCCATCTTCTACTTCCATCTCTATCTCTCCTCTGTCCATCTTATGCTGCTGTCTGTCTCTTCTGTCCATCAGTCCCTTTGTCTGTCTGTTCATCAGACTCAGCCTGCATGAGAATGAAAATGCAGAATTTCTTATTACAGAATATTCTAGCCACGCAAACTAATCAAACCATTTCAGCTGGAAAGACCTTTTTTGCAGTCCAAAGCTAGAGTGGATCTTCTTTCAGTTTTGCCCTTTCAGGGCCTGTCTGCAAAGTCCCTAAATCCTCTACTCTGCTGTCCTCCAATAAATTCTCCTCTCTGAATCATCTGTGATGCAAAAAGGTTTTAATGAAGTATCACAGGATTATGCTTTAAAATAGACACTAGAAAGGGAGGTAAGATTCAAAAGTGTACAAAATTCCAGTTGCAAATAAGCCCATTTAAATGGAAGGGAAGATTTTTGGTTGGAATTTTCATCCATTTTGTCATACATGTTGCAAGAGTTAGGCTATGTTTTATACATTTTTCAGGAAGGCAAAATATTGGTATTTCAATATAGCCTAAATGTGTTTTGACATAAATTGAATGGTGGTTGATGTACGAGATGCCAAAATAAGTTAAAAAGAAAATATTTATCATTATAGTCTAACTTCAGGTAGCCTATACTCCACAAAATTAGCCATTGCTTCATTCATTGACTTTCTCTGACACAAAGTGACACCAAATATTTGTTATCAGTTTCCATGCATGATTCTGATTCAGCTGCATTTATGATGGTTTTGTGCCATACATTTGTTTAATCCTCTAATCTGTCAAATCTAATAACAGTCATTGGGCTTTCTGCCACCACTTACTGCGCATGCGCTGACATTTTTGTAAATAAGCAGACTGGTCTATAGACCTTATTCACAGTAGCACCATGTTTGATTTTTAATAGGAATGGAAACAAGGCCATGAGGGATAGACTTACCATTTCTTCAATGGCATGCACAGTGTAAATCTGTAAAAAGTTCCAGTATCACATCTGATTTTCCACAACTCATGTTGTCAGGAGTTTTTCTGTTTACCGAGTATATATATTTTTCAATGTTTTGTACACGGAACGATCCAAAAACACTTTAAACTGCAGTACAGCCCATTGAAGAGACTATACGTCTATCCCGCACAGCCTTGTTTTCTTTGTCATTAAAAATCAAAGATACCGCTGCTGTGAATAAGGTCTAGCATGTGCTGAATAACATTTATATTTTTTTTTATAGGGATATAACTTTAACAAATACTTTAACGGGTAGTTAAAGGGCAGTTTGTTTAAAAATTAAAGTTCTGTCATCACTGCTCACCCTTAAGTCTAAATTTGTTTTTCCCTACCATGGAACAAAAAAAGGAGACATTAAGCAAAACGTTTAGTCTCAATTCACTGTCACTGCATCTTGTTTTTCATTCAATGTAAGCAAATGGTGAATTTTTGAGTGAAATATCTCAAATAAAAACTCAATTTACCTTAAAAATAGCCGTTTAAAGTTATTGAAAATGTTAACAAATTAAATTATGAGAGGAGGAGAGGGAGAGACGCTGTGCTGCTGCTTTCCCCTGATTGCTCTGAATAACTCGCAGCATCATGCAGGCTGCTCTGTCTTGTCTGTATGTTTGCTGTCAGTGTCCTCTTTACTCCGCGACATTATCACTGCGTGAGAAAAGGGACATGTGGCATGAGAACAGTGTCAATTGCGTTGGCAGTCCTAGATCTAGAGAGATGGAGATGAGAGATATAACAGGTGTATCTCTGCAGTGGAGTATTTCTGTTAGCTTTACAATTATTGTCAAAGGTAGTGTAAAAGAAGGAAGCACAATGATTTGAAAAGCGCCAAAAGACAGCTCCAATCTTGTGCGCTTGCGTTGACCGCTTTGTCAATTATAAGCAGGAGCAACAGTGTTAGAGACGCAAAATAACTCTTTGCATTTCGGATTAACTGGTTTATGAAGGTTTATACATGTGTAACATCGTAGGATAACATCGTTATACATGTGTAACATCGTAGGATAACATTGTTATACATGTGTAACATCGTAGGATAACTCTGTGAATGTCCTTGAGTGGCCCAGCCAGAGCCCAGACTTGAACCCGATTTAACATCTCTGGAGAGATCTGAAAATGGCTGTGCACTGACGCTCCCCATCCAACCTGATGGAGCTTGAGAGGAATGGGAGAAACTGCCCATAAATAGGTGTGCCAAGCTTGTAGCATAATACACAAAAAAGACTTGAGGCTGTAATTGGTGCCAAAGTTGCTTCAACAAAGTATTGAGCAAAGGCTGAGAATACTTATGTACATGTGATTTTTTTCGTTTTTTATTTTTACAAAATTTGCAAAGATTTCAAACAAACTTCTTTAACGATGCCATTATGGGGTATTGTTTGTAGAATTTTGAGGAAAATAATTAATTGAATCCATTTTGGAATAAGGCTGTAACACAACAAAATGTGGAAAAAGTGAAGCGGTGTGAATACTTTCCGGATGCACTGTGGGTCACATAATATCAAATATATAATGTGGTTTTTAGATGTTTGCAATGATCGATTAGGATATATAATATGTGATTGCAATTGTGCTTACTGGCTATGTGCGCCATCATATTTTTGTTGCAATGCAGAGTTTATCTCGTCATAGAAGCATACAAAAGGAGATGCATAGAAGGTTCTAAAAACATAGCCCTTCCACTTTCAAAGCCGGAAGTGGTTGTGACGGACGAAATGGGAGAAGGCTTGAGTCGGCTGACTAGTTTGTGCTGTATATTTTTTGTATGAGGTCAGAAATCATGGCCGCAGCGCTGCATCAATACTCTTGACTTTAAAGGCTTTATACTTTTATTTAGTGATTGTTTGAAGGTTTGCTACATAGAAAAATAAAGATATTGTGTATGTAATAAATGTAATGTCCCTCTGTTGTCTGTAAACAGCAGCACGACTACAGATTGCACGTGCGAAAAGGTTAACAACAAGACCTTCATCTTACATATGGTTGGACTAATTTCTTGTAATTTCACATCTTTTTCTTCTTTTAGGATTGATGGAAGTGAAAGTGGAAAGTCAAAAACTGAATGAAAAGGAGAAAAATCAGGATCTTAATACTTCCATAACTGTAGAAAAAACTGTAGAAGTTTGTTTCTCAAAGACTGAAAATATTTCCTCACAACAACCAACTCAAAAACCAGAAGAGACAAATTATTTCACCTGCCCTCATTGCGGAAAGAGTTTCACACGTAAATTAACTCTAAAGGAACACATAAGAATACACACTGGAGAGAAGCCTTTCACATGTCCTCAGTGTGGGAAGAGATTCAGACATAGAATAACCCTAAAGGAACACATAAGAATTCACACTGGAGAGAAGCCTTTCATGTGTCCACAGTGTGGGAAGAGTTTCAGACAAAAGACAAGCCTTAATGCCCACATGAGGGTTCACACTGGTGTAAAGCCTTACACTTGCTATCTGTGTGGAAAGAGTTTCAGACAAAAAGGATGCCTTTATGTCCACAGAACAGTTCACACTGGAGAGAAGCCTTACACATGCACTCAGTGTGGAAAGAGTTTTCCACAGAAAGAAAGCCTTAAAAGGCACATGAGAGTTCACTCTGGAGAGAGGCCTTTCACATGCAATCTGTGTGGACAGAGTTTTAAATCTTTAAATAATCTTCGACGTCATATTCAGTCTGTGCACATTGGAGCAAAGTCATTTTACTGTGATCAGTGTGATGAAAGTTTTAACTTGGAATCAAACCTGAAGACACACCTGAAAATTCACAAGGACCCTCAATTGTGTTCTTTTTGTGGAGAGAGTTTTTCATGCCCGCACCGTTTTAATGAGCACCAGAAAATTCATACTAGTGGGAAAACTCATGTGTGCCCTGAGTGTGGCGATGCCTTTTCAGGAGTTGGCAACTTCAAGATGCACCAAAGAGTCCATATTAAAGAAAAACCTAACAACTGTTCATAATGTGTATAGAGTTACACTCACTCAGGAAGTGGGAAGAGTTTGACCGAATCAAGTACCCAATCAACTCATCTAAAAAAAATTTAAATATACTTAATAGAAATGTATATTATTGTAATGTCTCCTTTCAGTTTAATTTTTGCTACATTTTGTTCACTGATGAAAGATGCTGATGCATTGAGAATTTGAAAATGGAACATTAAAATCAAGATTATATAATCTTAACCAGTCAACTACTAACAGTTATCTGTGTGAATGAAGAAAAAAAATGAAGTTTGAATATTCCTGAATTCCAATTACATTTTTTGCTATGTAAAAACACGTCTAACTTTGGCATGGTCTTTTATTGCATTCAAGATTGTATCACGGAAAGCCTGGAATTATCAGGACATTTCAAAACTGTGTTTCCCAAGCCTAATGTAGACAGTCATGCAAGTGCATGTTTTTATTTTTATTTTATCATTTTGGAGGCCCAAATAAGTGTAATTGTTTTGTCAAATAATTAATCTATAATGTAATGTAAAAATTCCAAGGGTTGGTGGAATACTTGGCATGGAATTCCCACCCCAACAATTTCAATAAAATTATTTAAAAACAGGTATACAATAGTCGTTAGCAGCTAGAAAACTTATGGAGAGTAATTTCTTAAAAAGAATGGAAACCTTATTTCCAAGGTCACCACAATATAGTTGATATTGTGCTGATTGCAGTGATGCGTTGAGAAATAAAAATGTTTTATTTCCTTGAAATCACTTAGAGACTACTATCTATGGCAATGAACACAATTCAGTTGAATATGGTTGTCTCTCTCCTTTTTAGTTCTTAATCCCATTCTGTACACAGTTCAGTAATTTGCAGCAGTGACATCTGCTTTCTACAACCATATAAACTCTTGAAAATTTTTCATAAAGTCTACATATTGTATAGACTCTTGTTTTCTGTATACACATGCCACATAAACACTGGAAAGTTTTGGGAGTGACAACCGCATTTAAATGTGGGATTGAATCCCCTAAAGTATAATTTTGAGTGTGTACAGAATACAGGAGTTTCTCCTGAAATTGCAGTGATTGACGATTGATAACAATAGCAACGCTTTACAATCTGTCACCTGTGAACAAGAAACTTAGATCCCACCACGATTTTATCCCATTTTATGTTTAATATTTTTACCAAAAATGGTAAATTGGTTTGGGCATCTGGTAAGGATGCCCCCTGGGCGCCTCCCTAGGGAGGTGTTTCAGGCACGTCCAGCTGGGAGGAGGCCTCGGGGAAGACCCAGGACTAGGTGGAGAGATTACATCTACACACTGGCCTGGGAACGCCTCGGGGTCCCCCAGTCAGAGCTGGTTAATGTGGCTCGGGATAGGGAAGTTTGGGGCCCCCTGCTGGAGCTGCTGCCCCCGCGACCCGACTTCGGATAAGCGGATGAAGATGGATGGATGGATGGATGGATGGATGGATGGATTTTTACCAAAGAAATGTAATATTGAGTGCGTTTACATGCACTTTAAACGTTTGATTTTATTCTAAATTTAGAAATAATTTGTCTTTTAGAAATGTCATGCAAACACATTAGTCTGACTGGAATCATTCTAGTTCAGTTTTTGTGAAATGCACCCAACAGACCTATATAATGCGATTGTAGATCGATTGATTGTACATGTAAATCGGTCAACAATAGGCCTGTGAGTTATGCGCATGCTCTAAAAAAGAAAAAAACAGAGGTTCTGCATGACATGTATTTAGCATGTATTTTAGTGTATTTAACAACACAAAGCAGAGAAGAAGCAGAGCAACAATAACGTGTGTGTTTCATTCAGAATAATGCCCTATTCCCTTCACAGACTTTAACATCCACTGTTAGCCCGTTTCCACCTACATGGTTCAGGAGCGGGTTCCTGGGCCTGTGCAAATTATTTCCACTGCAGAAAAAGCCATTGCAGTTCCAAAAACTTGGTTCTGCTACGGCCCCATAGGCTTACTTTTTTCCTTGCAGGAACCAATTACGTCATGAGGTGGAGGCAGCATTTCATCACCAGGTAAAGTTTTCCTAAGCTACCGTCTGCAGGAAATCATAAACAAATTGAAAAAACACTTAAGGGAGTACAGGGACCATAAGAAGGACCTGAGTAAAAGCGACAGTAGACAGAGCAATGATGTTTTGGACTCTGATAATGAATCGCTGGTGTCAGCCTGCTATCAAACCGGTGCATTGAATTCAGTCAGTCATAGTTGAGTTAAACACAGAATCACCAGCTACAGCTGATCTCAGAAAGATATTATATTTGCCAACTTTTTTTAGCTTTGTTTACACTGTCATCCAGGGGCAGACTGGGAAAAGAAATGGGCCCAGGATTTTAGAATCAGAATCAGCTTTATTGCCAAGTATCCTTACACATAAAAGGAATTTGTCTTGGTTACTGGAGCTTCCAGTGCACAACAATACAAAAACAATACAAGAACAGCTGCAAGACATAGATAATAATAATACAAAATGTAAAAATAATTATTATACACATATGTAGTGCAAAATACAAATCTGTAATGTACAGTACATTTTTTTCAAGAGGTTGGATGTGTTTAATACATATAAAAAAAGACTAAACTGTATTGCACATAGTTATTGCTCAATGGGGCAATTTAACAGTTCATGAGATGGATAGCCTGAGGGAAAAATCTGTTCCTGCGCCTGATGGTTCTGGTGCTCAGAGCTCTGAAGCGTCAGCCAGAAGGCAACCGTTCAAAAAGATAATGGGTAGGGGGCAACAAATAATCCTCTCAGCAGTCCGAACTCTCCTTTTGTAGTCTTCTGATGTCCAATTTCAATGTGTCCAAACCAGACTGTTATTGAAGTGCAGAGGACAGACTCAATGAAACCTGAGTAGAACTCAATCAGCAGTGTCTGTGTCTGGTTGAACTTCCTCAGCTGGCGAAGGAAGTATAGCCTCTGCTGGGCCTTTTTCACAATGGAGTCAATGTATGTCACCCACTTCAGGTCCTGTGAGATGGTAGTGCTCAGGAACCTGAATGACTCCACTGCTGCCACAGTGCTGTTTTGAATGGTGAGGGGGGTCAGTATTGGGGTGTTCCTCCTAAAGTCCACAATCATCTCTACCGTTTTGAGCGTGCTCAGCTCAAAGTTGTTTTGACTGCACCAGATGCTGTTCAACCTCCCTTCTGTATGCAGACTCATTGTAATCTCGGATGAGGGCGATGACAGTGGTGTCATCTGCAAACTTCAGGAGCTTGACAGAGGGGTCCTTAGTGATGCAGCCATTGGTGTAGAGAGAGAAGAGTAGTGGGGAGAGCACACATCCCTTGGGGGCACCAGTTCTGATTGTACAGGTGCTGGAAGTGAGTTTCTCCTGTCTCACAAGCTGCTGCCTGTCCATCAGAATGCTAGTAATCCGCTGACAGATAGACATGGGAACAGAGATTTGGTGTAATATATTTTGGAGTATAGCTGGGATGATGGTGTTGAAAGCCAAACTGAAGTCTACAAAAAGGATCCTTGCATATGTCCCTGGTCTGTCCAGATGTTGCAGGATATGATGCAATCCCATGTTAACTACATCATCCACAGACCTGTTTAATCGATAAGCAAATTGAAGGGGATCTAGAAAGGATCCAGTGATGTTCTTCTGGTGGGCCAACACCAGTCTCTCAAATGATTTCATGACTACAGATATCAGGGCGACAGGTCTGTATTAAGTCCTGTGATTTTTGGTTTGTTTGGGACAGGAATAATGTTTGAGCGTTTGAAGCAGCATGGGACTTCACACTGCTCCAGTGATCTATTGAAGATCTGAGTGAAGATGGGGGCCAGCTGGTTAGCACATGATCGAAGACACGCTGGTGAGACGCCATCTGGGCCTGAAGCTTTCCTCGTCTTTTGTTTCCGAAAGACCCGTCTCACATCATCTTCACTGATCTTAAGTGCAGGTTGAGTAGCAGGAGGGGGAGGAGGGGGGTTGCAGGAGGTGTTGGTGTTCGTGTGAAATGAAGGTCAGAGTGGGTGTGCGGTGTGAGATTGGGGCCTTTCAAATCTGCAGTAGAACTCATTTAGATCGTCAGCCAGTTGCTGGTCCACCACAGGATTGGGGGTAGGAGTCCTGTAATTTGCGAGTTGTTTCAAAACAAAACTCCCGTGGCAAGTAGAACAGATTACAGTTGATAAAGAGTGCTTCCAAAATAGGACAGTATATCCTCTTTAACGTTGTTACATCTATACACCAACTTTCATTGATGTAAAAGCATATTCCTCCACCTCTCATTTTTCCCGTTAACTCTGCGATCCGCTCTGAACAGCTGAAAGCCCGGCAGATGTAACGCGCTGTCTGGAATGGCTTCACTCAGCAGTTTGAAAAGTCCTTGTTTGTACGGGTGAGGAGATGTAGTTCGTCTGTTTTGTTAGGGAGAGAGTGAAGATTTTGGTAGATTAATGCTCGGCAGCGCTGCTTGAAAGCTGCGCCGACGGAGTTTGACCAGCGCACCAACTTGTCTCCCTCGCCTGCGACTCATAGCACGTTTAAACAACACAGCTGCGCCTCCAACTAAAATGTCCAGCAAAACATCAGAATGTTCAAAAACAAGGAAAAGGTTGTCTGGTACATGCTGCCGAATGTTCAGCAGTTCGTCCCTGGTTAAACTGACTGGAAAAATATTACTAAACACAGGACAAACAAACAAAAACAACAAACGAACTGAAGAGATACACACCGAGGCAGCTATCCGTGGCACCATCTTGTTGAAGAGAATTTACATAGAAACAAAATTTACATAGAAAAAGTTGTGGGGTGGGGGGTTGTCTTTTCTTTTCTGGCAGCCCATTTCATCTTATCACTGCCCGTTCTGCGCAGCCGGCCCACCGTGAAAATACACAAACTTCCAAATGGCCAGTCCACGCCTGCTGTCATCATCTTATTTCGTTGATTATTTTGTTCAGTAAGGGAATTTTTACCAGCTACTCACTAAATTCAGAAGTTCGTGGCTTTCTGTTAAGTTAATAGGTGGGATTACGTGAACATAATATTATATGTTGTGGCAAAAATCTACTATAACTATCTGCTACACCAACGTTTATAATGATTCCAAAGTTGCAGTTTACAGAACTTAGCAAGTCAAGCTATAGTTTATACAAATAATAGAATAAAATTACTTGTCATTTTTAGTGTAGATGTCATCTCTGGCAATCTTGTTGTGCAATGCATTACTCCATATGTTTAAATATGTTTTAAAAGTGAGAGGAAAAGCTGTAAACAAACACTGTGGACTCTACTCTTACCTGTAAACACCTTTGCAATCATTTCTAGCTACTACATTCCCTTCTGTATAATATACAATAGTTCCTGGGTGCACACATTAACTAGGGCTGAGTTTATCATATCTCTTATTATCAAAAACACCCAAAACACTGTAACTGGTAATGAGAATAGAATTATAGGTTAATAGGTTTACTCTCTCCATCTCTTACGCTATGTCTGTTGGTTGGGATAACGTGGCTGCCAGGAGCACTTCCTCATTTGTCATTCAGGGTCCTAAACTGAGGTGCTGCACTTGGGCACCTTATTTTTATATCATATTACATATCATATTTATATTATACAGCATACAATTGAAATGCCTGCTTTAGCCGAAACAGCATTTAAATGGAACTAAAACTTGCCTATTAGGACACATTTCAAATGTCAATACTCTGAATCCTGGCTGGCAAGTCTGGAAACGGTCCCACTAGTAAAATATGTACATGTTTATATAAAATAACATGTCAACTAATGAAAACTAATTGACTTACTCGTCTGAAATTGTATCCTCGGCTGGATCAAGTCTCTCTTCAAAATACAAACGTTCATCGGAGTCCCACTCTTCTTCTGAGGAAAATGCGAACTCTTCCATACATTCCTGGAGCTCTCACTTGTGTATCGTTGCAAACGCGCAGAAAAATGAACAAAATGTGTTTACAACCTTACAGTGGGGGCGTGTACATTTGCGTTGATGTCTCAGCACATTAGCGTATGAATGGCGCGCTCTGCTGGTGGGTGGGATCACATTACAGATAATTAGATGAACCGGTAAAAACTGAACATCGCTTTGTTTCAAACAGATTGCATTGCAGGAGAATATTTGTTTTAAATTTGAATTGGTTTATTAAAAAGTAGACATTTAAAGCTTTCTTTAGACATATGTTTCATGTTTGTGTGATAAGTATTCGCGGAGATTCAGTTCATTTTTGTGACGGCGCGTCCGTCGACCCCAGAGGGTTAACAGGTCAGGTTTACCCCAAAAACTCTTCCAATTGTTTATAAATCCTATGCTATTCTCTGGACACCACTTAGACATCCAGCCATTCAGTGACACTAATCTACTATAAAGTTTGTCACTACGATGAGCAGGGAGGAGGCCAGAGCATATTACAGTGTCTGATATCATTTTTGCAAGTTCACACATCTCTTCAACATTATCTCTAGTGA
Organism: Moxostoma hubbsi; assembly: GCA_032164185.1. Lineage (NCBI taxonomy): Eukaryota > Metazoa > Chordata > Actinopteri > Cypriniformes > Catostomidae > Moxostoma > Moxostoma hubbsi. The sequence goes on from JAVLUX010000005.1 coordinate 10,358,548, forward strand.
TCTCTGACTGGCGAAGCCAGACATCGTTGGTGCCGCATGAATAACAATTTTTGAAAATCTACGTTTAGCATTAGCTAATTTGATGTTATATGCCCGAGCCCTGCATTTAATAATAGTGGCTGGAGTCTCTATTTCCAAGTTCCCTACAATAGAATCTCCTATAACAAAGGTGCTTTCAACATGATTCTCAGTGGGTGCATCACTGAGTGGGGAGAATTGACTGGAATCGCTTTGCTGAGGGAGTATGCTGCCAAGACGTCACCCAAACGCCACTACAGTTGGAACCAAAGTGTGTGTGCTACTCGCTGTTCTACCTGCATAAAAACAGTATCTACTGGCTTCTCTTTCCCACTGACCTCCACTAGCATTCGGATGTGTATCTCTAACTTATTAACCTTCTCCATCAGTCTGACTAATTCCTTACATTTCTCACATGTGAATCCCTCACTGCTGATAAAAGAAGCTATAGTAAACATGTGGCATGTAATGCAGGAAGAAATAACATGGACAGATGCCATGACTTACCGCAATTGTTTGTTGTTGTTGTTGTTGTTCTTGAGCTGAGAGGGTTTGAGATTGATGTGAATTCCTCACGCAATTGTTTGTTGTTATGGCTGTTCTTGATAAGTGGTGCTTTGAGATCGATGCAATAATCTGTGAAAAATAGAGGAGTAAACGGGTGTGCACAGTAAAATGCACACAGTTTAAATCGCGATAAAAATAGAAACTAAATGCACGCAGAAAAAAGCCCACAATTGCCAACAAAATTTTGGCACCCATTCACCGAGAGCTGAGAAATTCTTCTAAAAATCTTCATTTAAGTTCAGCAAATGAAAGAAGGTCATATAAAATTGGGATGGCATAAGGGTCAATGATGAGAGAATTTTCATTTTTGGGTGAACTATCCCTTTAAGTCACCTTTAAAATATTTACGTTATGGACAATTAGAACAGGATAAAAGTATGTCAAGAATTTGTCCATAATTCATGGAAGTTGTATCACTTCTTTCTAAATTGTACATGCCTATATTCATGTTTACCATTGTTCTACCCTTGTTTAGCAGTGGTATTTGTAATAAGTCCATTTACACAAGACCATGGATGGCTTCTCATTACTGTGGTTAGGGGATTCTCTAGTAGTTCCAATCTGCCCTAGTTACCCGTCGGTTAAAATAATTTCAGCAATTATTTAGAATCCCTTTTAGTCCAGCGTTGGTCTTTCCTTAAAGATTTGAATTTTCCTAATTAAGAATCACAGCAGAATTTATTCCAGCATTGGTCTTTTCTTAAATAAAGATTATAGATTTCTCCAACTGAGACTCACAGCAAAATTTCTACTGCGGTCCCAGACCGGCTATTCCAGCGTTGGTCTTTTCTCAACTAAATAACAATTATTATAATGATTATCTATTGAGTGGAATTTTCTTACCAGAAAGGTCGCCTTTGTCAGAGTCTGGGCGTGGGTTTTTTTCCTTTGTTTTGTTCTTTGGATGGTGCGCTGATCCGATCTCACACTCGGGCTTCAGTTTCCCACTTCTCACCCTCATTTATGGGGGAGGTTCGGATTTCTCAGGGACTAACCCTGACAGCTTTATCCTTTAGCACTGAGTTCACACTGTTCACTGTAATTAAAGACTCAAAGACTGAGGTGCCTTTCTAACAAGTATTTAATAAACACACTTGCAAGTGTACTCATTGTCAGGTATTGAGAAACTCTACAGCATATATAGGCCCTAGGAGGCAGCTGGATTCCACCATTCAGCATTCCTGATAACAGACTGACATACAATAATAATTTTTTTTTCTCTCTGGGGTTAGTCGCCTCGACCCTTGTGACAGCTCTAGCCTCCTCAACCAAAGGCAGGGGTGCGAGGCCACTCTTATCTCCACAGGTGCAGGGAGTGATTTTAGTCATGCACACAGAAAACACACAGTATATTCACTTAAGACTTAATGTTTGATTGTGATTACATATTACTTAGTATATAGTATTAAAATGTCTATTACAGATATCAATTGCATCTCTTCCCCAGTTAAAATGGCTGAGGTGGGGATTAAGACATGAGAAGTCCATTGTCCACACACTCCATATTTTTAAGTCCAAAGACAAAATCCCTAGGGCTCATAGCTCATGTGGTTCCTTTCAAGAGACTATAGAACCAGAGCAAATGGGGTAGCAACCATGGTGAGAAAAAAAGCAAGCCACAATGACGTGCCATACTCAGTGTTGTCGTAATGCAGATAAAAATGCATAGGAAATTGCTCTTTCAGGTCACACAGTTTCCAACGACGTCCTAACATGTTGCAACTCAAAAGGGAGAAAAGTAATCCTCGCTTCGGCGCGAGTTGCTCGAGCAACACGGGCCAGACAGAATCGTGCAGTGAAGTAAAGAAAATCTTAGGAGATGTTTATAAGGAGCAGATGAAACAGCTCCTTTGGGGTGTTGCTTAAGAGGCATCTGCCAATAAATTTGTGGGATTTTATAGGGCTTCAGACCATTGTTGCCACCTGGGGGTGTTTCCCATTGTGTCAGCAACTGATGCAGTATCAAAGAGACTTCGAAATGAAACTATTGTCATGAAATAAAGAGAATTTCAGCAGCTTTATCAAGAGTGATGGTCCTATTATTTGTCAGGATGTTGATACAAATATATAAGCTTAAGAAAGATTAATCAGATGAGGTTTTTTTGTATCATTTTCATAAGACCTCAGGACAGTTATTTGAAAACTGAAAGTTAAGCAAATTTTGTATACTCTTTAACACTGATTTATGGAAAATTTTGAAAGATGTATAAAAACAATTTTCATCTGGTATTTTTAATGCACTCTGGTATACAGTAGATCTGCAGAGCTTGCATTAAATGTTTCATATCAAGTATATCTCATTTTTCATTGAAATATGGTTGTATGTTTTTGTGTGTCTCTCCAACAGATGTGCTGGATCCTAATGTCCCTTAAAGAGGAAATCAATGTCTGCATTATAAAAGAAAAATGTTTCCTGCTTTGAAAACACTACATTTTGCTTGAGATGTTTATTTGCAAGAGAAAAGTGTAAATCAAATAATAAAAATTACAAAATAATACAGTGCATCCGGAAAGAAATCACAGCACTTCACTTTTTCCACATTTTGTTATGTTACAGCCTAATTTCCAAAATGGAATAAATTCATTATTTTCCTAAACATTCTACAAAAAAATATATAATGACAATGTGAAAGAAGTTTGCTTGAAATCTTTGCAAATTTCTTAAAAATAAAAAACTAAAATATTACATGTACATAAGTATTCACAGCCTTTGCCATGACACTCAAAATTGAGCTCAGGTGCATCCTGTTTCCACTGATCATCCTTGAGATGTTTCTACAACTTGATTGGAGTCCACCTGTGGTAAATTCAGTTGATTGGACATGATTTGGAAAGGTAAACATCTGTCTATATAAGGTCCCACAGTTAACAGTGCATGTCAAAGCACAAACCAAGCCATGAAGACCAAGGAATTGTCTGTAGACCTCCGAGACAGGATTGTGTCGAGGCACAGATCTGGGGAAGGGTACAGAAAAATTTCTGCAGCATTGAAGGTCCCAAATTGAAGGCATCCATCATCCGTAAATGGAAGTTTGGAACCACCAGGACTCTTCCTAGAGCTGGCCACCTGGCCAAATTAAGCGATAGGGGGAGAAGGGCCTTAGTCAGGGAGGTGACCAAGAACCCGATGGTCACTCTGACAGAGCTCCAGTGTTTCTCTGTGGAGAGAGGAGAACCTTCCAAAAGAACAACCATCTCTGCATCACTCCACCAATCAGGCCTGTATGGTAAAGTGGCCAGACGGAAGCCACTCCTCAGTAAAAGGCGCATGACAGCCCACCTGGAGTTTGCCAAAAGGCACCTGAAGGACTCTCAGATAATGAGAAACAAAATTCTCTGGTCTGATGAAACAAAGATTGGCCTGAATGGCAAGCGTCATGTCTGGAGGAAACCAGGCACCGCTCATCACCTGGCCAATACCATCCATACAGTGAAACATGGTGGTGGCAGCATCATGCTGTGGGGTGTTTTTCAGCGACATGAAATGGGAGACTAGACAGGATCGAGGGAAAGATGAATGCAGCAATGTACAGAGACATCCTTGATGAAAACCTGCTCCAGAGCGCTCTAAACCTCAGACTGGGTGGAAGGTTCATCTTCCAACAGGACAACAACCCTAAGCACACAGCAAAGATAACAAAGGAGTGTTTACGGGACAACTCTGTGAATGTTTTTGAGTGGCCCAGTCAGAGCCCAGACTTGAACCCGATTTAACATCTCTGGAGAGATCTGAAAATAGCTGTGCACTGAAGCTCCCCATCCAACCTGATGGAACTTGAGAGGTTCTCCAAAGAAGAATGGGAGAAACTGCCCAAAAATAGGTGTGCCAAGCTTGTAGCATCATACTCAAAAATATTTGAGGCTGTAATTGGTGCCAAAGGTGCTTCAACAAAGTATTGAGCAAAGGCTGTGAATACTTTGTATTAGATGTACATGTGATTTGTTTAGTTTTTTTATTTGTAATAAATTTGTAAAGATTTCAAACAAACATTTTTCATGTTATCATTATGGGGTATTGTTTGTCGAATTTTGAGGAAAATAATGAATTTAATCCATTTTGGAGTAAGGCTGTAACATAACAAAATGTGGAAAAAGTGAAAAGCTGTGAATACTTTCAAGATACACTGTACATCTAATGTTCTATCCATAACATGTGCTGAAAATCTCATGGTATCCTTTTTAAGAAAAACTAGAATCTACAACTACAGCATGTGCAGTCTCAGGGAAAATGTAAGAAAAAAAACTAAAACTTTCCATCCCTGCTTGCCAGAACGTGCACAAAGCAGAATAGATGTAGTTCTCTCCTGAAGAAAGACTCTTCAGTTGCTTTCAGGAAATTTAAGGGCTAACCCTAAAATAAAACAAAACATTCTACACTCCTGCACCACCACTTTCATGCTTCTTTCCTCTCACTTTTCCAGTGAGCTACATCTGTTTCTCTTCAAGCACCAGAACTGCGTGTATGGATAAGGAACTTAAAAGATAGTGGGTCTCATTCACTAGTAATTGCATAGAGTTTGCATACTTATGGATGAGCATGGATAGTCCGTCACTCGGTTAACAGTTTGACATGCCTCTATTCAAATACCAAAATCACTATTTCTTTATTCTACATGTGCAATAGAGGTCTGCAACTCAACCTGAGCCTGACAGGACCCAACAAACCATTGAGTTTCAGGCTGTGTTCAGGTCAGTATTTCAATTATAGGGTGCATTAGTTGCCGATAACAAGCGTTTTAGTGTGTCTGCGCTGTTTTTCAATTCATTTTTTTCCGGTCTTTGACCTTTGCACCACATCTCACATTTTAATTTTCTTTCAGCGTCTTGCACTGGACCACCACATTTTTAGACATGGTGTCTAACTTTTTTTAAAGCCACTCAAGACACCTGCATTCCGTTTCATTTGTTGGGATGCGTCTAGCTTCTTTTTTTTTTTTCAGGCGTCACAAAGATACACCATTTTTGTAGCGGTAAAGAAAACCATATATACATGCTTGTTTGCACTTGCCCTAAATTAATTTAATGAAATATACGGGAGAGAGCATGTTTAAAAGAAAGCGGATTTGAACAATATGAGGGAAACCAGTGAGATGGGAACAGAGTGCAGAAAAATGCAAGTGTAGCGGTGGTTGATGAAATTTAGGAGGCAGTGAAGACATTACAGGAGTGTCTGGTCGAAGAGCAACCATTGCATTGTCTAACAGTGGCTCATGTCTCTGTTTTGGTGAGAGATACATTCAAAGGATGATGTTGCAGTGCAGAGATGAAAGCAACTGATTTGAGTCTATACTTTATTTGCCAACAGCACTAGCAGAAAAGTTGAGGAAAATTTGTAGTTAAGATCCAGGTATGTGCTCGATTTGTTTTCTATACCTAACCTTTGGAGTTTCCAGATTGAACCAGTAGGCGCTTAAAATATCTAAAGTTGATAGCGCAATCTAATGAGTTGTAGCTGCCATAAGGGTTGTGCTATGGGCTCAAGGTTACTTGACCTAGGGTGTTCAATTCTTTTCCTGGAGATCTACCTTACTGCAGAGTTTAGTTTTAACCCTGCTGTAGCACAACTACATGTGGTTTTTAAGTACAGCTAAAATCTTGATTAGCTGGTTCAAGTGTGCTTGATTAGAGTTGGAACTTAATTTACCAGGTAGATAGACCTCCAGGAGCAGAAATGAGCATCCCAAATAAAGACACAAAAACAGTCGTGGTGAGCCTTGAAGGCCGTTCCTGGTGGGGATTGGGATGGATAAATGCAATGTTTCTCAGGACTAAGTGTGGAGGCGGTGGCCCACCCTGCTTGTCTACAACCTGGCTTCCACGGCTGACAAAAGATTGGATCAAGAGCTAATTTTCAATGGATCGCAGCGAGATAGTTTCTTTGAAATGAGTACACAACATGGTAAAACCATCTGACAAGCATTTTCCAGGCTGTATAGGAGCATTCCACCAGCTGCATCCAAGAATGTCACTTACGATGGGCTTAAGCCATTTGTGCACTCCATCACTGAGAATGCATGCCCAGAACCGATGCTTGCTCGAATAAATATTCTTATTTATAATAGTATATTGGCCTAAATATAATTTGTGTTTATCTGTGTCGGATTTATGCGTTTATAATTTGTGGGACCCTGGGAGTGAAAACATTAATAAACAGATTTTGAACAGTGAATGAGACCCATTGTTTCTGATCATCAAATTTCATGTCTATCTAAATTTAACACAGTTTACTTGAAATTGTCCACTCAGAAAATAAACTTTGCTCACAATGATAACTTTGGACAAAACTTTTTTTTAGATGAACCTCTAGATTACAAGACTGGTAAAACTCTTCCAAATGAAGTACAGTGGTATGGCTTCTCTACAATATGCACATTCTCATGGATTTCAGGTGTCCTGACATAATGAAACTCTTTCCACAATGTGAACACTAGTATTGTTATTCTCAAGTATGACTTCCTTGGTGCATTTTCAATTCGTGAGCTCTGCTAAAAGCTTTACCACACTCTGAGCATACATGAGCTTTCACACCGCTATGTGTTATCTGGTGCTTATTAAAATATTCCAGTCGTGAAAAACTCTTTCCACAAAAAGAACACCGGTAAGGCTTTACATCTGAATGAATTTTCAGGTGTATCTTTAGGTATGATTCCAACGCAAATTCCTTGCCACACTGAGGACACGTGAAAGGCTTCTCTCTAGTGTGAATTCTCATGTGACGCTTAAGATTTCCTTTCTCTTTGAAATTCTTTCCACACTGATGGCAGATGAAAGGCTTCTCTCCAGTGTGAATTCTCATGTGATCTCTGAGGCCTCCTCTCTGTGTGAAACTATTTCCACACTGAAGGCATGTGAAAGGCTTCTCTCCGGTGTGAATTCTCAGGTGACAATCAAGAACTACTTTTAGTGCGAAACTCTTCCCACATTGAAGGCATGTAAAAGGCTTCTCTCCAGAGTGAATTCTTTGGTGCCTCTTAAAATTTCCTTCTAGTGAAAAACTCTTTCCACATTGATGGCAAGTGAAAGACTTCTCTCCCGTGTGAATTCTCATGTGACAATCTAGATTTCCTTTCTCTGTGAAATTCTTTCCACACCGATGGCATGTGTAAGGCTTCTCTCCAGTGTGAATTCTCAGGTGCTTTTCAAGACTTACTTTTAGTGTAAAACTTTTTTCACACTGAGGGCATGTGAAAGGCTTCTCTCCAGTGTGAATTCTCAGGTGCTTCTCAAGAGCTCCTTTCAGTGCAAAACTCTTTCCACACTGAGGGCATGTGAAAGGCTTCTCTCCGGTGTGAATTCTCAGGTGCCTCTGAAGATCTGCTTTTAGTCTAAAACTCTTTCCACACTGAGGGCATGTGAAATAATTTGTGGCTCTTGTTCTTGGTGTTCCTTTTTGTGAGAAGTTATTTACAGTCTGTGAGCAACTAACAGATTCTTCATCAGTTATGACATTTTCAGTTTTATAATACTGATGGTGTATCTGATCCACATAATTCAAGTCTTGACTTTCCTCTTTGACTTCCATCGGGTCTAAAATGAACAGTAAATAAAGGCAAATGTGAAACAAGAAATACAGTTGAACTCCAATTTAATGACAAGTAGCAGCTAAAGCCAAGTATCTATTTGTACATATTTTATGTTATCACTGATATGCTGAAGATTAGTTCTGTCATTATCATGTTAGGGGAAGATGGGGGAAGACACACCCTGGGGAAAGAGAAGGGTATGGCCAGGGGCTGTGTTCACTTAAAACTCTCCATCATTTATTGATATGTGAAAAGCACAGTTGTAACATGCCCATTTAATTAAAAGGTGTGAAATTTGTATGAACACTCAGTTTTCATAGAATGTCAGAGTTGTAACATTCTCCTGATTGGTCAACTTCAGGTAGATTGCCAAATTGGCTCATTCAACCTCACATACCTAACAAATTCAAGCTGTGTTTGGGAGGTTGTAAGCAGCTTGTAAATTGCTTGGCTTCACTCGTATTACCTCTCACATTAGGGTTGAAGGATTTGGACAAAAAAAAAAAATCTAATTGCAATTATTTTATTTGTTTAAATGCTATTTGAACTGCAATATTATAAACATACAACAACTAAAGTTTCATTTCTTTTAACATTTGTTAAAACATTTTCATTTGTTTTTCCCCATGCTTTACTGCCGAACGGAAATGATGTTCTAAAAAGATGGTTTATTTTTGAGTCTTCTAAAATAAACCAAAGTAAATAAAACAGTGAATCAGAGTGAGGAAAAAAATGTCACGATCACATTGCATCTGTCTGCTTAATACATTTTTTTTTTTAATTGTCCATATTATGAAATGGTAAGTTCACTTATTTGAACTTATCACTTATTTTTTTGAAACCCAGTCAATTTGAATATTATATTATTGCAATAATAATGACGTCAAGAAATTATTATAGAAATATATATATATATATATAAAATCAATCCTGATATAATAATGCATTATTATTATCCAATAGAAATTTTATAATTTCTTAACTTACTACGCAGTCTGGTTAAACACTAAGTATTTATTTCAGCGGAAGCTTTTATTTTGAAAACTGAAGGGGCGGACACAGAAGTTTGTAGACGAGATGAGAACAGCCTGCTGAAAATGAAATGCTCTCATCTGCCTTGTTGCCGTCATCAAAAACACGCTCTCATGGGGTTCATGTTATATGTGTATAGTCAATTGTAGCGGCCAAACATGTGCTGTATGTGCAATTAAAATAAATCGGGGGCACTTTAAATAAGGTGCTCATCGCATGTTAACACAAAGAGTACATCTGTCACTCAGGGCAGCAGATATAGAATGTGTGTGTGTGTATGGAGCACAGAACCACTTTGAAACCACACGTGTAATACAATGATCCCGTTTACATGTATTTAAGAAAGCACTTCAGACATACAACAGTGCACCACAGTGGGAAGCGCGTGGAGACTAATTATTTATTAAATTAAATCGCAGCCCTTGCAATTTGATAATTGCACTGGGTCAAATTGCTATTTTGATTTAATTTCTGTTAATTGGTTAATCTTACATGATGCAATCCACGACCACAACAGCACCCAATATTTCCATGCTTTTTCTCACGTCAGGAAAGAATCGGTTGGGAGCTTGTACGAAAAGCGAAAATTCCACCATGTACGCCTGGCCATAAAAGACAACATGGCTGCTAAACCACGTAAATGAGAGATCATGTCAGAGATCATGAGCTTAACATGGCAAAATATTCTCTATTTAGGGCTGGCCGTTAGCTATATTTATTGGGCGGGTGAGGGGATCAATCATAGCCAATGTTCTGCATCTACACCACGGGTGCCCAACCTTCTTTAATATAAGATCTACTTTATCTTATCACAGTCAGCCTGTTGGGAAGTATAGCCAGCAGCTGCAGCCCTGCTGTCATGTAAACCAGCTGCAAGCTATCCAGCTAATATATTGTTGTGTACCGAACAAAACAGCAATGACAATGCAATACAGCCATCGACTGAATACAACAGCAACTCTAACAAAGACCACTGCTGTTTATTTATGCACAATTTAGTTAAATGTTTTTTTCATGATAGATAGCGCTTTCACTAGAAAGTATTTCTTCTTCTTGTGATGTTTATTAGCTGTTGGCATTCCAGCTGTTTCATACTGTGGATTGTCAAAAAGTCTTTCAGTGGATTGAAAAATCTGTTGATGAAATGGGCGAAACTTAATCGAAAAGAGATCACACACTTTTAGGCTTATACCCTAACCCGAGTATACTTCTTAAACTTCAAAATAAAAGATAGCTTAACCTTTGGAGGTTTATTCTTGTAGCCTAACAAACATGTGGAATGCTTTTCCTATCCCATTATGGTATGAATGGTATGATACTGAACGATATTCTGATATTTTTGGCCACATTGCTCAGCCCTACCTCCATTCGTGTATTTAGACTCATATCAAGCAATGCAAGTTGTCTTGTGGTATCTGTTGGTGTTTTTTTGATGTTCTATGATATTTCAACACAATCCTAATCCTAAATTTTCTTTTTATTATGTGTGGCATATGGCAGAAAATCCTCATTGAAGTTCAAATGCTTTATTTCAGAATCTATTAGACTGGTCAATGAGAAAGTTTTGCTTGTGTAACTATAAAAATGTGCAACACTATTTGTATTTTCTTTATGGATTTCATGGCACATTTATTTGTGATTTCATGTTGTGTCTGTAAACTATTAGTGTCTGTATTAACATGATGGTGATGACCAATTTCAACCTGGTGCAAATAATAATAATAAAGTATCAACCAATCAACCCACATTTATGTGCAAATTCACGCTTTTCACTAGAAAGTGGATCAGTCCCAGTTTATTTGCCCACTTTGACAAATGGTAATAATGACGACATTGACAGGTACAAGGAAAAATATTATGTGTGAAAAATCTTCAATTTCTCAATATTTAAAAGACTTATGATAATTATAATAATAATGTATGATAATTATAATTTTACTCCTGCATCCTTTGCACTCTGATCACTGCACTATTTCTCAAATGTCTATATTGTTTTTGTTCATAGTGTGTATATTTGTGTTGTCTACACTGTAGCCTGTGTCTGATTTTATTTTATTATTGTATTTTTGTATGTGTAAGCACATCTTGAGCAATGTACAATCCTGAGTCAAATTCCTCGTATGTGTACACATACCTGGCAATAAAGCTGATTCTGATTAATGTTCATTAGATATAACTAATACAATAAACTGTTTCTTTGCTGTCAAAGTTTGACTGAGAAGTAGGTCTGTAATTAAATAAATTAAATATCTGTAAAGTTTATCTTTTAGTGCCAGGTTTGAGATGGCTTTAAAAAAAATCTATAGATATAACCAATTCTGGTCATAAATTTTTTTTGTCCAAATGTGTAATTACAGTGTTTTGCCTTTGGAGTGCAGTATTGTTGTTTGATGACTTTTTCCTAAATCACCAATTTATGACACATGCTCTTGCTGATGCTGAAAAATTAATGCTTCCATGACCTCAAGACTAGATTATTGTAATGCATTACTGGGAGGATGTCCAGCAAGATCAATATATAAACTTCATTTGGTTCAAAATGCAGCTGCCAGAGTGCTGACTAGAACTAAGAAATATGATCATGTTAGCCCAATGTTATTATCTTTACATTGGCTACCTATTAAATTTGAATTCATTTTAAAATTATGTTAACTAAATAAAAGTTTTGAATGGTCTAGCTCCACAGTATTTAAGGGCTTACTCACACTAGGCCTGGTTGTCTTGTAATGTGCCCAAGCACGATTGACCCCCTTACCCACTCCCCTGCTGGCCTGCACTTACATTGCACTTAATGTTCCGGGCCCGAGCATGCTTGCATCATTACGATGCAACTTTTTGTTTTGAAGAAAACAGGAAGAATAGAGCTCTTTTGCAGAGCACAATACCCATCATTGTAATGTTACATACTTTGTGGCTTATTTTGAGTCATTTGGGGTGTGGTGACACACGGCCCGCTCACGTCTAATTGTCGACAGCATTGCATACCGAGTGCATCCCGTACCTTCAGACACTGAAACTGCAGTTTTTTCAGATTGTCACGTCGTTGCTCATTGTTTTTTTTTTAATCAAAGAATACGAAGATAGTCACAAATTTGACCAAATATCTCGGCGTTATTGTGTGTTCCATCTAGTTGTTCCTGTATGCTCTCGTCTGTCCAAATTTCCAGAAAACACTGCACCTATGACATAGACCCAAGTGATCCTTTTGCCCAGTCACATCATTGACGTCGTGTTTCGAGTTCTGTGCTCGGTCACGGTTAGCGATCACACTAGATGCGTGCTGTGCCTGAGCCAACTGAACCATGCCCAAGCCCACCTCTTCAAGTGGGCCAAGGCACTGTAAGGTGCGATCACACGAGTCAAACGAATTGAAATTTGGGTGTCAAACGTGCTCGGGCATGGTACAGATTGCCTAGTGTGAATACACACTAAGTGACCTTCTGACACACTATATTCTGTCACATTCATTACAATCACTAAATTCTGGCTTGTTAATAATTCCAAGCATATCAAAATCCACAAAAGGAGGTAGATCCTTTTCATACGTGGCTCCTAAACTATGGAATAGTCTCCCTAACATTGTTTGGGATGCAGACACACTCACTCAGTTTAAGTTTAGACTAAAGACTCATCTATTTAGCCTCATCTATTTAGCCAGGCATACACCCAATTTATTCTTCAACTCACAATTAGGCTGCTTTAGTTAGTTCTACCAGAACCAGAAACATTCATCATGATCTATAACTCAGCATGAAATTGAATGGCATATGCTAATATTATTCTTTTTGTTTCCATGTATCTTTTATTAAAAGTAAAACTCCACAGGAAATCGATGAACACCAGTATTACCGCTGGTTGGACTCTAGGTGGTACCATGGGGTAAATTTGGGTAAGCGGGGTTAGGGTTAATCCTACACAATAAAGCAATTTTTATTTATTTTAACTAAAAATTCAAATGAATCTGTAAAAAAATAAGTGCAATTAAAATGTGTGTTGTTCAACTTTTTAAAAGATGACTTTACAACAGTTGTGGGCAACATCTCTTTGGAAACTAACCTACTTCATCTTCATGTCAGTGAATAAATTATTTTTTTCTCCTTCACAATATAGAAAGATATAAATCGCAATAACCAATTACATCAGCAACACCCGGGCTGAGGGATTGGTGAATATTCTTGATTTAGTGATTTTGCATTGAAATTTAAATTGATTGAAAAAAACTAAAAACTTAAATCAAATACATTTCTAAATTCAAATAGCACTCCAAATGAAACAAAAAAGCAATTAAAATAATGATGTGATTAAAATATAAGTAAACTCCTTTCCATTTACCATCAGGCAAGTGTCCGTCTAAACATGCAGGTGGAAAATTACTTACACAGATGAAGATAAAAACAATTATAAATGTGAAAATAATATTTATAATGATGATAATAATCACTGAAATATAAGTCATGGTTCGAGGTGAACATGTTTTTGTATTATTTTATGTTTTAATCACAGATCTATAGGCTGCAGAGTTGTGGTCATAATGAACTGCTCTGTGGAAATAAAGCAAACTGAACGCAAAGCACCTCCTGAGCTGAGATGTCTGAGATCATCTGCAGCACTCATAGACGATACTGTTCTTGCAAAAAATAAAAAATACAAAAACAAAGAAAGAGTGAGAACCTTTTACATGCACGTGTTCCACGAGACTGCACGCCTCCAAACAAACAGTGCGTCATACATGCGCATAGACGGCTTTTCTGTCATGCGTTCTTAATAATATAATAAATTGTGTTTCTTCAAGCACGTGTCTGTCTCTCTATGGGCAAATTATTTGTGATATTAATTTGTATGACAGGGCGGAGGGTGGGGCCGATTTGTGAATCTACACACCCGATCCCTTATCATGCTAATCAAGCTTCCGAGAGGGATAAAGGCCGACTGCAGATGGCGGAGCGATGTTTGTGTCTTTTTGGTTCTGTTTACCATTAAAATATTATTTATATTGTCAAGCCGGTTCTCGCCTCCTCCTTTCCATTCAACTGCTTTACACTGGTGCTGAAACCGGAAAGGAAGAGGGATACGCCGTAGTAGAGTTCTCGCCACTACCATCCACCCCAATGGAGCAGCCGCGGACGGAGGAGCTCAGCCGCCTGGAAGTGGAGGAACTGGTCACCGACCGTGAGGGGAGAAGGAGCTCCAAGCCGACGGCCTGGAGCGGTCAGGGTGCCAGGGGCAGAGGAGACCCCTACCAGCCGCTGAAACGTGGTAAGGTCCGAGACCGCCAACCGTGAGCGGGGAGGGGCTCACTTCCGACTGCCTGGAGCGGGAGAACCGCTACCAGGGGCGGGGGAGACCCCTTCTGTTCCCAGAGAACGTGGCGGGGCATTCCATCCACCAGGGGCTGGAGGACTGCCTCCAATCCGCCCGGGCAGGCACGGCTGGCATCCACTAGTGGGTGGAGGAGTGGCCAAGGACCAAGCTACGGCATATTGGAGAACCAGCGTGTAAGTGTTTTTTTCTCTCTCCCTCTTTCCTCTCTCTCTCTCCCACTGCCGCTCCGTGTTTGCCTTTTCCCTCTCTTTTAAATTTGACAGTGTTTTTTGGGGGGATAGTACACAGTTACAGGAAGTACCCCCTATTTTAATTATTTTTGTTTCCCTCCCCCTGTCCTCTCCCAGATTCAGGATGGTGGGGATGGCCTGCCGGCAGACAGAACTTAGGGAACACCCTCCCTCAGGGAAAGGGGGGTGGGTGTACGTTATGCCAGGGGCTCTCCGGCCTCAGAGAACGAGGGAGGAATGTGACAGGGCAGAAGGCGGGGCCGGGTTGTGATTCTACACACCCAGTCCCTTATCAGGCTATTCAAGCCTCCGAGAATGACAAAGGCCAACTGCGGACGGTGGTGCAAGAGAGAGAGAATGTTTACGGGCAGCTGACCGTCATGTGTTGATGTTTGTCTTTTTGGTTCAGTTTACCATTAAAATATAATTTATATTGTCAAGCCGGTTCTCCCCTCCTCCTTTCCATTGAACTGCTTTACAATTTGATAATAATAATAGCCTAATAATAATAATAATAATAATAATAATAATAATTTAATACATTAATGGTAAAATTAGCTAAATATCATCTTGACATCTCAAAGGCATTAGCTATCATCGATCACGAGATCATCGTCTTTCGGCACAACCCTAATGTGCATTTCTCTCTATAAAGAAAAAAATCCATCTCTGGGTTGCTTTTAAATCATATCAGATCTAGGAATTGTTGCCACCTCTGAAAAGCCAAGCCGATATTGATTTGGGTTTGGGATTCGGGGTTTCTTTGTTTTTACAACCAGTGATTCCACGGAGGTTTGCCATATTGAAAGATCCATGGTCAATTTTTCTCATTCGTTGTGACAACAAACATTCAATTTCACGCTACTCCCACATCACACATGTGCTACAGTAGCCAGATCTTATTTTCTCTGTGTACGAATATGATGCAAACACGCACGGGCAGATGACGTATATACACAATTTCCTGTGAAATCCGTCCCGACAGCTTTACAATATAAATCATTATTATAGGTTTATCAAAGTGTATTTCGGTAAAGACATGGTTTGGAAGATGGATTTTTGTTGCTCTCTCATTAATAACATTTTGTTGTATTTATAAAAAGAAAAAAAGTTAAATAGTGTTTAATATAAACAATATAGGCCTACTTGCGTTAGTCTTGAGCTGAAAATGTTGCCCCGATCACTTTTTAAATTGCTACACCCCTGCTTTCAAAAGAATCTCCTTAACTGTTAACTGGGATTTTGTTATTCGATTTGTGTCATTATTCAACTATTAATTCAATAACTAAAGATTAAAATTACATAGATATATAAAATGATCTATGTAATTATGCATTACATTAAATGACAAACAATACATAATTAATAATGATATCAGATGTATTTTATACATTCTGTAAATCTTCTTGCCCAAGGTACGAGATACTCTTAAACCGATAGTGGAGTAAGATGGCCCCTTTCATAATTCTTTTAATTTTGGGCAATGAAAACTAGAGTCAATGTTTCTATTATTTCACACAATAATATGTGATAATATAAGGGTGATGCATCATAATCATCATCATACTCCTGTAAATGCTAAACACATATCTAAATGTTACGATTTAAAAGTAAATGCACATTGTTCTTAAGGGGGGCATCTTCACCCATCTTTCCCTTGTGCCACAAAATCTGGTAGATTCTGGTATTAGCCTTTTTGTTTGTGGCAAGAGCTTGCAAACTGTCTGAAGTTTTGTTACCTCAATGTTCCTCAACTGTTATTATGAAAAATAACGAATGTACACCAACCTATTTGTTGCTCATTATCTTCGTTTTTCACTCTGCATGCTTTTGGATCATTCATGTCTTCACTCTTGGAATAGTTATTAACAGACTGGTTGTACGTGATTGCACATCTTCTTCTTCTAATTATAGATGGTTGGCAAATCAGCTTTTGGTGCATTACCGCCTCCAACTGAATTGGAGTGTGGAACAGCGATGCTGAAGGATCTTGCTTTAATAAACCTCCAAACATCATCTTTCACAAGACATCTCACCCAGCAAAAACTAATTTCAGGGAGGTAGCTCCACAGTCACCAAAATATATCTAGTTAGCAGGAAGAGCGATCAATCTTTTTTTATTTTATTTTTTTTATTTAAACTGCATATTAACATACATAATAACATCAAGAGAAAATTACACACAATCAACATTGCACAGTTTCCAACTCAGGTACAAAGGATTCAGTTATTAAAATAATAAGATACAGAAAAATTAAACAAATAAAAATAATAAATGCCAGAGTATTATAAAACAACAAATAAACAAAGGGATGAGATGCCATTTATCTATCAAATTTGAATTTGCAAACAACATTACAAGCCCTGGAATCTTTTTTATTTTTAACATTTGGTTTATCACCAGACCTCTTAATTTTATGTATATGAAACTTCCCCAATAAAACTAGCAATTGAATGATATATGCTTTATCCTTTTCCCACAGTCATTTACATATCATTATATCAGTCCCATCCAGTTTTATATCTATATTGAGTTTCCTTTTAATGATATGTTCAACATCATCCCAAAACACCTTTGTGTAAATACAATGAAAGTATAAATGAAAAATGGTTTCTTTATCATTATTACAGAGTTCACACGAGTAATCAATATTCAGTTGGAAACGTTCCAATACATGTTTCACAGGATAAATTACTTCCTTTATTTTATTATTAACAAAGAATTTATCAACTGTTATCCAAGCCTTATGCCAATTTAAATCACCAAATATTTTGATGACCAAAAAAATCAACTGGGGGATATGTACATAATTTATTACATTTCTAATGCAATTATTTGAAACTTTGTTTATTAAGATTTACATTTACATTTATGCATTTAGCAGATGCAAAGATGTTATTGTATGTTATTTTTGATATAATCAAGGTTGGGTTTTCGCTACAGTTATTCTTGAGAAGATACAATACCTTTTTGGGTATGGCGTCTATCACAATTGCAAATTCTTTAGGTCTAATTGGGATTTTAAACTTGTTAAGCAAATCTGTGTATGATAACAAACCTCCATCACTGTTCATTAACTGACTAACTAATACAATGGTATATCAAACCATATATTAAAAAACAGAGATTTGTGTTTGTATAAAATATCCTTATTATTCCAAATATGGCATCTTCTAGGGGAAAAATTATGCTTTTAGGCCAATGTCCATGCCATGAGAGATTGTTTATAAATGTTGCAAGTTTCACTGGAAATTTATCAATAGAATAATTACATTTTAACAAGAATTCAAGGCCACCGACTGACTTAATCAAGAAGTTGGGAAAGGTCTTCCACATATTATCTTTCTTTTTTAAGTATTGTGTAATCTAATAAATTTTGAATACATTATTTAATGCATCATAACCAGTACCTCTAGGCCCCCATTATCCTTCAAATTACACAATGCCTCTTTTTTCAAATAATGTGCTTTTCCTTTCCAAATAAATTAAAAAAGTTTACACAACTTTAGAAGGCATATCAAGTGATAAGTAAACATAAACTGATCTGGAAATTCCTTCAGCTTTGGACAAAAGGATCCTCCCTTGTAATGACAAATACCTTTGTAACCACATATTAAATCTATTTATTTCATCTTTAAATATAATTACTCCAAGATAAATCACACTGTTTTTGATTGGAATACCACATATATCTGATAAAGTACAGTTTTTAAGGGAAAAATAACCAATTTACTCATATTCATTTGTAATCCTGATACATCTGAAAATTCTTTAATACAGTTAACAGCTTTATGAACGTCATATTCATCTTTCAAAAACATTGTTGTGTCATCCGCAAACTGACACAACATAAACTCTTTTCCCAAAGCTGTAATACCTTGAAAATATCCTTTCTTTAAATGAAGAGCCATTATTTGGGTAGTTACCAAAAATAAAAAGGGAGAAATTGGACAACCTTGTCTAATCCCTCTGCCGATTTCAACTAGTGCATCCTTTATATAATGTTTTAACAGCTTTCAAAAAAATACTTGCCAAACCCAAAAAAATTCAATTACTTTGAACAAAAAATTATGTTCTATGGTATTGTTGTGGCAAAAAAAATATTAACCCACTGCATAAGAGACACTCTGAATCAAACAGTCTTTTAAAAGAATTTATTCTTGCAAGAAGGACCCAGTCATTACACAGGAATAATCTCTGCCATGAGTGAGACAAAGAAAGGGAGGGCTGAGTTGTTTTTATACGTCTTTTCCCCAAGGTCTCCGACAAAAGCAGATCTTCCCCCTCTGCATTCATTAGATACAGGGGCATTCCTTTGCAATGACTATTACTGATCACTGAGTATTTAAAATTTCTACAACAATTCCCCGCTTTTTATCATTCTGATTACTTAATCACAATAATAAACAATAAGACAAATTTTAAGTCATATCATCACACTTACACTCTTCATCTCTGATTTTCGCATAAATGATCACTCTCTTAAACATTTGTGAAATAAAATTTGGAAAAAGTAAAATCTTAGGCTGTTTTATTTTTTAATTTTTTTTGTGGGGACAGTCCCTTAAGTATAAACAAGAAATAGTGTACAAATTAAGTAGGAAAAACACATAAATTTAACATTTTGGTTATGTCAGCAGGCTATAAAACTACAAAGAATAAAAGTAGAATAAAATCCCTCATTTCAAACCCTCTCCTTGTACGTCATCTCGTAACACGGATGACCGCTGCTTATAACCCTCTTTACATATCAAAACATTCTCAGAAAGAAAAGACATACCTAATTTTAACACATTTCACAGTTGCTCTCGCTACTTGTATCATCATATTTGTGCTCATCATCCTCTGGATAGACTTTTATCTTTACCAGTTGAACAGACATCCCTGCTTTAACCAGTCTCTGTACTGAGCTGGAAACACACGTTATAATGCATGATAAACATAACAATATCGACAGTCCCATTACCGCAATTGGTTTGAATCAGCCAATACCCCCATCCTCCCCAGAGATTCATAAACCAATTAAACCATGTACTCTCAACATGTTCTGGCTCCTGTACGGCTTTTCTCATGCGTTCAATTACATTCGTGATGTTGTCGCTGTAATCTGGAATATTGAAACAACACAACATTCCCAACATTTTGCAAACTCCCCCTTTCTCTGCAGTTAACATATCAAGAACCAACCTGTTTTGAATGACCGCATCTCTGTTTCATTTCATCATTTATCATTGTCAAAGCATTTTCTGTGCTATTTGCTATTAGCTATTGCTAATACTGTCCATGCTAGCCCATTTATCTTATTAATTGTTACCGTTGTACCCACCCCTAAGAACAATGACCACCCCACATTTGCTCCAGGCGTCGTCCACGGATCAGATAATGTGTACCCTGCATAGTGATTTGGTAAAACCCCAGGCAAAATTTCAACTTTTCTTTTTTTCCCTTCCCACCCCAGGTGCCTTGTTTGGCAAATACACAGATGTACCCACATTCATCAAAGCTGGATAACAACACCCTGACCATTTCTTCCATTTGCTAGATCAGTACTGCAGCTTTTCACTATGATTACTGTTTGTGACCACACGATGGGGTTCACTCTGCACACAGTCTGTGTTATTCTCTGTGGTTGGCCTTGCTCTTCCACTGATAGTGGTACTTGGTGTTCAAACTTGACCTCGGCATTTATTGACATTCCCTCGGAACAATCTCCTCCTGTTGCTGATTCTCCTGCGATGTGTGTGGAACTTTCCTGCAGTGGTTGGCATGAACCCACGGAGCTCTCTCTGCGACCTTCACCGCCGTGTGAGTCGTCAGTAGCACTTGGAATGGTCCCAGCCACCTTTTCGCCTTCCAGCTCTTTCTCCTCAGGTCACGAATCACAACGAAATTGCCAGGCCTGATTTTGTGCAGGACGGTTTCAGCAACCTTTCCCTGAGCACCTTTCACCTGAACACAAACATTGGACAACAGAGAAGACATTTCTTTGTAATAATTCAACATGTCATTCTCACACAGGTCTGTTGATGGCAGCCTTTGTCTCCCCCCCTATTCCCATGAATGGTGGTCTACCAAAGAGTATTTCAAATGGACTTAAATTTGTTTTGACTATTTTTCTCATTCTAGTGTACATCAACACAATTGGGAGTGCTTTAACCCATGTGAGTCCAGTTTCCTCACAGCACTTAGCCAATTTGTTCTTGATCGTTTGATTCTCCCTCTCAATAGCGCCTCCACTGGCGGCGTAGTAACTGCAGTGTGTTCTCATGTCAATTCCCAAAAACTGCCCCACCTGCTTTATTGCTTCATTGACAAAGTGTGTCCCATTGTCCGAGCTGATTTTCCTTGGAATTCCCCATCTCGGAACAATCTCGGTTAAAAGAGCTTTCGCTACTGCTGCCGAGTCTTGTTTCGAGGTTGGGAAGGCCTCAACCCATTTGGACCACATGTCAACCACCGCCAGGCAGTATTTCTGCTTCCCACAAGGGGTTAACTCGATGAAATCCATCATCAGATATTCAAAAGGCCCCCCTGATGGTGGTTGAGATACTATATGTGTTTTTATCCCTCTTGCCACATTATGTGTGTTACAAATGACACATTTTTTGCAAAGATTTTCAGCAAATATCGTGAAACCCTTTATAAACCACAATTCTTTCATTTGCGCAACCATTCCCGCTTTTGATACATGGTGTAACCCGTGTATCAACTTTCCATAATGAGGAAAGAAGTGTTTGGGTAAACAAGGCATGCCATCACAGCTCATCCACACATTCTCCTTAAACCTACAGCCAGCCGCCTTCCACTTTTTTCTCCTCGCCTGTGGAAAAAGATTGCATGCTCTGTAAAGAAGAAACGTCAAGGTTATTGTCAGATATCAAAGCACATGTAGTTTCTTTTGTCTCCATCGCTGCCGCGGCCTTCGCTGCCGCGTCTGCTCGTGCGTTTCCTGTTGAGACTGAACTGTTATTGTTAGTGTGCGCTGCGCATTTGCAAATCGCGACCTTGTCTGGTAAAAGAATGGCCTCCAAAAGCTCAGACACAAGAGATGCGTTTAATATTGGACGACCATCTGACTTCAGAAATTTTCTGTGCTTCCATAAAGCACCAAAATCGTGTGTTACCCCAAAGGCATAACGCAAATCTGTGTAAATTGTCACACATTTGTCTGCCATAAGTTTACATGCTTCTGTTAAAGCAACCAGTTCAACTGCCTGAGCTGAATAATTTGATGGCAGTTTGCCAGATGTCACGACCTCAAATTCAGTGGTTATCACGTAACCAACCTTATTCTTTCCTGTTTGTGGATCTTTGGAAGCCGACCCATCCACAAAGAGGAAATTGTCACAATTGTCTAATGGCGTGTCTAATAGATCTGGACGCGGTGTGCACACCTGTTCAAGCGCTGACAGACAACAGTGATGTTCCTCGCCATCCTCCTCTGTGGGGAGAAGTGTGGCAGGATTCAAAGCTGTGCATCTTTTAACAGTTATGTTTGGCATGTCCAATAAAATTGAGTGGTACCTCAGCCATCGGGCTGTAGATAAATGTGACGTTCTCTGTTCTTGCGAAATCATGGATACTGCGTGTGGAACCATCAAAGTTAAATCAGAATACCCCACAAATTCCCTGGATGCCAGTACTGCCAGTTCAGCAGCCGCCACAGACCTCAAACAGTGTGGTAGACCTGCTGCTACTGCATCAAGTTTGGTTGAAAAATATGCCACAGGTTGCAGTCTGTCTCCATGAGTCTGCAAGAGAACAGAAGTCATAAACCCATTTTTCTCATCAACCATCTGAACAAATGGTTTGTTTACATCTGGCAGACCCAAAGTGGGAGCCAGAGCCATTTGTACCTTCATGTTAGCAAATGCCTCCTCGGCTTCGCTTGTCCAAACAAGCTTGTCACATGACCTCAGCCCTTTTCCTGTCATCAGGGCTCGTAAAGGCTGTTCAAGAATGGCATAATTAGGAATAAATGTACGACAATAAGCACACATTCCTAAAAATGACAATAATAGTTTTTTCATAATTGGTTTTGGCACATCTTTTATGGCCTGTACACGTTTGTCACAGATGGATTTACTGTTTGGTCTGATAACATATCCCAAAAACTTTATTTCCTGTTTCACAAACTGCAATTTTGAAAGACTGACTCTGTTGCTTTCATGCATTCTCTCACAAAAGGGCCCAGATCTGCCCACAGCTGCTTTTTTTTTTTGTTTGTTTTTTGGCCTTGGTCACTGATAAGTGTGGAGCAGTGTTGCCTGCTATCAAATTGAACTGCATTTGTTTTCCTGTCAGGCAAGCTGAGAGCGCACACACATTTTCTGTCCAGAAAATCTTATCAAATTTCACAGTCTCATTTTCTACCCCGTTAAACCACCCCTCCTCATATTGTGGTTCACGTTCAATTACGACATGTGACGTGCAATGCAATTGGTCAGGCGTCATATTTTCTGTGTTAAATGACATTGTTTGATCCTTTGCCAATTTCAAGATCATTTTTGCCCAATCATCGTTTTTCACACGCCATTCATATGCCCACTGCGGTTCAAATTTAGAACAACATATTTGTGGTTCTTCCTCAATGCTAATCCCAAAGGAACCCCCCCTAAGGGTCAAATTCAATTCACACATTAAATCTCTGGCCATTAGAGGTACCGGACAAGCTGGTGAACACAGAAACGCATGTTTAAATGTTCTCCCCTTCTCCGTCTCACACTCCAAGGGCACTATGAATTTTTCAGAAATCAAATGGCCCGAGGCCGAAGTGCTCTCATGCACTGAACCTGTCAATTTCAGTACACATGGCAAGTCACATGGTCGTATAGTAGAATGGTTAGCCCCAGAATCTACCAAAAAATCTACTAATGTCCCACCAACTAACATTGGATATCTCGGCATTTGTAAAAACCCTGAACTTTTGTACATTCTCAAACATTCATCCGAAACATTATCACATAAAGCTTCATCAGTCACACTCAAAGATTTGCAAGCATTGTCTTTATTGCAGAGAGCAGTATGTAAATCAGTGTATGTGTGCGTGTTGTACTGTATGTGTGTGTGGTTAAAAAAATATTCACTTCCCTCTCCTGTAGCTGGCAGCTGAATCAACCTCAGCTCAACCCCCCTCTCGCTGCTCTCCGCTCTGCTTGCTTCAGTCTGCCCTTTTCTTCCCCGGAAAGTCTGTAGCCCAGTGTCCCTCTTGTTTGCACAGTTTGCATTTCGTGCATTCTCTGAAATCATGGTCGTCAGTCCCACACAAGCCGCAATTCCACTTCCGCTGGTTTCTGTTGCCTCTCTTCTTTTTGTCGGCCCATTTCTGCTGCGGTTTAGATGTGCTGACATTAGATTGTAGTCGCACAACTGCCAGCAGTCTTTTCAGTTCCTGTGTGGTGGGACTGAATTCTAGACAAAAGGTGGTTAATTCATCTGCAAACTTGTAACCTGCGTCGTCATGATTTGGCAGATGGGACATGGCTTCTTTCATGTCAGTCACTGTCCACAGTCTGAAGACCATCATCAGCCTGTCAGCCCCCGCTACCTCTACCATCGGAGCCGAGAAGCTGTGATTTTCTTGTTTCACTTGTGATCTTGTCAGTATCTTTCCCGGTTTGCTGGCCCCTGCGCTGTCTGGATCAGGGGTGTCGGGGATCATCTCAGAAAAAAGTTCATTCAGGTCTCCTTCACTGTCCGAGTCGGGAGGAGCTGCTTGTGGTGCTTGTCTTCTGGGTGGAGAGCAGTCGAGGTTGGGGTTCAGTTTCAGGGCTTTTAGCTCTGCCACGGGATAGTGATGATTATACGCCGGCGGCGCCAGCACAATCGCCGTTGCATGTGGGGAAACACAAACATACTTTTCATTAGTCGGTTCTGGTGGTGCTGACACACAAACAGATCTTTCACACATTTTATTTTCTTCCACATTGTCAATCCTACATGCTAATTCTTTCTGCATTTGCTTTCGTTCTGTAAGCCCGTTTATCGGTCCAATGGCGGTCTCCAATAATACGGGTGAAGGTCTCTGCGCATTACTGTCTTTCTTACGCAACACAACCAGATTAAATGAAATACAATTTATCTTATGTATTACCTCGTTATTTCATCTGACTCCATAAATGAAAAAGGTTTTAATGATATCTGAGCATCATTAAAAGTGAGCAAATGTTTGATTATTCTTTTAACTCCTTTAATTATATTTTACCCGTTCAGATTAGAAAACTATGTCGCTTTGAGGTTCTCGCGTGTTTTCTCTACACTGCGGGTCTCACGATCACAAGCAGTCAGTATTGGATCATCAAACAGAGTTAATTGCTATATACCTAAGATCGGTCACGTTCACATATACACAATCAAAGATACGTCAGTATAGCCCTCATGGAATTGCATACACTTGAATTTAACTTAACGTTTTCTTCAGTAGAGGTCACGGCCACTATTATAGATGTAAGTTGACCAACATAACTTCTCTTATAATAGCTTTGGATTGGCCATGTCGTGGTTTCCCGCGTACACTTATCTGGAGAAACATCAAATTAAAACAGAGGTAAGACACACCCGAATTTAGATTGGTCAAGCAACATTTAGCTGTTCTAAACGGAAATACACTTGTCTTTGCAAACCAAGTACACTTGAACTGATGCCAAATATTAGTCATCACTAATCTGACGCAGACTTGCGGTAACATACAAATCGCTCAATCTGTTTGGGAAAACAATTTCAGAGTCAGTCAGAATAAAATCAAATGTTTACAATTTATTGACAGGTAACATAACAAGTTCATCGCAGTTACCAGATATAAACTACACACAGTAAACTGTGTGGGATCATCTGACTACAGAGAACCACGAACGATTTGCCACATCTCCTTAAATACCCAAATAATTCAATAAGCTAACCAAATGGTGGTGTCTGTCCTTCTAATTAGATTTGGGTCCCCTATTGAGGGGGTTCCTGTACATTTACATATAGTTTGTATGGAGGATCTGGGGGAGGGCACACCTTTAAGGGGCACACCACATCTCTCATATCTTATAACTTCTTTTTGCTTTTCATTATGGCTGGGAGGATGAGACCAGTTTACCAGGCGCACTGAGACACTTTAAATGATACCAAACATGTTATAGTTACTTTTTGTACACACTTCACATTTCATAGGTTTTTAGTGAGCTTTAAGTGAGGAGGAGAAGGGGGGAGTAGGGGGAGATGTTAAGACTGTAGAAGGGAGGTGTTAGCTGCACTGTGTTCTGTGTCTCGTATGTTGCTGTTACATGTGCAAGAGATAGTTAAAATGTCTCAACAGTCTCAGCCACTATGGTTCACTAACTCTTATACCAAAAGAAAATAATTTAGTCATCTCTTATCAGAGATATTTGGGTTGCCACGGGTTCATTTTCATTTGATTCCAGTGGAGTTTCTCCTGGCCCTGATGCGGTCGGTCTCTCTCTCTGAAGCTTATGAGGTAGAGCTGGAACTTCTCAGTCCAGGTGGCCAAACACCGTCCGCTCTCAGGTCCAGAAGGCACTTCCAAGGAATCCCACTCTTCTGACACCAAATTGTTGTGGCAAAAAAATATTAACCCACCATTTTCACTGCGTAAGAGACACTCTGAAACAAACAGTCTTTTAAAAGAATTTATTCTTGCAAGATGGACCCAGTCATTACACAGGAATAATCTTGCATCATTATTTAAAAGACTAATAGGCCTCCAATTTTCTATATGATAAATATTGTTTTTTTTTGGTTTTGGAAATAATGTAATGACGCCTTGCCTTAATGAATCTGGCAATTCTCCTTTTTCTATAGATTCTTATATATGGCAAGCAGAAATTGAGATAATATATCTTTAAGGATTTTGTAAAA
Organism: Moxostoma hubbsi; assembly: GCA_032164185.1. Classification (NCBI taxonomy): domain Eukaryota; kingdom Metazoa; phylum Chordata; class Actinopteri; order Cypriniformes; family Catostomidae; genus Moxostoma; species Moxostoma hubbsi. The sequence goes on from JAVLUX010000005.1 coordinate 10,385,103, forward strand.
TCTGTAAAATTCAAGTCCGTCGTTACCTGGAGACTGATTATGTTTTAAATACCCAATACATTCCTTAATTTCTTCCAGTTTTATCTCTTCATCACACAATAATTTGAAGTCTTTACTAATGATTTTTGCTTTCTCCAAAACATTATTCAAAAATATATTCAAATCAGAATTAACTAAATTAGAGGTTAAATTAGACGTTTATAAAATTGAGTAAAATGTTGGAATATCTCCCTATTATTCTCCGATAATGTATTGTTTATTAGTAGTTTGTTTACTGAAGACATCTCTCCATTTCTTTTTCTAAATTAAAAAAATATTTAGTATTCTTTTCTCCTTGTTCTAGCCATGTATACCTTGATCTTATAAATGCTCCTTTTGCCTTCTCTTCATAAATAGTATCTACATTTATTTGTAATGATGATAGTTATTATAATTATTGAGGAGTTAAATTCCCTTTACTAGAAATAATTTATTATGTAATTTTACATTCTTTTTGTCTTAGACGAAAGCACTTACTTTCCTCATTGAAATGGCTAAATTCCTAATTTCATATTTAGTGAGCTCCCAGTATTTTCCAAAGATATTCATGAATTTATCCTGAGTCCAATACCTATCAATAATTTCTATTGCTTTCATTTCAAAGTTTTCATTTTCTAATAACATCTTATTAAGTTTCCAGTATCCTCTACTTGCATTAAATGTAATTGTGACACTCTTCAGGTCACCATCACAAAGAGCACACAGGGAACTACATTTCACAACTCAGGTAAGCTTTTAATGTGGGCACCTCCACAATACAGTTCTTTCAAACACAACACAACACAACACAACAACTCGGGTAACTCTCTTTGTCGGGCTCTCTCTCGACTGGAGGTGCTGACGCTCTCTTATGCTGCTCTCCCTGTACTCACTGAAATTAGAGACAGGTGTTAGACATAATTTAGCTCAGGTGTAAGCGGCCTTACCGCTTCCTCTCCCCGGACGGGCGCTTGACCACGCCCCCGCTGCCACAGTAATTAAACCATATCTATTTATGTTAATTGCTATGCCTTTATGATCAGTTAAGACAGATGGCTCTATAGAAACAGACTGAACACAATCTACTAATGTGTCCGAAATTAAGAAATAATCAATACGTGACTGTTTAGATCGATCTTTATTACGCCATGTATACATAATTTGGTTGGGATTCTTGTAACGCCAAATAACTATTAATCCTATGCGAGAACATACATTTTTTATTTCACAAGTACAATTGCTTTTCGATGGTCATCTATCTAATATCTCATGATTTACACAATTAAAATCCCCTCCTCACATTATCTTAGCAAATGGGAATTAGTTTTTTATTTGTATAAATTTTTATTCGATGTTTACAAAAAAAATACATTATTTTGTTGTTTGTTGTTGGTGGCATGTGTTCACTAAAATATAATGTGACTGGTCAGTGCTTACTTGCAATATTATCAATCTTCCAGAATTCTCTCTCATGGCTAAGAACATGGCCTTTAAATTTTCCTTTGAGTATTGTGACCCCTGCTGATTTATTGCAACCATGGGCAAACCAAATGTCCTTTCTCCATTGACTTCTCCAGAACTTTTAAACTTTTCACAATCATGTGTTTCCTGCACAAAATAAAACCTGCACCTTTCCCTTCACAATATAAAAATAAAGATTTCCTCTTCAAAAGATTACGTAAACCCCTGGCATTAATTCAAACAGACATACATTTTACACAATTCCTTTTGTTTGGTTAGTGTTCAGTTTTTAAACTAATAGGGTCACTTTTTTCGATTTATGATTTTCTTTGCAAAAAAAATCGTCATATTTTAACAATACGTATAGATACAGCAACAGAATCGATTAACTTTGAAGTGTTCACACTGCCCATGAAACAGCTAGCTTTCACAGGTTTGCAACATCAACATAAGACAATGATACTGTGCAAATTTGTTTATTCCAGATAAATATAGGTTATAGTCTTGCATTAAGTTACACAGACTTCTTTGTTGTCGATATAAGCCTTGTTACCAACAAAATGTGCTCGTTTTCCTTCTTTCCGCACTTTATACACAATTGGCCATAATTGTCTACGTGCCTCTTTGTCTGCGGTCAGATTTTCTTTAAAGCGGAGATGTTTGTTGGCCAAAAATGAATTTGCCTTTGAGGACTCATACCATGTCCCTTGCAGACCTGGAAAGGAACCTGATGATCAGTGGTATCGGGGTATTGCTCTATAAATCCTGAAGCCTACCAATCCTGTGCGCTACATCTATGGCATCAATTACAGAACTGTGCAGCGCCTCTGGGAGAACTTCTCTGCATATGTCTTTCACGATCGCTTTGATGATTTCCTCTGGTTTCTCATGAACTCTGTACAGACACAAGTTCCATCATCTGTTGTACCGTTCTGCATCATTTATTTTTTGCTCCATTTCCAAAAAATCTTTCTGAAATTCAGAGCACTGGATTTTCAGGCACACATTTTCCTTTTTCACTTCGGTTACATCCTGATGGCAGCTGTGGCAGGCAGTGAATTCTTGATGCCTTCAATTTGTAGAGTATTTTGTTTAACTGCCATGTCCGTTTGATCCGTTCTTTCATCAATTTTTGCAGTCAAGATACGAAAGATGTTTTCTTGCAATTCACTTAGTGATGGTTCACATCCATCATCGTTCTTGGCTTTTTTCTGTGGACGTTTTGTTGGGGTGTTTGGGTCAGAGTTACAAATTTCTACATCTTTCGCTTTGCAAGCATAAAAGTGGACTTCACGTATCTGCCTTTACTCTTTTGCAGCAGACTTGGTGTCCATGTCTACAGGTTTCTGCATTATGATTAAGTAAGTATGTATGATTGTATGATTGAAGTTAGCTAGCTCCCGCAAATAGAAAATACCTCTCTGTTGATTTTTAGCAGTGCTAATAAATGCCAGAAACAATTATTATCACTCTTGATCGATGACTTTTGCAACTAATACAAATCTTTCTTGAAATGAGTAGACCCTATTTTCTTTTCTCAGCTCCAAATTATACGATTGTTCACTCCGCCATCTTGAGCCCCTGGAAGAGTGATCAATCAGGATACACTCTCTGTCACTCGCTCTCTCCAAAACCCGTCTATTATTAGAAATTCTCTGGAAAGTTATTTCACAAACTTTCCATTTCATCCAGTGTGACCTATGTGTATTCTTGTTATTACTGATTCTTCTATTCTTTTTTTTTTTTAAAAAGTATTTTTATTAGAATTTTACATTTTACAAAAGAGCGAAAGAAAACAAAATACATTAAGAAGATGTATACAACTCAATGAATGATAATATCAGTAAAAGCAACAATATAAATAATTATAAATATCATCCACCATTAATAACTAATAATAAAATAATTAAAATAAATAAAATAAATAATAAAAAAGGATAAATTAAAAAACTAAGAGCAACCAGGGCATATGCAGTTTCAGTAAGGAAGCACAAGCAAAAATTCAGTAGAGGGCAGAGCAGACGTTACTGGTCAGAGTCAGTGTTAAACTGGGTAAGATGATCCAGAAATGGTTGCCATATATTGTAAAATTGATCAAGGTTACCCATAATTCCATACCGCACTCTCTCCATGTGGAGTATTCCAGTGAGGTAAGTCAACCAGGTCTTGAACTGAGGAACAGTATCTGATTTCCAAAATCTTAGAATGATGCTCTTAGCAATAATCATTCCATAAATAATAGTGCTTTGTACAGAAACATTATGGTCTGACAGAGAAACAGAATATCCAAATAATGCAATCTCTGGATCAGGGTTAAACACAAAACCATACATGTCAGAAAACCATTTAAATATGTTACTCCAGAATTCGTAAAGCTTAGGGCATGTCCAAAAGAGATGGGTAAGAGAGCCCTCTGCAGATTTACACCGGTCGCATGTAGGAGAAATGGTGGGGAAAATTCTATGTAATTTAGACTTTGAATAGTCCAATCTATGCATCACCTTAAAATGAATTAACTGATGTCTAGAGTTAATAGAACAAGAACGAACCCTGCTAAGGCTCTCCTCCCACACTTCAGCTCCAATCTGTGTACCCAATTCCTCCTCCCAAGCATTTTTTAAAGAATGTGTAGAATAAAACATTTCTTCGGAAAACACAGTAACAAAATCTGAAATCAAATGTTTGGAACCAGGCAAGCCCAACAATAGTCTATAAATCCTCCTTTCCTCTGTCATAGATTCAAAATTAGGCATTGCATGGCGTACATAATTTCTAATCTGTAAATGTCGAAAAAAGTGTGTTGTGTGTAGAGAAAACTTCTCTTTTAATTGAGAAAAAGAAGCAAAATGTTTGTTAATATATAAATCCTCCAAGGTAACAATACCATTCAGTCTCCACATGTTGAATGTTGCATCTGAGAGAGAAGGGGGAAATGCGTGATTTCGATATACTGGGGCGAAAATAGCAGTGTCAGGTAATCTGCATACCTTCTTAATTTGGCGCCATATTTTCAAACAGTTTGAAACAATGAAATTATCCACCTTAACAGATGTAGGCAATACAGGAGTTGAAAAGAGAAGTGCTGGAAACGAACTATTTTTAACACCATTTTTTTCAATGGCAACCCAGGGGGGAGTGTCAATAGAAATGTCTGTTTTATAATCCCCCTGCCAATAAACAAGTGCCCTCGCATTCGCTGCCCAATAATAATGCAAGAAGCAAGGTAACCCTAGCCCACCCTTCTCCCTTGGTTTCTGTAAGTGTATTTTTGATATTCTGTGAGCTTTAAAACCCCAGATAAAAGGCAGGATAATTGAATCTAATGTTTTGAAAAAAGACTTTGTCAAAAAAATAGGAATGTTTTGAAAGAGATACAAGAATCTAGGCAGACAGACCATTTTAACAGCGTTTATATGGCCTATCATAGAAAGAGGAAGAGTTCTCCATTTGCCAATGTCTATCTTTAAATCCTCCAGTTTCTGAAGAAAATTCAACTTAAAAATTAATTTAGGGTTTTCGGGCAAAACAACTCCAAGATACTTAAGTCTGTCTGTAATTTTGAAAGGGAGATTTTGTAGAAATTCAGTATCCAGATCACCACTTAAAGACATGAATTCACTCTTCTGCCAACTGATTGTATATCCAGAGACTGTACCAAAAGATTCCATAAGATCTAACAGCAAAGGGACTGACTGCTCAGGATTTGACAGAAAAAGAACAACATCATCTGCATATAAGCAGATGTGATGATCTATATTTCCCAATCTTACAGGCTCAATAGATGGATGGTTTCTAATACTAATCGCAAGGGGTTCGATCGCTATTACAAAAAGAAAAGGGCTGAGGGGACATCCTTGACGTGTCCCTCGATGTAATAAAAAGGACTTTGACTTTTCTTGATTTGTGAGTACGGAAGAGGTTGGGTGAGCATATAATGTTGTAATCCATGACACAAAACGACTACCAAACCCACATTCCTCCATAACTCTCACCATGTAAGGCCATTCCACCTGATCAAAAGCCTTTTCTGCGTCTAAGCACAGAGCAGCCACTTTAGAGCCTTTTTTATATTTATGGTACATTATGTTCATTAATCTTCTAACATTAAAAAATGAAAATCTATTAGGAACAAAACCAGTTTGATCCATATGTATAATGGATGAAATATATTTATTTAACCTATTAGCCAATAATTTTGTGAAAATTTTAACGTCAGAGTTAAGTAATGCAATAGGCCGATAAGATGAAGGCTCAGTCTCATCCCTTCCCTCTTTTAATATTAGTGAGATATTAGCATCGTATAATGTGTCAGGGAATTTTTGAGTTTCAAGACAATGAGTGAACATCCTCAGTAAAAGGGGAGCCAGCTTCCCAGAATATTTTTTATATAATTCAATACCGAAACCGTCTGGCCCCGCCACCTTGCCATTAGGAAAAGATCCTATAGAATCAACAATCTCTGGGATAGTAATTTCAGAGTTTAAAGCCTCACAGGCAGCATCACTCAATTTAGGAAGATTCAAATGTCCTAGCCAATTAGAAATGTCCCCTTTTGCTCTTGATGTATATAATTGTTCATAATATTCTCTAAAGCGATCATTTATACTTTTAGGATCCACAAGCATGTCCCCTGCTTTTGATTTTATTTTGTGTATAGCTTTATTTGCCTGTAAACCCCTCAGCTGTCGTGCCAGCAATTTATGGGGCTTATCCCCTAACTCAAAATATTTTTGTCTTATTCTTAACAATTGTTCCCATACCTGTCCTGATAAAATAATATTGTATTCATACTTTAATTTAAGAATATTCTGCAAGGTAGAAGGGCCAGAGGAAATTCTATAGGAGGGTTCCAATTGAGATAATTCCTCTTCTATTTCTGCAAGGCGTCTACGTTTGGCTCGTCTGGCCGAAGACTCAAAAGAGATAATATGACCCCTAATCACAGCCTTAAAGGATTCCCATAAAGTGGAGTCAGTGAATTCAGAATTATCATTATCTCGAAAATCTGAGATTTTTTCTGAAATAAATTGGCAAAATGATACATCAGAAAGTAGAGATGGATGAAAACGCCAGCAATATGGTTTAGTCTTATGGCCAAGATCAAGAACCACTGAAGTCGGAGAAAGATCACGTTTGATATAAGTTTTGAGTCAAGTAAAAAATAATCTATTCTAGAAAAAGACTTGCGTCTTTGTGAAAAAAAAGAATAGTCTCTACCTGTGGGGTGTATCAGTCTCCATATATCAACTAGATTCATAGAGGACATAAGGTTATTTAAAACTATGGAGGCAGAAGGTAACTGGCATATTTGGGCTGACCTGTCCAAGACATTATCAAGCACACAGTTAAAGTCACCACCAACAATAACATGCGAATCAGTAAAATCAGACAGTAAATTAAATATTTTAGCAAAGAAAGTAGGGTCATCAAAGTTAGGCCCATATACATTAATAAATGCAACATGAAATGAATAAATGTAACCAGTTATCAAAATATATCGACCGTTTCGACCACTCAGAGTAGAAACATGTCTAAAAGGAACTGTCTTACGGATTAAAATTGCAACTCCTCTTGCCTTGCTAGAGAACGTGGACTGAAAGATATGGCCAACCCAGCTGCATTTTAAGCATCTTCTCTCTCGTAGGCCTAATATGGGTCTCCTGTAAGAACATCACATCAGCGGACAGAGATTTCAAATGTGAAAATACTTTAGCTCACTTGATCACATGACCCAGGCCACGCACGTTCCAGCTGGTAAAAGTGATGCCACTGATGATATTATGAGTTTGGCATTATTGCATTTTAATTATATTTTGTTAGTTTGTCCACCATCTCATTACCTTCTACTCTTACATGTACTGGAACATAGCAAGTCTTTCTTTTTCTTCTTCCCTTTTAAAGGAAATCGCCAAATATAATAGTACACTACCGCCACAGAGACATCCTATTTCCCTTTCTCCCTCCCCTTAGAAACAGGGGCTGTATTCACAAAATAAATAAAAATAGAAAAAATAAAATAAATAAAATTAAAGCTAAAGGTAGCTCCTACTCAGAAATGAAAGTTTAAACAGATTTTGGTCAATGAGGAGAATACATTTTTAAATTAAGAGCTATAGTATGTGTTTTTGTGCAAGATGAATAAAAGGGTAGATTTATTTTGGATGCAGTCACTCAAATCAGTTTAGGTTTTCGTAGTCTGAACAGGACAAACACTCATTACATCAGATTTTTCTTAAAGGACTAGTTCACCCTAAAATTTTGCTGATAATTTACTCACCCTCAGGTGAAAGAGTTTCTTTCTTCATCAAAACAGAATTTAAGACTTTTAGGATTTCATTTCAGGCCTCCTCCTTTAAATAATGCAAGTGAATGTACTCCATTTTTTGACGGTCCAAAATGCATATTTAGGGTGCATCAAAATAATCCACACGACTCCAGTTGACAAATAAAGTTCTTCTTTACACAAACGATTGAATATTTTTAGAAACAAAACAATACTTATATACTTTTTGACTACAAATGTTCGCTTCCGTACATCTCTGTGACACACGCTCATGAGAGGGATGGCGTAAGCTAGTTTTTAAGGTCACGCGTTGAGCAGGAGGCAGGAAACATTTAATTGTCTTTGCTGTAGATTTATTATTTGTAAGTGTATTGTTCAAAATAGTAATTTGGTGTGTGCATCCTGGATGCTTCAACCTTCAGAAACCCCAAAGAAAATGCACGGCAGGAAAAATATAAACTTTTCATCGATTGCCTATACATGAACATGAGTGATTGAAACTGAAACTGAACCTGGATATCAGTACAACCCAACATTCTCTCAAACAAGACTGATGTCAACTTCTTCGAATAGACGTCGTTTAGAGTTAGGACTGGACTCATTTAACAACTAATAACAGACATTAAATGAGATCTACAGACAATCAAAATAAGACCATAAAAATAGAATGCGATCATTTCCTGATGATACGCTCTTTCACAGACCCCTCCGCGATGTACGTGTGCTATCTGGGTTGTTTCCCATGAATTATACTAAGACAAGTGCCCAAACAATGCCAGCTGTTTTTTAGATTTCAAAATTACCTGATGAAGTTGACACATATTGATAATGTTGGTCATATATATATATATATATATATATATATATATATATATATATATATATATATATATATATATATATATATATATTAATAATGATACTAATATAACAGTTTAATCATCATCACAGAAAATTCCAGGTATATTATGAAACAAAATCGCTGGTAATTTAAATTTTTTTTTTTACAAATAGAAAATATATATTGTATTTAATAATTAATTTATCCTAAATACCACTCTGATAGGTGTGCATAGTTTTATTATTCACTATGCATTTTGTGACTTATGAAATAGTTATTGAAGGACTTTTATTTTGATTCTCTGAACAGCTGTGTTGTTGTGACGTCATACGTCTGCTCCCGCGGTCTGCTGTTTCTTGTGGAGGTTTGTTTTCAAAATTTAAGGTGAATAAAATGACGCAGAACGTTTAAAAGTGTTCTAAAGCTTTACTAATGTGTTTTCAATATAGTAGTATTACTAGGATAACTTTGCATTGGTATGTGATGTGCTGGTAGTTGGTCTCTTGTTGATGTTTTTGTGTTTGTGTAAAGCGTTGATAATAAAACAAATCAGGATTACACAAATATTGTGTACCACCAATGAAGTACTTTGAAATTTAACATTGACAATGTTAATATTCAGGATACATCGGGACAAAAATGTCAGTGTTTGTGAACGTCACCTGCACCTAATCAGAAATATTTACATATGATTTTGCCTCATTAACTTATTAAACACAATTGAGTAATTACACAGAATGCAAACCAAAATTAAATGCTTTTAAACTTTTAGATTTTATGAATAAATTACATTTTAGTGTTTAAATCATTGTTTTATTTATTTTAATAATAATAATAATAATAATAATAATAATAATAAACATTTGGTTGTTAAATATATAAAATGCCACTGTGTATACTTATTTCAACTGTCCTATAAGGCTAGAAAAACATAAAGTGAATTTACATTAACACAAGCAATAACCAATTTCAAACACAAAGTTCAATATAATAATGACACACTTTTATAAACCATAGAGCTGAAGGGATGTCGCATGTTTTTGTGTACAAAACCAGATTGCAGTTGCAGCTTGTTTAAAGGAGCAACATGTAACATTGATATCAATCGTTTAAAATGGGTACTGCAGTCCAAATTCAAAATATTGGAGCGAGTTGTCTCCCTCGCCCCCTCCTCCCCAGACTAGAAGCTCACGCTGGTTGCCATGTTGAGGGCACGCAACAGGAATGAGCAAACTGACCATTGCTAGCAACGAGCCTTACACTGTAAGCTGATCAGCTAATATACATGTTTGCAATGTTTTTATTGTTTGCAAATTATAAACCGGCTCATGTGGATTTTTTATAACTCTGCTAATGTTAGCTAGATGTATTGCTGGCTTCCATGGCTGCAGTGTGTTGTGTTTGCCCACTAACTTGTTTCATATCTGGCATCCCGGGTGTCGAAATACTATTGGGAAACGTGCAGTGGGCGGGATCACACAGGCCAAAACACAAACAGAAATTCTGATGATTTTTCTCATATCTGTCTTTTTTATACACCTTTTTGCTCACTTCTCCACAGGGGTGCCATTACAATGAGAGAATTCCTCTTGGATGCGCATTTAGTTGTTGCTATCAGCTTGACAGGGTTACTGGTGATGTCAAGCAGCATAGGTGTTTTACAAATTTGTGTCATTAGTAGTGTTGTTATGGCTACAGAAGGCTTAAATGTAATGGAAAATTAATGATATGATGATAAGCCCTTAAAAAAGCTGCCAAAGCTCAACATTTCTAGTACACCAGATTTAATATGCAGATGTTGCATTTTCTCCACTATTGTCACATATAGGGGTTAAAACAGTGACAGAATCACTTGTGTCATTCAACCTGCACGTTTCCTCACTCTGGAGAGGTCTTGGAGGGTGGGCAGGAGGGCACCAATAATCCTCTCAGCAGTCGTGACTGTCCATTGTAGTTTCCTTCTGTCTGATTTGGTGGCTAAACCAAACCAGACAGATATGTACACAGGACAGACTCAATGAAGGCAGAGTAGAACTGTGTCTGCAGCTCCTGTGGCAGGTTGAACTTCCTCAGCTGGCGAAGCAAGTACAAACTCTACTGAGCCTTCTTACTATGTGGTAGGACTATGGTATTCTTTATACCTTGTACTTTGGAGTATCATGAAAATATATGAATATGCTAATTCCATACCAAGGTATTTATCTATCAAAGTACCATGACATTGTTATCCTATACCACCACATTAAACCTCTTCAGACGTTTTTGTTTTCTTATCAACAAGCATTTTTAATGTTATGATTTGTGCTTGTTGAAACTGTTATCGGTGGCATTGAGTGACAGTGGGCGGCGATGTTCGCTCGTGCATCCAGATACAATATTCAATTAAACAACAAAGAATAATGCAAAGAGATTTTTCCCTGCTCATGATATACAGTTCATCCAGTGAACCCAGGCCCACCCACAATATTAGAGATTATTCTTTAACTTCAAATATATATATTTATAAAATATTTAAAAAAAATGCATATATTCTGATTTCTGAGAGTGTGAAAGAACTGTTTGAACGTGCCAGCTCTTGTTAAGGAAACCTTTGTAAAAAAATTTTTTTTTATAAAATTGGATGAAAATTGTGCCCACCTAAAAGTAATTTCCTAGCTACGCCCTTGAGTACATCTACTAACGTACATATGTAATCCCTGTTTATTAAACTAAAAAGTTTTATTAGGTCGTAATAGAACCTGAAACTCCTTGAACAAGATGCAAAAACTTCATGACACCTATCAGTCATTTTGGCGCATGCCTTAGCCTACTGATTTTATCCACTGGCTAACAAAATCCCAGTACTGACAGTATTACCAGTATCGATCAAGTTATCACATTAATGTGCAATATTTATTAGAGTGCTTGAACACATAACCTAATTTATATTCATGAGTTACGTCACCCCGTTTTTATTTTATTTGTATGTATTTTAATGTGCCCCTTCATTTGATGTCAGTGCCCCCCTATTCTAAATAGTCTAGATCCGGGCCTGTCACCATTAAAAGAAGGCACCTTTTAATGCAGCAAAAAAGGCAAAGGTACGTTCCCCAACTCTACTGATTGTTAAATAGAACCTATGGAGACCGTACGTCATCTTTTTCAGACCATAAAAAAAAACATAGTGAGGATTTCTAGATTTCCCCAACAATCCTCAACATGTGCAAAACATGCTGTGTAATTTTGCTCTACAGGAAAATTCTGACTTTATTTTTTAATTTTGGCAGGACTGTCGCAACCACACAGTGATTGTGAATCCACTCTCAAAGCAACTCCCAATAAATGCGCTGAATATTCCTGTCATCTTTGAATTGAAGAAGAGTTTCCAGAAGAGCAGGACAAACTTCAAGTGTGTCAACAATTTCTGACATACTACTGCAAAGATGGATTTTATTAAAGAGGAGAGAGAGGACATGGGTTATCCAGAACCACACAGAGTGAAAGATGAAGAAACTGAGGAACAAATAGGTGTGTGTCCATTCTTCATTGTGATTTGAGTTTCTCAGTCCTCATTTACACCTGGTATTAAGATGTGTTTCAGGTGATCCGATCAGTGTGGTCAGCGCTAAATCTTGGTGTAAACTGGGTAGTGATGTGCACGACGTTTGTAATTTTGGGTTACCTCAAGTTTGCACGAACGGTTATTCTTTTTGATTTGGGGAACTTTTATAGCAGTCAAACACTGGTAATAAAGTCTGCAGTGAGCTATGAGCCTAACTAACACAATACATAGATCTTCAAATGATAAAGTTACATTAAAGTCAAGCAAAAATAACACTAAGTCACACAATTTTTGTTCCTGGGTAAGTGTTATTTCCTAATTGCTTATGCCTCAAAAGTATAGAAAATGGCTACTATTTTGAGTAAATCTCAAAAAACTACTAAAAATAAGTTTTTGTATTACTTTAGAATAAATACATGTTAATTTGGATTCATATGTTGTTTTTTCTGACATTATGTGAACAAGGAGACCCATATTTGCCCATTTTCTAATTGGAAATAGGTACATTTCAAAATATCACTGTCCTGGTCACAGAGTGGGGAATAATAGCAATTTTCTATACTTTTGAGGCATAAGCAATTAGGAAATAACACTTACTACACAGGAACCAAAAAAAAATAAAAAATTGGTCACACGGTGATTATCACTGCCTGCAACATAGTATTCTTTATCAATGGAAAATGCGTAATTTAAGTGCTAAATCTGGTTTTTGCTCTTTTCTGGTAGATTTACATTTCTGTGAGGCTGCGACCACTAGTATTGTTCTCAGGATACGTGGAGTTACAATGCTGAGGCTTATTGGCCTCTTCGGGAGGGTTTGATTTTAGCAATGAATTTGAGGAACTATTGTCTACACACCAGAAAAAAAAGGTGGAAACAGCATTTTCTTCCTTTTTGTCAAGCCCTGAAACTTTGTCAGGTGAAAAAAAAATCTGTAATTAACAGTATAAAGTCCTCTTTGCAATTTGAACTACTTAATAGCATTCAATCTTTGTTAGCATGTGCTAAAAATGCTAGATGTAGCAACAGAAACAGAATACATGTGTGTGTTTAAAAATATTTAAGTTGACACTATTTATTTAAACATTTTAAGCGAGATGCTTAAAAAAAAAAATGCGACACAACAGTCAAAAATGTATGTCCAGCCCTAGTTCACATTGAAAAACAATTCAAAAAAATCGCAGACTCAGGCAAAAACACGTGTGAACAACCCCCAATTCTATACTTAAACCCTAACTACCCCTATACTCCCTAAACCCAAGCAGTTTGTTGGTACTGTCGGGCTCGGATCAGGTTGGATCCACCTTTATTGCACATTGAGAATAACCAAATAGTGATTTTGGTATTTAGAGCACAAGCACAAACTGAATGTCGACTATCAGTTCACATGCCTAAAATGGAGTCCAAAATATTTTGTGATCAGATCACATAAACCACATACGGAGCTAGTCAAAAACTAATGTGACACACCATTTGTGGAGTAAATGCTGACTCGTCCTGATGTGTCTTGGACAGCAGTGAAGCAACACCCATTAGCGTGCAAATAGTGCACCATAGTATTAAGTACTGGTGACTTTGAGAGTAGCATATATAAGTACTATTTGCATTATTTAGCATTAATGTAGTTATGGGCTACAGATGGTTTCACTAGTTCAATAAATGGCATTGTTACAATCGACTACATACACATTGTTTCATTATTAATCCAAAAAAATTTCTGTACGGTTGAAGGCAGTGCAAAATGTCATATTTGAAATTTTGAACTATTTTTACCATAGCATCATTTTTAAACAATTTCAAATACGGAAGCATGGATGTGAGTGTTTGGCCAACACATTGCCAATGCATGGTCTGGTTAAACATGCATTCTTGCGTTACAGTAACGGGAACAAACATTAGTACTCTAGTCTGGTCTAGAGGGTGATAGAGCTGTCTACAAACATCTGTGCCATGATACCAGTTGTTATTGTTCTGGTAAGTTGCTATAAATAGCGTAGCTCCCCATGTGGCACATTGAGAAGGCAACGCATGCTTTGTGTTATGAATTGCTCTCTGACACATTTAGAAACTAAGCTACACACAAAATAGAGCATGTGTAGCTAGAAGCATCAGCATTCACATACTTGTGTGGCATATGTTTCGTTCATTACTACCTAAAAGCAGCAATCATATGAAATAACAAGTAATATACAACTTCAATTCCAAATAAAAAAGTTGGAACAGTATAGAGATGAATGTTTTGGACAAAATTTTTTTAAAATTAAGTGACCCAATTAAGCCCACCCAAATCTAAGTTTTACATGTTTTCTTATGTAAATGTTAACAGTCTTTGTGAGCATCATTCAGGCAGCTCCAGATACTCATCAAATCCATCTTTTCAAATATTACTGCTGTGTATTGCTGCTAAATACAAAGAAAATAAATAATATCTGGTATCATTTGATTTATTCTCTTAATTTAAATTTTATATAATTCTTTGCCCTGTTTGTTCATTTGACTCCAGAAAATGTGCTTTTTTTGAAGTCATCATCAGTGAAGTTTAGGAGCAATGTGACGAGGAGGAGGGCGGGGCCGGGCTGTGAAGACACACACCCAGACCTGAATCGGGCTTATTAGCCAGGAGGGGGATAAAGACGAGCCAAAGGCGCCAGTTTGAGAGAGAGACAGAGAGAGAGAGAGAGAGAGAGAGAGACGCACTTGACTGCGCTGCATGTTTGTTTATGTTGGTTTTAAATTAAGTTTGACATTAAAACTTTTTTTACCGTTCAGCATGCTCCCGCCGCCTCATTGCCCGTCCTTATACTGTAACAGTTCAAGGACGGGCAAGGAGGAGGCAGTAACCGGCTGAACAGTAAATGTAAGGTTTAATGTAAAACTCAACTTAAAAACAACATAAGACAAACAGACACACAATACGTGGCCACGTGCATCTCTCTCTCGCGAAAAAAGAAAATTGCATAAGGCGTCCCTTTGCATCTCTATATGTAGACTTTACTTTTTTTTAATCCTATCCCACAATCCCTTCTCCAATACCAAGTTTAAATCTCCCATAATCTCTTGAGAGAAACCAAAGCTCCATCCCCCAGACTCTGAATTAGTAGGGAATAAAACACTGATGACCTGTACCAAAAGCAGTAATCACCACTCCCAGAATATCTGCCACTTTAGGGGGGTGTATGCTAAAATATTACAGAGCAGGTGGCATAGCTGTAAATACCTAAAAGACTGAGACCTGGGAATCCCAAAACATTGAACCGTATTTTCAAAGGATCTCAACACTCCACTCTCATATAGGTCACTGGGTGTATTAACCTCACAACAT
This sequence comes from Moxostoma hubbsi, assembly GCA_032164185.1. Lineage (NCBI taxonomy): Eukaryota > Metazoa > Chordata > Actinopteri > Cypriniformes > Catostomidae > Moxostoma > Moxostoma hubbsi. The sequence continues at coordinate 10,400,569 of JAVLUX010000005.1, forward strand.
CACTCACAATCCACTCTGTCCAGCAGACAGGGGACTTATTAATACATAATTTTGGGTCCAGCCATATGCTCAAGTCTACGTTTAAATAAATGTTTGAATTAAACACTCTGGACACTTTTGTCCATACCAAGTGCAAGATAACTGGGTGTAACTTAACTTCTGCAGTTAGTTTGATAGAAAGGATTTACGGTAGTGAAATAGGGGTAAGAACTTCCTGGTCAATACAAAACCAGAGAGGGGCTCTCTCAGGTGGGGGTGACCAATGAGCTAACCGAATGCATAATAATAAAACAAAATCTTGGGGAGGCTTAGCCCACCTTTGTCAATCGGCCTATGCAATTTACTGAAATGTTAACTGGGATGTTTACCATTCCAAATTAAGGACTTTGCTATGCTGTCAAATTGCTTGAAAAAAAGAAAGGGGGACATCTATAGGGAGAGATCGTAGCAGGTAGTTGAATTTTGGAATACAATTCATTTTAATAACATTAACCTCCCCAATCATAGACAAATGTAATGAAGCCCACCTGCCCAAAACCTTTTTATTAAAGAGTCAAAATGAACTAAATCACACATATTTGCTGGGAATACTTAATTCCCAAATATTTAATGCCCTGTTTGTGCCACTGGAAGGCGCCTGGCTGAAAAGCCGTTACCAGGGCAGTACACTGTCAGAGACAAAGCTTCAGATTTATACCAATTCACTCTGCATCCTGAGAACTTGGAAAAGGAATAAATAATTCTGTGGAGGCAAGGCATAGAACTAGATGAGTCAGAGACAAATAATAAAATAGCATCTGCGTAAAGCAAAAGCTTATGCGCAACACCTCCCACCACCACCCCTGGAAAATCATCCTCCTCTCTTATCGTGGCTGCTAATGGTTCCAGGGCAAACAGAACAATAAGGGGGAAAGAGGGCAACCCTGCCAGGTGCCCCTATCCATAGTAAAAATAATCTGAAATTAATCCATTCATTTGAACTTAATCCACCCAATAAAAGTATTCCCGAACCTGTACATTTCCAAAATCTTAAAAAGATGATCCCATTCCACCATATCAAATGCCTTTTCGGTGTCAAGTGAAATTGCAGCGACCAGAGTCTGATTGTTCGCCTCTGACCACATGATATTAATGATGTCTAATATTATCAGTAGAGTTATTACCCCAAATAAACCTCGTCTGATCTATATGTATAACTTTATTTAATCGGTTAGCCAATTTTTTTTTACAATATTTTAACGTCTAGCTTCATCAGGGAAATTGGACGGTAACTCTCACACTCGCTTGGATCTTTGTCCTTTTTAAGAATCAGACTGATCCGGGCTTGTGTCATGGTTGGTGGGACCTTTCCATTCTTTAATGATTCCGTATAAACTTATAGCAAAAGTGGAGCCAGTTCTGTAGCATAAGATCTAAAAAACTCAGTGGCAAAGCCATCTGGCCCTGGAGCCATAAAAATAAAATAAAATTAATTAAATAAAAAAATTAGGGCTGTTGATTTAACGTGTTAATTCAGTGCAATTTAATTTAAAAAAAAATAACGCATTAAAAAAATTAATGCAATAATCGCAATGCCCCCGGATTGTAATAAAAAAGATTCCTGAGAAATGCAAGCTTGTAGTACCACCCGTTTACTCCAGAGGGCAGAAATTGAAATTTCAACTTTGTGGCAACACGCAGTTTATACAGTGAAGAAAACCATCCAGCAGAAAGCACAACACAGACATGCGTTACGTTCTTGCGTTCAAAACATTTGATGGACCGCAAATCCGAACTAAGGGATCTCAAGATGTGTTCTAAGTATTAAACAATATTTAACTTGACACAGTGACCTACAAATTTTGTGTTTATGATGCAACGCACCCAAGATGCTACACAAGCATGTCTGACACTTGTTGAAATTGACAGGTCCTTAAACAAGCCCTCATAATAAATCTCCAACTGATTGACAAATTAACTTTCGAAATGGATTGCTGTTAACTGTATGCCAATGACTGGATTATGTTCAATAATATAGTAGTAAACAATACATTGTATTCTAAAGCCGTTTTTTTGTATTGTCTTATCAATGATTAACTCTTCTGCCACAAGAATGTAATGCATTTTAATTATCTGAATATATATTTATATATACAGTGCCCTCCACAATTATTGGCACCCCTGTTTAAGATGTGGTCGAGGACTTCTAAAAATTCTCCTTTTTTTTTAAACAACATAGAACCCAAATGCAAAAAAAGAGAAAAATCCAACCTTTTATTTAAGTACATTACTTTCGTGGTAAAAAAAATCACACATTTAAAAAAAAAAAACCTTGAAATCATGTGTCCCACAATTATTGGCACCCCTAACAATTCCGCTGAAAAAATGTAATTGATTTTTTTTTAAATATATTTTTCTGTAGTTGCTAAAGTTGGTCAGGGTATATAGGAACTTTTAATTAGTAATTCATGACTTCCTGTTTCCCTGGGGTATAAATATGACATGACACAGAGGCCTAATTCTCTTACCCATTTGTCAACATGGCAAAGACAAGAGAACACACCATTCAAGTAATGCAGATGTGTGTCGACCTTCATAAGTCAGGCAATGGCTACAAGAAAATAGCCACTCGCCTTAACTTGCCCGTGTCTACAGTCAGAGGAATCATTAAGAAGTTTAAAACAACTGGAACAGTGACAAACAAGGCTGGAAGAGGTCCCAAGTTTATCTTGCCACAACGCACAGTGAGGAGGATGGTAAGAGAAGTAAAAAAAAGTCCTAAGCTCACTGTCACAGAATTGCATCAAAGAGTGGCATCTTGGGGTCACAAAGTCTCCAAAACAACCATCAGACGCTCTCTACATGCCAACAAGCTGTTTGGGAGGCATGCAAGGAAACAGCCTTTTCTCACTAACACTCACAAACGTAAACGTCTGGAGTTTGCTAAGCGGCACTGGGACTTCAACTGGGATCGTGTGCTTTGGTCAGATGAGACTAAGATTGAGCTTTTTGGCAACAAACACTCTAAGTGGGTCTGGCGTAAAACAAAAGATGAGTATGCCGAAAAGCACCTCATGCCCACCGTGAAGTATGGTGGAGGATCTGTGATGCTGTGGGCCTGTTTCTCTTCCAAAGGCCCTGGGAACCTTGTTAGGGTGCATGGCATTATGAACACTTTGAACTACCAGGACATTTTAAATAAAAACCTGATGGCCTCTGCCAGAAAGCTGAAGATGGGTCGTCATTGGGTCTTTCAGCAGGATAATGATCCAAAACATGTGGCAAAATCTACACAAAAATAGTTCAGCAGTCACAAACTCAAGGTCCTCCCATGGCCATCTCAGTCCCCAGACCTCAACCCAATCGAAAACCTGTGGGGCGAGCTAAAGAGGAGAGTGCATAAGAGAGGACCCAGGACACTGGATGATCTAGAAAGATTGTGCAAAGAAGAATGGTCAAAGATCCCTCTCTCTCTGTGTTCTCCAATCTTGTGAAATGTTATAGGAGGAGATTAAGTGCTGTCTTGTTGGCAAAAGGGGGTTGTACAAAGTATTAACATCAGGGGTGCCAATAATTGTGGGACACATGATTTCAAGTTTTTTTTTTCTAAATGTGTTTTTTTTTTTTTTTTTATAACCACGAAAGTAATGTACTTAAATAAAAGGTTGGATTTTTCTCTTTTTTTGCATTTGGGTTCTATGTTGTTTAAAAAAAAAAGGAGAATTTTTAGAAGTCCTCGACCACATCTTAAACAGGGGTGCCAATAATTGTGGAGGGCACTATATATATATATATATATATATATATATATATAGTGCCCTCCACAATTTAAAAATTATATATATATATATATATATATAATTTTTAAATATTTAAAGGTAACTGTATAATTATTTCATCATTATATATAAAATTATTGTTATATGAGGGGCTTTCTTAGCAAATGTTTGTATATGCGATTAATCGAGATTAATTAATCGGGACATCATGTAATTAATTTGCTAAAAGATTTTAAGCCCTAAAAAAATATACTTATATTCATGTAAACTTTTATGTCCACTTTGGGATCTCTGCACAATTTTCATCATTATTACAATGGTCTTTTGCTGCATATAAAAGCTCTCATCCTCCATGTATTTTCTCTGACAACAAACATTTAAACGTGAGTGACAATTCCGATAGCATATCCGATTGAAGAAGATTACTACCATACTACAGCTGAGAAATAGAGTTAATCTTACAGCTTCAGCATTACGGTCTTGTTTTCTATCATGCTGGTGCACACACTACACATCTGATTGCAGACTGGGTGTATCAACTACACGATTTTTCGTCCCCAAATGAGGGCCTGTGTACACGTGGTTTTAAGATTCTTTTTGGGTGATCCGATCACAAGTGTACAAGTGATATGCATCACCGTTACACCTGGTCATCTCTTTTGACCACTTATGTTCAGATTTCAAGGGGAGAGTCTCTGATTTCATGATGACATACATCAATCATTTTGTCTGTGTATTATTCGGTGATAATTACACAACAAAAAAAGTCAAAGATACAAAGAGCTACAAACTGGCACACAGTTTCCCTAATTATATGCAGATATCACATTTAGAGCAGAATTCAGAGTTATTTTGGTGCAGTCTGTAACTGAGCTTGTAATGTACATGCTTCTCATATCTGTGTCCTTGCATGTTGATATCAGACACACTGAAGCAAAATCAGACTGTTACAGTCTTTAGAGTTGTCTTGTTTCAAACGGATTCCTCAAAATGCATTTTAAAATTACGATATCTCAATTCATTCACAAACTCGCACCGTTTATTCTTGATTAAAATTAAAGAATGTCTCGCACCTGTTTATGTGCGTCTTTGCACTTTTTTGCAAAGGGAAAAAAGGAAAAACAGCTGAAAATAAAACACAGAGTGCGCCTCTACTTGGGAAGCGGCTTATATTCTCTGTGTTTGCAATCACTGGCATCCTAGCAGGCATAGGAGCAGAGCAGGGAGGGTTCGGCCATGTTAGATGCGTCGCCAGACATGCTTCTTGGACCCTCGATGTGAATGGGGAGGACATCAAGCCTTGCGGTCAACGAGCTAGAGGCTGGGTCACCTTCCCCTCTCATCTTCTGCAGGCCTGGTAAGACAGGCTGCCAAGGACGCCGGCACACCACTCAAGCCTAGGCCATTCCTTGGACACTCCCCCGACCTTCACAGAGTCCCAATTCACTGCGAGGTTGCCAGATTCGCCTTTGGTTTGGACACCATTACCCCTGGACACAATTTTCCCCATTTTTGAACATTTTATGTTTTATTATTATTTTCAATAAATGCCTCTCCGAGGCTTGAGTCCACACCCACTGTGTCTGTCTCTTGCACACCCTGCCACATGACAGTTGGTCATGAGATCTGAGACATTTCGTCACAGACCAGTCGCCAACTCAAAACATCATTGGAGATGAGCTTGAGTCGTGTAGTGTACACTAGGCTTAAGGAGATATTGAAAATCTGTTCTGTTGGTGTACCACCAGGAACAGAGCAGGGAAACAATGGTATACTGTATCTACTGAATACCACATGGAAATTCTAGCGCTATAATTTCTAGAAATTATATGTAAGGCAATTAATTTAACACATTTTAGTCAAGCAAAGACAGTTCATGACTAAAACACATTTTACAATACAGAATATGTCAGTAGAAAAACTCTACTGCACATTAAACAGCAGAAGCAATCTGTCAGCTCGTGACCACATAAAACTCATACAAATGCTATTTTCTCTACTTTGTGGTGCCACTGATGGAGGTTCTCTGTGCTGCAGTGCACATTCAACTAATCGAGAATTAAATTTGTTTTTAATTATTTTTATTGATTAGTTGTTGCAGCCCTAGAATGACAAAATGAACTTTGAGTACATCAAAGATTACAAAAGAATAGCTAATTGACCTCTTTTTTTAAGTTGATTTTTGACAATTTCTTAATTTTATTTCAGACCTGATGGAAGTGAAAGTTGAAAGTCAAGAACTGGATGGAGTGGAAGAAAAACATCAGTATCAGACATCAAGTAATTCTGTAAAGAATTTTTCACAAAAAAGGAGTCAAAAAACAAGAGCCAAAAAATCTTTAACCTGCCCTCAGTGTGGAAAGAGTTTTGTACGAAAAGGAAACCTTGAGACTCATATGAGAATTCACAGTGGAGAGAAACCATTCACATGCCTTCAGTGTGGAAAGAGTTTCACACAGGCAGACAACCTTAAGAGGCACATAATAATTCACTCTGGAGAGAAGCCTTTCCAATGCTCTCAGTGTGGAAAGAGTTTCACAGAAAAAAACACCCTGAATGGTCACCTGAGGATTCACAGTGGAGAAAGGCCTTTTAAATGCCTTCAGTGTGGAAAAAGTTTTGTAAGTGAAAAATACTTTAAGAAGCACAAAATAGTTCATTCTGTAGAAAGGCCTTTTATCTGCCCTCAGTGTGAAAAGAGTTTCAAATGTAAAACAGACCTCAAGAAGCACATAGCAACTCATTCTGGAGAAAAGCCTTTTACATGCCTTCAGTGTGGAAAAAGTTTCACAGAAAAAAGAACCCTTGTGAATCACATGAGAATTCACACTGGAGAAAAACCTTTCACTTGCCTTCAATGTGGAAATAGTTTCACCTATAAAGGCGACCTTAACATTCACATGAAAATTCACACTGGTGAGAAGCCTCACATATGTCTTCAGTGTGGAAAGAGTTTCACACGAAAAGCTCATCTTAAGAGTCACACTAGGATTCACACTGAAGAGAAGCCATTCACATGCATCCAGTGTGAAATGAGTTTCAAACACAAAGAAGCCCTTAAAGTGCATATAAGAATTCATACTGGAGAGAGGCCTTTCATATGCCCCGAGTGTGGAAAGAGTTTCTCATGTTCGAAAAATCTACAATATCATCTGCACTCTCAGCACACTGGAGTAAAGTCACTGAACTGTGATCAGTGTGGTAAAAAATTTATTTTGACATCACACCTAAAGAAACACATGAAAATTCATACAAACGAGAAGCCTTACATGTGTTCTATTTGTGGAAAGAGATATGCATGGCAGCACAATTTTAAAGATCACCAGAGAATGCATGCTGGTGTGACCGATCATATGTGTTCTGAGTGTGGGAAAACCTTTATTAGAGCTGATGACTTGAAGCTGCACCAAAGAATTCATACTGGAGAAAAACCTTACAAGTGTTCACATTGTGAAAAGAGTTTCAGTAGGCCAGGAGTCCTGAAAGTACATGAGCGAGTGCACACTGGAGAGAAGCCATACCACTGCAATCCATGTGGGAAAAGCTTTAGCCAATCAGGTCATCTATTGGTTCACTTAAAAAGGAGACATGGAAAGTTGTCACCGTGAGCAAAGCTCCTCTTCACTTGCAATGAATAGAATAGTATGAAATAAGGTTGCACAGTTTACCGTTGCTTTGGCAGTGTTCTTATACTACAGCTTCAAAATAGTCGTGTCACAATATTTTTTAAATGTTAGTACCAGCAATACGGTTGGACCATGAGTAATGTTGTACATACGGTAGTTAATATAATTTTCTCTGCTGAAATGGCTTTTCTCTATGGCCCTGTTTCCACATTTATTAAGATACTTTTTCGGTGATTATAAGTTGACAGCCGAGACTCAATGCTGTTTGCAGCTGGTTTTATGATTAGGGATGCACCGGAAATGCTATTTTCGGTTTTCGTCCGAAAGAAGAGAAAAAAAGCAGGAAATCAGCGCATTAATTAAGAGTGTTATTCCATGTGTATTTAGAGGCTGTTTAGCTTGAGCCACATCAAATATCATGGTAAAATATTCCCACCTACTGTTCGCGATGAGCCGCACTCTGCATCAGTGGTGTCAAACACAAGACCAATTCAATGCACTTTGCATTTGCCGCTCACACAAATGGGCCAATTCACACTTTTCATCTGAAACTGGACCAGTGAGTGACACTGTCACAGATAAAGTCAGTTTATCACTAATTATCATGCATCTCAAATGCATCTCCTGCTACCACTTGTAATCAGATTTTGAGGGGAGGGTTTCTAAATTCAAGACATACATCAATCACTATGTTATTGTGTTACTGCATGATAATAAACCGCAAAAAAGTAATAAAACAGTGAGTACACTGTTTTTCTTAGAAGCAGCTAAAACAGAGGTGATTTGATAACGCAAAAATAATCGCAGACGAAGGACCCTTTCACATTAAAAACTAGGCATATGATCTCTGTTAGCATATTCACACCTTTATAGTAGACAAGCAATATTACCCTGGTATAGTAGTTGGCGCAAAGCACCTTTCAGCTGGTCTGCCCCTCGCCTATGATGAATGAAAAGAAGAACTACTTGACAAGGGGTGTGTTCCATTCAAAAGGCTCATTCTTATGCCCTAATCCCTTTAAAGGGTTTACCCTCCAGAGTGAGAGCCTCGAAGGGTTGAAGTGTGTAGAGCTCAAAAATATTGGTAATATGGAATGCACTTTCTATCACATCTATCCCAGTCATAGGAGCCGCTGCCATTGAAAAAAGGCTGAAATGCTTTCCCCTTCAAAGTGCCCTTCAGAGATTGATGTATCCAGTGTGGAACGCAGGGAAGTTTGCATAACAACCCAGATAAGTAAACGAGATCTCTAGCGAGCAGATCGACAAAAGAAAAATTATTTCTCTGCAAGCTGCAGCATTGGGAAACCTTTACAAATTCTTATTTTATTTTTTTTAAATGTACACTTATTTCAAACCAGATGATTGCAACATGATCCAAAAAAGTTGGGACAGTCAAATGTTGATCGCTGTGTTATGTCACCATTTCCCCCAATATCTCTTATTAAGCGATTGGACACTAAAGACAAGTTTAAGTTTAGCAAGAATAATTTTCTTCCATTCATCCATTATTCAGGTCTTCAGCTGGCCATTGTACGGGCCTTCATTGCCATATTTTGCGCTTCATAATGTGCCACACATTCTCAATCAGGACTGCAGGCAGGCCGACCTAGCACTTGCGCACACTGCTTACACATCCATGCACTTGTAATCTGGCAGTATGTGGTTTGGCGTTGGGCTGCAGGAAAATGCAGGGTAGTCCTTGGAAAAGATGACGTCTGGATGGCAGCATATGTTGCTTCAAAATTTTTACATATCTTTCTGCATTAATGGAGCCCTCACAGATGTGAAAGTTACCCATACCATGACCCACACTGGCTTTTGGACCTGACACTGAACAGTTTGGATGGTCATTTTCCTCTTTGGTCCGGAGAACATGATGGCTGTTTTTTCCAAAATCTATTTGAAATGTAGACTCTTTGGACCACAAAAACAATTCCACTCTTCTACTTTCTATTTCAGATGAGTCCGAGCCCAGTGTCCAGTTTGGACAGTGTGTTGATGTCCAAAAAGCTTCTACTTTGCATAGTACATAGTGCAACCTTAAAGGTGCACTAAGTAATATTTTCCTCATAAAAAGGTTGTACTAAAGAAATGAAAAGTTATTTTGAAATGTGTGTATAAATCCATGACCACTCTCTTGAGATGAAGCATCAGCATATACTCTTATTTATTCTAGTGCATAATGTGAATCTTGCTTCTTATGGAGACCAGAACCAATAAATAGTCCAACGGCGATTACAATCATCATGACGGTGCCAAGTGGTTAGTCAGGAAAACAGTGGATAGCTGACTGAATAGAATGCCTACAGTGGCATATGTAAATGAAAACTGCTGCAGCCAGTGCAAGTCCAACACGACATGCATAAAAATATCTTTTCATCTATGAAAAGGATATCTTGAATCCTTACAGTTTTGTGTCAGTGAAGTGGTACTTGAGCATTCCTGATTGTGATGAGGGAGTACTTGTTGCAAAAAAGGTTGGGAAGCACTGTAATATAACACAAAAGCCTCAGCTGTTTAACTCTCTTGTTTCACGTTACCTTGTTATTTCAACTGGTCAGGGTGGCATTTCTCAAAAGCATCACAAGCTTAAGTTGATCGTAGAGACTACTGGCGCCAATGGTTTTTATGAAAAGTTTCACAAGGTAGATAATCAAATGTGTTGTTGTAGTGTTTTCAATATGGCACAGGGTGAATAGAATTTAAAAATGACTCCTTTTAGTTTTTATTAGCATTTTCCATACTGTCCCAACTTTTTCGGAACTGGGGGTTTTACTTGTGTTATATATTTGCTCAAAACTCTGCATGTAACAAATTAAATGTGTTTAATCTAAATGCTCCAAGAGTCTTCTGTATACATTTATGCTGCACACAATAAACCCAAATCCCAGCCAACAAAACAAATCTTCTATCTGACCCATTATTTGATTTTTATACTGCTAACAGCACAGCTGTTGAAGGGGCACTTTTTGAACAGTTAGTTTTTGACTTACACTGACACTTTGTGGTGTGGATGCAGAATTATTCAAACACAGTGTTTTCCAGAGATGATATCATTGTATAAATTCACTAATGAATTTGAGTGAAAGTGTCCAATAAAAGGGCCAAAAAATTGCTGGTCATGTGATCCAAACATGGTGTCCCCCATGAGGGGATCCTCTCCATGTAGATTTAAACTTTTTATAAAGTTTAAAGTTTTTATAAGGTTACTGATATGACTTGAGTCTTCATCTCATGTGAGTGCTAATGATTTTATACAAATGTTTCAAAAAAATCTATTCTTTAGGAGTAAAACTTTAACAAGGAAAAATGAACAACTGTAACGACTATTAACAACAACACCGCAATAACAATTACATAATTTTGTGGAGACACCAGCACGTTTTTTGCATACAAAGGCATTTTGGTATGAAGATATATATACAGAGAGTGTCACAGCAATAGGATTAATATTTAGCAGAGAAAAACACTTAATTTCCAGTAATTTATTCATTAAAAATGTTTATTCAAAGGCAAATATGCCACGACCCAGTTTACAAATTAGGTTTTAGGATGTACTGTATCTCTAGTGATCTGATCACAAGTGGTCAGGTGAGTCACATCGCCATTTACACCTGATATTAACATGCATCTCAAGCGCGTCTCCTGTGTGACCACTTGTATTTGGATTACAAAGGGAGGGTCTCTGATTTCATGACGACATAAAACACAGTAAGTCAAGTACTGCTTGATGAGGAGTTGTAAAATTCCTTACACCTGTATTTAGCGATGACCACTTGTGATTGGATCAACAAAACACATCTTAATATAAGGTGTAAACGGGGTATAAGAATGAATTGCACCCACTAAAAGTGCTGTTTATTAAAGCCTAAAGTATACTCCTATTTTGACGTGGACACTCAGAGTCTGCATATGGTTGAACGCGAACCTGTCAAAATATACTCCATTAAACTGCATGCATATACAGACATTTGGCGCATACATGCTACGACTGCTTTAAGACACCTGACTATTTCTCTTCAGGAGTTTAGACCCATAAAGACCCTTTATATTCCTTCAGACTGGAGTTATACAAATGCAGGTATCTCCTGACCTCCTCGCACAAGTGCTCTTGTCGAGCAAATCCACTGTTGATGTTTTTACCATCATCTTCTATTGTGTATCGGCAATTACATCTTCTTCTAGCACTTTTTTGTGACAACATCAGAGTGTTGTTACCTTCTGGACCCATTAATTCTACATGTTCTCACTCCCAAGGCATCAAAAACTGCCACTTGTGCAAGTGCGCAGCACGTCAATCTACAGACGGCAAAGGTGCCCTCTGGCATCCGATTTCCGGCGCATCTGTTGTTTTCAGATGTTAAATACAGTATGTATTTAAATTTATAGGTCTTATTAATGTTCCTTTCATTAGGCTACTATGAAAATTACTTTAAACTAATACCTACATATGCAATAAACTGTTGAGCATTGTATAGCTTATATGAGTGTAGTAATGTTCACATTAACACATTATCTAGTATTACCATATATAGCCTACATAATTGTTTTTTTTATTCATATACTATAATGTGCTTTTCTATGTATAGTGAAATTGTTTTCCTACTAAGAAATATACATTTAAATTATTTGATATCATGAGAAAAAGGTGCCACAAACAGCAGTAAAGGACACAGTTGTCCTGCATCTACAAGAGCATCAAAAACACGGGTGCGATAACATGCATTACTTTCACAAATTTTTGTTGCATAAGTTCAGTTTATATATACACTAACAGTCAAAAGTTTTGAAACACTTTACAGAAATGTTTCTCATGATCTTAAAAATATTTTGATCTGAAAGCGTATGCTTAAATGTTTGAAATTAATTTTGTTGACAAAAATGTATTTCATTATAAAGCTAATATTTAATTTTACAAAAATATATATGTACAGTGCTTAATATTTAATCTGTCTCTTCAATCTGTCTGTACACATCCTGCACAGCTGAAGTGTCCCATTTCATACCAGGTATATTCTGAGTATTACAATAATTTTATGTGAAAAACAAACCTAAATGTGCGTTTTTAGTCACCGATCGCTAGGGCTGTAGCGATACACTAATCTCACGATACGATACGATACACGATATTCAGCTCACGATACGATATATATCACGGTATTCAGCCACCGATACGATTCGATATAATTCGATACACTTACATAATTTTCTGAAAGATTTAAAGGGGACAGAGTGATTTTGGTGACATTTACTTGGATTGAATTAATTCAACTGAAAACTAAAAACATCAATTACACAATATATGTCTCTGCCTGGACAGAGAGTCTACAGCTTGCAAATGCTGGACAAAATGAATCAAAGATGTGTTGAGAAAATTAGTTCCATTTATTGAAACAGTGCAAACTGTAGCTTACAAGCCTTTGAAAAGTAAATAAAGTGCAGTTTTGCAATTAACAATGGAGAGTTGAAAGGTGCAGCCAGTGGCCTGTTCTGAACAGTTTCTTTGACAGCTTTTTTAGCTTGACACTGAACATACATATGAGGTAGTCAGTAGCCACCAGGTAAGTAAACATAGTGCCATGGCTTCTCCAAAACATCCAATAATTCAAGTCACTAAGAAGAACATTTAAACATTTAACTTAAAATCTACCCGTCTTAGCGGAGTAGTTTAAGGCCTGTAGGCCTACAAGTATGTGAGGTAGCCACTGCCAGTCTAGCCAGCAAACCTTGGTGAGGTGTTCGCGACTTGGAATAGGATAGCGGGGCTCCATCGCGTTCACCATGCGCCTAAAGCCGGCGTTTTCCACCACCGAATACGGTCTCAAATCCTGACAAATAAAGTAGGCAATGGACTCTGTAATTTTCTGCGACCTTGGTGAAGCAGATGGAAACTTGTGGGAACAACCGCCATCGATGTTCAGCATGGTTTGTTTTGGGTCACGCGGCCGCAGCTTCTTGGGGTCCTCCGTTAGCATTACCTTGTCCGGGTGGTGTTGTTTTAGGTGGGCTCGTAGGTTGGTGGTATTTCCAGAGTATTTCACGTTTGTGTCACACAGCTTGCAAACCGCGATGCTTTTGTCCAAGTCGTCGCTTTCCTTCTTTTTAAACCCAAAGTGCTCCCACACATCTGCTTTTAAACACGAAGGTGCTGGATTTATATTCGGCGCCGGATTTATATTCGCCGCCATTTTCTTGAATCTCCTCGCTCTGACTCCGTAAACAGGAAGAGGTAGACGTCTGCGTCTGTGTTAAGTTATTACGGGTAACTTGCTCTAAAGCGACACTAGCGACTGGCTGACCAAATCACTCTTCCTGCAACGCGAACGGGGGTAAACACAGGGGATTTGAATGGGACTTATGTATCGATACTCACGGCTTAAAAATCGATACTTTCTTGGGAAAAAAATATCGATTTATATCGCAGAATCGATAAAATTGCTCAGCCCTACCGATCGCGGTCTCCTGGCATTCACCATAACACATCCTGCCCAAGTTTCATTCTAACACATTACAATATTGCCACCTCAAATGTTATGACACTAGTTTGACATCAGAGACAAACAGAGACTGAGATTTTACCATTGGCTCTCACGTGTCTTGTGACCCATTGTGACAAGCTCAAATTTTTACCATTGGCACTCACATGACTTGTGACCAGTTATGTTGAGTTCGGTTGTATTTATTTTTTGAATGAAACATGCCATTAGAATCAGGATGACAGTTCCTTCAAGGAGGGGGAATATTTTCACTGATTAAAACCATCAGTTTCACTCTCCTATTCACAAAATGCCTTCGTATGATTTGGAATATTATTATAGTGCATTTTTAGAAATAAATGATTGTGAACTTATCTTCTTGTTACATTTTTTTCTATTGTTGAGAACTGGTCAAGTTTAGGCATAAATGTGTGGTTTGGTGCTTAAAATATCTATAAATAGTCTAATGTATATCAAATTATGGATATCAAAGTGTCTCTTTCATGCTTTAAATTGCTGATTATTGGTTAGGTTTAGAAAGGGGGTTGGGTTAGGTGATCTAAAATATATGATCTTATAATGTAATTGTCACGCTGCTGGGAAGGACGAGATGAAAAAGTGTGGATCAAATGCAGAATGGATGATTGTGAATCCAAGTAGGAGCTGTTGGATAGCCCATAGACCAGAGAGGACCAGGAGACTGGGGAGGAGCAAGAGACCAGGGCGGAACCATTAGATGAGTCGGAGATCGAAAAAGGAGCCAGAGGATGACAAGAAGGCTAGGGAGGAGCCTGCGGACGTTCAGCAGGCCAGGGAGGAGGCTCCAGGAAAGGAACGGGATCCATAGGTTTAGGATGAGGCTTCAGGAAGGGAACGGTATCCAGAGGCTGATTATGAGGCCAAGGATGAGTTGGCGGATGATCAGGAGGCCAGGGAGGAGCCTGCAGATGATCAGGAGGCCAGGGAGGAGCCAGCGGACGATCAGGAGGCCAGGGGGGTGATTACTTGGCAAGGACAGGGACAGAGGCCTGGGAGGTGGCCACAAGGTAGGGACAGGTTCAGCGGGCAGAGCCACGGTTGGTTCGGGGAGTTGAGTCTCATGAGGTGGAGCCGAAGGTGGAGCGGGCCGAGCCACAGAAGCGGGAAATTTTATTCCAAGAGGAGGATCCAGAGGTGGAGCGAGCAGAGCCATAAGAGGAGCTGGAATTTGAGTTCCAGGAGGAGGAGCCAGAGGCAAATCAGGGAATTGAGTCAAATGGAGTAGGAAGAGTTCCTAGAGTAGTCTCAGTAGAAGTGGGTGGAGCTGCAGAAGGATGAGTCTCATAAGGAGCAGGTGGAGCAGATGGAACCTCTGGAGGAGTTGTCTCTGGGGGAGTGGACGTGACCGCTGGAGGTGTCGTCTCTGGGGGAGCGGACGTGACTGCTGGTGGAGGAGTCTTTGGGAGAGCGGACGGAAACACTGGAGGAGTCTCTGGAGGAGCGGGCAGTCGCGGAAGATTTTGAGGGTGGAGTTGTGGAAGACTCTGAGTGCGGAGTCATGGAAGTCTCTGAGAGCAGATTCACCATGGTTAGGAGCACAGGGCGTTGGCTTATTGGCTGTGGCAGGCATTGCCATTGGCTCGTTGGCCGTGGCAGGCCTGGAGGTCAAGGCCTTGGAAGTCCTGGAGGAAGGAGCCGTGTTCAGAGATAAAATCCTGAAGAGACAGACAATCACAGTCCAAAGGGACCAGTCTACTCACCCAGTCACTGATTCCCAGCCTGCACATAGTTCTGAGGGATCTCTCACACCAGTTTAATTGGGTGGCCAGACTCCAGAATTTCAGCACTCAGCTGCAGAAGTAAACCATTGGGACAATCTCTCAATCAGTTCTGCTGGATCCATAGGGAGGTTCGGTTATTCTATCACTCTGCTGGGAAGGATGAGACAAGAGAGAATGGATCCAAAAGCAGAATATTTATTATGCTACTCAGAAAAAGAAGAAGAAACAATGATGAAAATAAAGTACTGGGCAAAAGGGAATCAAAAAAGCAACAGCAGTTTGCTGGCTAAATATGTAAGTAACATTCAAACTCTAACAAGTGAACAAACAATCAAGAACCAACAAAGACTAATGGAAACATGAGGGCTATATATGCACACAATGACAAAACATGGAACACCTGGGAACGAAGATGGGGAACAGATGAGTGTGATGAGGGCAGTGCATCATGGGAAGTGTAGTCTAACTAAAAGGGAAGGTGATGGGAATATTGAGCTGTGACAGTAATATCACACTAATATATTCATAAATATTACAAAACATTGAGCTTTAGCACATAAAGTAATATTCAAAGACTGATAACTGACAACAACGTTTTCTCATTGAAAACAATGGGGTTTCTCACGTGTCTCAATGAGAGGATGCCGGGGGCACATCTGGCTTCATCATGCATATGCGGATGGCCACTGCACAAGCGTCAAAATTGTACAGTTAGGGAATGAGAACGGGTTGATTAATTAGTGCAAATAATTCCATAATTACATGCATTCTGCTTGTTCTAAAACACGTGGTTGGAAAAATCGGGCTGTGTGCGTTCAATGCTTGAGCACTCTGGTGATGATGAGATTTGCTTCACACGTCCTGAGCTAAACTAAAGAATTCATGCAAAACAGGCAACAGTGCAAACATGTCCACAAAATCTGTTATGAACACAATTTGCTTTGCCGCAATTCCCGAACTTGCGTGTTGAGTGTTAGATTGTGAAAGATGCAGCAGATCACCATGATTTGACTCGATCTGCCCGCCCAGACTATTCTGCATGAATCCAACACTGTGATGCAGGCACCTGAATAATCGACATGAGTAATTCAAGTACCTTCTAAGCTCTTTAAGTCTCTTTATTGCTTCTTGAGCGCTCAACTTACAAACTAGAAATTGCATTAGATTTCAAATACAAATGGAAAATGCTCACGGTGCAAACCATCATCAATAAAAACACTATGTTAAAAGTAGAATTAGAATTTGCTATGTTTATTCCTCATATAATAAGTATAGCAACAGTGTGAATAACTGTGAGCAGATCCTAATTTTTTCTCATGTACAGTATACAAGTTTTTATTAATTTAATTTGATACACAGTCCAGAACATCAGACACGATACTGTGAGCAAGAAAAGAGCATACACTGAAAAGAAAGAGCATGCTTTTTTGTCATAAGTGTCTTGAGCTATAGGTCAGAAGTCCCTGGTTGTACATACGTGATGGGAACATAGGATGCAGCATATGCAAAGATGCCAAGTCATTGTTCCTGTCTGACAAACGAACTGGACTACATTTTAATTAATAGCAAAAAGACATTGGAAAATAAAAGTTGTAAACACAGGAGAGTGCATTACATCAAATGGAAACTGAAATAACTAAAGGAAACACTTCCTAACAAATTCATTTAAATTAGTGCCAACTTAGTCAATGAAACAACAAACTAATTTAACAACATACACAATTACAAAATACTGTCATTTAAAAAGAACTGAATGGAACTGCAGTGGGAAAAGTGCATGTCTCAGATCACTAATCTGCTGAGAAAATACAGCACATTTCAAAAGAATTTAAGAAAAAAGCAGTGCCTCGTATAAAAGCCAAGAATTCCCATGTGAGCCTAACAATTGATGATAGCACTGTATTTGGTCTCGCCTACTTAATTATATTTGTCAGATGAGATGTCACCTAGAGAAGGTGATGTTGTCAATTTTTTTAAAGAATTTGTTTAATTAAAAGTGATTATTGTTGAGAAATTTGTGGCAAAATCTCATTGGTATTGCTGCTTATGGTGCTTCAGTTCTTACAGGCCAAAAAATGGGGAGATTGCAAAGCTTAAACACAACTTTCCAAGAGTGAAGTTCATACATTGTTTAGCGCACCGGTTGGAGTTACAGTAGCTGTACATGATTAATTAAAAATGGTATCTGGCTGCAGTAATTTTGAAGTGATAGTTTCAAAGCTGTACAGCTAGTTTCTCCAGTCCCACAAGAATGCAAGATTACTATGCCAAGCAGCAAATGAGCTAAACCTTCAAATTCAGAAAACTGGCCAGATCTTCACCATTAGATGGGTTTCCAGTAGTTTCAACACAGTAAAAGCGGTGTGGAAAGGTTTCCCTGCACTAGCAAAACATTTCAATACCAAGAGTGAAGAAATATCTCGCATCTATGTTGAAAGAGAGAAATACAAAGGAATTTTGAAGCGCTTCACAAATGCAAGCTTTCTGTCTGATTTTGGTAGTATGAAGGATATTCTATGGGAACTCCAGAGCCTCTTACTTAAGCTGCAGGGAAGAGATACAACACTTGTTGTCAGCAGCTGCCACATTAAGCAGAGCACTGAAGTTCTTCAAGCACTGAGAATCCAGCTAAAAAACAAAGGCTGAACAAATTTAGAGAGAGGGGAAGATAAAGAGGACTCCATTTTTTCAAGCACTAATTGACAACATAATGTGACTTCTGCCAAGCGATGATCTTGAGTTACTAAAGCCCCTTGAGATGTCAAACTGGCCCATGCAATGGAAACATCTTGTCCTGTTTGGCGAAACAGAGATGCACAAGCTGGCCAAACTTCTTGGTGAATCTACCAGACAAGCTATAGATGAATTTAGAGACTTTAAATCGCAAGGGACACAGATGGGAGAAACTCTCAAGAAATAGTAAGTAAAACCTACCCTACTTAGCTACCTGTGCAGAATTGGAGAGGAAATTATCAGCAGTAAAATTACACAACCATCAAGTCTCGTAACAGGCTTCAGGCAAAGATCTAGTCTTCTCTTGTTTTTGTTGACATCAATGGGCCACCCATAGAGTTCTTTGACTCAACCCGATTTGTGATGTCCTCGATAAAAAGTAACCATTGTCTGTCTACATCATGCCTCACAGGGAGAAAAGTTGGACAGTCAACCCACATATCTGTGGTCCATTTTTAAGGACTGACACCTGAGTTGCTGAAACTATTTTTGTAATGGTGAACCAGAACTCTTCAATGTTTCTCACATCAGTGGCGCCGGCAGCTGAACTGCCTTCATACTGTGCATGCCATTTTTCTCTGAGAATATTTTGGCAATCATGAAGTGTGTCCGATATATTGTAGCCTGTTTAAAAGAACTAGAAATGCACAATTCATGAATGAATCATTCTTTTGAGTCAGTTATTTGCAGTGATGAATGGGCCAAGAGGGCTTGTAAAACAGTCAGTACAATTCGGTCATTCGTTTGGACAAAGCTTTCTCACTGAATCATTTGGAGCAGATGGAGGAGTTACTCATTACTTTGAGAAACTTAAGCAAGTGCTTTGTCATGAGAATAAGGATCTGTTCGCATTGAATGTGTTTTTGCATCTGCTCGTGCAATTTTTCAATTGTTTTCCATAAACATTTGCTCCGGATCTAAAATGGTGCTATTGTTGTCACTTAGCCCAACTTTTACAGCACATGGACATCGGACCAACCGGTGTTCGTGTCTACCATCGCCAGACACTGTTAAAATATAAGATTCATGCAACAACTAAGCTGCATGATGATCTGCAGGAGTTGCTATGCGAACTCTGCTTGCTTCGGAGACCAGACCTCCAGTCCTCGGTGTCGCCTGATGCCAGTGCCCGGGGGAGGGGACGTCGTAAGCGGTGTGCGAGGAAGCAAAAGTGCGGGTTGAGGGCAGGGGTCCATACTAGGCTAAAAACAAACCCTAGCCGGCCAGCTCTCCCGTCTGTCCTGCTCTCAAATGTTTGCTCTCTGGACAATAAACTGGACTACATCCGACTCCAGCAGACTACGCAGCGTGAGCTTAGAGACTGCTGTGTCTTTGTTTTCACAGAGACGTGGCTCAGCGACAGAGTTCCGGACGCCGCCATTCAGCTAGACGGGCTTACCTCATTTCGTGCCGACAGAAATGCAGCTCTGTGCGGTAAGACTCGCGGTGGTGGCTTGTGTGTTTACATCAACACGGAATGGTGCAATAACTCTATGCTAGTCTCTAGTTACTGCTCATCGCTGGTGGAGCTTGTGACTGTTAGATGCAGACCTTTTTATTTACCACGGGAATTCACCACTGTTATTATAACCAGAGTTTACATTCCCCTACGATAACGATAAGGAAGCGCTCTGTGAACTGTATGGGGCTATGAGCGAATTGCAGAACGCTCACCCTGATGGAATGTTTATTGGCGCTGGAAATTTCAACCATGCAAATCTCAAGACAGTGGTCCCTAAATTCCATCAGTATGTGGACTTTGCAACAAGAGGGGCGAACATGCTTGACCTTGTTTACACAAACATCCCAGGCGCAGCCCCACCCCCACGTCGGCTACTCAGACCACATCTCTGTTATGCTATTTCCAACATACAGACTGCTCGTCTGACGCACAAAACCGCTCCAGAAGCAGGTGAAAACCTGGCCAGCAGGAGCCATCTCTGCTCTTCAAGACTGTTTTTGAGTGTACTAACTGGCACATGTTCAGGGAGGCTGCAACATATGGCGACTCTACCAACTTGGAGGAATACACAGCATCAGTGACCAGCTACATCAGAGGATGTGCAGACCAGCTGGCAGATGTTATTACTGACATCTTCAACATCTCTCTGAGCAGCGCCGTCGTTTCAACGTGCTTCAAGGCCACCACTATCGTCCCCATGCCAAAGAAGTTTTCAGTGTCCTGCCTCAACGACTACCATCCCGTCGCACTCACACCCATCATCATGAAGTGCTTCAATTCTTGCAAATTAAGACCCAGCTGCCCCCCTCCCTCTAGACCCACTGCAGTTCGCGTATCGTCCAAAACGTTCAACAGACGACGCCATCACCACCATCCTCCATCTGACCCTCACCCACCTAGATAAAAAGGACTCACACGTTCGAATGCTGTTCATGGACTTCAGCTCAGCATTCAACACAATCATTCCTCAGCACCTGATTGGCAAGCTGAACCTCCTGGGCCTGGACACCTCCCTCTGCAAATGGATCTTGGACTTCCTGACTGGGAGACCTCAGTCAGTCCGGATTGGGAACAGCATCTCCACCACCACCACACTGAGCACTGGGGCCCCCCAGGTCTGTGTGCTCAGTCCACTGCTGTTCACTATGCTGACTCACGACTGTGCAGCAATGCAGAGCTCGAACCACATCATTAAGTTTGCCGATGACACGACCGTGGTGGGTCTCATCAGCAAGAACGACGAGTCAGCATACAGAGAGGAGGGGGAGCGACTAACAGACTGGTGTAGAGCCAACAACCTGTCTCTGAATGTGGACAAAACAAAAGAGATGGTTGTTGACTTTAGGATACACAGAGTGACCACTCTCCGCTGAACATTGACGGCTCCTCTGTGGAGATCG
Source organism: Moxostoma hubbsi (assembly GCA_032164185.1). Classification (NCBI taxonomy): domain Eukaryota; kingdom Metazoa; phylum Chordata; class Actinopteri; order Cypriniformes; family Catostomidae; genus Moxostoma; species Moxostoma hubbsi. The sequence goes on from JAVLUX010000005.1 coordinate 10,421,787, forward strand.
TCAAGAGCACCAAATTCATTGGTGTTCACCTGGCGGAGAACCTCACCTGGTCCCTCAACACCAGCTCTATTACAAAGAAAGCCCACCAGCGTATCTACTTTCTTCAAAGGTGGAGAAAAGCACATCTCCCACCCCCCATCCTCACTACATTCTATAGGGGGACTATTGAGAGCATCCTGAGCAGCTGCATTACAGCCTGGTTTGGGACTTGCACCGTTTCGGACCGCTGAGAAGAAGATCATCGTGGTCTCTCTTCCCTCCATCAAAGACATTTACAAAAAACACTTCATCCGCAAAGCAACTAGCATTGTGGATGACCCCACACACCCCTCACACAAACTCTTCACCCTCCTGCCGTCTGGCAAGAGGTACCGAAGCATTCGGGCCCTCATGGCCAGACAGTGTAACAGCTTCTTCCCCCAAGCCATCAGACTCTTCAATACTCAGAGACTGGACTGACACGCACACACGTGTCCTGAGTTGCACTTTAATTATTGTCACTTTATACCTGGCTGCTACCACAATAACTGCTATGTGCATAGAACACTATATCATAGTATGTTATGTTTACATTTGGCATTTTAGAAACTGTCATCTTTTTGCACTAATGTGTAGTGGTCTCTCACTGTGCCTATTGTCCTGTTAATGTTCAGTAATTTATTGTACTGTCCCATACTTTTTGCACACGTTTGCACGTGCACTTTATGTAGGAATGTAATTTAGTCTGTGTAGTCTCATGTGGTTCTTTGTTTGTCCTATGTTGTTTTATGTAGCACCGTGGTCCTGGAGGAACGTTGTCTCGTTTCACTGTATACTGTACTAACTGTATATGGTTGAACGACAATAAAAACCACTTGACTTGACGACATGAGATGGATGTGTTTGACCACTACGTCACTTTTGCTATGTTTTAGCATCTCTCACAGGAACACTGCATGTGTTAAGTTAAAAAGAACTTCAACTGTTAAAATACATTTCAAGACACCTAAGTCCTGCTCTTGTCATTGTGCTGTGTCTTGCTTTTGAAGCGAGAATGCATTTGTTCTGAGCGGTTATTGTTCTTTAAGCTTTAGCCAGTGCTACACATATTTGAGAAAATTATTAAATGATTCTCTCAAAATCACTTTTGTGTTATTTTGGCGAAAATAAAAAAAAATTATCTCCTGGGGGAGGATGCCCCTGAACACCCACAAATAAAGGTAGCTACACTTAAGTAAGATATTTGTGAGATGAAATACTGCAGGTGCCCTTGTCTCACATATACGTCTCACATACACGGTCTGTTACAATGTTTTGAGTAAGTACAGAAAGTACTACGTTTTACTGTGATTTAGTTTTAAAGTTAGTGTTAGGTGCCGTTCAGACCGTGTTCTTGCAATAAAACAGAGCTAGACACAACACAACAAAGAGAACAGAATGCAGGTGTCTTAAGATGCATTTTTTTTTTAAGTTTTTGAACTTGACATGCCATCTGAAAAACAAGGCACTACTGAGACACGAACACAAACACAAACAAACAGCAACGAGTTTCATGTAATTAAACATACGCACAACTGCACAAGTGCAAGATATTTCAGAATCTGATTGAGAATGTTGTCGGACTCAAACATTTAAATGGATAAAATTATTCTATTTAATGGATTATTTTAGGTCAACACCACCATTGAGTAGTAGGACTGCATTCTTTTCTTAGTGTGGGCATTGGATCGCTTCTTTATAATCAACTTAATGTAGAGCCGGGAGGCCTCCATCAAATCTAGTCAGAAAGCGATTAAGGATTATATTAGGACTAGAGTAGGTGAGGCTCAATAATCAAGCCTTCCTCTAGGGGTGTCAGTCAGAACACAATCTTTGATCAGATTCAGTTCAAAGGAGGTTTATTGAGCAGTTAAACCCAACAGCAACACACAACAACAGTACATGGGCTTGACAGGTTAAATATGTGTTCGCAAGTATAAATGTGTCAGCATGTGAGCATAGGCATGTGGTTCTGCAATAAAAACAGAAATAGCCGAGCACATTTAGGTGCATTCTTGTGTGTGAAGATGCTACCAGTATGGCCTCTTGAGACGGCAACGGGTGCTGAGGTGAGTGAGTGTCGTTAAAAGTTAAACTACACTTGAGTGCTTGTTCATCATTTCTGTTTCTTGAGCTTCATTGCCCCGTACTCTTGAGATCAGTTAAGGAGCATCATGTACTACGAGATTTCCTCTGTAGTCAGCTCAAAAATATCAAATATGTTAATATAATCCTCCAAATAGATGGACTCATAGTCAGAGGTTTCAAATATCAGAGTCTCCGTCATTAACACGGTTTTCTGTGAAATCTGAATATGACAAGCTCACATTGGAGCCGACTAACAATAACTCAGCATGAAATTGGGGCTAAAATCTGTGTTAATGTCATGTAGTGTAATCCAGGCTTTAGGGGGGTGTGTTATTCCAGGAAGGAATGGTGAATCTCACCCCAGTGGCCATCTGGTAGAGGAGGCAAGGGAGGCTGAGCCTCCTCAAAAATTTATTCAGTATAAACAAACCATACTGTAGAAACATATTCAGAGATAAGGAAAACACCAACCCTAATGGAGACTATTTTAAATGAACTACCATATTATTTTCTAAAATGAGAATTGGGATTAATATTTGAGATATTTGTAATATTGTTTGAATCATATAAAGACAATTGTCAGCTTTCCCCAGTTATATAATGCCAGCTGTTTGTTTTATTTCACTTTTAAACATTATTGATTTGTTTTTTTATTTGCTTTCCAATACTGTGGTCATACAAGAGGAAGCTTTTCCATATTCTACATATTATATAGAATTGTTTGATGAAGCTGAGACATATTGATAAAGTTGGTCATTTATAATAAAAAAAGAATTCTTAAAATTCTATTTGTATTATGAAATATAACAAATCAGGTCATCAAAATATTTTCTTACAAATATTTATATAATAGAAATATATATTGCATTTAATAATTTTTTCAGCCTAGTTGCTGACATGGTGTTAAAACTAAATAAATAAATAATACTTTTCCCTCCTAAATCCCATTCTAAATATGTGTGCATTGTTATAGTATTCATGATGTGATTGATATTGTAGAAGGACTTTTATTTTGATTCTCTGAACCATTGTGTTGTTGTGACGTCATAGGTCTGCGACAGCGACTCGTCGATTTCAATTGCAGGTTTGTTTTCAGCATTTAATGTCATTAAAACGATGCAAAAAATGTTCAAGCGTGCTTTAAAGCTTTACACTTGTGTTTTTATCATGGTAATATTATTAGTATAATTTTGGATCTGAATTGCTGGTAGTTGGTCTCTCGTGGATGTGTTTGTGTAAAGCATTGATAAAGAAAACAAATCAGAATTACACGAATCATGTATAACACCAATAAAGTACTTTGGAATTGAACACAGAGGATGTTATCTTTCAGGATAGATTGGCACCTAAATATCATTGAGAGGTGATTTTTCTTTTTAGGTAACGACGCTGATAAGTGTCAGATTGAATGACTGTAGCCATCGATCCATGAGAATTCAAAAGGTACTTAGTCTTTATTATGTAACTTTATTTTTTATTGTTACGTTTATTTCTAATTCGCCATTTATTAAACGTGCATTAACGAGGGGACTGTCATTTGAAAATATGTACATATAAATTAATAGGATACACACACGTTTATACAGTTGAAGTTAGAAGTTTGCATACACCTGAGCCAAATGCATTTAAACTAACAATTCTTGACATTTAATTGTAGAAAACATCTCTACACTTTATTAGTATTTGGTAGCATTGCCTTTAATTTGTTTAACTTGGGTCAAACATTTTGGGGCGCCTTCCACAAGCTTCCCACAATAAGTTGCTGGAATTTTGGCCCATTCCTCCAGACAGAACTGGTGTAACTGAGTCAGGTTTTTAGGCCTCCTTGCTCACACACACTTTTTCAGTTCTGCCCACACTTTTTCTATCGAATTTTGGTCAGGGCTTTGTGATGGCCTCTCCAATACCTTGAATTTGTTGTGTTTAAGCCATTTTGCCTCAAATTTGGAGGTATGCTTTGGGTCCATTTGGAAGACCCATTTGCGACGAGCTTTAACTTCCTGGCTGATGTCTTGTGATATTTCTTCAATACATCCACATAATTTTCCTTCCTTGTGATGCCATATATTTTGTGAAGTGCACCAGTCCCTCCTGCAGCAAAGCACCCCCACAACATGATGCTGCCACCCCCCATGCTTCACAGTTGGGATGGTGTTCTTCAACTTGCAATCGCTAGGATACAGAATGCCTCTGCTTCCTGAGTGGTATGATGGCTGTATGGTCCCATGATGTTTATACTTGCCTACTATTGTTTGTACAGATGAAAGTAGTACCTTCAGGTGTTGGAAATTGCTCCCAAGTATAAACCAGACTTGTGGAGGTCCACAATTTTTTTCTGAGGTCTTGGCTGATTTCTTTTGATTTTCCTATGATGTCAAGCTGAGTTTAAAGGTAGGCCTTAAAATACATCCACGGGTATACCACCAATGCACTCTAATTAACCAATTAGCCTATCATAAGCTTATACCATGGTCACTTGGCCAAATGTATTAATTAAAGCTGTAATATATATTTTTACTGCAGAAATTTTGACTGGAAGAATAAAAAATAACGTTAGATCTGTAACTCCGCCTGTTCTAAATCAGACACAGAGAAACAGTAGTGCGACCACACACTGGATTAAAACTGTGAATTTAAATGCTCTAGTGGCTATAGGCGGCATACAACATAACATACACAACACATTACAGTTTAAATCGTATTGCATCACCTTGCTGGACAGCGACAGATGCATTTAATAGGTCCTGATTTCAATCTCTCCCCCTCAGTGCAAAACAAGCTGAATTTCATTATATTCTGATAAAAGAGTTTATGAGATGTTTTCAATCGCTATAGTTCACTTTGCTTGCTCTGTAATGCAGAGTATGTTGCTATGGTTACAAACAGTGCATTAATATCAAATGGTGAATAAAACTGACCGGAACTACGTGTGCATTCATTGGTTTGAACTGCATGCATTCCAGCCAATCAGAATTGAGTATTAGAACAGACCATGAGATATATATATATATACACACACACACGCATGGAAATTGACAGCCCCCTGAATCTAATAATAATTATTAATGTTGGCAGGTCTGGTCATCTCTACCACACGGTGATTGTGAATCCACTCCCAAATCAATTCACCAATAAATGCTCTGAATATTCCTGTCATCTTTGAATTGAAGAAGAGTTTCCAGAATAGCAGGACAAATTTCAAGTGCAAAAGATGGATTTTATTAAAGAGGAGAGAGAGGACATGGGTTATCCAGAACCACACAGAGAGAAAAATGAAGAAACCGAGGAACAAATAGGTTTGTGTCCATTCTTGATTCTGGGCAATATGAACATTTTAAAATATAATAATGAAAAAAGCAATTTCATATTGTTCAATTTATTAAATTATTTGGAAAATATACATTTCATACCATTAATAGCAAGGAAATGCATTCCACATGTTTGTTAGCCATCAGGAATTTATGTAAACAGAACTTGATTGTTTACAAGTAAACCCTGGAGCATAAGCTAGAAGCTACCTTTAAAGTATACACAGTTTAGGATTTAATCGTACATTAGGCGTATTTGCCAATTTCATCCTCTTCAGCAGATGTTTGACTCTACTGAAGGACTTTCTTGTGATGCCCCACACTCTAGCTCAGTAGGTGGCTGTAATACAAAAAATAATTAAAATTAATTTGTTTTGCCACCCACAGAACAATTTCCCTAGAGTTGATTTTATTTAGGATTAACTTTGTGTTAATGTTCCCTTTCAAATGGCTTATTCCAGCTGTTACAAAGGCAATAGGCCTACAGGACTTTATAAGCAAAATAATCTTGAGATATTTTTAGAATTTTCTTCAAATGTGTCCTGGGTGGGGATGCACCAGCTTTGCGTAAGGTCTTACATATGTTGGGACGTAAAGTAGACACTAAGGGCTTAATAACTAAGTCAGTGCTTAATTTGGTTGCACCATCTGTTCTTAAGGCAAAACTTAACTAGTAGGACGTAAGCTCACTTTAAAGTAATGTGTAGTCGCATAATATGATGTTTACCTGTATTGATCCAATAAACAGCCTTCAAATTTGTACAAAGATGTGTTAAACAGCCATGTATTTCAGTTTGATCTTGTTCAAACCTTGTTTGCTCATGTAACTGTCAGCTGTAATAAATTATATCCCCATTAAAATATGATATAATAAAAATAGATTTGATAAATAGCATATTATCCCTGTGTAAATAACAATATATATAGGAACTGTATCTAAAATAAATAAGGGGTGATACATAAATACTAATACAACAGGCTGGAAAAATAGACATTTATTCATTTTAATATCCTATATACAGTTGAAGTCATAAGTTGTTTACATACACTTTTTTAACCACTCCACAGATTTAATATTTGCAAACTGTAGTTTTTTTTGTGCATGACAAGTCATTTTTACAACAATTGTACAGACAGACTGTTTAACTTTTAATTGACTATATCACAATTCCAGTGGGTCAGAAGTTTACATACACTAAGTTAACTGTGCCTTTAAGCAGCTTGGAAAATTTCAGAAAATGATGTCAAGCCTTTATACAATAAGCCAATTAGCTTCTGATAGGAGATGTACTGAATTGGAGGTGTACCTGTTGATGCATTTAAGGCCTACCTTCAAACTCAGTGCCTCTTTGCTTGACATCATGAGAAAATCAAAAGAAATCAGCCAAGACCTAAAAAAAAAAAATTGTGGACCTCCACAAGTCTTGTTTATCCTCGGGAGCAACTTCCAAATGCCTAAAGGTACCACGTTCATCTGTACAAACGATAGTATGCAAGTATAAACGCCATGGGACCGTGCAGCCATCATACTGCTCAGAAAGGAGACACATTCTGTCTCCTAAAGATGAACGTAATTTGGTGCAGTTCAATCCAAGAACAACAGCAAAGGACCTTGTGAAGATGCTGGAGGAAACAGGTAGACAAGTATCTATATCCACAGTAAAACAAGTCCTATATCGTCATAACCTGAAAGGCTGCTCAGCAAGGAAGAAGCCACTGCTCCAAAACCACCATAAAAAAAAGCTAGATTATAGTTTGCAAGTGCACACTGGGACAAAGATCTTACTTTTGAAGAAATGTCCTCTGGTCCAATTAAACAAAAATGGAACTGTTTGGCCATAAAGACCATTGTTATGTTTGGAGGAAAAAGGGTGAGGCTTGAAAGCTGAAGAACACCATCCCGATTGTGAAGCATGGGGTTGGCAGCATCATGTTGTGAGGGGGCTTTGCTGCAGGAGGAACTGGTGCACTTCACAAAATAGATGTCATCATGAAGAAGTAAAATTGTGTATATATTGAATCAACATCTCAAGACATCAGCCGGGAAGTTAAAGCTCGGTTGCAAATGGACAATGACCCCATGCATACCTCCAAATTTATGTCAAAAATGGCTTAAGAACCACAAAGCCAAGGTATTGGAGTGGCTATCACAAAGCCCTGACCTAAATCCACTAGAAAATTTGTGGGCAGAACTGAAAAAGCAGGGAGCAAGGAGGCCTAAAAACCTGACTCCGTTACACCAGTTCTGTCTGGAGGAATGGGCAAAAATTCCAGCAACTTATTGTGAGAAGCTTGTGGAAGGCAACACAAAATGTTTGACCCAAGTTGAACAATTTAAAGGCAATGCTACCAAATACTAACGAAGTGTATGTAAACTTCTGAACCACTGGAAATGTGATGAAAAGTCTGACTAAGTCAGTTTTCTATGACTAAATGTCAGGAATTGTGAAAAACTGAGTTTAAAAGTATTTGGCTCAGGTGTATGTAAACCTCTGACTTCAACTGTATATTTTGTGTTGGAACTTACACCGTGAAATGCACCCTGAAAACTGCACCATTAGAATGGTTTCATGCTGAAGAGCTGCTTAAAAGTATGTTTTTTTTCTTCTCTCTCATAAATGTAAATGAGTGTAAATGTCAACAAAAAAAAGGATTGAAGCCTGTCATGCGAAACGTGAGCTCATTGATGTCATAAATATCAGTCTGCTATTTTATTCCAACCGTTTTCCAAGTTTAGTGGCGCAATGCTCAAATATTTAGTTGTGTGTAAATTGTGACGGTGCCCATTTATGCCACAAGTAGGCTAATTTGTAACTAAAATAGAAAGTTATACACATCTGAGGTGCCGGGAGGGTGAGTAAACCATGAGAGAATAAAACCTTTTGGGTGAACTATCCCTTTAAGCCAATGAGAATTAAACTGTCATCAGCAAGTCATTTCCCATCTTGCATGAAGTTTGTGCAGCTCCGAAAAATCAGCTACGCCGAGTGCCAGAGACTGTGGCCGCTTTGCCGGAGATTTTTTGACATATATGTCATCATGACATTACAGCAAGTCAGAATGATTTCTTACTGGCATTCACCTGCCGGTGATTACGGTGATCAGTTTTGTGCTGAAAGACTTGTATCAGATGAGCCTAATGTCTTTCACTTCGCATTGTATGTGAACGCACCACAAGTCTCTAAGAAGTCCACCCTGAAAACTTCAGAAGTGCACATTGATGCAGTGTCCTAATTATGTGGTTAATTAAGGCTTTAGTTGGCATTCATTTGTTGTCTATGTACACTGCAACCAAATATGTTTATTTAATTTGTTTTTGTTTTGGCTTGCTTTTCAATATAAATATCTAAAACTCCTTTAAAACAATGTACATTTTCTTTAGCAGCTATACAGCAGAAGAATTTTTTTTTTTTATCTGAGAATGTTGAATATAATATAAAAAATACAAATATTTAAAAATTCTGTAAAAAAATTTGCATTCATCTGAGAAGCAGCATATAAGATATATAAGACTTGCTTTTAGAGAATAAGTATCAATATAAGTATATTTTGTCTTTACTGCACTCGCAGAAGTATAACAAAATGAAAAATGAGAATTAACAAGTAACATATACTGTAGGTGCACGACAGCGCAGCCAGACTGCTCCTGTCTGTACCTTTAGCTCAGTGGTTCTCAACTGGTTCTGCTTCAGGACAGATTTTACATTGGAAATCAAGCGGTAAAAACCATAGTAAAAACATGACCTGTATTTAATGTATCCTGGGTCGCATTTCCTTTTAAGTTGCAAAGTTTTGTTCATGGTTTTCAAGTACAAGGACATGCATCAAGTGACATTATTTTTAACTGCCACTGTTGATATAAAATGAGGTCTAATAGATTTTACCTTTAGATTATTTCATATGAAACTATAACATTTTGTCAAAATATAACAGTTACTTTTACTAATGTAAATTCGTGAAACAATTTTGTAAAGGTGATGAAAAAAATGGCGCAGAGCACAGCGTTGTTCTTTTCCTCCTCTGTACTGTTTGGCATCATCTGAAAGGTCCTATGACTACTTCTCTGAAATGATGAATTTGTACATAATTAATGTGGCCCAGTCAAACACACTGCACATCAAAACAAATGCTTGCAAACAGAAGAAAACATCTTAAATTTTAAAGTAGCCTATACAGAGTATTTAGCCTTTTAAAAGGTATTTTATACAACCATTTTAAATATTCTGTCCATCATAACATTATTGTTCTAAAAAAAACTCTGGACCTCTGTCAAACGCAACTGCTCACATGCCCACAAAATTATGTTTCATACTCGTTATAAAAACATTCAGTAAGTGAAGTGGATAGTTTGTGCATAGCAAAGCGGGTTGCAATATCAGAAATATCCATTGATAGACAGTTGCTAACATTAATGAATAAATAGAATACAGGCATATTGTTTTACTCAGACTAAAAGCTGTTTATTTGTATACAGCAAAGAGTTACATTTATTATTAAGAGATGTGGATTATTTTTATCGCTTTCTTTCATGAAACAAACAGAATATGTACTTGATACACAATTACTTAAAGAAAATGCTCAGATTAAAACGAGCTCTTATACACCATGATACGTAAATCCTGAGCTATCTTCACAGAGTGCTTCAAGAACATGTTGAACGGCTGAAGGGAAATTGGATGGCTGCTCCCAGTCCTAAGCCACAAACAAACTTGTACAAAGATGTACAAACATTTCTGTGTGTGTTTTTTTTTTTTTTGTCAACAATGCAATTTTGTCCAGGTGCAGCTGATATTCAGGTGCAACTTTATTTCTGGCAACTACCATATTTCTGGAAAATATGGTAGTTGTTGCAGTACATCTGAATCTGATCCAAGATGGCAGCGCGGTAGCACGCAGCGGCCGCTCCGGATCCAAAATGGTGCTATTTTTGTTAAATAACCCGAATTTTGCAGCACATGGACATCGGAGCATCCGGTTTTTGTCTCTACCATTGCCAGACACTGCTCAAATATAGGATTCATACGACAACCAAGCTGCATGATGACCTGCAGGAGGCGCTACGCAAACTCTGCTTGCTGCGGAGACCAGGCCTCCAGTCCTCGGCGTTGCGTGATGCCAGTGACCGGGGGAGAGGACGTCGTAAGCAGTGTCGAGGAAGTGGAAGCGCGGCGGTCCATGCTAGGCTAGCTGGCTGGCTCTCCTGTCTATCCTGCTCTCAAATGTTTGCTCCCTGGACAATAAACTGGACTACATCCAACTCCAGCAGGCTACGCAACGTGAGTTTAGAGACTTTTTTTTCACAGAGACGTGGCTCAGCGACAGGGTTCCGGACGCCGCCATTCAGCTAGACGAGCTCGCATCATTTTGTGCAGACAGAAATGCAGCTCTGTGCGGTAAGACTCGCGGTGGTGGCTTGTGTGTTTACATCAACACAGAATGGTGCAAGAACTCTATGCTAGTCTCTAGCTACTGCTCATCGCTGGTGGAGATGGTGACTGTTAGATGCAGACCTTTTTATTTACCACAGGAATTCACCACTGTTATTATAACCTGAGTTTACATTTCCCCCTAGTGCTAATGCTAAGGAAGCTCTCTGTGGACTGTATGGGGCTATGAGCGAACTGCAGTACGCTCACCCTGACGGACTGTTTATTGTTGCCGGAGATTTCAACCATGCGAATCTCAAGACAATGCTCCCTAAATTCCATCAGTATGTGGACTTTGCAACGAGAGGGGCGAACGCGCTTGATCTTGTTTACACAAACATCCCAGGCGTGTACCGGGCAGAACCTGCCCCCACCTCGGCTACTCAGACCACATCTCTGTTATGCTAATTCCAGCATACAGACCGCTCGTCAGACGCACAAAACCGCTCCAGAAGCAGGTGAAAACCTGGCCAGCAGGAGCCATATCTGCTCTTCAGGACTGTTTTGACTGGCACATGTTCAGGGAGGCTGCAACATATGGCGACTCTACCAACTTGGACGAATACACAGAATCAGTGACATCAGCAAGTGTATTGATGTCACTTTCTCCAAGACCATCACCACACGCTCCAACCAGAAGCCATGGATGACTGTGCAGGACCCGAGACTCCGCCTTCAGAGCAGACAACAAGGCACCCCTAAGAACAGCGAGGGCCAAACTATCCAGGGCCATCAGAGAGGCAAAGCGCGCACACGCCCAGAGAATCCATAGTCACTTCCAGGACAGCGGTGACACGCGGCGCATGTTTCAGGGCATCCAGGCCATCAACAACAACAGGACATCAGTTGTCTTTGACAAAGATGCCTCCCTTCCAGATGCGCTGAACAACTTCTACGCTCGGTTTGAAGTGCAGAACGACATTGTGGTGAGGAAGACCACCCCTCCTCCCAACGACCAGCTGCTCTGTCTTACCACGGCTGATGTGAGGAAAACTCTATGTAGAGTCAACCCACGGAAGGCTGCTGGACCAGACAACATTCCAGGCAGAGTGCTCAGAGGATGTGCAGACCAGCTGGCAGATGTTCTTACCTACATCTTCAACATCTCTCTGAGCAGTGCCGTCGTTCCAACGTGCTTCAAGGTCACCACCATCGTCCCCATGCTAAAGAAGTCTTCACACGACTACCGTCCCGTCGCACTCACACCAATCATCATGAAGTGCTTCGAGAGGCTCGTCATGAGGCACATTAAGACCCAGTTGCCCCATTACTAGACCCGCTGCAGTTTGCGTATCGTCCAAACCGTTCAACAGACGACACATTCGCCACCACCCTCCATCTGGCCCTCACCCACCTAGATAAAAAGAACTCATATGTTCGAATGCTGTTCATAGACTTCAGTTCAGCATTCAAAACAATCATTCCTGAGCACCTGATTGGAAAGCTGAACCTGCTGGGCCTGGACACCTCCCTCTGCAACTGGATTCTGGACTTCCTGACTGGGAGACCTCAGAAAGTCCGGATTGGGAACAGCATCTCCACCACCACCACACTGAGGCCCCTTAGGGCTGTGTGCTCAGACCACTGCTGTTCACTCTGCTGACTCATGACTGTGTAGCAATGCACAGCTTGAATCACATCATCAAGTTTGCCGATGACAGGACCGTGGTGGGTCTCATCAGCAAGAACGACGAGTCAGCATACAGAGAGGAGGTGCAGCGGCTAACGGACTGGTGTAGAGCCAACAACCTGTCTCTGAATGTCGACAAAACAAAAGAGATGGTTGTTGACTTTAGGAGAGCCCAGAGTGACTGCTCTCCGCTGAACATCAACGGCTCCTCTGTGGAGATTGTCAAGAGCACCAAATTCCTTGGTGTTCACCTGGCGGAGAACCTCACCTGGTCCCTCAACACCAGCTCTATTACCAAGAAAGCCCAGCAGCGTCTCTACTTTCTTCGAAGGCTGAGGAAACCACATCTCCCACCCCCCCCCCCCCCCCATCCTCACTGCATTCTATATATAGAGGGACTATTCAGAGCATCCTGAGCAGCTACATCACTGCCTGGTTTGGGACTTGCAGAGGAAAGTGAGGACAGCTGAGAAGATCATCAGGGTCTCACTTCTCTCCATCAGACATTTACAAAAAACACTTCATCCGCAAAGCAAGCAGCATTGTGGATGACCCCACACACCCCTCACACAAACTCTTCACCCTCCTGCCATCTGGCAAGAGGTACCGAAGCTTCTTCCCCCAAGCCATCAGACTCCTCAATACTCAGAGACTGGTTTGACACACACACACACACACACACACACACATGTCCTGAGTTGCACTTTAACTATTGTCACTCTATAACTGGCTGCTACCTCAATAACTGCTATGTCCATAGAACACTATCTCATAGTATGTTATGTTTACATTTGGCATTTTTAAAAATCATCATTTTCAGTCATCTTTTTGCACTACTGTGTACTGGTCGGCGCTGCACTGTCTCACTGTGTCTATTGTCCTGTTCTTTGTTAGTAATTTATTGCACGTGCACTTTATATAGGTATTTTATTTAGTCTGTGTAGTCGCATGTGGTTCTGGGTTTGTCCTATGTTTTATGTAGCACCATGGTCCTGGAGGAACGTTGTCTCATTTCGCTGTGTACTGTACTAACTGTATATGGTTGAAATGACAATAAAAACCACTTGACTTGACATCAAAGATGACATAGGAAAAGATACTTTACCGCTGTTGTTGGATGGTTGTCTGCCATTTAATGTGGAAGTATATCATTTCTGCCAAACTTGCGCAACCAAATATAAACAATGTTTTCAAAACTGCTTTTTGAATATGTCCATCACTTGCTGTTGTTCAAACAGTCAGATAGTCCCACCCCCAACAAGGGACTATGTGGGTCTCTCAAAACAGAGGAATTTTTTATAGTGCTTCAGAGAGAGTGTTTACAGTTTTTTTTTTTTTAAATGAGGCTATGACAGGCTTGCTTTTAGTAGCTGGGATAGGAAAAAAAAGTATATTAACACAAAGTGACAGATTTCAGCTTTAAACGGGTCTTCCCTTCCTATTTGACATTTTTTGCCCTTTAATTGATTTTCTTTTATTTATTATATTTTATTTCAGACCTGATGCAATTGAAAGTGGAAAGTCAAGAACTGGATGAAGTGGAAGAGAAACATCAGTATCAGACACCTAATAATTCTGAAAGGAATTCCTCTCAAAAAAGAAGTCAAAAAACAAGAGCCAAAAAATCTTTAACCTGCCCTCAGTGTGGAAAGAGTTTCATGCAAAAAGGACACCTTGAGAATCACATGAGAATTCACACTGGAGAGAAGCCTTTCACATGCCTTCAGTGTGGAAAGAGTTTCACAGAAAAAGGACACCTTGAGAATCACATGAGAATTCATACTGGAGAGAAGCCTTTCACATGCCCTCAGTGTGGAAAGAGTTTCTCATGTTCACAAAGTCTCAAATATCATCTGCACTCTCAGCACACTGGAGTAAAATCGTTGAAGTGTGATCAGTGCGATAAAAAATTTATATTGACATCACACCTAAAGGCACATATGAGAACTCATACAAATGAGAAGCCTTACATGTGTTCTATTTGTGGAAAGAGTTATGCATGGTGGCACAATTTTAAAGAGCACCAGAGAATGCATACCGGTGTAAGAGATCATGTGTGTTTTGAGTGTGGGAAAACCTTTATTAGAGCTGATGACTTGAAGCTGCACCAAAGAGTCCACACAGGAGAAAAACCTTACACATGTTCACATTGTGGAAAGTGTTTCAGTCGGCTTGGAGTCCTGAAAATACATGAGCGAGTGCACACTGGAGAGAAGCCATACCACTGCAATCCATGTGGGAAGAGCTTTAGCCAGTCAGGTCAATTATTGTATCATTTTAAGAAGTGTAATGGAAAGTTGTCACAGTGAGCAAAATTCCTCTTCATGCAATATATATATATATATATATATTTCAATGGTTTAAGAGGATCTTATGGACCCCAGTGCAAGAACACCATGTGGGTAGACTGGGTACATTTCAGGTGTCAATTTCACTATCACATGAATAAACTATCTTACAACTAATGCTGTAAATTATAAAGGGATAACATTAATACATTGTATAAATTGTAATTAAAAAAAATACCTACAAGGCCACCTGAATTATGTAGTTTAATTGCTGTTTAATTAACATATAATAATCAGCTTATCCTAAAACTACACAATGGAAACAATGGCCTCTTCCACGACTGGTGTCTAACTCCACCCTCCTCTCCGGAGTGATCTACACACAGTCTGCCATTTTTTTCCCCACTCGAGCAGATACAGTGAGAAGAATAATGTCTCAGCTTCGTAAGTGTCATAAACAGTCAGACAGCTCTTCTCAACTTAGTGCTACATAAAAAAATCAAGAAAGAGCTTAGAACGGCCACGGTGAATTGCTCTTATCTAGATTTTTTATTTTTTTTATCTTGTGTTTGCTGCTCAAAACTTAATAAGATACTCCAAAGAGAGATTTCTTGACATCAGGAATACAACACCACCTGGAATGACTTCAGACTTTTTGCTACCTTTGGATTCATTGGGAATTATCACTAAGAGTGCAGGAGTAGAGGTTAATGAGCGTGGGCCCTAGTGCATCTACGGCAGCGGGGTTTTCGAACACCTCTTCCAGGAATGTACCTCTCAAATGTGTGCTCATTAAGCAATAAAACTCCATCTTCTTATACAAGCAAACAGGGACTTTTCTTCAACTGTGCTTTATTGAAACCTGGCTGGGTGAAACAAATCCGGATATCGCTCTCCAACTGCCAGGCTTTCAACTTTTCCAAGCAGACCAGCAAACTGGGACAGCGGGGAAATCACAAGGAAGAGGAATATGTCTCTTCATTAATGAAGGTTGGTGCAATAATGTCAAAGTTCACTTCACAGCTAGAAACCCTTTTTATAAACAGTAGACCATTCTACTCGCCTCGGGAGTTTACTTTTATTTTCATTGGTGCTTACATTCTACCTCATGCCTGTATGCGAGACGTGCAACAACAGTTGGCCAATCAAATAAACGAGGTGGAGAGACATTACCTGAACTCCCCACTTATAATTATGGGTAACTTCAATAATGCAAACCTCACCAAATAATTGCCGAAATACAAACAACACATCACATGCAACACTAGAGAAGAAGAAGAACGCTGGACAACTGTTACACAACAAAAAAAAAAGACTCCTATCGCGCTGCTTCCAAAGCTGCACTGAATCAGTCCGAACATAATATTGTTCAATTCATTCCAAGATACAAACAGAAAGTTAAATCTTCCAAACTAGTCATTACCAAATTTAAGAATTGGAATAATGGAGAAGGGAATCAGGGCTGCCAAGCATGTCTACTCTGAGAAGCTTAAGAAACTGCATCAACAGCACGGAAGTGCCTCCAGAAATGTACAGATTACAAAAAGAGGACACTTCAGTCTGTGTTTGACCAACACCTTTCCAATGATCTCAACTTCTATTCTAATTTGTGTCCACATATCAGACCACACTCATCCCACCATCATCTAACCTGCAATCAATCCCGCCTCTTACACAGCATTGCAGTTTAAATGTGACCCACCTCTCACTTGAGATCAAAGAGAAAAGCAGAATACAGGTAAAGCACCTGGTCCTGACTCTGTCTCTCCATCCTCTTTGAAGAACTGTACTGATCAACTCGCATGTGTTCACAGACATATTTAACCAGTCACTGGGTCTGTGCACTGTCCCTGCTTGCTTTAAAACATCAATCATCACCCCAGTTCCCAAAAAGCAGAAGATAATAAACATGAATGAGTTATGTTTCCTTAACATCAGTAATGAAAACATTTGAACGGCTGGTGATGTCTTACTTCAAATCCATTACTGGACCCACTGCAATTTTCATACAGATCAAATAGGTCGACAGACGATGCAGTCAATATGGCCCTCCACTACATTCTTCAACATTTTGGCTCAGAAACTTACACCAGGATCCTCTTTGTGGACTTTAGCTCAGCATTTAACGCCATAAAACCAGAGCTTCTACAGGCCAAGCTCTCACACTTAACTGTCCCTGATGTGTCCCCATCTGCAGGTGGATAACATATTTCCTCACCAACAGAAAACAACAGGTTCTGCTTGGAAAGTTCACAACAGGCTCACAAACGGTCAACACAGGGGCAACACAAGGATGTATGCTGTCTCCACTTTACTCTCTCTACACAAATGACTCTACTTCAATGGTCCCATATGTAAATCTCCTTAAATTTGCTGATGAAACAATGCTAATTTGCCTTATAAAGTAAGGTGATGATACTCCCCCATTGCTTCAACAGTGAAAAATTTAATATTCGGTCTAAGTCATCCATTTCAAAACCTTCTTTTTTTTTCTTTTATAAATACATTTGTTGAAACATTTCAGTCAAATGAGCCCAAACTTTTGAACGGCATTGTACTTTCATTGTCTTTGTTGGGGAACAACGTACCAAGATAAATTCCTCGTAATTGTATCTTACTTGGCCAATAAATTAATTGACATACCAAGATAATTGTTTCTTGCACTTAAATTGAGCTTGTTTAACAATAACAGAGCAGATAATTTTCACGGTTGTTGTTCTTACATTATATATGCGGGTCACGGGTCAATACCAGCGTCCCCGGTTGAATTATGTCCGATATATATTTATACTACTCGCATACATACCTAAAAGAACGGGTGCAGAAACGTGCGTCCTTCATCAAATACGGTACATAATGTGACAAGACACGGTTTCAGATGCAGCAATACTTTTGCAAACTCATCCGACAGCGTTTATCGGATCTTTCCCATATTTTTGTCAGTGCTCCTTATCCATTTCAAGACACTCTTTCAGTCCAATCAATCTCACATTATTATGTCAGTTCCTATTTACTATATCTTTCACATGGCTCCATGGTTCCATAGTGCTTGTTATACTTTTCACTTTCTCTCACCAACCATCCTCCAAGTTATATATATATCCTGCTTCAGTAAGGCATTCTTGCATGGCTTTCACCTCATTCTTCAATTCGGACATAGTTTCTTTAATTGTTGAAACATCAGAAGCTATGGTTCTTACTTTGCTGACTTCAGCGAGTAAAGTTTCCAAAGTTACACTGTTCCATTTGGTTATGAGTTGGGATGTGGAGGAGTACTTTGTCAGATTTTGTCTCGTTGTTGCCCACGTTCCTTTGAAGGATCTCGAGTTGTTTGTACACATACTAATGTTATAATCCCCCAGGTTTAACGGAAGACATAATTGCAGCAAATTGTAGTAACACAATGCACCCAAAAACAGCATAGTAGTGTTATTGTGAAAAGCCAAATAGAAGACTGCTACTTTGGGTTAAAGAGACAAATTTAAAAAAGAGAGAAAAATGAGAGGTGCTCATTTCTGGGTGGGGTTGTAATTAATATAAAAATATGGAAAAAATGTTCAATGTAATCAGTTAGTGTAAAGCATTTATTTATTGTGCCATAAACATTAAAAAGCCAAAGTGTAAGACCCAACTGGTTTAGTCAGCACATACAAGAAACACCAGTAGGCCTAGCATATTTAGGTGATTCTCAATATGAGAGCACATAGTACAAACTTCAACACACCCACCATGTAAAAAAGAAAAAGTCTGTCACAGGAGGGAAGAAAAGCTTTGGTTCCTCCAAAATTTAGGCTATTCAATATGATTGTAACATTTAAATTGATCAAATTAAACTTTTTTTTCTTTTTTTTTCAATTCAACTACTAATGTACTCCTCTGGAGTGATCTACAATTTTTTCCCTGCTCGAGCAGATACAGTGAGAAGAATAATGTCTCAGCTTCGTAAGAGTCATAAGTGTTCTGTTGTTGGCTGTAAAAGTGAACATAATAGTCTTCATGTACTCCTGGCATGGTAATGTGGCATACCAGGCATTTTCCCACTTTAGGGCCGATCAGGGGCGGACTGGCGCTAAGGAGAACCCCCTCCTGTACTAAGGCTATTTTATTCATTTTTCTTCTATATACGGTAGCCCCAGCAAGTTTAATCACTGCATGCATATCAGAGGAGGCTGATGGCATCAAAACAAGGCTCCGCTCAGAATGTGAAAGAAAGTGAAATTTAGCCAAATATCAATGAAATCCAAGTTATTGAAGGACCAGAGAAGAGGATGGAGTTTCTCTTCACACGGTGAGTTGATGTGTGCTGGAATGGGGCCTCCCAATGCATGATTGATTTAATCTATTCTGCGGTATTGACAAGTATTGGGTTGGAGTACGGAAAGATTAAAACGCATTGTTAATAATCTAGATTAACAACATAATTCCAAATCAGCATGAAGGTTTGTCTACAAACTATTCATCTATTTTTAAATTGCTTTGTCATTTGACTGATAAATGATATACAGTCAGCTGTGTTTCTTTAGTGTTGAGGAAGAGTGCGTCGACTCTGCTGGAGACAATTTTAAATGAACTACCATATTGTTTCCCACAAATCATAGATAGACAAGTGTTATCTTTTCCCTAACATGTAATGCCAGCTGTTTTTATTTTTTATTTCAGTTTTGAAGGTTATTGAGATAACAGATACATCTGTTATTTTTGTGTGTGTGTTAAGCATTGAAAAAGGAAACGTATGACCCATGAGAATTGAAGCAATTGGGAAATCTTTTATCGTGTTACATTATTTTTCTTATTTCTGTCTTTTTTTTATTGTTATTAGGGCCCAAGCACTGACCATATTGTTCTTCTAAGGATTATTATTATTTCTTCTTTTCAAGGTTTTCTGTACTTTTGGGGGGGGACACATCAGATTTGCTGGCCATTAGGGCGTGGCAGAGTAAATAATTTAAACTACGTACACACTGCCAGCGACTTCAGGTCGCCAGTGGCTGGCTGTTAGGTAGTTAGTGGGCGTTCCCACTACTGGTTGCCTAGTAACGTTTATAAATGACATTCACGGAAACCATGCCATTGCTGTTGACAGCGAATCAGTTTTTAGTCCTGCTGCTAAAAACAAACATTTTGGAGGGAAAAGACTAAATATAAATGGAATGTTTTTAAGCTTTAATTTGATTCCAAGTTTCTGAACATCAATGACATTTTTAATATTAAACAAAGCACTCAAAAAATGGCATGTAAGACAACCTCTCCACCCCATTTTCACCTACTGTCCTCAAAATTGGTACATATGTAGTTCTCATCAAGCTGGACAACTTTCAGAATTAGAATTATTAGCTCCAACCTGCAGGAAGTCGACCATGTTGGACTCTTTTAATATTGCAGTCTATGAGCTTTTAAATACTTCTAGGGGATTCATGAGACTGTCACCACATATACACAACATTGTACCAAGACATTGAAGATGCTAAATTGCAAACAGGTTTTGAAATATCAAAGGTGTTGCCATAGCGAGGCATTAAATTAATGGCAAAAAAATTTGAAACAAGAAGTGTCTCATGTCTTCTATGTGCAATGTGTGATTTTGATCAAAACTGAGATGTATGTTGGGGGCTAATCAGAGGGATTTGACTATTTTGAGTCACAAACAAGTGTGGCTCTCCAAAAGACTTTAAACAGTTCTCTTATATTTACCCAAATTGCTTCAAACTTGTTTAGAATAATGCCAAAAAGCATGTGTCCACCTTGCATTGTTTTCCAAAAGCCAATGGGTGGAAATGGACACATGGTACTTGGGCTCGTCATCACTGCTCACAGCTATATTATTTATTTGTGATTCATAATTTATTCAACATGCAATGAAGAGGCGTCTGTAAGTATGTTCTGAAATGTAGGTGTGAAATACAGTAAATCAGTAAAGAATGCAAAATATGATGGAAAATATATGAAATATGAAAATATGAAGATGATTTGAGAAATAGGTATTGTAGAAGGACTTTTATTTTTATTCTGTGAATATTGTGTTGTTGTGACGTCATACGTCTGCGACAGCAGCGACTTGTCGGTCTCAGTTGCAGGTTTGTCTTTGACATTTATTGTGATAAAACGATACAAAAAGTACAAGCGTGCTTTAAAGCTTTACAAATGTGTTTTCATCATGGTAATATTATTAGGATAACTTTGCATTGGTATCTGAAGTGCTAGTAGTAAAGCATTGATAAAGAAAACAAATCAGAAATACACATCATGTATAACACCAATAAAGTACTTTGAAATTGAATATTGAGGATGTTATTATTCTATGCGAGCCTTAAAAAGGAAAATAAAGCTTTAAAAAGGTCTTAAATCGGAACAGCAACAAGTCTTTAATTCATAAGGTCATGCCATGACAAATGTTGTACGAGGGATTGTTTTCTCATTGCGTTTAATGTGTGTCCCGGTGTCTCGACAATTCCCTAAACATTGTAATTATGTCCTGGTTTCAGTTGGAAGGCTCAATGTTTCTTTTTTCTACTTACATTTGTGTACTCATTTTCCTTCTCGCTAATGTCTTTGTTATCGTTTGCAGAGAAGAGAAGCAATTTCGAAGCTTTGCACGTTGATTTGACGATACTTTAGTCTTTCTCCAAATCTGCTGAAATGTATCTGGATACCATGGCAATGACGTCATACGCTTGGCGCGCAATGTCATCCTGTCATTCAGCACAAGTAGAGATGCACCAGTAAAAATGTGTCGTGCAGCACGTGAATAAAAATTCATATATATATATATATATATATATATATTTATTTCACAATATATTTATAAATATGAGTGGACAAAATTTGCTTCATCCACACAAAACCTACCCCACCAACAGAGCTGAACAAATGAAAATGAATACAACTCAATTCAAATAATCTACAAAATATGGTAGTTGTAAGCGTATTATGATATCATTTTATTTAGTTTTACAGATACAAAACTCTCCACTGACATTTTCAATTGACAACTCTGCAAAATACATCAAAAGACTCCTTTTAGACCCCAGTCACAATTGTAACCGTTGGGATTAAATGGGTTTAACAACAGTGTAGATTACCTGCAGGGTTCCAGGGGTTGATTATAACAAAATCGCGATTACGAGTCAATGCAAAGATGTGAATAGACGCGAATGGCGCGACTCGAACACGCAAAATCGCTTCATTCGACATTTGTCAACTGGCACGAAAAATTTGCATGACGCGTTGTCGCGAAAGCCTATCAGCATTGAGACTGTCCGGATGTCACTGACGTAGTAGCAGAAGAAATCTGGAATAAATAATGAAAAAATTGTTGTTGTTTTTTTTTATTCAATGCCACAAGAACAAGAGGTATCACATATTCACAATATTACATTAACTGCCAGGAAATTAAAAAAAAGAGAGAAAGAAAGAAGAAGAAGAAAAAAAAAAAATAATTACATAAAATCCAGTGCTTTCAAAGCATTACATGTTTTCATTGCTTTTTTGTTTTTAGTTTGTTCCAAAAGATGTACATATAATGTAAAGTCATTTATAAAATGTGGAAAATTTGGTTTACCTTTAAGCCCACTTCTTTTTATGTATATGGTATTTTCCTAATAAAATCAATAACTGTATAATATGCTGTTCTTTACATTCCAAATTGTCTTTCTGAGTATAAAAAAAGCACATCAAAAACACAAATTTCCATCATACACTTCAGTTTTCTATTAATAAAGCTTTCTAAATCTTTCCAAAATAATCTTGAGTAAATACAGTGAAAAAACAGATGCAAAATTGTTTCTTTCTCTAGTGCACAAAATTCACAAGTATATGAAATATTAAGATTAAATCTTTCCAAAACATGCTTAGCAGGATCAATTCTGTGAAGTATTTTGTAAGACACTTCCTTAATTTTGTTACTGACACAAAACTTATTTGGTAATTTCCATGCTTTAACCCAAGAGATATCACTAAATAAGGAAGACCAAAAGAATCTTGCTGCAGGAAAAGACACCGACCCAAGAGCTTTCCTTATAATCGTATTGCTACATTTTTGTTTTAAAACATCCACATTATCAATGAAAATTTTACCACAAAGATTGTCCATGTTGATTTCCACTGAACCAGCATTTTTTAAGAGTAAAATCACACTCTTTGGAATCGCGTCAAGAACAATAGCAAACTCTCTTGGTTTAACATTTAAATTTTTGTAGAAATTCAGTATATGATAACAAATATCCATTGAAATTAACCAATTGTCCTAATAAAATATTCCCCTCATTGAACCAAGTGTGATAGAATAGTGATTTGTTTTTAAATAGTATGTCTTTGTTATTCCATATGAAGAAATAATTGTTGTAGCGGTGTGTGTTTTTTTTTTAAATTATTTTTTTATTATTATTGAATACAAAATTATACATACAACCAAGGCAAAAGTATTCATTCTACATTGCAGAAACGAATTAAAGGCTCAACACAATTTAAGCAAAAAATTACAAAGGAAAAAATAAATAAATTAAAAAAATAAAGTAAAAATAATAAATAAATACATAAAGCTAAAATTAAAATTAAGGGGCGATATCGCACCAAATTATGTTGAAATCAAAAGATCAAGCAACTTCACCGCCCTTCCACCTCTCATTTCCTCTAGGGCTTTAGAAAAACACTTTAAATCATTTTTAAACACAACAAGTAGTGGGAGGGATTTGAAAAATCTACATTTGTGAATGAAATATTTTGCCATTATTACAATGTTATTAATCAAATCAAACTGAGCACAGCAGTCTTTGGGAATTCCAAATAAAACATGTTGTAAAGTGAAAGCAAAACCATCAACAACCACTTTCTTTTCTATCAACCAGTCCTGAACAGATATCCAGAAGATTTTGGAAAAATTGCAAGTAAAGAAGATATGGTCAGTGTCTTCAGAATGGCTATTACAGAAAGAACAGGGGAAAATATCTATATTAAAGTTGTAGCGGTGTGTGGGGACCCGGAATTGTATGACACAACGTCATACATGTACAGAGAGCGGACGAAAAAAGACCTCACTTGGAGGAAAGTGAGCGAGGAAGTTGGACTACCTGGTAAGTTCTGAAAATATGTTGCTACTAATGATCAACTTAGAGCTTCGTGAAACCCAGCCCAAGCATTACCCACGCAGAGCGGGACTGTGCGAACGTCTGTCTGGTTGTTTCTCCAGAATAAATTCAATTCATAACTGCTGCAGTGTGTCCGGATCCCAATAATAACTTTGTGCTGATGTGCCAAAAGATTAAAAAGGATTTCTTTGTTGCTAAATCCTAAACTAAAATATGTTTTAACTAAATTATCTACATCCATTTCTTGCATTGATGAAGCTGCTGGTTCGACATTCTATTGTTTTGATAATGGTGTGGCGTTTCTGGTCATTTTGACCAGAATTCTAAAAAGAATCAGACTTTAATATCATAATGCTACAACTTTTTTCTCGTAATTTTTAATTTATTCTCAAAATATTAGGACTTTATACTCTTACATTTCTTTTATTTTTTTAACATGGCGCTAAAACGCCATCATAATATATCAGTTGACAGCCCCCTGAATCTAACATTTTATTTTAAATGTTGGCAGGTCTGGACATCACTACCACACAGTGATTGTGAATTCACTCCCAAATCAATTCACCAATAAATGCTCTGAATATTCCTGTCATCTTTGAATTGAAGAAGAGTTTCCAGAAGAGCAGGACAAACTTCAAGTGTGTCAACAATTTCTGACATACTACTGCAAAGAATTTTTTTTATTTTTTTTCTCTCTCCCTTTATTGAATTAATGTTGAGTTTATATTTTCATTTGGGGGGTTCGATGATGTTGTATACTGGGGCCTATTTAATTGAAAACTTCTATGCGCAGTAACATAAACCGCATAAAGTTACGGTTTATGTTAAAAAAGAAAAAAGAAAAAAGAGGGGAAAAAAAAACACTGGACTGAAGTAATCTTGTAAAAATTGTCTAAATATCCTTAAAACAAGATACATATAAGCAACAAGACGAAAAACAAGAAGCAACTTATAAGATATTTAGACTTGCTTTAAGAGAATGTATTTTAAATATAAGTGTATTTTGTTTATAAGTGTATTTTTTCCCTTGGTTATACTTCTGTGAGTGCAGTAAACAACAAAATGTATTTATATTCAATATCTATTCTCTAAAAGCAAGTCTAAATATCTTATATGCTGCTTCTTTTTTTTAAAGGATTTTTAGATATTTTAAAATATTTGTATTTTTAATATTATATTCAGCATCCTCAGATAACAATATTTTCTTCTGTTATATAGCTATATTTTTTAATATTTATTAAGGATTATACCTTCTTTTCATCAGTTCACAAGATTTACTCAAGAATAGTTTTTTTTTTTTTTTTATCCAAGTTACTTATTCCTTTTACCATTGATTGTTCAATTGGGAATATTTTAGTTTCAGATGATGCTTTGTTGTGTTTAGAGATGTTGCTGCAAATAGAGAAAAGAACATCATATAGATGGCACTTTAATACATCCCTTCTACAGGACCCAGCATTTCAACAAATGTTAAAGAAAAAAGGTAATGTTTTTGTAGAAACCAATTGGTCCTCGGTGTCCTCTGTGGATGTGGCATGGAAGGCGTTTAAGGCAGTTCTTAGGGGGCGGATCATACAATATGCCTCACTCATTAAAAAGATCAAAGTACAGAAATTCATGGAATTGGTAAAGATTATTTAAAGTGCTGAAACAGAGCTGCAGCACCGAATATCTTTCAATGGTCTTAGAGAGTTGAGTTAGCTAAAATATAGGCACAATGCTATTTTGTCACAGAAGGTAGAGTTTTGGTTATTCAGGGCAAGACAGACATACTTTGAGTCAGGGGACGAATCTCTTGTCAGAAACATAAAAAAGAGAGCGTTTTGACTTGGATATTACTTTGGTGGAGATTGTAGAGGTAACTGATGCCTTGCCAACAGGTAAGGCACTGGAGCCAGATTGTTTTGGTGCAGAATTCTTTAGGCCTTATTCTTTAGAACTGGCTCCACATATGTTAGATGTTTGCACAGTCATTAAAGAACGGTGAACTACCACCAGCCCTGATCAGTCTCATTTTTACAAAAGACAAAGACACAAAGTTAATGTCCAAATTCCCTGATCCAGTTAGATGTAAAAATATTGTCTAAAATTCTGGCTAATTGACTAAACACAGTAATTACATCTCTTATACAGATAGATCAAGTGGGGTTTATTCTTGGTCGTAGTTCTTCTGATATTCTATGTTTTATAAATATTATGTGGTCAGTAGCAAATGATCAGACCCCGATCGCTGCCATCTCACTTGACAGCGTTTGATATGGTGGAATGGGATCTTTTTAAGATTTTGGAAATTTAAGGGAGTGGGAACACTTTTTTTGGGGTGGATTAAGTTACTCTATAAACAATCGTCAGTGTCGGTGCAAACTAATGGATTCATCTCAGATTATTTTAGTCTTGTTAGGGGAACCTGGCAAGGATGTCCTCTCTCCCCTTTGCTGTTCTGTCTTGCCCTGGAACCATTAGCCACAATAAGAAAAGAGGATGTATTTCTGGGTATTGTAGCAGAAGGGGTGGTACATAAACTTTTACTCTACGCAGATGAGATATTGTTATTTGTGGCAGACCCTAGAAGATCTATGTGTAGCCTTCCGAGAATCATTCATTCTTTCTCCAAATGTTTAGGATACAGGGTGAACTGGTCTAAATCGGAAGCTCATGCTCTAACAGCATATTGCTACTTTCCAGCTTTTCAACCTGGCGACTTTCAATGGCTAAAGCAAGGTTCATGGTATTTAGGCATTTTATTTCCAGCCAATCTGACAGATCTAGTTAGAGCTAATTTTGACCCATCAACAATAAGTTTCTTGTGCAATGTTGATAGGTGGGCTTCTCTACATTTTTTTGTGGCTGGGAAGGTCAATGCTATAAAATGAATTGTGTCCCCAAATGCTATTATCTACTGCAGTCTCTCCCTCTAGACGTTCCTCTTTCTAATTTTAAACAATTTGGTTGAATATCTAAGTCTTTTATTTGGAATGGTAAATGGCCTTGGTTGCATTTTAGTATGTTACACGCCATTGGCTGAACCCCAAATTATGTATTAACAAGTCCCCCTGTTGCTGGAAAGAATGGATTGAGAGGATTGTTGCTGCTCTTGGTGAAATTGCTTTGAGATCATTTGAAAATATAACGCAGCAATTTGGGATTTCTAGGTATCAATTTTTACAGTTTAGATATTTACAACTGCGCCATTCAATTTGTACTATTTTTGGTGGTATAGCCTCCTAAGGCTGCACATGCTGTTTGTATAGTGCTCACAGCTTTTGGAAAGAGTCATGAAGTGTCAGTGTATTATTCCTTGTTGATTCAGAATCTGGATGATGGTGCCTTAACAGCTCTTAAGAGGTAATGGGAATGAGATTTGAACTTGGTATTAGAGGATGGGTAGTGGGAAAGAATTAAAAAACGTTTCTCTAGTCTTTTCTTTTGGCTTTAGATACTCAAATTAAATTCTTCCCCAGACTACGTATATTGATGATGAGGTAGATATTAAAGTAGGTGACAAATATACAAAAAGCTGGGTCCAAACTAGTGTAATGATTGGCAGACAGTTAATTCTTAGATGATGGAAGTTAAAAGGCGCTCCATTTAAAAAATGGTTCATCGAATTGGGCAGCATGGCATCATTTGAAAAGATGTCATATAAACATATGAAACTTGACAGATTAGACATCTAATGGAAAGAAATGGGACAAATACTTGACATTTCTGGAAGGCTCTTAGTGAGAACTACGTGGAGAGAAACATGATTGTGATCAAATTTGTAAATTGCATCCTTGGTGGAATTCTATGTTTTCTTCTTATCATCTGAAAGGTTCTGTGACTTCTAGTCTGAAGCGACTTATTTATGTAATTTGTACGTAACTGATGTCACCCGGTCAAACATGGTGCACATCAAAACACAAATGCTTACACACAAACAGATGAAAAAACAGTCATAGAGATGGTAGTAGCATTTTAAAACAGCCTATACAGAGTATTTTGCCTTTACAAGGGTCGGTTAATCTGAAGTGGTCCAATAATTAAGTTGATAATTCCTTGATAATTTTTAATCGTCCTATTTGTTTGTTTGTTTTTTTGGACTGATTACCTCAATGTACTGTTATTGAAATACCACCAGTTTTTAATATTTATGTACATATATACACTGGCAGCCAAAAGTTTAGAATAATGTACAGATTTTGCTGTTTCGGAAGGAAATTGGTACTTTAATTCACCAAAGTGGCATTCAACTGATCAGGACATTACTGATGTAAAAAACAGCACCATCACTATTTGAAATAAGTTATTTTTTATCAAATCTAGACAGGCCCAATTTTCAGCAGCCATCACTCCAACACCTTATCCTTGTAATCATGTAAATTGCTAATTTGGTACTAGAAAATCACTTGCCATTATATCAAACACAGTTGAAAGCTATTTGGTTCGTTAAATGAAGCTCAACATTTTCTTTGTTTTTGTTTTTGAGTTGTCACAGTATACAATAGACTGGCAAACTTTAAGGTCAATATTAGGTCAAAAATGGCAAAAAGAAACAGCTTTCTCTAGAAACTCATCAGTCAACCATTGTTTTGAGGACTGGAGGTATACAATGCTTGATATTGCCAAAAAAAAGATTTTATACAAAGGTGTACACTACAGTCTTCAAAGGACAACTGGCTCTAACAAGGACAGAAAGAGATGTGGATGGCCAGATGTACAAATAACAAGAGGATATGTACATCAGAGTCACTAGTTTGAGAAATAGATGCCTCACATTTCCTCAGCTGAAAGCTTCATTGAATTCTACCTGCTCAACACCAGTTTCAAGTATAAACGTAAAAAGAAGACTCAGGGGTGCAGGCCTTATGGGAAGAATTTCAAAGAAAGTGCTACAGAAAGCATGGGGTGAAATGTCACCTGAGGATCTGGACAAACTGACAGCTAGAATGCCAAGGATCTGCAAAGCTTTCATTGCTGCACATAGAGGATTTGTTGAGAAGTCTGAAAAAAAAAAATCAAATTTTAATAGTAATTCTTCACATTATTATGTATGTCCAGACTATACATTGTGATCAGCTGAATGCCACTTTGATGAATAAAAGTACCAAATTCTTTCCATAAGAGCAAAATCTGTACATTATTCCAAACTTTTGGCTGCTAATGTAAATATATACTTAGAACTTAAGTCCTAATATAATGATCAAAATCACTGAAAGTTCCACATTTATGGTCAATTTGTAATGGGAAGGGTTCGAGTCTCAGTCCTACATTTTTTAGGGTGTACCTAGGTAAGTATAGTGTGCATGCAGAACATTTCAACTTTTATTAAGGGGACAAGAAAGTCAATTTTGTAACATTTCCCCTCTCTCTATTTAGTGTTGAATATTTCTGGTGGGGGACCTGATAGGAACCTGAAATTTTCACAGATATACACTCACCGGCCACATTATTCTGAACACCTGTACATCTACTTATTCATGCAATTATCTAATCAGCCAGTCATGTGGCAGCAGTGTAATGTATAAAATCATGCAGATGTGGGTCAGGAGCTTCAGTTAATATTCTCATCAACCATCAGAATGGGGAAAAAATTGATCTCAGCGATTTAGACCGTGGCATGATTGTTGGTGCCAGATGGGCTGGTTTGAGTATTTCTGTAATTTCTCCTGGGATTTTCACATACAACATTCTCTAGAGTGTAAAGACAATGGTGTGGGGAAAAAAAAAACATTCGGCAGGCGGCACTTCTGTGGGTGAAAATGGCTTGTCAGTGACAGAGGTCAGAGGAGAATGGCCAGACTGGTCCAAGCTAACAGGAAGGTGACAGTAACCCAAATAAACATGTGCTACAACAGTGCTATGCAGAAAAGCCTTTCTGAAGGTACAACACATTGTACATTGAGGTGGATGGGCTACAGCAGCAGAAGTTCAGCAGAAGATTTCTGTTCTTGGCCGACAATAGTGGAACCCAACGTGGTGGTCTGCTGTTGTAGCCAATCTGCCTCAAGTTTAGACATGTTGTGCATTTTGAGATGCTATTCTTCTCACTAAAACTGTACAGAGGTGTTATCTGAGTTACCATAGACTTTCTGTCGCCTCAAACCAGTCTGGCCATTCTCCTCTGACCTCTGTGATTAACAAGCCATTTTCGCCCCCACAGAACTGCTGCTCGCTGGATGTTATTTGTTTTTATCACCATTCTCTTTACACTCTAGAGACTGTTGTGCGTGAAAATCCCAGGAGATCAGCAGTTACAGAAATGCTCAAACCAGCCCATCTGGCACCAACAATCATGCCACTGTCTAAATCAATGAGATCACATTATTTCCTCATTCTGATGATTGATGTGAACATTAACTGAAGCTCCTGACCCATATCTGCAAGATTTTATACATTACACTGCTGCCACACAATTGGCTGATTAGATAATCACATGAATAAGTAAATGTGTAGGTGTACCTAATAAAGTAGCCGTTGAGTGTAAGTCCTCTCTGGTAGCATTATGCTGTAAAAAGTTTGAGTGTGAGATTCCACTGGTTACAGAGCTTGGGCTAGTAGAAATCTGTGGAAAAGCCTTTTTTATCCATGCATTTTCGGAAATGAACAGATGTAATATAAGCATAACAAATAATACAAATGTACAGTATTTAATTATGTTTATGATTGACATTCCACAATTTCAAGCTACATGTTTGATTAGAAGCTGTGAGATCTTCTCACTCAGTCTCTCTGAAATGTTGTGGGAGCGTCTTGTGGCAGTAGTCAACTCAGAGGTATCAGTTTTCTGAGAACATTGTTCATGGGAACACACGCTTTGTCCTCAGTAGATATACAGTGCATCCGGAAAGTATTCACAGCGCTTCACTTTTTCCACATTTTGTTATGTTACAGCCTTATTCCAAAATGGATTAAATACATTATTTTCCTCAAAATTCTACAAACGATACCCCATAATGACAACGTGAAAGAAATTTGTTTGAAATCTTTTAAAATTTATTAAAAATAAAAAACGAAAAAAGTCACATGTACATAAGTATTCACAGCCTTTGCTCAATACTTTGTTGAAGCACCTATGGCACCAATTACAGCCTCAAGTCTTTTAGTTTATGATTCTACAAGCTCGGTACACCTATTTTTGGGCAGTTTCTCCCATTCTTCTGTGCAGGACCTCTGTGCACAGCCATTTTCAGATCTCTCCAGAGATGTTCAATCGGGTTCAAGTCTGGGCTCTGGCTGAGCCACTCTATGACATTCACAGAGTTGTCCTGTAGCCACTCCTTTGTTATCTTGACTTTGTGCTTAGGGTTGTTGTCCTGTTGGAAGATGAACCTTCACCCCAGTCTGAGGTCCAGAGCGCTCTGGAGCAGGTTTTCATTAAAGACTTTCTCTGTACATTTCTGCATTCATCTTTCCCTTGATCTGGACTAGTCTCCCAGTTCCTGCTGCTGTAAAACATCCCCACAGCATGATGCTGCCACCACGCTTCACTGTAGGGATCGTATTGGCCAGGTGATGAGTGGTGCCTGGTTTCCTCCAGACATGATGCTTGCCATTCAGGCCAAGAGTTCAATCTTTTGTTTCTCATGGTCTGAGAGTTCTTCAGATGCCTTTTTGCAAACTCCAGACGGGCTGACATGTGCCTTTTACTGAGGAGTGGCTTCCGTCAGGGCCACTCTACCATACAGGCCTGATTGGTGGAGTACTGCAGAGATAGTTATTCTTCTGGAAGGTTCTCCTCTCTCCACAGAGAAATTCTGGAGCTCTGTCAGAGTGACCATCGGGTTCTTGGTCACTTCCCTGACTAATGCCCTTCTCCCCCGATCGCTCAGTTTGGCCAGGCGGCCATTTATGGATGATGGAGGCCATTGTGCTCATTGGGACCTTTCTATACCCTTCCCCATATCTGTGCCTTGATACAATCACGCCTCAGATTCCAAATCATTTCCAATCAACTGAATTTACCACAGGTGGACTCCAGTCAAGTTGTAGAAACATCTCAAGGATGATCAGTGGAAACAGGATGCACCTGAGCTCAATTTTGAGTGTCATGGCATAGGCTGTGTATACTTATGTACATGTGATTTTTTTCGTTTTTTGTTTTTAATAAATTTGCAAAGATTTCAAACAAACTTCTTTCACATTGGCATTATGGGGTATTGTTTGTAGAATTTTGAGGAAAATAATGGAATAAGGCTGTAACATAACAAAATGAGGAAAAGTGAAGCGGTGTGAATACTTTCCGGATGCACTGTAAATTGATCTTTTTCCAGGTGGGTGGAAGAATTTTACAAAAACATCACAGTTTTCCTCGCTGATGTCCTCAACCATGCCTAACCACCATCTGTAGGATCAGGGGGACAGATTTCATCTCTGCATGTTCTTCAAACTCTTGCAATGTAGATGTAAAGAAGCACCTGATAGTACTCTCACTGCAAAAGAGGAACATATGGATTCTCAAATTCAAAATTGTTATTGGAGAATGCTACCATGGAGGACTTATATCTGTGTAAATTTCACATTCCTATCTAGTCCCCACCGGATATAATCAACCCGAAAGTGAGGGGTAATGGACAAAAATTGCATTTTCTTACCCAGAAAAAAAAGAGAGCAGCCTCTAGCCTGAAATGTTCAGCATGCACACAATTCTTATCGAGGTTGCCCCCCCCCCCAAAAAGACTCGAACCCTTCCCATTATAAATTGACCCTAAAAGTGGAACTTTCAGCAATCTTGATCATTACATTAGGACTTCAGTTCTAAGTCTAAGGAACAAGAATGTGCAAAATGTTTATATATCTACATGTACCTTGTAATGTGCTCTAGAGATCTGTTTTTGTTCCAAGGAGTTAGGACTATCCTGTGCTGAGATATTGAGGTTTCCATCTGTATAACCACAATTTGTCATGCGCCATGACACAAAGCTGGCCGCCATGGCTAAACCAAGTAAAATATAAATTAAAAACTGGTGGTTTTGCAATACCAATACATAAATGTAATCATTCAAAAAAAAAACAAAAAAAAAAACAGGAAAATTAAAAATGGTCTAGCAACATATGTTGGACCATTTGAGATGGATTAACCCCCAAGTATTTTATGCAACCAGTTTAAATATTCTGTCCATCATAACATTATTGTTCTAAAAAAACTCTGGACCTCTGTCAAATGCAAATGCTCACATGCCCACAAAATTATGTTTCATACTCGTAATAAAAACATTCAGTCAATGAAGTGGATGGTTAGTGCATAGCAAAGAGGGTTGCAAATATCAGAAATATCCATTGGTAGACAGTCGCTAACATTAATGAATAAATAGAAAACAACAGGCATATTGTTTTACTCAGACTAAAAGCTGTTTATTTGTACACTGCAAAGAGTTACATCCATTATTAAGAGATGTGGATTATTTTTCGCCTTTTACATGAAACAGAATATTAGAAAAACTATTACTCACAATTATGTAAAGCAAATGCTTTGATTAAAACAAGCTCTAATAACTGTGAAATGCTGTGTAAATCCTAAGCTATCTTCACATAGTGTGTGAAGGGCTGCTCCCTGGTCCGATTTCCTCTTTCAGTGCGACTTGTTAAAAGAGTTGACATTTCTGTGGATTCTTTTTTCTCTCAACAATGCGATTTTGACTTAATTTCTGGGAAATTTTGCAGTATATCAAAGATGACACAGAACTTGACCTCTGTTGTTGTCTGCCATTTAAAGCTGAAGTGCATCAATAGTGCAACTGAATGGAATTGCAAGAATAAACAATGTTTTCAAAACAACTTTCCAAATACACCCCTCATCTGCTGTTGTTCAAACATTCAGATAGTCTCGCCCCCAACAAGGTCTAAGTGGGTCGCTCAAAACAAACGTTTTTTTATAGTGCTTCAGAGAGCGTGTTTACCGTTTTTGAGAAAATTAGGCTATGACAGGCCTGCTTGTAGTTGACTTTTTTTCACATATTTTATCTTTAAACTGGGCTACACTTTAATTAGTTCACTTTCCATTTGACATTTGTTACCCTTTAATTGATTTTTGATCATTTATTATTTTTATTTCAGACCTGATGCAAGTGAAAGTGGAAAGTCAAGAACTGGATGAAGTGGAAGAGAAACATCAGTATCAGACACCTAATAATTCTGAAAGGAATTCCTCTCAAAAAAGAAGTCAAAAAACAAGAGCCAAAAAATCACATGAGAATTCACACTGGAGAGAAGCATTTCACATGCCTTCAGTGTGGAAAGAGTTTCTCATGTTCAAAAGGTCTCAAATATCATCTGCGCTCTAGCATACTGGAGTAAAATCAATGAACTGTTATCAGTGTGGTAAAAAATTTATACTGACGTCACACTTAAAGACACATATGAAAACTCATACAAAGGAGAAGCCTTACATGTGTTCTGTTTGTGGAAAGAGTTATGCATAGTGGCACAATTTTAAAGATCACCAGAGAATGCATACCGGTGTAAGAGATCATGTGTGTTTTGAGTGTGGGAAAACCTTTATTAGAGCTGACGACTTGAAGCTGCACCAAAGAGTCACACAGGAGAAAAACCTTACACATGTTCACATTGTGGAAAGTGTTTCAGTCAGCTAGGAGTCCTGAAAATATATGATAGAGTGCACACTGGAGAGAAGCCATACCACTGCTATCCATGTGGGAAGAGCTTTAGCCAGTCAGGTCAATTATTGTATAATTTTAAAAAATGTAATGGAAAGTTGCCACAGTGAGCAAAATTCCTCTTCACTTGCAAAATCTGAATATTTCAATGGTGTAAAAAGGATCTTATAGGCTCCAGTATTAGAAAACTTAAGGAATAGTTCACCTAAAAATTAAAATTCTCTCATCATTCACTACCCTGATTCCATCCCAGATGTGTCTTTCTTCAGCAGAACACAAATAAAGATTTTTAGAAGAAGATAGAGCTCTGTTAGGTCTTTATAATGCAAGTAAATGGTTTGCAGTACACATGCAGCACGTATTGTTTTCAGTATCCAAGTTAACAGGTTAGAGCATTCAGACTGCATGCGGATACAGCACAGCAATATGTTGCAGGAGTGGTGCAGAATCAGATCGTTTACGCACAGAGTCTATTTTCTGCTGTGCTGCACGTGTTGAATTAAAGTGATTTTGACTTGTTCGTGGTCTAAATGAACATGGATTGAAACTAAATGTAGTAATTTCACCATAAATGCATATCATTAAAGTCTACTGTGTTTCAGTCACTATATGAATTTCACCCCTTTGTAAAGCAAAGAAAACCAAAACACACTATTACCAGGAGTTGCAAAAATAATAAATGCGATCAGAAGTATATCTAAAGTCTTTTTTCATGTGAAATGCACTACACAGCATGTTATATTGTGTGTGGGGGAGGGGGAGACACTCGCATCTCAGCAGAAAGCAGCAATCTGGTGACAGGCTGGTGGTGAGAACTACACCTTACCTCACATTTGGAAAAACAAGACATAATGGATGACACTCGTCTCATTGTGGTGGTGGAAATACATAAAGTTCTCTATGACCCGCAGGGTGTCTTGTATAAAGATTTAAATCCATATGAAGTATCCCATGTCATATGGTTGGAATCAGTTCATCCTCTGAAGTCCATAGTAATAGACTGAAGTTATGTCTGGCTGGCACTGGCTGCATTTAGTCATCATCACTCAGAAAGACAGCAGTGGAGTTCGATCCATCTGGATCTGGCCAGTTCTGGTGACCTCGAGATAGGAATTCTGAGGTTGAGGCAGGGATTTAAATAGAATAATATTAGTGTAGATGCCATTTTACAGTGTTGTAGATCATGATAAATGTTTCTGGTTCTGGCAGACCTAACAAAAGCAGCCTAATTGTGATTTGATAGATAAATTAGGTGTATGCCTGGCTACATAGATGAGTCTTTAGTCTAGACTTAAACTCAGTGAGTCTGTCTGCATCCCGAACAGACTATTCCATAGTTTAGGAGCCAAATAGTAATATGATCTACCTCCTTTTGTGGATTTTGATATTCTAGGAACTATTAACAGGACAGAATTTTTTTAGCATAATGAACGTGATCAAATATAGTGTGGTAGAAGGTCACTTAAAGGGATACTTCACCTCTGGGAAGATGAATGTGTATTTAAAATTGGTCATTTATATAGTATAAATGTGAAATTATTTTTGAATTTGAAGCATTCTAGACTGAGAAAAGGCAGAAAATGTATTTTTTATACATGTGGCTGAAAGACAACAACTCCCAGAGTGCACTTGCTTTGCTGCCCTTACAAGGCCACTCCCAAACCACGCCTACCGGTTACAGGCGGTAGTATCTGAAAATTTGATACAACTAGGCTTGCATACATCGTGACTCTATAAATCGTGAGTTAGTTGATAAATTGACTGACTACACGGGAAGAACATTATGATAAATCCGGGTGTCCAAACTCTGTACATGACGTCTTAGTAACAAAAAGAAAAACAAACAAAATACTCACTTTACACTAAGCCGTCCGTTTGTCCCTGCGGGCTTTGGCTGGCGTTTCCAATTTATCTTCGGGATCCTAAAATAAGTTTCCAGGACTCCCCTGTCCATGTGTGGTACAAAACTTGGGTGCTCAGTTATACATGCTCAAGTTAGCGGTGCTGTTTCATCAGCGGATTCAGCGATCTCGTCCAGAAGAAAATGGCATCGCTGAAATTCGCGACAGCAATAGGACTCTCTATCTGTTTCCATAGGCGCACAGCGAGAGCACTGACACCACAAGTCCGCCCCAACTCGAGTCTGGCCGGGCTCTTCCTCCTGCCCGCCAAGCAGGTTTTGCTCCCCTGCTACAGCAGCTGCTCCGGCTGCCTCTTGTTCCTCCATCTCCCGCAACTGTTCATCGCTGTATTGCGGCTCGTACAGGTAGCCGCGAGCATCAGATTCTCGCAACAGATCTTTGAAATCCCCTTCTGCCATTTCAACTTCAAAACTACCTTCCGCCATCGTGATTAGCCTACT
The DNA here is from genome assembly GCA_032164185.1 of Moxostoma hubbsi. Lineage (NCBI taxonomy): Eukaryota > Metazoa > Chordata > Actinopteri > Cypriniformes > Catostomidae > Moxostoma > Moxostoma hubbsi. The sequence goes on from JAVLUX010000005.1 coordinate 10,458,585, forward strand.
TGTATACAAACTTTCTACACAGAGAAAGAGCCTGTTAGCTTAGCTTCTACAGAAAGATGGCTGACACTATCTTCACATTCTGTGATTGAGATCCCGCCCCATATGGGCGTGATGAAAACATGCGGAATACTGGCTGTAGTTTTAAGCCTCTGGCCCAAAAATCCTCCGATGATGCAAAATGACGGGGGGGGTTCTCGGTAATTCGAAAATACTACTGGTTTTCTACTGATACAAAGCTTAATGCTAAATCCTGAAGTAACCCTTTAAGTACTTCAGAGCTAGACCATTCAAAGCTTTGTACATAATTAGTACGAAATATAACAGGTAGCCAATGTAATGACAATAAAATGGGGCTAACGTGATCATATTTGTTGGTCAAAGTCAGCACTCTGTCTACTGCATTTTGAACCAATTGAAGTTTATTTATTGTACTTGCTGCACATCCTCACAATAATGCATTACAATAGTCTAGTCTTGAGGTCATGAACGCATTCATTTGTTTTTCAGCATCAGCAGCAGAGAGTATGTCGTAACTTAGCAATATTTCTGAGGTGGAAGAATGCTGTTATACAAACATTGGAAATTTGATTGTCAAAGGACAGATTGCAATCAAATATAACACCTTCTTCGCTGTAGAAGACAATGTAACAGTACATCCATCTAGAGTCAAATGATATTTTAGCAGCTTATTTTTATTTTTTTTAGATTTTTGGTCCAATTATTTGTACCTCTGTTTTTGTTTCAGAATTCAGTAGAAGAAAGTTTCTGGACAGCCAATCTTTGATTTCATTGATACACATATTTGGAGAATTGTTAAATTTCTTCTGGTTTTGAAGGAATATAAAGTTGGATATCATCTGCATAACAGTGGAAACTTATTCCACGATTCCTGCTAATATCTCCCAGGGGAAGTATATATAAGGAGAAAAGTAGAGGCCCCAAAACCGATCTTTGTGGCACTCCATACTGTAAGGCTGGGTGCCAATGTGCTAATGTGTTTACATTCAAAGGCAAAGAGCAAATGTATCAACTTCGAGAAGATCAACAAATGAACTTTCTCACAATTAGCATCTCTTCCTGAGGCACCATACCCCACTGAGCGAAGACCGCAAAATTCACACCTCATTGTTGTCCTTCCCATTCTCTCCCCTCTCTTTCTCATCCATTCCCCCTCAGCACAGAATCACCTCAAACTCACCTAATATCTGTATGTAACAAAAGACCATATCTGATGTATACAAATAATGTAACTAGTGTAACATGTTTGGTATCATTCAAAATGTCTCAGTGCGTCTGGTATAGTGTTTTGTCCCCAGGTTTATAAAACTCAATGACAACAAAGTTATAAGGTCTTTGCCAAATACTGAATAACTCTGGAGATCTAAACCCCTCCTTGAAGGTTTAACACCAGGAAGCCAAGAACCCATTCACTCCCAAATTCTCAAAGGACAATACCATTTGGTACACAATGTGTATTCTGTCTGGATATTTAAGGAAGGCTGGCCCAGAGCTTAGGGTTCTCTGTAGTCAGACGATCCCGCACACCTCACTGTGTGTAACTTTAATAACAGAAATCTGCATTCAGATTTCCCATGCTTTGCAATTACATGTAGTTCTCAATTGTCAGGAATGTTCTTTTGACTTGTTTCTTTATCTTGTGTTTTAAATCTTACCTGGCAAATAAATTGTTACTTTTTGATTTATTCTGTATTCCTCTGAAATCATTTATATCAGTACTGGTTCTTTAAAATAGGAGAAACTGCTCTGGAGGAACCGAGCAGGAGAATACCATTTTATATCATAACTGAAGCTTTAATGTAGGAGGAAGCCACTTAAAGACTATCAGTTTGAATCTCATTAGAAACTGATCAAAAGGTAAATGAATAGAAGAGGATTCAGAGTAATCAATAACTTAAATGATTAAAATAAAAGAATGATCAGAAAGTATTTAGAGCTTTGATTCTAAATTAGAGGTCAACTTAAAAATGGAGTCAGATTAATATAAAATTGGAGTCAGATAAAATTAATAACGGGATGAAATTGTAAAGTACAAATTAATAACAATAATTGCTTTACTTCAGTGCTCAGAAAAGACAGAACAACGCAGAGACCTTCAAGGGGCAAAAATATATATGTTTTTAGCAGTTCAGCTTTGCCCCGTGTTTTTACAAGTGGTGACCCTGACGACGTGATCTCCAACGAGCGAGTGACATCTTTTCAGCACGACATCCTGTTTGGTAAAGAGGATGAGTTTAGAGCTTCTTCTACTTCTCTGTCTTCATCAGCTCTGGTAAGTCCATTCTTTTTTCCTATTAGAAATTTTGAGGGAAAGCACAGACACATCCTACGTACACATTTATAGAACGGGTCGGAATACCCACTTTTAGACCGGAGACCGAAAAAATCCGGTGGGGCGAAAGATTTTAGGCAAAAACATGGATCAGGGACATGCTAGAAGCAGTGTAGATGAGGAGGTAATGGACGCTCTTGCCATAAAGTTCAAAGATCTCCTTTTTCGTTTACGCGAGAAAGGACTAAATTTAAAATGGAGTAATGATGAAATCTTATCATGGTACTCTATGGAGGGTCGGAGACTAGAATCCAAACGTAAATACCGGAAAACCTCCATCGCTATTGTTTACTTGCTTCGCCGTAACGACATCGACACCATGGCGAAAAACGAGCAAATTATAGTAAACATTAAAGAAATAGAGAAATCGCGATCGGAAGAATTAAAAAAATTGAGGGCTAAAGTCGACACATTTGTGTATAAAAAGCAAAGTTGGGCAAGACGGGTAGATGCGATGGAAGCGCAGATTAATGATCTCCAACAAAAACTCAGATCAGGTCGAAATTATGCATCCGCTTTAGAAGACTGTTGTAACAACGCAGGCTTCCCAATATCAGCTATAAAAGAAGCTGCCATAAATTCACCATTTGATGCAGAAAGAAAACAGGATAGTGACGACGATGATGCTGTAACCTTAATTTCCCCTAACCACACAAGAGAGGCTCGTAACCGAGTCCATGGGGATAATCCCGCTCTGATTACAAAAGAACGCAGCCCGGTTATGACGCGGCAAAAAACTAGTGATGTTCCGAAAAAATCAGTTCAAGTTGCAGTCCTTAAAACAATAACAAATGCGGAAGATGAAATCACAACTATCAGTCGTCCTTTAACGTGTGAGGAATGCAGCTCACATAAAGAAATAGTTGGCATGATGCCAAGAAGAGGTCCATTCCAGCCTTACTGGGACACCTTAATGTTACAGGCCAATGTCTACAATCTAGAGATCAGAGACGTATGGCAAATTGCTCTCTTAACTATTCCGAACGAACTCAGACCCAAACTGAATGAGGAACTGAAAACAGGACGCATTATAAATAGACGCGATCGTGAAACCAACACAGAAGTGTACGAAAGACTTAAGCAAACATTGCTTGATCTGAGAGGACCAAGCCATGCAGAATGGAATAAAATTGTTAACATTAAACAATCAAATAAAGAACCATTCGAAAGTTATGCAGAACGTTTGTGGGAATCGTACAAAGAATACTCCGGCCTTGAAAACGCAGATAGGGATCATGAAGTTTTACTTCAATTCCTAAAAAATAATGCAGGGCCCGCTGTTCAACAAGCTCTTTTGAATGGCGCCGACCCAGCTGAAAACACGTACAGGGCAGTGGTAGACTGGGCATCAAAAATCGAAAATAGACACAAACAGTCTAAATCGCATCATGTTGCAGCAACCCAGTGGGTGACAGAGGGCAAGGGTGCTGAAAAAACGACAAAAATTAATTACACCCAACATCGATGTGATTATTGCAGAAGGAAAGGTCATAACATACGCGACTGTTATCAGTTAAAAGATGAGTGCGAAAGAAAGGGAGCACCCTCCAAAACTGACACTGAAATTCGCAAACGTTTAGATCCCTTGAGTATGCAAAACAACACAAGTGCTCCCCGACAAATGGAGGAACAACAACAACAGGGACAAAAACAACAAAACAGCGAATTCCAAGCTGAACTCGAATCATTACTGTCGAAATATAACATACAATAGGGATGCGTGGCCTCCATTGCAATAGGGAGTATTATCAACAGCGACAACCGTATCAAAATAAGGGCTAACATTGGAGGCCGGTTAGCCAACATACTTATCGATACCGGCGCTGCATGCTCCTGCACAAACATTCCTTTACCTCTAACAAATGAAACCATACAAATTAGAGGCATAGGCGACACACTAATGACTGCGACCAAAACACAACCAGTTCAACTCGACTTGGGCATGATAATGCTAGAAGAACCTTTGTGGTATTTACCAGACAACAGTGAAGGAACGGTATTGGGAATGGACATCATGCAAAAACATGGCTTTTTTATTCACTGCCTTGAAAAACAAATCAAATTGCGAACAAACAAAACAATTAAAAAATGTTTTTCACGAGACAAGGCAAGCATTATGTCCATTTCCAAAGCAGACCCCATACAACTGCTAATGGATACAAATAGCAATGTTTGGGCTAATCACGAACACAGCCGTGGCCTCATTGATTTTGAGGTATGCATTGAGGGGGAGCCACCTCCCCCACAAAAGCAATACCACATCAAGCCAGAGGTAGAGGCTGCTGTTCATGAGAGAGTCCAACAGCTTGAAAAAAGAGGTGTAGTTCTACAGTGCGGTTCATCTACCAAGTCTCTGTGTCTGCCAGTCGGCCCCCTACTGGGTGCAGACAGAGTAGCTGACTATGTGGATGACAACATCATTGCCACACACATAAACAGAAACCCCAACGAACACAAGCAATACAACAACATTGCCGATAAATTTGCCAAAATCGCAGCCACAAAAGGAGACGAGTGGCAACCGGACAAACTACCTGCACCTGCGGTGAGTGCGGTCCAAATCACTCCCATCGACCTTAAACAATATCAAAAAGATTTGTGGACAGCTGAGGGAGAGATTGCACCACACTTACAGCAGGATCAGTTAGTCACTGTCACAGAAGACATAATACTCAGAGATGGGAAATATGTGGTTCCAGAAGCTGTTCAAAAACCCATAATCAAACTGTACCATGAATATGCTGATGTCAACAGGTGGTGTAGTACATGCATAGTTTATGAAACAGTTAATCAGGACAAACCCGGAAGCACTAGTCTACGCAGGTCAGACCCACCCAAGGGATTCTGGGAATCCTTACAGTTGGATTTCATTGGTGCACTCCCCAGTGCCAAAGGGGGATATCGTTATTGCCTGGTGATCATTGATAAATTCTCTAAGTGGGTAGAAGCAATTTTCACCCACAATAACACTGCAAACACTGTGGCACGGGTGATGGCCAACCAAATCATCCCACTTTGGTGTGCGCCCATCCAAATCGAGTCTGATCAAGGAACCCATTTCAGTGTGCAAATTGCTAAACATCAGGCAGATATTTTACAACCCTGACAGACCAAGAGATCATAGATCATATATGATCAAACATGTGAATAGCATACTTAAATTAAAAATAAATGCTAAGCAGAAAACACTGCAGCTTAAGGTGCTTCACACTTCAAAACTACACTAAAATATCAGCAATAATTCAGATATCACCAAGGATGCTCAGTCTAATTTGATCTCTGAAATTACATTTGCATTAGACATTACAATGGTATATGTTTTTGTAAAGCAAAATGCTTATTCCCCCTGATGACACTAACCATACAGTATGAGACTAAAAGCTGTCCTTAACAGTTTGGCTTTGATCATCAGAGGAAAATAAAGTACCACATGTCTAAATGCAAATTAATTAAAAGATCAACATTAACTGTTTTCTCTCTCTGTGCTTGTTTACATATCAGGTTACAATCTCATGAGAGACAGGTGCCAAAAGATTTCTGATACCCCTGCTTCAAGCCAGGACAACAATTTGGCCATGATGGAGATGGGTGTGGAAATACTCAAAGAGGCCATTCACACCTCACAGCACTACACAAACAAAAATAACTATATGGCCTCCCGGTTTAGCACCGGAAACAAAATTTTGCAACACCGATTATTCTAGAACAGATTCCACCCATCTCCTAAACATATAGAACACACACTTTTATCACTACGTCATGGAACAAAATAATGGCCAAGATTCTGAAAGTACTAATCCACTGAAGATCTGGCCTGCTTCGCACATACACATAGCCTCGCACATATAGGACATTATAAACCTGTAAATAAAAGGTTCCATAAAACAGTCACTATTTTTGAAATACTGTAATATACATGGGACATGTGCATGGCTACAGTCACACATCGATGATTTCATTACAAATTGCAAACAAACTTGCACCCAAATTTCTACATTTCCACCTGCACCAAATTAAATATATGAAGTGCAGACACTTCAATCGATCCTCAACCCACTTTGAAAATAGACATGAATCATCGATTATGACTTAGCCAGCAAATCAATCACATTGGATAATTTTGAATTAGCAATGTGATTATTATATAAATCTACAACTGTGATTCTACAATCATAGAATTATCCTTTAATTTATTCAGACCAAATATCCACGGCAATAATGAATATTGGTGATGAATGTACTGGTTGCCTTGGGTTTTTTGTCACCTTTCCTTTAATCCATCCAGACCAAGTATTTTCAAATTTCCACTACTATACACTCTATTGGTGTAGTGAATGATCAGATAATCAAATGGGATCACCTTATTGGGTATATGGCATTGAAGGGAACTGAGACACAATATACCAGTCGCACTTGCTGTCATGAAATTCATCATTATGTTGTCTGTACATGTAAACACCTAACAACCTTTCCCCGTCTGTCGCTCACTTCGACGTCGTGTCGAAGAAGCGACACTAGGGGTCTCTCTTGAGCGCCGAAAGATACCTCTGATCTATGAAAAAAGGCCAATGAGAGTTGGCGAACAGTATTTGCATACTCCGCCTCCGGATACGGATATAAAGGCGAGAGAAATACGCTCGTTCATTCAGTAATTTTCTTCGGAGCCGAAGGTCGTGTTTATGCTGACTGCTGCGTATAACACTGCTGATCCTGCTTCTGATCCTCTGACGCTCTGCTGCTGTTGGATTTACAGCGCACTACAGCGGCTGTTTTTCTCTTCTCTGCCGGCGTGCAGTTTGCCCCTGGGCGCTTCGACAGCGCAGAGTTTGAAAGAGTTCCACTATATAAAGAGTTATATTTCTCACAAAGAGTTTATTTCTCTAAAAGAGCAATACATAGCGGTGTTGAACGCCCTTTTCAGGGCGCGTCTTTTTAAAGATGCCATTCAACCCCTGTGTAGTTCCTGGATGCGGTAGAGTGCTCTCCGCTTCTGACGGCCACAGGCGCTGTCTCGTGTGTCTGGGCGCCGATCACACCGAGGCTGCGTTTGTGGATGGCTCATGTTCTCACTGCGAGAACATGACCATGGTAACGTTGCGGTCACGGCTTGCTTTCAATAGAAAGCACGCCACTCCAGCCGCCCCCCGTATCGCTCCTTCTTCCCACGGGATTGAGGACGATGCGGTTGGCGCTGGAGGCGATTTGGGGAGGGCAGCGGGTGCGCTTCCGCCGGGCACGTCCCCTCGGACCACCCGCCCCCCGACACGCTCGTTTACCTCCGTCCAGTCTCGAGGTAACGGCGACTCGCCTCCGGGCCGGTCTGCCTATCCTCTTGAGCCTGAAGCCGATGAGCTCGCCGCTCCATCGGAGAGCGTGGCGTCTGACGCTGACTCCTCCCCTGGACTGCCGCCTTCGGGCCAGCAGGCCCAGGTTGAGGCGGATGCGCAGATGTCCAACATGCTTGCCCGGGCCGCCGTCGGGGTGGGGTTGGACTGGAGACCTCCATCCTCCCCACACCCGTCACGGTTGGATGACTGGTTCCTGGGGTTTGGGCGCCGCTCACAGCCACGCCCCCCCCCGGTCCCGTTTTTCCCGGAAGTGCATGACGAGCTGACGTCGTCATGGAGAGCCCCGCTCTCCGTCCGTCAAAAGCCCTGCTCGTCCGCTCTCGCTACCCTCGACGGCGGAGAGGCCCACGGGTACACGGCGATTCCCCAGGTGGATAGGGCAGTTGCGCTCCATCTCTGTCCCGGTGACCCTACCACCTGGCGCGGGCGCCCTGTACCCCCTTCCAAGGCCTGTAGGACTTCATCCTCCCTCAACAACAAAGCCTACAGCGCCGCGGGACAGGCCGCCTCCGCCTTGCACGCCATGGCTCTCCTGCAAGTCCACCAGGCCAAGGCGCTCAGAGATCTGCACGAGGGTAGCCCTGATCCCGACGTGTTGCAGGAACTGCGCTCAGCGACCGACCTCGCCCTTAGGGCCACGAAGGTCACCGCGCAGGCACTCGGGCAGGCGATGGCCACCCTAGTGGTCCAGGAACGTCATCTGTGGCTCAACCTGGTCGAGATGCGTGAGGCCGACAAAGTTCGCTTCCTCGACGCCCCTGTCTCCCAGACGGAGGCCATCTCACACATCCTGCCTCGCCGCAAACCTGCCGCCAGGGCCACTGCCCCGTCTGCTCGCCGAGGGCGTCCTCCTGCGGCTAAGAAATCTGCTCCGCCTCAACCCGGGCCCAGCTCTCAGCCCCTGCGTCGAGCACACCGCAAGAAGCAGACGCCCCCCGTCTCCCGGACTCCCTCGAGGACCCGGAAGGCTCCCAGGCGGTCCTGAGACGGACGACCCAGCGACGCAGACGTTAGCTCTGGAGGTGGTAAGACCACTCCGTCCCCCGGTAGAGGGCCGGGAGGAGAATCTTTTGTTTTTAAACAATTTAATTTGCCGCCCCCCCTTAGATGGGGTTGCGGTACCCACATTCTCAGTAAAAGAGCTATTCCCTGTGTCTCTGGGTCACCTGGCCCGCAAATGCCGTTCTCACGGCACTTTGCCCTTAGATTCCGACAGTCCTGGCCTCCTGGACACGGACCACCCGTCTTCAGCCCCACGACTGTCCCCCGGCCGGCCGGTTCCGACGAGTCCAGAGGACGCCTACCCAGGACCTCCTCCTCAGTCGCTAACCCGCCCCCTGCCGGGTGTGCGGAGCAAGGTAAGTGCTTTGAGTCTTTTCTCAGCACCTCAGCCGCGGGTCGCCCCGTCGCCGCCCAACGCTGCCCTACCTGCTCCGCCCCGCTGCGAAGCCCCGCCGGGTACGTCAAAATTAATCGTCCCTTTAATGCCCCTAGCGCAGAGGTTGGACGCGTGGCTTTCACTTCCCAACCCATCTCGCTGGCTGGCACGGACCATCCGACTCGGTTACGCAATTCAGTTTGCCAGGCCCCCGCCCCCCTTCATGGGCATCCGCTTCTCCGCAGTACACGGCGAACACGCCCACTCCCTGCGCGCGGAAATCGCGACTCTTCTGGCCAAAGACGCGATAGAGCCTGTCCCTCCAACCGAGATGAAGAAGGGTTTCTACAGCCCCTACTTCATCGTACCCAAGAAAAGCGGCGGCTTACGACCAATCTTGGACCTGCGAGTTCTCAACCGAGCGTTGCACAAACTCCCGTTCAAAATGCTCACGCAGAAGCATATTTTAACCTGTGTCCGGCATCTAGATTGGTTCGCAGCGGTAGACCTGAAGGACGCGTACTTCCACGTCTCTATCCTGCCCCGACACCGCCCCTACCTACGGTTTGCGTTCGAGGGCCAGGCGTATCAGTACAAAGTCCTCCCCTTCGGCCTGTCTCTGTCCCCTCGCGTCTTCACGAAAGTCGTAGAGGCAGCTCTTGCCCCGCTCCGAGAAGCCGGCATCCGCATACTCAACTACCTCGACGACTGGCTCATCTTAGCCCACTCGCGAGAGTTACTATGCGCTCACAGAGACCAGGTGCTCAGGCACCTCAGCCGTTTGGGGCTTCAGGTCAACTGGGAAAAGAGCAAGCTCACTCCAGTTCAGAGCATCTCTTTTCTCGGGATGGAGTTAGACTCGGTCTCAATGTCCGCACGTCTCACAAAGGAGCGTGCTCAGTCAGTGTTGAACTGCCTCGCCGCCCTCAGGCCGGGCACAGCGGTCCCCTTAAAACTTTTCCAGAGGCTCCTGGGGCATATGGCATCCGCCGCGGCGGTCGCGCCGCTGGGCTTGATGCATATGAGACCGCTCCAACACTGGCTTCGGACCCGAGTCCCGAGACGAGCATGGCACCGCGGCACGCACCGGGTAACAATCACCCCCGCCTGCCGACAAACATTCAACCCCTGGACAGACCTCTGTTTCTTACGGGCTGGAGTACCCCTACAGCAGGTGTCCAGACGCGTCTTGGTCACAACCGACGCCTCCAGATTGGGTTGGGGCGCCGTTTGCAACGGGCACGCAGCCTCAGGCCGTTGGAAAGGGGCCCAGCTGCGTTGGCACATCAACTGCCTCGAGTTGTTGACCGTCCTCTTTGCCCTGCGGAAGTTTCTCCCGTTAATTCGGGACGAACATGTCCTAGTCAGGTCGGACAGCACCACTGCGGTCGCGTACATAAATCGCCAAGGCGGCGTACGCTCCCGTCACATGTCACAACTCGCCCGTCGTCTCCTCCTTTGGAGCCAGCACCGACTCAGGTCGCTGCGTGCCACTCACATCCCCGGCAACCTCAATGTGGTAGCGGACGCGCTGTCACGACAACGCTTGCCTGGCGGAGAGTGGAGGCTTCACCCCCACTCGGTTCAGCTGATTTGGGAACGGTTCGGCAAGGCCCAGGTAGACCTGTTTGCCTCCCGAGAGACCTCCCACTGCCCCCTCTGGTACGCCCGTTCAGAGGCTCCCCTCGGGGCAGATGCATTGGCACACAGCTGGCCAGTGGGGCTGCGCAAGTACGCATTTCCCCCAGTGAGCCTTCTTGCACAGGTGCTGTGCAAGGTCAGGGAGGACGAGGAGCAAGTCACTCTCGTGGCTCCCTACTGGCCCACCCGGGCCTGGTTCTCGGACCTCGTACTCCTCGCGACAGCCCCTCCCTGGCGAATTCCTCTGAGGAAGGACCTTCTTTCTCAGGGACGGGGCACGCTCTGGCATCCGCACCCAGACCTCTGGAATCTCCATGTCTGGTCCCTGGACGGGACGCGGAAGATCTAGCTGGCCTACCACCCACGGTCGTAGCCACGATCAACCAAGCCAGAGCCCCTTCTACCAGGCAACTCTACGCCCTAAAGTGGCGTCTGTTCGTCAATTGGTGTTCTTCCCGGGCAGAAGACCCACAGAGGTGCGCAGTTAGGTCAGTGCTCCTGTTTCTACAGGAGAAGTTGGAGGGGAGGCTGTCCCCGTCCACCTTAAAGGTGTATGTTGCTGCTATCGCAGCTCACCACGACCCAGTAGACGGCAAGTCTCTGGGCAAGCACGACTTAATCGTCAGGTTCCTAAGAGGTGCCCGGAGGTTAAATCCCTCCCGGCCAAACCTGTTCCCCTCCTGGGATCTCTCGGTGGTCCTCGCCGGTCTTCAGAGATCCCCTTTCGAGCCGCTAGAATCAGCCGGACTCAGGGCCCTCTCTCTAAAGACGGCCCTGCTGATCGCGCTCGCCTCCATCAAGAGGGTCGGGGACCTGCAAGCGTTCTCTACTAACGACACTTGCCTGGAGTTCGGTCCGGCAGACACTCACGTGATCCTAAGACCTCGACCGGGCTATGTGCCCAAGGTTCCTACCACGCCCTTTAGAGATCAGGTAGTGAACCTACAAGCGCTGCCCCGGGAGGAGGCAGACCCAGCCCTCTCACTATTGTGTCCAGTACGTGCTTTGCGTGCCTACCTGGAACGCACCCAGAGCTTCAGGCGCTCCGAGCAACTCTTTGTCTGCTTTGGAGGACAGCAGAAAGGGAATGCTGTCTCCAAACAGAGGTTGTCTCACTGGGTGGTGGAGGCCATTCAGTTGGCCTACCACACCCAGGCCGTGCCGCCCCCCTTCTGGGTGCGGGCCCACTCCACTAGGAGCGTGGCATCCTCGTGGGCACTGGCAAGGGGCACCTCCCTAGCAGACATTTGCAGAGCTGCGGGCTGGGCAGCACCTAACACCTTCACGAGATTTTACAATCTCAGGGTTGAGTCAGTTTCGTCCCGTGTTCTCTCAGGTCCGAGCCCGTAGAACTCGGTACACGTCGACGTTCTGACCGGGTGATCCGCTTGTACCAGCGCCGTTTCCCTCTGCCGAGGCAAAACAGTGCGCTTTTGTCCCAGAGGACCCAGGTCCCTGGTTGATTCCTCCCTAGCACTTCGGACCCGCAGCAGTTCATCGGAGGAACGTGCTGGTCCAGTCCACTACGGGTACCTCCGGCTACCCCTACTGGAATAAGTGCTCCACAGATCAGGCCTCCTACGGGACTCCTCCTGTGTGTATTTCCGCGGTACGGTCACCTTACGAGCTGACCCGCGTCTCCCTTAGGCAGCCCTTTGCTGCCCTCCGGTCGCCGTGTTGTAGCAACTCCCCCCTCCTTGAGGTTGGATCTACCACCGCGCCTTTTCCTCCCACATGCCCCAAGTGGCCATGTGATGTATTTTTGCCACCTTTACCTCCCCTGTTGGGCGGATGTGGCCTCCGCAGGGTCTTTTCCCCCTAAGAATAGGAATTCGGAATAAGACCCCCTTCCCTCGATGCGGTAAGGGCCCCGGCTGCTCTTGCTCTATGCCGAGAAAACATAGAGAGAAAAGAGGCCCAGCCAGGCTTGGCCCGTTCCCTAGTTGGGAGCGTCACCTTGTTCCCCCCTAGGGTAACCAAAAGGACGCTGACGCTTTTTCGGGGCATTGGGGAAGAGTACGTGCAGCCTGAACACAGTTGGTCGCTTGTGCACGTGCAAAATACCTGCCCGCTTCTGTGTCAGCAGTACACGTACACGGCTCAGCGCATGGCGAGTTTTGAAGTGGACCCCTAATGTCGCTTCTTCGACACGACGTCGAAGTGAGCGACAGACGGGGAACGTCTCGGTTACGTATGTAACCTCCGTTCCCTGATGGAGGGAACGAGACGTCGTGTCTTCCCGGCCATGTCGCTGAGCCGAGCCGCTGAGATGCCCGGAACACTCCCGGCTCCTCAGAAAAATCCTGAATGAACGAGCGTATTTCTCTCGCCTTTATATCCGTATCCGGAGGCGGAGTATGCAAATACTGTTCGCCAACTCTCATTGGCCTTTTTTCATAGATCAGAGGTATCTTTCGGCGCTCAAGAGAGACCCCTAGTGTCGCTTCTTCGACACGACGTCTCGTTCCCTCCATCAGGGAACGGAGGTTACATACGTAACCGAGACGTTTTCTCCCAACGACACTAAACTCATAAATGTACAGTCTTTACATGGTCATTTAAGATGCTGTTCAGGTGCTTATGCATTACCTGTGAGAACTCCTTCACCTAATTGAGGCTGGCCCAGAAGACCACCACTGGAGGTGGCAGAGAGTTCTTCTAAGAGTCAGATCATCATTAAAGGGAGGGTGCAACCAGAAGCAGATGTTTCTCCATGATGGAATGACATATCCACCGAACATGCCAAAAGCCTTGATGGATTCGAGGAACTGAACACATGTGCTAACCTCAACCAGACACAGGCAGTGACAAACCCAATTATCCACCTGCTACATGTATCTGGTGAGACTAGGTGTTCTGCAGATGCATACAAAGCGACAAAATGGACTTGGCACCTTGAACGCCTAATAGTGACCAGGCAGAAACTATTGAGTTGCCTGCTTGGCCAGAGAGCGGACTGTAAGGCTGGGTGCCAATGTGCTAATGTGTTTACATTCAAAGGCAAAGAGCAAATGTATCAACTTCGAGAAGATCAACAAATGAACTTTCTCACAATTAGCATCTCTTCCTGAGGCACCATACCCCACTGAGCGAAGACCGCAAAATTCACACCTCATTGTTGTCCTTCCCATTCTCTCCCCTCTCTTTCTCATCCATTCCCCCTCAGCACAGAATCACCTCAAACTCACCTAATATCTGTATGTAACAAAAGACCATATCTGATGTATACAAATAATGTAACTAGTGTAACATGTTTGGTATCATTCAAAATGTCTCAGTGCGTCTGGTATAGTGTTTTGTCCCCAGGTTTATAAAACTCAATGACAACAAAGTTATAAGGTCTTTGCCAAATACTGAATAACTCTGGAGATCTAAACCCCTCCTTGAAGGTTTAACACCAGGAAGCCAAGAACCCATTCACTCCCAAATTCTCAAAGGACAATACCATTTGGTACACAATGTGTATTCTGTCTGGATATTTAAGGAAGGCTGGCCCAGAGCTTAGGGTTCTCTGTAGTCAGACGATCCCGCACACCTCACTGTGTGTAACTTTAATAACAGAAATCTGCATTCAGATTTCCCATGCTTTGCAATTACATGTAGTTCTCAATTGTCAGGTATGTTCTTTTGACTTGTTTCTTTATCTTGTGTTTTAAATCTTACCTGGCAAATAAATTGTTACTTTTTGATTTATTCTGTATTCCTCTGAAATCATTTATATCAGTACTGGTTCTTTAAAATAGGAGAAACTGCTCTGGAGGAACCGAGCAGGAGAATACCATTTTATATCATAACTGAAGCTTTAATGTAGGAGGAAGCCACTTAAAGACTATCAGTTTGAATCTCATTAGAAACTGATCAAAAGGTAAATGAATAGAAGAGGATTCAGAGTAATCAATAACTTAAATGATTAAAATAAAAGAATGATCAGAAAGTATTTAGAGCTTTGATTCTAAATTAGAGGTCAACTTAAAAATGGAGTCAGATTAATATAAAATTGGAGTCAGATAAAATTAATAACGGGATGAAATTGTAAAGTACAAATTAATAACAATAATTGCTTTACTTCAGTGCTCAGAAAAGACAGAACAACGCAGAGACCTTCAAGGGGCAAAAATATATATGTTTTTAGCAGTTCAGCTTTGCCCCGTGTTTTTACAATACTTAACTCATTTGATTCGAAAATTCCTCATTTACATAGACAAAGTGGTAGTGGTCAGCTAAATAGGACCTAAACCATGCTAATGCAAGTCCACTAATGCCAATGTAATTCTCAAGCCTAATCAAGAGAATGTCGTGATCTATGGTGTCAAAGGCAGAACTAAGATCTAAAAGCACTACAAGAGAAATGCAGCTCCGATCAGATGATAAGACCAAGTCATTTGTAACTGAAGTGCAGTCTTTATTTTCTAAGCTGTACTGTGGTGGGGCCTAAATCCATAAATTGTTCATATATACTATTTATCTGTAGAAATGAAAATAGTTGGAAGGACACTACCTTTTCTAGTATTTTAATATAAATGGGAGATTTGAAATCAGTCTATAATTAGCCAATTCTCCAGAATTAAGCTGTGGCTTCTTAAGTGGTTTGATAACTGCCATTTAAAGTTTCTTGGGACATGTCCTAAGTATTGTGGGGAGTTAATAATATTAAGAAGAGGTTCTGAGATTACAGGAGATACCTCTTTTAAGAGCTTAGTTGGAATTGGATCTAACATGCATGACGTGGCTTTTGATGTTTCGATACGTTTTGTTAGCACTTCATGACCTATGACAGTGAAGGATTGAAGTTGCTCATGAGGAAAATTATGAGACACTGTTTTCTGAGGTACTGTGACAGATGATTGCATAATTCGATTTTATTTCTGATTATGTCAATTTTATAAGTAAAAAAATCATGAAGTCATTACTATTGTGCTGCTGAATTTCTGGTTCTGTCGAGGCTTTATTCCTAACTAATAATTAATAAACACTTAGGATTGTTGTGGTTATTTTCTATAAGTTTGCTAAAATATGCAGGCCTAGCAGCTTTTAGTGCCTGTCTTTAGCTACAGACACTATGTTTCCATGCACCACGAAATACCTCTAATTTTGTTTTCTTCCAATTATACTCCATTTTTCCGAGCTGCTCTCTTGAGAGCATCAGTGTGATCATTGTACCATGGTGTGGGCTTTTCTTTAATTTTCTTTAATCATAGGGGGTTGACACTACTACGAGTACTAGAGAAGACTGTATTTATATTTTCTGTTATTACATCAAGTTCTTCTAGACTTTGTGGCTTACTGATTATATGAGATAGATCTAGAACATTATTAGTGAAGCTGTTGTTAGCGGTCAAAAGAATAAATCTACTTGAACGATAGTGTGGTGGAGATTGAGTAACATTAGCTGATCGTAGCATACAAGTGACGAGGTAATGGTCTGAGATGTCATCACCCAGAATTTCTCTAGTGTCAGTATCAACTCCATATGACAGAATTAAATCTAGCGTATTATTATAGCGATGAGTTGGTCCTGTCACATTTTTTTTTGACTACAAGAGAGTTGAGAATATCGATAAATGCTAATCCCAATGTGTCATATTCATTATATACAGTATGTGAATGTTGAAGTTACCAAAATTTAAGGTTCTATCCACAGTAACTACCAGATCTGATAGAAAATTAGCAAAAGGAAATCAGAATATGATTTTAGCAAGGACAAAAGACAACAGAGATTTATTTATTTTTATCTGATGGTGTCTCATTAAGCATTATTAGTTCAAAAGACTTATATCCTGTCCTCTGAGTAACACCCAAAACTTCACTGTAAATTGTAGCAGCAACTCCTCCTCGACCCTTCAGACAAGGCTCATGTTTATAACAATAATGACCTGGGGGAGTAGATTCATTTAAACTGATATATTCATCCAGTTTAAGCCAGGTTTCAGTCAAACAGAGCACATCCAAATTATGATCTGGAATAATTTAATTTACAATTAGTGCTTTTTGAAAGATATCTAATGTTTAGTAGCCCTACCTTTATATGATGTTTATCAAGTTATTAATCACATTTTTTCTAAATTATTTAGTGAGAGTTTTGTAGTTCAGGGAATAGACATAGTCTATATATCATATGTAGGTGTTACATTTTACATTTATGCATTTGGCAGACACTTTTATCCAAAGCAACTTACAGTGCCCTATTACAGGGACAATCCCCCCAGAGCAACACAGAGAATTAAGTGCCTTGCTCAAGGACACAATGGTGGTAGCTGTGGGAATAGAACATGCAACCTTCTGATTAACAGTTATATGCCCACTACGCCGCCACCACTCCATTACAATCTCTGTGTGTTGTAGTTTGTGTGACCTGTGTGACGTCTCAAGGCAGCTGGCATACATTTGGATTAGCAAGTTATTTTCTGCTTCCTGACCTGGTCCCCAGTTTGTCAAATAGTATCACTATTAAGACTATGAGCCAAATTACTAGAGATGAGAGCAGTCCGTCTCTCTTTAGCAGGTTAGGTCTACCCCAAAAACTCTTCCAATTGTCTATAAATCCTATGCTTTTCTCCAGACACCAATCAAACATCCAGCCATTCAGTGACACTAATCTACTAGAAACCTCATCACCATGACGAGCATAGGAAATGGAACATAGGAAAATTATGAAATTTGGCACACTGATAGGGGTGGTCATGAGAAGCCCCCATAAATAAACTTGGGGTTTCTAGGACAAAATCAAAAATGCCACCACCAGACAAATGTGGTATATCCTCTGATTCATGTTTTCGTGAACTTTTCAATGGATCCACTCTCTCAGTCTCCACCCAGGCTCTGGCTACCATCTTGAAATTTGACGAAAACATACTTTTGCAAACTCATCCCACAGTGTTCATCAGACCTTTCCCAGATTTTTGTCAGAGCACGATATCCATTTCAAGGCCCTCTTTTTGTTAAATAAATCTCACATTATTACAGCGGTTCCTATTTACTATATCTATCACATGGCTCTATTGCGCTTGTTATGCTTTTCACTTTCTCTCACCAGGTGTTGTGTGATATTCTCCACATTCAATATGTGTCCTGATTCAGTAAGGCATTCTTGCATGTATTAACAACATAATTCCAAGTCAGCATGAAGGTTTGTCTACAAACTTTATTAATCTAGTTTTAAATTGCTTTGTCATTTGACTGATAAATGATATACGGTCAGCTGTGTTTCTTTAGTGTTGAGAAAGAATGCGTCGACCCTGTTGGAGACCATTTTAAATTAACTACCATATTGTTTCCTACAAATTGTAGATAGACAAGTTATACCTTTTTCCCAATATGTAATGACAGGCGTTTTTTTTTTAATTTCCGTTTTTAAGGTTATTGAAATTTTTATTTGCTTTCCAACACTGGATTTCAGAATTTCCTAAAGAAGTTAAGACATATTGATAAAGTTGGTTTTAAAGCACTTTGAGAGAGAAGGGAACAAAGTCTCTTTAGTGTTTAGAGTTCCCCGTCTGTTGCTCACTTCGACGTCGTGTCGAAGAAGCGACACTAGTGGTCTCTCTTGAGCGCCGAAAGATGCCTCTGATCTATGAAAAAAGGCCAATGAGAGTTGGCGAACAGTATTTGCATACCCCGCCTCCTGATACGGATATAAAGGCGAGGGAAATACGCTCGTTCATTCAGTCATTTTCTTCGGAGCCGATGGTCATGTGTATGCAGCCAGCTGCGAATATCACAACTGATCCTGCTTCTGAATGCTCTGCTTTCCTGTTGGATTTACGGCGCACTCCAGCGGCTTTTTCTCTTCTCTGCCGGCGTGCAGTCTGCCCCTTGGTGCTTCGACAGCGCAAAGTTAAAAGAGTTTATATTATAAGAGCAATTTTCTCTGTGAAAGAGTTTATTTCTCTGAAAGAGCAATACACAGTGGTGTTGAACGTCCTTTTCAGGACGCGTCTTTATAAAGATGCCATTCAACCCCTGTGTAGTTCCTGGATGCGGTAGAGTGCTCTCCGCTTCTGACGGCCACAGGCGCTGTCTCGTGTGTCTGGGCGCCGATCACACCGAGGCAGCGTTTGTGGATGGTTCATGTTCTCACTGCAAGAACATGACCATGGCAACGTTGCGGTCGCGGCTCGCTTTCAATAGAAAGCACGCCACTCAGCCGCCCCCCGTATCACTCCTTCTTCCCACGGGATTGAGGACGATTCGGTTGGCGATGGAGGCGATTTGGGGAAGGCAGCGGGTGCAGTTCTGCCGGGTACGCCCCCTCGGACCACCCGCCCCCCGACACGCTCGTTGACCTCCGTCCAGCCTCGAGGTAACGCCGACTCGCCTCCAGGCCGGTCTGCCTATCCTCTGGAGCTTGAGGTGGATGAGCTTGCTGCTCCGTCGGAGAGTGCGGCATCTGACGCGGACTCCTTCCCTGGGCTTCCGCCTTCGGGCCAGCACGCCCAGGCTGAGGCTGAAGCGCAGATGTCCGGCATGCTTGCCCGGGCTGCCGTCGGGGTGGGGCTGGATTGGAACCCTCCATCCTCCTCACACCCGTCTAAGTTGGATGACTGGTTCCTGGGGTCTGGGCGCCGCTCACAGCCACGGCCCCTCCCACCCGGTCCCGTTTTTCCTGGAGGTGCATGACGAGCTGACGTCAAAATTCGTCAAAAGCCCTGACAAAAGCCCATTTGTCAAAAGCCCTGCTCGTCCGCTCT
This sequence comes from Moxostoma hubbsi, assembly GCA_032164185.1. Taxonomy (NCBI): domain Eukaryota; kingdom Metazoa; phylum Chordata; class Actinopteri; order Cypriniformes; family Catostomidae; genus Moxostoma; species Moxostoma hubbsi. The sequence continues at coordinate 10,477,989 of JAVLUX010000005.1, forward strand.
CACTACCCTTGACAGCGGGACGGCCCACGGGTACACGGCGATTCCCCAGGTGGATAGGGCGGTTGCACTCCATCTTTGTCCCGGTGACCATACCACCTGCCGCGGGCGCCCTGTACCCCCTTCCAAGGCCTGTAGGACGTCATCCTCGTTGAACTCCAAAGCCTACAGCGCCGCGGGACAGGCCGCCACCGCCTTGCATGCCATGGCCATCCTGCAAGTCCACCAGGCCAAGGCGCTCAGGGATCTGCACGAGGGCAGCCCTGACCCCGATGTGCTGCAGGAACTGCGCTCAGCGACCGACCTCGCCCTCAGAGCCACGAAGGTCACTGTGCAGGCACTCGGACAGGCGATGGCCACCCTTGTGGTCCAGGAACGTCATCTTTGTCTCAACCTGGTCGAGATGCGTGAGGCCGACAAAGTTCGCTTCCTCGATGCCCCTGTCTCCCAGCTTGGCCTCTTTGGCGACACCGTCGAGGACTTCGACAAGCAGTTCTCCACGGTGAAAAAGCAGATGGAGGCCATCTCTCACATCCTGCCTCGCCGCAAACCTGCCGCCGAGGGCGTCCCCCTGTGGCCAAGAAATCTGCTCCGCCTCAACCCGGGCCCAGCTCTCAGCCCCAGCGTCGAGCTCACCACAGGAAGCAGACTCCCCCCGTCACTCGGTCCCCCTCGAGGACCCGTAAGGCTCCCAGGCGCTCCTGAGACGGACGACCCAGCGACACAGACGTTAGCTCCGGAGGTGGTAAGACCGCTCCGTCCCCCGGTGGAGGGCCGGGAGGAGAATCTTTTGTTCTTAAACAATTTCATTTGCCGCCCCCCCTTAGATGGGGTTGTGGTACCCACATTCTCAATAAAAAAGCTATTTCCTATGTCTCTGGGTCACCTGGCCCGCAAATGCCGTTCTCATGGCACTTTGCCTCCAGATCTCAACAGTCCCGGCTTCCTGGACACGGACCACCCGTCTCCAGCCCTACGACTGTTCCCCGGCCGGCCGGTTCCGACGAGTCTAGAGGACGCCTACTCTGGACCTCCTCCTCACTCGCTAACCCACCCCCTGCCGGGTGAGCGGAGTGTTACAGCTTGTTTTTTTTTAAGTTTGTGTTTCTGAGTGTTTCTGTTCCAGGAGTACGCCTGTGTCTTCAACAAACAGCACTTCCACTCCTGGTTCTGAATCTGTGTCTTGACGGAATTTGCAAGTAAGTCAAAGTTTTGATATTAGTAAACAGATTGCGTTAGTCCCATTCTTCCGTGAAAGTGAAGTGGATACACACTTCACTGTGTTTGAGCGCATCGCCGCCACGCTCCAATGGCCGCGAAATGTTTGGCCGCTGCTGTTGCAGTGTAAATTGGTTGGGAAAGCTCAAGAAGTTTGTTCTGCGTTGACTCTTGAGCAGAGTTTAGATTATGATGTAATGAAGAATGCTGTGTTGCGCGCCTACGAATTAGTTCCTGAAGCCTACCGTCAAAAATTTAGGACTCATGTAAAAACCTTGGGACAAACGTTTGTGGAGTTTGCTCGTGATAAAGCAACTCTGTTTGAAAAGTGGTGTTCTGCAAATAAAGTCACAACTCTAGAACAACTAAAAAATTAATAATTAATAGTTTATACTAAAAAATAATAGTTTATTTGAACGAACAGAAAGTGTCTACTCTTACAGAGGCAGATGTTTTCTCTGATGAATTTGTGCTCACTCACCGAGTGATTTTTTCTTCACCTACTAAGCGCAGTTCTTATGTTCGTACACAAAATGTTAAAGATGCTGGGACTTTGAGTAAAGAGAACACAGGTAGTGACAATACGGAAAGCCGCAAATGTTTTTATTGCCATGAGGCTGGGCACCTAATTTCAATCTAGCAGAAAACCTCACTTTTCAAAGAGTGTGGTCTTAGTTGATTGTAAAATATGTTCATCAAAAGGTTCATCACTTTCGACTGCTGAGTCCGCATTCGAACCGTTCATTTTTGATGGAACAGTGTCGTTTGATGAGTCTGGCTCTGAAGCCAAATCGGTCCGCATACTGAGGGACACGGGGTCGGCTCAGTCATTTATCTTAGAGAGTGTACTATCCTTTCTACCCATTCTAGCTGTGGGGCTGATGTACTAGTAAAAGGGATTGATCTGGCTATTGTTAAAGTTCCCCTGCACAATGTATTTTTACAGTCTGGCATAAGTTTGGGGCTTGTCAAATTGGCTGTTTGTGCTGAGTTACCTGTTATGGGAGTATCGCTCATTCTTGGTAATGATTTGGCGGGTAAGAAATTTTTCTGTTTACCTGAAGTGACGGATTACCCCGTGGATGTAAATAAAGGTAACGATGTGTTACGTGAAACATTTTCTGATGTGTTTAGTGCTTGTGCAGTGACTCGTGCCCAATCTCGTAAATTTGAGGAGACCGTGGATCTTTCTGATTCTTTTATGTCTATTGATGTTCCTGATCGAGATGTAAACAATGGCAATGAGTTGAATGTGTGTGCCATTCCTAATTTTAATTTGCCTTTAGGTAAACTGGAATTGATCAAAGTGCAGCGTGCTGATCCCACTCTGATCATTTGCTTTAGAACCATGGTGAAACAAACTGCCCTACCGAAGCATTCGGTTGCTTATTATTGCGATGAAGAGGTGTTGATGCGTAAGTGGTCTCCGCCTAAAGCTGAGGAGGACTGGAGTACCGTTTACCAAGCGGTGGTTCCAAAGCCTTATCGTCTACAGATATTAAGCGTTGCACATGAACATGAACTCTCAGGCCATGTTGGCATCAGGAAAACGTATGATAATTTGTTAAAACATTTCTTTTGGCCATCTTTGAAATCTGATGTAGCAAAGTTCTGTAAGTCGTGTCATGCCTGTCAGCTATCCGGTAAACCTAATCAGGTTATTCCCCCAGCTCTGTTGAAACCAATCCCAGTGCTTGGAGAACCGTTTGAGCGTATTTTAATTGACTGTGTTGGCCCTCTGCCAAAAACAAAATCTGGAAACTCTTATCTTTTGACCTTAATGTGCGCGACAACCAGATTTCTCGAAGCAATCCCTTTACGACCTCTTAAAGCTCTGTCTATTGTTCAAGCCATAGTCAAATTCTGCACTACGTTTGGTTTGCCCTGGTATATTCAATCTGATCAAGGTAGTAATTTTATGTCAAAGGTGTTTGCAAAGGTAATGAAACAATTAAACGTCAAACACCAAATCTCTAGTGCATATCACCCACAGTCTCAGGGCACTCTTGAGCGTTTTCATCAAACGTTAAAATCGATGCTCCGTACCTTTTGTGTAGACCGAGAGCGAGAATGAGATGAAGAAATTCCTCTTTTGTTGTTTGCTGGCTGTAACACGACACAAGCATCGCTTGGTTTTAGCCCATCGGAGTTAATTTTTGGTCATTCTGTGAGTGGTCCATTGAAAGTTCTGCAAGAACAAATTCTAGGTGATGAACATTCCTCTCAACCAACGAATGTCTTAGATTATGTCAGTAGTTTTCGTGAGCGTTTGCATTCTGCATGGTGCTTGGCAAGAAAATCACTTGGTGCTGTTCAAGAGAAAATGAAAATGCGCTATGATCGTGAGGCCGTGCAACGTTCTTTTCAGATTGGGGATCGAGTTCTTGTTTTATTACCAATACCAGGCTCTCCGTTGAAAGCTAAATTTATCGGCCCTTATGAAATTCAGGCAAAGTTAGGAGAAATTGATTATGTTGTGAATACTTTTAACCGCAGGAGAAAATCAAGGGTGTGTCATGTTAATATGCTCAAGGCATATGTAACTCGCTCTGATGTGTCAAATGTGGCTGCTGCTGTAACCGTTAGACCTGTGAATGTCTCTCTCTCTGACTATTCACCTGAGACTTCATTTTTGACTGCTCGTTTATTAAATTCTGAAACCTTGAAAAATCTGTCTACCAAATTTTCACATTTAGCCGTTTCTGCTCAAACTGATCTCAGAAATTTGATCAAGTTATTTATCCAATGTTATTTAATGATTTTCCCACAACGACACGTCATAGAACATGATATTGACGTTGACTCGCATGCACCTGTTAAGCAAAATGCTTACAGAGTTAATCCAGGAATCTCATGAAACAGGAAACCCAGTATCTGCTTGAACATGGTTTAGCAGTTCCCAGTAGTAGTCCCTGGTGTTCACCGTGTTTGTTGGTCCCCAAGTCCGATGGTATGTCCAGATTCTGCACCGATTATAGGAAAGTCAATGCATTGACTAAACCTGATTCTTTTCCGTTGCCTCTGTTGAAGATTGTGTTGACCGTGTTGGAAATTCCAAATTTGTCACTAAACTTGATCTATTAAAAGGATATTGGCAAGTTCCACTTACTGAGAAGGCTTCTGAAATTTCTGCTTTCGCTACGCCTGATGCATTCCTTCAATATAGAGTTATGGCGTTTGGACTATGGAATGCTGGTGCGACATTTCAGTGTTTAATGTCTAGAGTATTACTTAATATTCCTAATTGTGATGCTTACCTCGATGATGTGGTTTGTTATTCGGATTCTTGGGATGAACATGTCCAACTTCTGAACTGTGTTTTTGCACGCTTGAAAGATGCCAATCTCACATTAAATTTGTCGAAATGTGAATTCGCTTGTGCTACTGTAACTTATTTAGGGAAGGAGGTTGGAAAAGGCAAAGTTCGACCACTTAGCTCTAAAGTTTTTTTGGATTTCCCTGTGCCTACGACAAAGAGAGAGCTTAGGTATGACGGGCTACTATAGAAACTTCTGTAGAAACTTTTCCGATGTGGCTAATCCTCTTACAGGTTTGCTCTGAAAAGCTATTATATTCGAATGGACTCCTGAATGTCAGTTTGCCTTTGAAGCATTAAAAACTCTGTGTAGTGCACCTGTACTTTCTGCCCCTTATTTCAAATAAAGCTTTCAAGTTGGAAGTTGATGCCAGTGGCACAGGAGCTGGCGCAGTTTTAATTCAGGCTGATGATACTGGAATAGAACACCCGATTAGTTTTTTTTTCAAGAAATTTCTCAAACACCAACTGAATTATTGCACTATAGAAAAGGAAGCTCTAGCGTTTTTACTTGCCATTCAACATTTTGAAGTATACATTGGATCTAGTGCACAACCAATTACTGTGTATACTGACCACAATCCTTTAGTTTTTCTTCAACGCATGTCAAATGCAAATCACAGGCTTATGCGTTGGGCATTAATTTGCCAAGGTTTTAATTTGAATATCCAGCATAAAAAAGGAACTGAAAACGTGATCGCTGACTCTTTCACGTATCCATTCATAAAAACCAATGGGTTTTATTTTTAAGAGTGAGGGTGTTACAGCTTGTACTTTTTTTTAATTTTTTTTAATTTTTTTTAAGTTTGTGTTTCTGAGTGTTTCTGTTGCAGGAGACGGTGTGGTCTGTACTCAAGCCAGCGGTGATCCTGATTGGTCTGATCCTGATTGATCTGATTTTGGTTCCATTGAAAAGGACCACCTCTAACACTCTATGGAGGCCGAATGCGGGCCATTTTGTTATGCCTGACTTGATTCCTCTGTGATTGTGTGCTTTTTTGTTTAACTTGCTTTTGATCATTTGTCTTATTACTTTATTATTGCTTTGAATTACTTTGGCATTCAGTTATATTGTGTGAATATTGTTTGTCAATTTAGGGGAAGTAGGGAGTGTGACGCCATTTCTTTTGCAGATATGTTTATTCCATGTTTTGGGTTAAGGAGTTAGGGAAGTTGCGTTGTATGTCTATTAATTTGATTTTTCTTTTCTTTTAGGGAATTTAAAGGGTACTAAACTAGTCGTTTTTTTTTGTTTGTTATTTTGGCTTTGTCCACTCCTGAATTTTAACCCCCTTTTTTATTTGGTTTCCATTATATTTTTGTCAAAAAATGTATAGTTGTTTGAACTTTCTCTTTGTGAGTGAGCGCACTTTCATTTATGTCACCCTGTCGCCGCCCAACGCTGCCCTACCTGCTCCGCCCCGCTGCGAAGCCCCGCCGGGTACGTCAAAATTAACTGTCCCCTTGAGGCCCTTAGTGCAGAGGTTGGACGTGGCTTTCACTTCCCAACCCATCTCGCTGGCTGGCCCGAACCATCCGACTCGGTTACGCAATTCAGTTTGCCAGGCCACCGCCCCCCTTCATGGGTGTCCACTCTTCCGCAGTACTCGGCGAACATGCCCAGTCTCTGCGCGCGGAAATCGCTACTCTTCTGGCCAAAGACGTGATAGAGCCTGTCCCTCCGACCGAGATGAAGAAGGCTTACGGCCAATCTTGGACCTGCGAGATCTCAACCAAGTGTTGTACAAACTCCCGTTCAAAATGCTCACGCACAAGCAGATCTTAACCTGCGTCCGGCATCTAGATTGGTTCGCAGCGGTAGACCTGAAGGACGCGTACTTCCACGTCTCCATCCTGCCTCAACACCGCCCCTTCCTGCGGTTTGCGTTTGAGGGCCAGGCGTATCAGTACAAAGTCCTCCCCTTTGGCCTGTCTCTGTCCCCTCGCGTCTTCATGAAAGTCGCAGAGGCAGCTCTTGCCCCGCTCCGAGAAGCCGGCATTCGCATACTATTCTGGCCCACTTGCGAGAGTTACTGTGCGCCCACAGAGACCAGGTGCTCCAGCACCTCAGCCGTCTGGGGCTTCAGGTCAACTGGGAAAAGAGCAAGCTTACTCCAGTCCAGAGCATCTCTTTTCTCGGTATGGAGTTAGACTCGGTCTCAATGTCAGCACGGCTCACCAGTGAGCATGCCCAGTCAGTGTTGAAGTGCCTCGCCGCCTTCAGGCCGGACACAGCGGTCCCCTTAAAACTTTTCCAGAGGCTCCTGGGCTATATGGCATCCTCCGCGGCGGTCGTGCCACTGGGGTTGATGCATATGAGACCGCTTCAGCACTGGCTTCAGACCCGAGTCCCAAGACGAGCATGGCGCCATGGCACGCACCGGGTGACAATCACCCCCGCCTGCCACCAAACATTCAAACCCTGGACAGACCTCTGTTTCTTACGGGCAGGAGTACCCCTACAGCAGGTGTCACGATGCGTCCTGGTCACGACCGACGCCTCCATATCGGGTTGGGGCGCCATTTGCAACGGGCACGCAGCCTCAGGCCGTTGGAAAGGGGCCCAGCTGCGTTGGCACATCAACTGCCTCGAGTTGTTGACCATCCTTTTGGCCCTGCGGAAGTTTCTCCCGTTAATTCGGGACAAACATATCCTAGTCAGGTCAGACAGCACCACTGCGGTCGCGTACATAAATCGCCAAGGCGGCATATGCTCCCGCCACATGTCACAACTCGCCCGTCGTCTCCTCCTCCTCAAGTCGCTGCGCGCTACTCACATCCCCGGCAAACTCAATGTGATAGCGGACACGCTGTCACGACAACGCTTGCCTGGCGGAGAGTGGAGGCTCCACCCCCACTCGGTTCAGCTGATTTGGGAATGGTTCGGCAAGGCCCAGGTAGACCTGTTTGCCTCCCGAGAGACCTCCCACTGCCCGCTCTGGTACGCCCACTCAGAGGCTCCCCTCGGGGCAGTTGCACTGGCACACAGCTGGCCGGTGTGGCTGCGCAAGTACGCTTTCCCCCCAGTGAGCCTTCTTGTACAGGTGCTGTGCAAGGTCAGGGAGGACGAGGAGCAAGTCACTCTCGTGGCTCCTTACTGGCCCACCCGGGCCTGGTTCTCGGACCTCGTACTCCTCGCGACAGCCCCTCCCTGGCGAATTCCCCTGAGGAAGGACCTTCTCTCTCAGGGACAGGGCACGCTCTGGCATCCACACCCAGACCTTTGGAAACTCCACGTCTGGCCCCTGGACGGGACGCGGAAGATCTAGCCGGTCTACCACCCTCGGTCATAGCCACAATCAATCAAGCCAGAGCCCCTTCTACCAGGCAACTCTACGCCCTGAAATGGCGTCTGTTTGTGAATTGGTGTTTTTCCAGGGCAGAAGACCCACAGAGGTGCACAGTTAGGTCGGTCCTCCTGTTCCTACAGGAGAGGTTGGAAGGGAGGCTGTCCCCTTCCACCTTGAAGGTGTATGTTGCTGCTATTGCAGCTCACCACGACCCAGTAGACGGCAAGTCTCTGGGCAAACACGACTTAATCGTCAGGTTCCTAAGAGGTGCCCGGAGGTTGAACCCTCCCCGGCTAAACCTGTTCCCCTCCTGGGATCTCTCGGTGGTCCTCACCGGTCTTCAGAGATCCCCTTTCGAGCCGCTGGAATCAGCTGGACTGGGGGCCCTCTCTCTTAAGACGGCCCTGCTGATTGTGCTCGCCTCCATCAAGAGGGTCGGGACCTGCAAGCGTTCTCTACTAACGACACTTGCCTGCAGTTCGGTCCAGCAGACACTCATGTGATCCTAAGACCTCGACCGGGCTATGTGCCCAAGGTTCCTACCACGCCCTTCAGAGATCAGGTAGTGAACCTACAAGCGCTGCCCCGGGAGGAGGCAGACCCAGCCCTCTCATTACTGTGTCCGGTACGTGCCTTGTGCACCTACCTGCAACGCACCCAGATCTTCAGGCGCTCTGAGCAGCTCTTTGTCTGCTTCAGAGAGGGAATGCTGTCTCCAAACAGAGGCTGTCCCACTGGGTCGTGGACGCCATTCAGTTGGCCTATCACACCCAGGCCGTGCCCCCCACTCTATGGGTCCGAGCCCACTCACTAGGAGTGTGGCATCCTCATGGGCACTGGCTACGGGCACCTCCCTGGCAGACATCTGCAGAGCTACGGGCTGGGCAACACCTAATACCTTTGCGAGTAATACAATAGTAATACAATCTCAGGGTTGAGTCAGTCTCGTCCCGTGTTTTCTCAGGTCTGAGCCCGTAGAACTCGGTACACGTCCACGGTCTGACCGGGTGAATCGCTTGTGTCCAGCGCCCTCTCCCTCTGTTGAGGTAGAACAGTGCGCCTTCTTCCCAGGAGACCCCTTCTAGGCTCCTGGTCGATTCCTCCCTAGCCCTTTTGGGTCCGCTACAGTTCAGCGGAGGAACTTGCCGGCCCAGTCCACTACGGGTACCCCAGGCTACCCCTACTGGAATAGGTGCTCCACAGGTTAGGCCTCCTACGTGGACTCCTCCTGTGTGTACTTCCGCGGTACGGTCACCTTACGAGCTGACCCGCGTCTCCCTTAGGCAGTCCTTCACTGCCCTCCGGTCGCCGTGTTGCAGCAACTACCACCGCGTCATTTTTCCCACATGTGACCCAAGAAGGCCATGTGATGTATTTTGCCACCTCTACCTCCCCTTTCGGGTGGGTGTGGCCTCCGCAGTGTCTTTTCCCCCTGAAAGAATAGGAATTCGGGTAAGACCCCCTTCCCTCGATGCGGTAAGGGCCCCGGCTGCTCTTGCTCTATGCCGAGAAAACATAAAGAGAAAAGAGGCCCAGCCAGGCTTGGCCCGGTCCCTAGTTGGGAGCGTCACCTTGTTCCCCCCCTAGGGTAACCAAAAGGATTCTGATTACTTTTTTGGGGCATTGGGGAAGAGTACGTGCACTGAACACAGTTGGTCGCTTGTGCACGTAGGATACCTGCCCGCTTCTGTGTCAGCAGTACACGTACACGGCTCAGCGGATGGCGAGTTTTGAAGTGGACCCCTAGTGTCGCTTCTTCGACACGACGTCAAAGTGAGCGACAGACGGGGAACGTCTCGGTTATGTATGTAACCTCCGTTCCCTGATGGAGGGAACGAGACGTTGTGTCTTCCCGGCCACGTCGCTGAGCCGAGCCGCTGAGGTGCCCGGAACACTCCCGGCTCCTCAGAAAAATCCTGAATGAACGAGCGTATTTCCCTCGCCTTTATATCCGTATCCGGAGGCGGGGTATGCAAATACTGTTCGCCAACTCTCATTGGCCTTTTTTCATAGATCAGAGGCATCTTTCGGCGCTCAAGAGAGACCCCTAGTGTCGCTTCTTCGACACGATGTCTCGTTCCCTCCATCAGGGAACGGAGGTTACATACGTAACCGAGACGTTATAATGTAGAGGGAAAAGAAAATAGATTTTACAGGTGTACTTTTAGTCTAATACTTTATTTGAATTATATATTAATATAATTGTACATATTAAATAATCTGCACCCGTCTACTGAGGTACTTCAACTTGGGAATTTGAACATCATATTTATGGGCAAATTGGCGTAATTTTTTTTTAGACATTTCTGTTAAAGCAAAGAATTGTGGGTTATGAGTGCAGGCGAAGGATACTCCTCATGCATCCTCCGAATTCCTGTGAAAGAAGGTTGCATTAGAAGGCTGCATCCAAAGTGTCCTACTCACTTTTCTGAAACAAGACAGCCTCGATGACGTATGCGGTCGACAAATGCGACATCTGGAGGACGTAGCCTTCCAAGAATTTTTTAATTTTTGAAACAAGCGAAACAAGCCAGGGGTATACATAGTACACAATAATTCCGATATACTTTACAAGAATGCAAAGACATATTCACTGCACAGGGCAATGGTTTTCAAAGCTTTGGAGTTGTTGGAGGTACAAAGAGTATTTAAATAATATTTGAAGTCTTTCCAAAAAAGTGTAAATAGGGGTTTTACAGACAGAAATTTAAACTTATATATAAAAGAAATATAAACAGATTTATCTGAAAATACTCACTTTTTAAGTTATCAAAACTGTGGAAACCAAATAAAACGTCTTTATAAAGCAAAGAAAAACTAGGTAAAATAGAGGTGCATACAAACAAAATTTTCTCCAAAATAATACAACGTGGACACATTCCCAAAAAAGGTGAGGGGCAGATTCATCCACAGCTTTACACAAGGAGCAATGTGGATCTTTATCAAAGAACATGTTTCTTAAATAAAGACTGACTGGGTAAAAACAGTTTAAAGGGCACCTCCTTGACCTTGTTGGTAATTAAATATTTGTGAGTTAAAGACTACGTGTTTTCAATGTAGTATTGTTATTTAAATAATTTTGCGGAGGTTTAGGAATTGTTGATAGTTGGTTTTTTTCTGTTAGTTGTTTTTTTTTAGTGTCAGATTGACCGATTGTATCTACAGACACTTGAGAATTGAAGAGATTGCTAAGTATTTATCATGTTACTTTATTTTTCTTATTTCTGTTTTTTTTATTGTTATATTTATTTGTGATTCAAAATGTATTCAACATGTAATAAAGAGGGGGCTATAAATATGTTCTGAAATATAGGTGTAAAATACAGTAAATAAGTAAAGAATAAAAAATATGATGGAAAATATGAGGATGAATACAGAAATATAAAATGCAGAGCAAAAAAAAAAAAACTCTTTTTAACCCTTTAAACTTGGATAGTCCCCCAAGAATTTTTTTTTTTAATATTAATATTACAGTCTTAACCAACACAAACAGGTATCGTTTAATGCTTAGAAGCTCTAGTTTACAATACATGTAGGCATTAAAACCAAAACATAAGAAATTCATTGAAATTGGCAGACAAATCAGTGTTCTATTTTGATCATTTATTTAATAATTAATGTAATTGGGTAAAATCATCAAACTCATCAAATAGCCACGTGTCATGTTGTTCTCTCAAAGAGTAGAATACATGCAGCCTATTTGTTTTACTCACAGACAATAAATTAGCGAGTATGTAATTATGTTGCATGTGAACAGGTGTTGCTTATATGCCGCGTTTTCACTTATAACTTCACGAAAAATAAATAGAACATATATCATGCAAATACTTAATGGAGAGAATTATCTTTCAAACAAGCCCAGACATAAGGTAATCGGATGCATAGTTTGTTATATAATTGACACAAAGCCCCATGTACATAGTGTACACAGCATCTGTTTATCTGGCTAAAAATGTGATAGGTGTGTTCGACATGAACTGCATCACGATTTACCGATCAGTGAGATTTGCCAGTTGCAGTCGGGGAGGAGCTGAAAAAAGAGCCGTCAAGCCGGAAACTTGTGCTACCTACATCAGTCATGGCAGATCGCACAATGTTTGCTTTCTTTATTGCTGACAATAATGGAATTCAGATAAACTGATGCTTGAATTTTACTTATAATAACCAGAAACTTATTCATTTGAAAAGGTTATGTGCTGCTTTATGTAGTGCCTGCGGTGTGTACAAGAAGTCCAATAAAAGCCTATATTACTTTAATACCAATAAAGGAGTCAGTAATTTCAATCTTTTCACATAAGCAGTATGTGAAGTATTCCATGAATAAGCCGTGTCATCATCAGAGCTTGATTGGTCACTCTGGAGCTACTGCGCCAGCTGAGCTAGACGGCTGCTCTCAAACTCCTCTCATGCTACTTTTATGGCATACATCACAATGCTGTGGTGGCGCCTCTCAAGTCGGAGAAAATTTCAAAATGACTTGCACTGCTCCAGAACCAATCGGTCTTTGCAGCACTGCATGAAGTCAGACAAACCTGCTAGCTCTCCTAGATAGGATGATATCATCGAAAATGCTGTGGTGTCATGGAATGCTAAACCAATCGGATTGGGTCCAGATTGTTCCAAGAAATGATGATAATCCTCCATATTTGGGAAGAGTTATCTGATCAATCACTGTAATTTCAAATGGCCATCAGGAGATGGTGCCAAGTAGGGATAAGCACGGGTAATTGACATTCAGTTAATTGCTCGACGTGCCATTATTGGAATATCAAAATCAGGTTATACTACACGTGCAATAGAAATCTTTATCCCGAACTCGATGAGTTCCGACAACCCATCAGGTTTTGAGTCGGTTTTTCAAGGATAGGGCGAGTAAGGGGCTGTACTTATTATATTATATCATAGAGAGAGCATGTTACACCACTCCTTGTCTCTTTTCACTGGCTGTTGGTTGCTGCACCTATCAAATTCAAGGCTCTGATGCTGACATACGGAACAGTCACTTGGTTTGTTCCAGCATACCTAAAATCATTTCTGCAGAGCTACATTCCCACTAGAAGCCTGCGGTAAGCTGAGGATTGTCGCCTTGTTGTACTAACACAAAGAGGCACCAAAACAGTTTACGAGACTTTCGGCTTCATCCTACCACGTTGTTGGAATGACCTTTCCAACTCCATCCTTGAAGCTGACTCACATTCTGTCTTCAAACACATCTTTTTCCATGAGAACTTAACCAGTCACTAAATTTTTTTTTAAATTGAATGTACTGAATACTATTCTGATGCACGTGAAACTTGTAATATGGCACTTTTTGTACCACTGTCTCCTTAAGATGATTAGCTTATAATGTATTCCTCTTTTCTATGTCGGTTTGGATAAAAGCATCTGCCAAATGAATAAATGTAAATTATATTATGAGACTCTCAGCATAAGAAACTGCTGAAAAATCACAAAACTATTTGTGCCAAAGCATTTTTTTCTTATTTTTCTGATTTGACATTATATACATTAGGGTAGTGTTTTCAAAATACAAAATTTCAGTAGTCAGTACCGATACCAGTGAAATTTCATGGTTCTCGATTCTACAGCATAAAAATAAAAATTAATAATAATATTATGGTAAAGTGCTATTAAACACACTACTTTAGCTACAGTGGATTAGTGCTCTGCTTTGAGATCTCATACAACACAAATGATTGTCAATATCTGTGGAGTTTCCACAAGAGGAGTGGGCTTAACACATTCATTTAAAAAAAATTATAATTCATAACTCTGCTGTGTTCTGTGCTTTGCTCATCAAACCAAAAGAGTACAGTAGTGCAGTGGGTGTAGTCGTGAACGAGTGGTTAAGCTGACTAGGGTTCTATTTAAAAGTTCTATTTGGCTTTTGCTTTATTTCCTTGTTTTAGAGTGGGTGTCACTTAGATTCATTAAGTATGCCTTTGGCTGTGTCTTTGTACAAGATTGTGCTTTTCTATTTCACTTGCTGACCCGCATATCGTTTAGAGCCTGAAGTGGGTTCTGTTCCACTCAGGAGCTGTGGCTTTGGTACCCCATGATGACTTAGAGTCCTTAAATAGCCAGCTCAAGAGTCAATGCTTTATATTGAGTAGAGAAAAAATGCATGTCAGAGCAATGAAAAGTTGCCTTTCTGCTGGCTTTTTGGAATATTACTGCTTTATCTACCTCAAAAAGAGCTCTTATGTGCTCTGTTAGAAAAATGAAAATGAAGTGTGCTTATTTTAACATTCTAGTAATAATTAATCTACTTGCTAGACCACAATAGATTTGGAAAGCTGCCATAAAGGGATCCCAGCATTTTTTAGCATGCCCTTCCTGCCAAGAGCAGCATAACGCTCTCAATCCTTATTCTTTGTAGAGTTCAAGCAAATTAACTTCAAGTGCACATTTTGGCTGGACTGTCTTTATACCCCCTGAAAACTTCGAGGCCTTAAGAGTCAGCTCAAGAGTCAACGCTTCATATTGTGTAGATAATCTTGCATAACCTTGAAATGAAGAGTTGCCATTCTGCTGTTTTTTTGGAATATTGCTGCTTTATCTTCCTGAAGAGATGAAAGTCTCATGTAAATGCAAAGGTCCTCCACTCAAAGAGCTCTTATGTGCTTTGTTAGAATTAAGAAAATGAAGTGTGCTCATTGTAACATTCTAGTAAAGGTCAAGGGCACATTTT